>OX422211.1:712315656-712960656 GCA_949130495.1 Sambucus nigra | reverse complement strand
AAAGTAATTATACTTTAATTGTGAAAATTAGTAATATGCCTCCCATTTATTTTTTAACATCCCTATCCCTTTGAATGTGGATGAAATGTATCGGAAAAGTTTCATAGTGCATGAAATATATGATTATAAAATGACCACAAAATTTATAGTTAAATAATTTAGTGAATTCGCTAAAATCACATTGCAAATGTATTAAGATATATCGGATTGCAAAAGTATTAGTGATGATGTTACTCATATGATTAAAGCAAGCTTGGTTAAGTGGAGAACTACTAATGGCATATTGTGTGATAGGCGTATACCTTTCAAATTAAAATAAATTTTTTATAGGATGACCATTAGAGCCGCCATATTATATGGGACAGAGTGTTGGGCAACCAAAAAATAAAATGTGTAGAAAATTATTGTGGCGGAGATGCGAATGCTAAGATGGATCTGTGATAAAACTCGAAAGGATAAAATTAGAAATGAACAAATTCATGAAACGGTAAAAATAGCTCCTGTAGTGTAATATCCCGTATTTTCTAATAAATTAATGATGAAATATTATTTTTAGAATAAATAATTAATTTTGCAAATCGGACCTAAATAAATACTTTCAATGTCAAGTGAAATTTTTTATTTAGTATACTTGTATGCGACTCATTTTTATGTGCATGGTTATAATAAAAGAAAAATACATTATTTATGTGTGACACAAATTAAAAGTGATTATTATTGACATAAATAATTCGGGACGTATTTCGGGACTCATATAGACTCGTTTAGATGGTTTAGGCATTTAAAAATGGTTATAGGTCAATAATATATGGGTTGAAAAAGTTTTGGGCTAATTAGATAATGAATTCGGGCTCATTTGGGGGTCCAAAAGTTGGGCTTATGGTCCAACTCGGGATTTAATAACTTATTAGAGTTTAAGTGGGGTTGACCACTCCCCCACTACCATTCCTCAAAACCTAAACTCAAAGTTACAGGAAGAAAAAAAGTGTAAGGACACAAATTTTCAATTGAGTTCATATGTAGTATTGGCTTAATTCCGGACAAAACCATTTGAGTCATAGGATAAATGTATGTTCCTATCAAGCCTATGATGTTTGAAGAAGTTGAAGACGTAGCGGCCAAGAATTAAAGTTTCGTCCTTGTCGGGCTTCGTGCCACACAATTCACGTCAATAACATTTGAGGATTCCAAAGTTCCAAAGGTATGAATGCGTTATATATATATATATACAGAAAGGATCTCATGCATACCCAGTTTGCATACCCTCCGTGCGGACCATTTTTTTAAAATAGTAAAAAAAATAATTTCGGGCTGATTTTTTTTTATAGTTTCTAAACATTTCAATAGGACCATAAAAAAAATTCAACTCAAAATGAATTTTTTTGCTATTTTAAAAAAATCGGTCAAACTTTGTCAGTTTTTAAGTTGTTTTTAAGTTGTTAAAAACTGACAAAGTTTGACCGATTTTTTTAAAATAGCAAAAAAATTCATTTTGAGTTGAATTTTTTTTATGGTCCTATTGAAATGTTTAGAAACTATAAAAAAAATTACATCAAAAATATTTTTTTTACTATTTTATCAAAATTGGTCCGCACCAACGGTATGCAAACTAGGGTATGCATGAGAACCGCTCTCTCTCTCTCTCTCTCTCTCTCTCTCTCTCTCTCTCTCTATATATATATATATATATATATATATATATATATATATATATATATATATATATATATATATATAAACTTGGAACTTTTATTAGGTGTATTTTATAAAATACTTTTTATAAATTTTTATTTTCAGAAAATCTCTTTAGAATTTTTTTCAGAACTTTTTGGGCTTAAACTTGAAAAAAATAGTTTTTCTGTTTTTCGTTCGAATTGTCGTTCGAACGAGATATCAAACGAGTTTTCCACAATTTTGACCTATTATCTCTGCATTCTCATTAGAAAAGTCGTTCGAACGAACTTCAAACGAGTTGGGGGCATTGTTTTCTGAAAAGTCATTCGAACGATCTGGGCAGTTTTCTGACAATGTTTTTCAAAACTTCCCACTTGCCCACTTGTTTTCCCACTCCTTTTTCCTGAATAACTAAGTGCGGGAAACACCTTTTTTTAGAAATTTTTCATTCCCTCCAAGAGAAAAAGAGAGAAACATTCTTGAGAGAAAAAGTTACATTTTGTGTTTATGATTTAATGGATTAAAATTCTACAAAAACTCACATACACCCATGTTTGTTGAAATCCAAGCTTCTACTTATATATATTTTGCTTGGAGAGTTTTGTTTGGCACTAGGTTTTCTCTACACTAACAAGAAGACAAGTTTGAGTTTATTCTCTACCCTTAAATGAGAAGAACTTGTGTTTGCTGCGGCGTTCTCACATGGTGAAAGGCACCATGTGTGGTTGATGGTTGTTGTGCCTCCATTGGTGGACTCCAAGATTCCGATGGACTCGGAAGTTATCTACAAGGCAGAGGTTGAAGAGCGAAGGAAGCGTTGGGGCTTGAAGGAATCGAGTGTTGCAAGTCTTCTTGTCATTGTCTTTGTAAACATACCGTACATAGTAGATTTATTAGACAATGGTCGTCCGAGGTTTTTTCCATTTGGGGTTTCCTCGTACATCGCCGTGTAGTGTGATTGTGTTTAATTTTATCTTGAAAAAATTACCATAGATGCATGCTAGGATAAATAAGATAAAATTGTTTTAATCAGCACACTTGTTTAATTTGGTGCTAATGTAAGTTTGGATAATTTGTGTAAGTTTAATTTAATTCATGTACATAATTTAATTTGATAAAATTTGGCTTGGCCTATATTGAAAATTAGAATAAATCATTGTTAGGTAAATTTTAGGACTTGGGTTGAATTAATATTGTTTAAGTGGAAATTAATTTGTTTGAGTAGTTTAATTTCACTCTTATTTTTACTAAATTTTAATTTTGAAAAAATTAAAATTTGAAGTTTGTTTTTGTTTAAAAGTTGTATTGAAATTTTAGTTGGGAATTTATTTGATCCATCACATTAATTTTAAGAATTTAAAATTTGCGCCCTTACAAGTGGTATCAGAGCTAGAGCGCTAAGTTATTGCGTTAAGATCCTTAATTTAGTTTTGTTTAAAAATGGAATTTTTCCCGTTTTCAAAATTTCCAGTTTTTTATGATTCTAATTATGCGTACTGAAAAGCGCGTATAAAATCGGCACTAAAGTCCATAGATGAGAGGGTTTGCATGTCTGTCATTACCGGGTGGTCCCCACCGACATGATTAGTAGAAAATAAACGTGTCCCCAAACCCGTAGAGAGATAGAGTGAGAATGAACTTAAACTAGAAAATTTTAATTCCCGAGGCTTAAATGCTTTGTTTAGTGCGATCACACCGGATGAATTCCGACGTATCATGACGTGTGAAACTGCTAAAGAAGCTTGGGATATTTTACAACTCACCCACGAGGGAACTAGTGTCGTAAAAGCTTCGAAACTCCAAAACCTCACCAATCAATTCGAGGCCATTAAAATGTTTGAAAATGAAACTTTCGATGAATTTAATGCTAGACTTTCAGATATTGTTAATTCATCATTTAATTTGGGAGAAAAAAATAAACGACTACCGAGTAGTAAAGAAAATCTTAAGGTCTCTACCCGATAGATTTATTCCTAAAGTGATCGTGTTGAATTCTTTACCCACTTTATCCTCTACGAAACTAAAAGAGCTCATAGGTGATTTACAAACTTATGAACTTGACATGTTTTCCTCTAAGATCGAAAAGAAGAAAGATAAGGGCATCGCAAGCCCGAAAGGAGGAAAAATAAGTTTCGAATGATGAGAGTGATTTTGACTTGGAATATATGGCAATGTTTGCTAGGAAATTTAGAAAATTTCTTAATACTAATAAAGAGAGTCTCAAAAATGAATATAAGAAATTTAATAAGTCCAAGTATAACAAGCCCGAGAAGATTCCTAAAAATTATAATGAAGATCTTAATAGGGACGAGTCAAATCGTTGTTTTGGTTGTGAAGGGTATGACCATAGGGCTTTTGAATTTCCCACTGTAAAACCCCGGATTTTGATTCTCTCAATTAAAATCAAACTATTAATAATTTCCTTTTATATAAAATCAAGATGATGCGGAAGCGTAAAGATGGTTCAACAAAATTTTAATTTCTTAAAAACAAATTAAAATTACACCAAGTGAAGTAAAATTAATCAATTAATATATTCACATAAACCAATTAAGTAATCCAAGTCCTAGAATTTGCCTAAGTAAATATTATCAATATTCCGAATGTTAGGCCAAACCAAATTTAGCAAAAGACTTGAATTAACTACACAATTACCCAATATTTAATTTAGTCCCAAATTAAATGAAGTGTGATAATTTAAACTGAATTTTATCTTGTAATTATCCTATGCATGCGTTCTACGTTATTATGCAAGATAAAATAAACCAATCACACTACGCCGCGATGTACGAGGAAAAAACAAAGACGGGAAACAACCTCAGATGGCCCTAGCCACAAATCCACTAGATACGGAATTACAATTACAAGACAGATAGACTTACAATGCACGACTCGATTCCTCTCAAGCCTCGACGCTTCTTCTTGTAGACACCTCTTCCTAGCGGATAACCTTGGAATACCACCGCGGTCTCGGAATCCACTGATGGGACTTTATATGGTCACCGTCACCCGAACATGGATCCTTTCTCCGTGTGGGTAAATCATCATAAAAACACTTCTTCTGTGTTTGTGGGTGGTAGAAGCAAAACCCGAAACTTCTCTTCAATTCGGTGTAGAGAAACCGGTGCCAAACTCCAAGCAATTGATATGTATATAGGTGAACTTGGATAAAAAATATTTGGGTGTAAACACTAGAGTGATGTATATGAATTTCTCTTTGAAAATTAACACTCAAAACATGAACATTTTCCTTAAACAAATGTGCTCTCAAACTCTCTCTAAGAGATGAAAATGGAATGGAAAAGTTAAGAAAAGTTGGATTGGAAAATGTTATTCCCGCACATAATAAAGTCTGAAAAAGTTGGTTAAAAACCAAGTGGGGAAGTGGGTGCAAAACTGCCAAAAAACTGCCAAAAACTGTTCCCGCCTGGCATCTTGTTCGAACGACATTTCGTTCGAACGAAATCTCGTTTGAACGAGACTTCTAACGACGTTACAGATTGAACTCGTTAGAATCTCGTTGGATATCTCGTTAGAACGAACAATCTCGTTCGAACGACATATCGAACGACGGACCAGTATACTTTGGTATCAGAGCACGGTTCTAGTGTCCTTAGGATCTGTGTCTGCTCTCATTACGTTCTGCATTGCGTTCTTTGATATATAGAGCCTATACTTAGGACTCATTGTATTCTTACAATTAATACTAATTTGAACCTTGTTTACTTTTCGATGGAAAACTAATGTAGGGGAAGACCCAGGAGAGTAATCCCACCAGTTGGGTCGGAGGAGGCTCACCCGAAGCCACCACAGGCACCACCGACTCCATAGGCCCCGACTCACCCGAAGCCACCACAGGCACCACCGACTCCATAGGCCCCACAGGCCCCTTAGTTGATCACCCCCGGTGAGATAGCCACTATTGTGTCTCAGGCGGTATCTACGACGATGGAGGCCATGCTTCAGCATTTCCCATCCCCACAGGTACCTCAGCATCCACCACCACAACAGGTGGTTATTCCAGTTAGGCCCCGGGCTACGCATGGGACCAAGAGAAGGAGGAATTTGTTAAGATCCAACCTTTAGAGTTTACAGGAGGGTCTGATATTCAGGTTGCTAGTCGTTAAAAGCAAGACATCGAGAGGATATTGCAGTTGGTGGAGTGCACTCCGGTTCAGAAGAAGATGCTAGCTTCCTTTAGATTGGTGGGAACCACCCTTTAGTGGTGGGAGGCAGTTACGACAGTAGAGGAGAGTCACGACCTCACGATTGATCAGTTCTGGGAGAGGTTTGAGAGGAAATACTTTCCCCTAGCTATGCAGTCCAAGATATGGACTAGATTTATGGGCCTGAAACAGGAGGAACGTACTATTGCAGAGTACGGGGAGGAGTTCATCGCCTTCTCATATTTTGTAAAGGAGGATGTTCGAAAAGAGCAGATGAGGATGGATCATTAGATTAAGGGGTCAGCCTGGAATATTAGGAAGGATCTTCTGGGTAATCTAGCATTCTCGATGTACAACCAGGTGGTGAATGTTGCACTTCTCCACTGCTAAGATCACCGGGCCTTTCTGAAGATTAAAGGGGAGAGAAGACATGGAGGGGAATCGTCTAGTCAGCAGGGCAAGACGAGTGGGGGTAGTGAATCTGAGGCCCAGCAACACAGGGGCACCCCATCTGCCGAGCAGCATAAGAGGTTTAGGGGTATAGATGACCGACAGAGACAGGGCCAGGGTCAAGCAGGCCAGGGCCAGCAATATAGGGGCCATCATGGCCAACAGTTTAGAGGCCATCCGGTCCAACAGGGCCGGCGATTTCCACGGGGACCATTTCAGGGAAATTTCTATACTTATGGTAAGATGGGTCACTCTTCTAAGTATTGCACGTGAGGGGATTAGGAAGCCCAAGGGAAAGGAGGTTTTCAAGGACAACAGGCGCCTCAAGGACAGCGCCCACCTATTCCAGCTTAGGGAACCACTGCACTAGTCGCTCCAGCACCCGTCGCCCTACCTCAGGGGAAATAACCATTATAGTATGGTCGGGTCTATCATATAGTAGCAGCAGAAGATGAACCTGTATCTCCACAGGCACTTGAGGGTATGTTTCCTATTTTTGGTCATGTTGGTCGCATACTTTTTGATACGGGTGCATCACACTCTTTTGTTAGCACGGGGTTTGCATGGGAGACGATTATGATAGACTTTGCTTCAGATATAGTTTTCATAGACTCACCCATAGGTAGAGGAGAACCCATATGGTAAGTGTGTCTGGGTATCGATATTGAGATAGGTTGACTTGCTTTTGTTGCGGACTTACTAGTACTTGACTTACATGAGTATGACATCATTTCGTGGATGGATTATCTAGCCACTTATAGGGCATGTGTGGATTTCTTTGGGACGTCCATCGCCTTCACCATTTCGGGGCAAGAGATGTACCTAGTTGCGATGCCGCAACCCGGGGGTGGGTCAAGCACGCATTTATATTACATTGAGAAGCATACCTCTTCAGAGGTTTTGGTGATGTTAGATTCCATTCCAGTGGTGAGGGACTATTCTGATGTCTTTGGAGAAACTTCGGGGTTACCACTGAGTGGGGAGATTGATTTGGTGATAGACCTGATTCCAGTCAAGAGACCTATTTCCTTTACTCCGTATAGGATGGCTCCATTGGAGATGAGGGAGCTACGAGAGGAGATTGAGCATTAATTAGGGCAGGGTTTATCGGGATGAGTACTTTTCCCTGGGGTCTCCAGTATTGTTCGTCAAGAAGAGGACGTATCTTTACGGGTTTTTATCAACTGTAGGGAGTTGAACAAAGTCACGATTCAAAATAAATTCCCGTTGCCGCATATAGATGATTTGTTGGACCAGTTGAGGGGTGTGCTGCATATTTTTTGAAGATTGACTTGAGGTCGGGATACCATCAGTTGAGGGTTCAGGAGCAAGACGTCCTAAAGACAGCCTTTCTTACTCGTTATGGGTCGTACGAGTTTTTGGTGATGCCATTTGGGCTAACCAATGCACTGGTGGTATTCATGGATTTGATGAACCGAGTTTTCAGGGACTTTTTGGACCGGTTTGCTACAGTATTCATAGATGATATTTTGATATATTCTCGGACTACAGATGAGAACGCAGAGCATCTACGGGTGGTCATACAGACACTTTGAGATCATTAATTGTATGCGAAGTTCAAGAAATGCGGGTTTTGGTTGAGGGAAGTATAGTTATTGGGTCACATTGTGTTCGAGAAAGGGATATCCGTGGACCCAGAAAAAGTTTCTACCCTGATGGAGTGGGGAAAACCCACTACACCCACCGAGGTGCGCAGCTTCTTGGGATTGGTTGGGTACTACCGTCGATTCATTCAAGTGTTCTCCAAGATAGCCGAACCCTTAACGAATTTGATGAGGAACGGGGTACCTTTTATTCGGGATTAAATGTGCCATCAGGCATTTGAGGAGTTGAAGACGAAATTGACTACAACACCAGTTCTAGTGTTGCCTCGGGCAGGGGTTGACAACAGAGTTTACATTGATGCATCCCTAAAGGGACTTGGAGGGGTTCTAATGCAGGAGGATAGACCGATATCTTATGCTAACCGAAATCTTAAGCCTCACGAGGGACATTACCCACCCATGACTTAGAGTTGGCAGCTATGGTTTTTTCCTTAAGAGTGTGGAGACATTAAGAAGTTTTAGCTTTTCACAGACCATAAGAGCCTGCAATATTTGTTCACATAGCGGGAGTTGAACATGTGACAGAGGAGGCGGCTCGAGTTTGTGAAGGACTATCAGTTCGACATCAATACCACCTGAGGAAAGCGAATGTCGTAGTGGGTGCGCTGAGCCGTAAGTCATTTCTGGAGTTGGCAACAGTGTGGAAGGCGAAGTGGAGGTCACTTGGTGGGGATGATGAGTTGACCCAAGCGTTTATGTCAGTTTTCAGCATCACCCTTGAGATCATTATTCGGGTAATGAAGGCAGAGGCAGAGGATCAGCTTTGTCAGGACCGAGTGAGACAGTTGCTAGCCGAGGGGGTGGAGAATTTTTCTATCAGGTCTTATGGCAGTTTGAGATTCCAGGAGAAACTAGTTGTTCCGGATAATGAGGATTTGAGGTAAGTCGTTATGTCGGAGGCTCATGGTTCACTATATATGGTGCATCCCGGTGGGAATAAGATGTACCATGATATGCGCCGCCAGTATTAGTGGGTCAGTATGAAGAGAGATATATTTGAGTTTGGGTCCAGATGTGCTACTTGTCAGCTGGTGAAGGTGGATCATCAGCTTCCCGCAACTACTCTGCAGCCTTTGGAGATCCCGATGTGAAAATGGGAAAGCATATCTATGGACTTTATTACTGGGTTACCTACTTCGCAGAGGGGGCATGATTCGATATGGGTGATTGTTGACAGATTGACCGAGGTGGCTCATTTTTTACCGCTCACGACAGATTATAGTTCAGAGTAGTACGCCAGACTCTTCCTTGCAGAGATTGTTAAGCTGCATAGGGTACTGCTCAATATAGTGTCAGATAGGGATATGACATTTGTGTCCCACTTTTGGAGGAGCTTCCAGCAGGCTTTGGCGGCATAGTTGAGACTGAGTACGTCATATCATTCTCAGACGGCACTACACCAAAAATAGGAATCTGGCACGGTTTAAAACTATGTCAGTTCAAATCTGGCACGATTTTGAACTGTGCCAAAATCAGGTGTTCCAAAATGGCCATTTTTTTCTAGCACAGTTTAAAAGTGTGCCAGATTTGGCCAAACAGGAACACTTCTGGCACACTTTTAAACCGTGCCAGAATTTGATATTTCTGGCACACTTTTGGCACAGTTTTGAAATGTGCCAGATTGAGCACACTTCCATAAAAATTTGGCACAGTTAAAAATCGTGCCAAAATTTGATACACTTTTGGCACGGTTTTGAACAGTGCCAAATTTTTGGATAAAAGAAAAAAAAATATTTGAAAACAAGAAAATTCACAAATTACAAATCTTGCACGTTGTTCATAAACTAATGTACATACAAACTTCAAAATATTACAAGTCTTTAGTAGTTCACATACAAAAAAAAATGGGCAGAGTTTCCTCTATTTTCTGAACATTCTAAAACCTGCTAATATAAAGCCTGTGTAACACAAAGCCCGCACGGCCACAAAATATAACAATAAACTTACAAAAGCCCGCACGGCCATAAAAGTTAACAATAAAATTACAAAAGCACGAACGACCATAACCCAAAAAAATAAAATCATGAATAAACCCCTTCTTGTAAACCATTGAGTTCTCCATCTATTCCACATGAATAAATGCTAACGATAAAATGTTATCCTACAAAACAAATAGGATACAAAAAAAAAGATATTAGTAACCAAGTAATTTATAAAAAAACTTACTCAAGCTAAAAAATTACATATAGGAGTTGCAATTATTATTATATTCTAAAATTGAAAATCTTACGCAACTTATGATTACCTGATCAGTTCCTACGAGTTACATTAGTCTCGTGTGAGGTGTTAGTGCTTCTTACGGGATCGTTTGGGGGCTGGTTTGGGTTTTCACCCTTCAACAGCTTGTTTCTAAGTCTAATCCATATATTATCAAATTATCATCATATCCTCAAACCGAGAGGCCTGTGACTACGTTGTCTGTTCGTACAAGTTACATTGGTCCCCTGCGAGGTGTTCGTGCCTCTTATGGGACCGTTTAGGGGCTGGTTTGAGTTTTCACTCTTTAAGGGCTTATTTTTAAGCTTAATCGATATATTATGAAATTATCATCATATTCTCAAATCGCGAAGCCCATGACTATGCGGTTAGTTCGTACAAGTTACAATGGTCCCGTGCGAGGTGTTCGTGCCTCATACGGGACCGTTTGGGGGCTGGTTTGGGTTTTCACCCTCAAACGGCTTATTTTTAAGCCTAATCTACGTATTTTGAAATTATCATCATATTCTCAAATCGAGAGACCCACAACTACGTGGTCAGTTCGTATAAGTTACATTGGTCCCGTGCGAGGTGTTCGTACCTCTTACGGGGCCATTTGGGAGATAGTTTGGGTTTTCACCCTCAAACGACTTGTTTTCAAGCCTAATCTACGTATTTTGAAATTATCGTCATATTCTTAAACTGGGAGACCCATGACTATACGGTCAGATTGTACAAGTTACATTGGTCCCGTGCGAGGTGTTTGTGCTTCATACGGGACCGTTTGGGGGCTGGTTTGGATTTTCACCCTTTAAGGGCTTATTTTTAAGCCTAATCTATGTATTTTGAAATTATAGTCATATTCTCAAATAGGGAGATCCGTGACTACGTGGTCAGTTCGTACAAGTTACATTGGTCCTGTGCGAGGTGTGCATGCCTCTTACGGGGAAATTTGGGGGATGGTTTGGGTTTTCACCCGGCTTGTTTTCAAGCTTAATCGATATATTTTGAAATTATCATCATATTCTCAAATCGGGAGACCCACGACTACGCGGTCAGTTCGTACAAGTTACATTGGTCCCGTACGAGTTATTCGTGACTCTTACGGGGCCGTTTGGGGGCTGATTTAGGTTTTCACCCTCAAACGACTTATTTTTAAGCTTAATCTATATATTTTGAAATTATCATCATATTCTCAAACCGGGAGACCCTTGACTACACGTTTAGTTCGTACAAGTTACATTGGTCCCGTGCGAGGTGTTCGTGCCTCTTACGGGACCGTTTGGGGGCTGGTTTGGATTTTCACCCTCAAACGGCTTGTTTTCAAGCTTAATCGATATATTTTGAAATTGTCATCATATTCTCAAACTGGGAGACCCGCGACTACGCGATCAGTTTGTACAAGTTACATTGGTCCCGTGTGAGGTGGTCGTGCCTCTTATGGGGCCGTTTGGGGACTGATTTGGGTTTTCACCCTCAAACGACTTGTTTTTAAGCTTAATCGATATATTTTGAAATTATCATCATATTCTCAAACCGGGAGACCCTTGACTACGCGGTGAGTTTGTACAAGTTACATTGGTCCCGTGTGAGGTGTTCGTGCCTCTTACGGGACCGTTTGGGGGTTGGTTTGGGTTTTCACCCTCAAATGGCTTGTTTTCAAGCCTAATCTATGTATTTTGAAATTATCATCATTATCCGAAATTGGGAGGCCCGTGACTATGAAGTCAGTTCCTACATGTTACATCGGTCCCGTGTGAGGTGTTCGTGCCTCTAATGGGGCCGTTTGGGGGTTGGTTTAGGTTTTGACCCTTAAATGGCTTGTTTTCAAGCCTAATCTATGTATTTTGAAATTATCATCATTATCCCAAATCGGGAGGCCCGCGACTACGCAGTAAGTTCCTACATGTTACATTGGTCCCGTGCGAGGTGTTCATGCCTCTTACGGGGCCGTTTCGGGGTTGGTTTGGGTTTTCACCCTCAAACGGCTTGTTTTTAATATTTAAAATAAATAACATGAAAGAATCCAAATGATGCTAATATTTGAGGTAAAGATGTGAATTGACAAAAGTAATGTAAAAGCACTGATCGTATGTATACCTCAATGACCACGTGCATTCCAGTTCGATCCCTCTCATCACGAATGTCACTTATGCCTTCCAGATTCTGAAAATATAAAAGATAAAAATCCACAATAGCAAGTGCGAATTGTATCAACAAAATAGAGAAGTACGAATATGATTATCAACAAAATTGAAGTAAAAAGATAAAACAGAATCTGAGAGAGAATGACCTCAACTAGAAGAATGATTAACAATAGTTGTGTTTGTATGTTTCTTACATAAGAAATAATGTAGTATAGAAAGTTTAAATGTTTGAATCTATATACGTAGAGGCTAGTCAATGAAAGGTGGGCACTAGGTTCTCAATGTAAAAATATATATATTACATTACATAGTAAAACAAATACTTGAAAATTTGGGTGGGGCACATGCCTTGCTCCAACATAGATCAAATTAAGCGACATGGACACACACACATGCATAAATAGGCTGAATATGTTGCGCAACTTAAAATTCCATATATGGTATTTGCAGCTGCCCATAAGTTGCATCGAGCATTCAATGATGTGTGGATACCAGGTGCGATATCTGTTATAACCTGTTTATAGCAGATATCTATTATAATCTATTTATATATGCATACAGGTGTGACAATGCATATATATATAGTGTATAATGTTCATATATAGAAGAAAATAGTTGCTACGGTAATAATTTCAGCACGGGATTCAGAATGTGAAGACTAAAATTTTGAATACCTGTCGCACATTTGTCCATGATAAAGACTCAAATATTGAATACTTGTTGCACACAATCTGAAATTTTGAATACCTGTTGCACATTTACAAATGAAAGAAACCAAGTTACCTTAGTAGAAGCATAAATAATTATTTAGTACACACTTAAACCCAGAAACTTAACCAAACAATACTGAAGGAGGTAATACTGAAGATACAACCAAAGCAAAGGTATTCAAAAGCTTCACATTATCAATAGTCTCACTCAAGTTCTTGACAAACACATTTCCAATTCCACTTTTTCTCAAATCAGGATCTCGACACGACCATGTAACCCTGATCACTTTCCCATTCAGCGTTAAGTTGGTTTTCACCTCAATATCATGATCAGAATATTGATGAGACACAAAGTTGACGTAGCTATAACCAAGAGAACGTCGGGTGGACGTATCATGGCAAACTCAAAAATATGTGAGGATCTTAAACTCAGAAAATATGTCATGTAATTGGCTATCAACAATGTTACGGTGAAGGTCAGCCACGTACAAAGACTCTTGAACAACAACCGCCATTGTTTATTACAATTTCACTCAAATTTTGAATACAAAATTGTGAATGATGATAGATAGTGCGGTTGGGTGGGTGGGGTCTTTAAAAGAGAGAAGGAGAATCTTTCTAAAATGGAATTAGAGATTGGCCATGGTAATGGTAATGGTAATTAATATTTATGTGGTGTTTTCAGTTCATCTTAAAAAAACATAAAAAAGTATGATTCAAGGTCCAAAAATTTACCTGAAGGATTGGAAATGCCTTGTCTGCAATATATTTTTATGGGAGAGTAGTACCTCTTTGTTGTAGTTTATCAGGGTGCAAATACAGTCTTGCTTTCTGATAAGCATTCTCCACATGTGAGTTGTCTTTGAGGTTTGTCAGAGGGATTGGGTGCCAGCCACTGTTTAGCCATAGAATTTATATTCAATTCATATAAACATTTATTCAAGATATTGACTAACACTTCAATCAGTTTAGGAGATTATGGAGGTGCTCCCCAACTTAGTCATGGTTTTGTGGTATTTTTATTTCATTAAACTCTTTGGATTATGGAGGTCCTCTATTATTTTCTCATCCAAGCACAAAGATCACATAAATAGCTCGCATAAAGAAAGAAAAAAACAAGAAGTGATGATATACCTGATTTGAGATAAAGAACTATTATTTGAAGTAGGAGCTAAACTATCATGCATGTAGCTTCTCCAATATGTTTCTCTTTTCCATGGGAATAGGTGTGGCCACGCTTTCTGACATTGTAACGAATTATCAAGTTTTCTTGATGGCTGTGCATTACATAGTCTCCAAACCAAAGAGAATTTTGTAGGCTAATACCATTTGGCTAATCCTGCACGCGTTGAAAAACTTGAGTATTCTTTGCCTACTTTGCAGAAATTCCATATACTTCTATTCGGAGAGTTATCTCAGATTAAGAGTCACATTTTAAAAATCAATGTACTAAATTCCACCATAATGGATTGAGTTTTGATCTTAACCATTAATTACATTAGAATTAGTACTTTATCAAAAGGTGAGTTTTTTCAAATAGTGACTCTGAATTTGACACAAAGAGAGTAACATGGAGGACAAGAGGCATAAATAATGGTAGATATAATAAACAAAGAAAAACTATATTCTTAACTCACATTTTAAAGGAATTACAAGAGAAAAGTAAAAAGGGGCAATAAATCAAAGGGCTTCAAGTATAAACAAAATTAAAAAAATGCCATCAAAGTCCAAGAGGAAGAGTTACGACACGAGCTTTATAAGCGGATAATAACATCACAATGAAACATTTAAGCAATTCTTATACACTGCACTTAATGCGTACTGAACCATGTTGAACTATAAACTGAATACAAAATTCAGAAGGCACAATTCTCATATTGAACCATACACTAAAATTTAGAATTCAGAAGGTAGAATTCAGAAGGCACATATTGAACCATAAACTGAATGCAGAATTCTTATGCACTTAATGCCGAATTCAGAAGACACAATTCTTAGATTTTAGCAAAATGTCGTAATTGCGTAATCCGATCAGAATTCAGATGGCACATTTCTTATACACTGAATGCATACTGAACCATAAACAACCTATGAAGACACCTTTTACTACTTATTTATCTATTTTTTTTCACAAATGAACTTAAAATTAGAGCAGCTTCTCTGCTACAAGTTCAAAAGAAGACATCAAAGTAGACTACAGAGCAAAAAAAAAAAAAAAACAAGTTCATAAAGTTGATGATCATCAATCAGAATATACTGAAAAAATAAATGATTTAAGAGACTCATAAATGATCTAAGAGACATCATAATGCATAATTAATGAAATTTCTTGCCACATATTATGTGTGTCTCGTCACTTTGCTTTTCCAATGAACAAAGGAGATCAAAGTAAATAGTAGGTACTCTTTACAATATGTCAATTAGGCATATTGACAGTATGTACTACTTAGATTCTAGTATGTACCCCTTACAATATGTCAATATGTACTCCTTAAAATATGTCAATATGTACTCCTTATAATTTGTCAATATGTCACTCTTTCCAATATGTCAATTAGGCTCCTTAACTACTGAGTAGGTGCTGTTAAAAATGCAATATCTGAGAAATATCTAGTCGTGTTACCTATTTTTCAGATGGCTGCCTTCTCATTGCATCTAAACAACACAAAAAATAAGAATAAATAGGCATTACTTGGATAGTAATATCTAATCAGTACCTACTACAATTCATATTATCTAAATAATGCAAACAATAAGAATAAATAGATTTAATTGCATCTTAAATATGGTGGGAGGTCCAATTGCTTAATGAATTTCTTATGTTATTATAACATATAAGAGAAATATAAATACACTATGGTTCTTGTTTTATACTTCTTCGCGTTATACTATTTGGATCTTATCAGATGACGTAAGGAGGGTCACAAATCCTAAATTCAAAGTGACAAGCAAATGGGTCGAGCTCTATTTTTTGGTAAAAGTGAAAGAGTATACCTGATGTGATCTGATCAAACCAAAGATATATGGTTTGAGCTCCAATATCTGATTCCTAACTTTGTCGATCTGAAACACAATCGAAATCTAACACAAAAATCACAAACAATAGACTAATACTGAAATCCAAAAATGGAAATGAAAAATTGTGTTGAGATCTATACAAAAGCTTAGTTTCCAAACACTAAGTAAATATCGATTATCTAAAACCCAGTGTCAAAACAAAGGGAATTACCTCAGTAGTGTTGGGGACTAAGTCTGATTGGAAGCCAAAAGAGATAAAGAGAGTCAGTGAAGAGTAAAGGTAATATAATATGCATTCCATCCATGTCACAACACCACAAACGGGTTTTTCTACATGTGTAACACTATTATTGAATGTTTAGCATTAGTGTCTACTTGCTATTTAAATAGCGTTTTTTTGCTTTTTCTTAAATTTTCAACACAGAATCTCATTTATCATACATTGATAAAAACATAAATCAAACACCGCCTCTTAAGAATAACGAGCGTAGGGTGCCAGGGCAAATAATTTGAAGATTCTCAAAACATATAGGTTACGAGTGAGGAAAGAAATAAAATAATAATATACCATTATTAACATATAAATTCAGAAATAAAATAATAATATAGCATATAAATTCTATTAATTGTCATTTAAATAGATAAAGATAAATCATCTTAACAATCACCATCTCTAAATTATTTCATCATTTGACAATTTTAAAGCACGCTAACAATCGATACTCAGCACCGGTGCCAATAACGCATATACACATTATACTGATCACATACAACAACTAGTAGGCAGTATTAAATATGACAATCGAAAGCCCATAACCAGTGGTGACACCAACACGATCAATAGACTCATAAAAGTTCGATGCCCACTCACAAAAGGAGGAGGTCAAGGTAAAAGTACACCGACAGCCAAGGTATGTGAATGGCAGCTCAACATTGTTGAACTATCGAATCTCAAATAGAAACTTAAGCTAGGCAGAGCTCATTTTTGTGTCAACAAATATAGAGTTCGTTGATGAGCCTCCTTTTACATCTTCAATTTCAGCTAGGAATTTAAGATTTTAAACAACAGTTCATTGTCCATTTGCTTAAGTAACTAGATACCAACTAATGGAATATTCACCATAAATATTAAGCATAATAAATTTATAAATCCTATCAATTAATATTTATTTATATTATTAAAACTATTAAAAAAATTAAGTGGTTTTTTTTTTATTAAACACTCGCTTCCATACTAGTTACCATACTAGTTATATCATAATAATCATAACATTATAGGGAGGACGCGTAATTTGGGTAAAAAATAATGACTGACTTAACAAGAGTAAAATAAGACGATGTTCGTGTATAGAAATAGAAATAGAAATAGAAAAATCGAAAAGTATTGTTTGAGATCTAACATTAAATATTGTGTGCTCTTGTGCATGGTCTCTTTTGATTCACACCTCTCCTACTCCTCAAATCCCAATTTAGATCTACACACATCATCACTCATATTCCGGTAATGATGTGTATTACCTATGTAAGATCCGAAAAATGCAAAAATGAGGAAATGATGTGTATTACCTGTGTAAGAACCTAAATAGCAGAGTTGTGACCGGAGAATGATGTGTAAGAGCTGAGCGGGAGACTCCAAAGTGACGAACGACAGAGCGGGAGAATCCAAAGTGACCAAAACATGAGAAAGAAAGAGGTGAGCGGGAGACTCCAAAGTGAGATGGATGAGTGAGCAGGAGAGTAAAAAATGAGTAAGTGTAATTTTTTTCATGCATTTAATATTTTAGTCAAGTGTACTCAATTTTGGCACACTTAAAAATAGTGGCAAATTTTGGCACTGTTTTAAGGTGTGCCAGATTGTCATTAAACCGTGCCAGAATTTGGCACGGTTTAAAACTGTGCCAGATTTTTAATATCAGGGTGTGCTAAATTGGTGTTTTTGGTGTAGTGCGGATGGGCTGATGGAAACGGTGAATTTGATGCTGGAGGACATGCTACGGATCTACATCTTGGATTTTAAGGGGAGTTGGGACCAGTATTTGCCCTTAATAGAGTTTGCATACAACAACAATTATCAATTCAAGATAGGGATGGCACCGTTTGAGGCACCCAATGGGAGACCATGTCATTCACCTTCATGCTGGTTAGATGTGGGGGAGAACAAATTACTTGGGCTAGACTTCATTCAGGTCACCTCAGAGAAGGTAGAGATGATTTGGGTCAGGATACGAATTATCCAAGATAGTCAGAAGAGTTACGTGGATACGGGCTGGAGACACGTAGATTTCGATGTTAGAGACCAGGTGTTGATGGAAGTGTCTACCATGAAGGGGTTATGAGATTTAGGAAGAAAGGGAAGTTGTCTCCACGATACATGGGACTATTCCCTATTTTGAAGAGGATCGATCCCGTAGCGTACCGATTGGAATTACCGAATCACTTACAGTGGATGCACGATGTGTTTCATATATCTTCATTGCGGAGATTCCTTAGAGATAAGGTGGCGTACCAGTACATTGATATAGACAAGATTGATCTTTATCCAGACACCACTTATGAGGAGAGACGGGTAGCCATTTTAGATAGACGGGAGCGCCGACTGCAGTCCATGATTATTCCTTTAGTTCGAGGGTAGTAGGGGCACCACCGCGAGGATGAATCGACTTAGGAGAGGGAGGACGACATGCACACAAAGTATCCTGAATTCTTCTAGCTAGGTACGTTATTTCTTGATTCCGAGGACGGAATCCCGTTATTGAGGGGATAATGTAATATCTCGTATTTTCTTATAAATTAATGATGAAATATTATTTTTAGAATAAATAATTAATTTTAAAAATTGGACCTAAATAAATATTTTCAATGTCAAGTGAAAATTGTTATTTAGTCTACTTGTGTGTGACTCATTTTTTATGCATGGTTATGGTATTTACATATAATAAAAGAAAAATACATAATTTATGAGCGACGCAAATTAAAAGTGATTATTATTGACATAGATAATTTGGGACGTATTTCAGGACTCATATGAACTCATTTATATGGTTTACGCCTTTAAAAATGGTCCAGGTAAATAATATATGGTTATGGTATTTACATATAATAAAAGAAAAATACATAATTTATGAGCAACGCAAATTAAAAGTGATTAGTATTGACATAGATAATTTGGGACGTATTTCAGGACTCATATGAACTCATTTATATGGTTTACGCCTTTAAAAATGGTCCAGGTCAATAATATATGGGTTGGGAAAGTTTTGGGCTAATTAGATAATGAACTCAAGATCATTTGGGGGTCCAAAAGTTGGGCTTAGGGTCCAAGTCGGGATTTAATAACTAATGAGAGTTTAAGTGGGGGTAGACCACTCCCCCACTACCATTCCTCAAAACGTAAACTCAAAGTTATGGGAAGAAAAAAAGGGGGAAAGCACGAAATAAGGGAGAAAAGGGCTAGAACAGAAGAGGAACCAAGGAAAAAAATCCAAAGTGATCTCCTCTACCATTTTAAGGCAAGAATTTCTTTCTTAACTTATGATCTTCAATTTATTTCTTGATGTATATATGTATCTCTTTGAAACTTCTAGGAATTAGGTGTAAGAATGGTCATTTGATGATGAACCACATATTTAGATGAATGGATTTTTATGTAGGGATAGTTAAATTTAGTATTGAAAGTCTGATTTTGGATATTATATTTCTTAAGTTTTGATGATTATTGGGAGACAAAATGAATGACTAATATAGGGACTGTTATGCCAAATTAAAAGATTGAATAATGATTTTAAATCCCTAATTAAATAACCTTGTAAATAAGGATAAGAAACGTTAAATATAGAAGGACGATTCATTATTTTATACTTCAACCGTAGGAATTATGTGGCCATAAATACATAAAAGTTGGATAGATTTTACCATGGATTTAAGAACTGTTGTTGCATCTTTGTTATTTCATTCTGGCTGGAAACTATTCTGGCGAGTTTGGGACAAAGGTGGGTGAGGACGGTAGGGTCGTTCAAATGACCATGCATGTCGTTTAAATGATGCATGAAGTCGCGCGAATGACCATGCAGGTCGTTTGAGAGACAAGAGGGATGGTTCTCCTTCTCTCTTTCTTTCGGTTCGGATTTAAGGCACAAAACTCCCTTAGAAATGCAATTTTAACAGTATTGGGTTAGTAATAAAATTAAGAGATATTTATGTTAATGAAAATAGGGAAACTACTGGGGGCTAATGAACTTTGGGAATAATATTTCATCCACATTTTACTTATTATTAATTACAATAAACTGGATGGTTTAGTAATTATATTTTTGGAATGGAATTTAATAATTTATCAGATGATAAATTATTAATAGTTGAAAAAATGGTATGGACTTTGGATTGGAACTTTATGTTAATTATAGAGTAATTACCTTTACATATTATATGGAATAATAATATGTACTATTATATATTTGTATGTGTACATAACAGTGGATTGCCCTATTGGCTTGGGGGTTCGCGCTTTCGAGCTGTAGACCACACGTCGGCACATGAGGGTTTGACGATGTGTAATACATATAGGTACTACGTAGAGGCTCCACCCTCGAGGGGTAGGTGTGGCACTGACCCTTCATATATTACCACTGGGTATGGGACGTATACAGGTGTCCTGCATAGGTACCTCCCCCAACTTATGTGTGTTTTGTGGTGTCCACTTAGGATGTAGGGATTCCTCCGGACTTGCCGATAGATCACTAATTACACACCAATGGTAGATTCCCTTGTGTGTTAATTATATGGAAAGTCATATATTATTAATTACTCGGATATTATGGAAATAAATTAAATTGTCTAAGGATATGGACACTACATGTTATTTTGACCCTATATCGCATAATGTATGTTTATGCCTTACATTTGATACTGAAGAGACTGGAATTAATGTTAGTGGGTAGTTTAAATGTAGGGATTGCATTTAATTTAATTAATTAGGGATAAATTCCTTTTATAATCGAGATGATGTCACAATTTATTACTTGGGACGTATTGGGGTGGGGATAATTTCACACTTAGATGATAGGTGAGGTGTTATATGCATGTGAGTGATGAAAAGGGGGTATTATAGTTCATTGACTGTATTATTGTAATCCTAATCATAAATTATTTAAGTTAACTCTTGCACACCTCGGACTCTGACCTAAATTTAAATGCCTCCCCCCTAAGTGCTCATAGACAGGGACAGCGGGATTGTGCATATCAGTCTTGCAGCCTTACTTGCTCTCCAATTTCATCTCAGTTGGTTCTAGCATAGGTGCTTCTCATCTCTAGTCATTTGTTTATTTGGAACTTTGTAAGGGCATAAGCCCGAACCTTTATTTTATGTTGGTGGAGATTATGTTACTTTGGGTTGATATTTATCTTATTGTTGGTGGATTGGATTTGCTTATTAATTATAAATGTGTTCATGACTTTTCAAACTTGGGACTTATATTATAAACTATTTACATTCGCATTTGTTCTAAGGATGGTATTAATTGACAAGAAAGCCCTATCTTCAGCGTATCGTGCCTGGTTTCGGATGCATTTAAAAGCAATTGGCCTCAAAGACAAAAGCTGGTAACTATCTCCACTTTTAGACTCTTTATCACTTTAAAGGTAAAGATGCCCTTGGTTTTATTTTTAAATTTACACAAAATTCCAACAATCCCCCACATGTAAATTTTAAAAATTTATTGAGCAATAATTCATAGAATTGTGCATAAGCAAAGGTGTCTTTCGAACTAAATATTTACATAGTAAAAATGATTGAGATTATACTAGAGCAACTAGTAATTTTTAACTCTATCTTCTACAACATCCTACACATTTAGTCTTGAAGCTAGCACGTTACGGCCACGTGCTTCTATCTCAGTATTGTAAACGCTCTTGGGAATTTGCCCAAAATTACCATGGGAAGCGACCATACATCCGCATTCACATAGGTGAGTCTATCAAGGATACCTCCATAGCTAGGTACCCCACTAAAAATAGATCTATATATCTTCATTAAAAGTTATAATTTAGACAATCTTAACTCGCTCCAGGATATAATGCTCCATAGGGATGAACGCGGAGTAAATCCCATATAGAATAATTGGTATGATTTAACTCGTATCACTTGTGACATGTTATTACCCTTTGAAACTATTTATTGGGATCTCCAGTATATTTGTTGGATTACCACCACGTGTGATTCAACTATCACCGAACTTTAGTCCCATCCATTTCTAGGTGTTAAACACCTTCTCCTGAACTAGTCCTTTCGTCAAAGGACAAGTCAGGTTCTATTCTCATCAGTCCAAACATAATCTACAGTCACAACTCATTAATTTTAAATTTAAATTCTCAAACTATGTTATTCTTACAATATATTTATGATTCTTGCCATTATAATAAGAGTCCTAAAATTTTACAATAGCCACGGTTTCATTATTTTGGATAAAATGACTAGTATTTATCTCTCCCATAAAGAGTATCTTATAATCGGCCTTTCAACCTTTTATTTCCTCACTAGCCATACCTAATGGTATCACCATAAACTCCATCATTATTTGTGTCAATCTTTATTATTTCTTGGAGTTCCAAAATATTTCATCAATATATGTGTTAGACACATATCCATTAATTGATTCAAATTCTAGGTTCATTATTTTTTTATCAAAATATAAAACCTTTCTTAATAGCATAAGAATGCACTTTTCATTTATAAACTTCACAGTACTCTCACAAAATAAACAATTCCAAGTTAAATATTGTGGGGGCTCATTTATTTCACCACAAGAGCGTAACCAACTAGCCCAGCGTACACAGTGGACTACCCGACCCAAGTCAGTTATTTTTTTTATTTAGACCTGTGTATTTAACATATGTTTTAATGCATGGAGATATACTCAAATCGGTTACCAATAATCTCAAAAAAGATATCCGGGGACACCACGATTTATCAACAAGATAATTGAGTTACTCGTAGAACTCAATCACTTATTTTCCACAACTATAAATTGTAAACTCTGGCCCGGGGCAAGGAGATGTAAACTCAATTATTGAGAGACACTAATAAGAACATAGTTACCTATCCATCGACGTAGGCAAGTTTCAGAACCACGTACATCTGTTGTTGTGTGTGTGATTAATTGTTATCATCTTGATATTGCATTCTTGATCATTAATTGTGATAATTCTTGCACTCACAATTGACGCCGTCTGTGGGAAATAATTCTTTTTTCTACAAAAGTAGTTATCAATATAAAGCCATGATGTCTCACCACAACAAAAATCTTCCTCAGGTTGGCGACGTGAAGGATTATCCAACCCCACCAATGGTCAGGTTTGAGATTCATCAACAACCAAATCCCAAGTTTCTCCTTCTGAAGAAAGTCAAGGACGACCTAGGTCTACCCAGATCTCGAAGTTGGTTATCACTTATGAAATCTGACTTCGAGAACAGGAGGAGGCAACACGCCTCTAGGTGGAAGAGAATACTCGCCTGCAAAGACAACTCGATAGAATGGAGAGGTATCTCTATAGAGACACCAGAAAGCATCGTGATAGGACTCTTAGCACTCAGGCAAGCAACACTCATAGCCAAGGAAGGATCTCCAGGCATGACCAAGATAGATCTGATCACAGCAGGTCGGAACAGGATCAATCAAAGAGTGCATTATCAGAGAGGCAACACAGAATCAATGATCGTCAGGATGAGAACATCATAATTTTGGTCCGTAGAGAAATGGATAAACATCTAGCCTAGTGAGGAACCAGACTAGGGATACAGCTAGAAGAGCTCGCAACACCTAGATGAAATCCCCTTTATCAAGGGCAATTGAGAAAGAGGAACCCCCAAAGAAGTTTGTTATTCCTAGGGGTTCAAGATCTATGATGAAAAGATGGATCCCATAGATCACATTCATCAGTATAGGTAGATAATGACCCCGTGGAGCCACAATGATGCCTTGATGTGTTAAATTTGTATTTCTAGCCTATACGACGTATCTCATAGGTGGTTTAAAAAGTCACCTGATAGGTCGGTCAAGAGATTTAAAGCCCTAGTAGAGGCTTTCACTGCTCGCTTCATAACCAGCAGTTCCCACCCTAGGAGGATAGATTCACTACTCACAATGAAGAAAAAAAATCACAAGAGATCCTTCGTGATTATACTAAGAGATACATGGAGGTTTTCAATGAAGTGGAGCCTCGGATCAGGTTGCCATTGCATCTTTTAAAATTAGTTTGCTGACCATATCTCTGCTACACCAGTCCCTAACGAAGAAAGAGGATAGAACCATCGAGGACCTTATGGCCCATTTTAAGAAATACGCCAAGGTTGAGGATGTGGTTCACTCTAACACGGGGGATAACAATTAAGAAAAAAAAGCAAAGGATGAGATAATAGTAACACTCCAAAGAAAGGGAACAAAAATGGGGGGGCAATAACGGCTCTAAGAATGGGAGTAAGGCCGATCCTTCAAAGACGTTCCAGGCTATTAACATAGTCTTCAAAGAATCAATCTATAAGATCTTGAGAAAGATCAAGGATCAATCGTCCATCAAGTATCCAAGAATATAGGTGGTGACCCAACGAAAAGGAATAACGCATTGAGATGTGCATTCCATAAGGAGGGAGGCCATAGGAACGAGAATTTCAAAGCTCTGAAATCGCATTTCGAAGAGTTGGCCCAAGCTGGGCATCTCAATTGGTACATAGAAAAGAAAGTTGATATGGTCACAACTAATGGCAACCAAAACCAGATAATATCCTTGATGACGACATGGGACAGGAGTTTACGGTGATCCACGGAGCATCCAACCTAAACTAAATCTAAGTGAACGTTGTTCAAATGGAGCTGAAGAAGGTCACTGTTATCATGGAGGGATTCCAAATTAATCCTGTAAAAATCCAAATTGGTAAGCATCCACGACTAGATGATATCGACTATACCAAACACATCATCTTCACCGAGGAAGATCTTATTGGAGTACGGACTCCCCACCATAATGCACTGGTGATCACCCTTAAAATTGAAAATTAGGATATCATAAGCTACTGGTAGACCATGGAATCTCATCAAAGGTGATATACGTAGAGTTGTTCCACAAGATGAAGCTCAACCTAACCTACCTCAAGGAGGTCACAGTTTTATCAATCCGCTTCGTAGGGAAAATAAAAATGCCATTGGGAAAGATAGTCTTGCCTATTAGGCATGAAACATTTCAAATCTTATTCAGTTTTTAGTGGTGGACATAGAGTCCCCATATCACGCCATTATAGGCAGAGGTTGGTTGCATGCCATTAAAGTCGTATCATGCACCTACCATGAGAAACTGAAGTGTGTCACCAACTGGGGTGTGATCGAGATTCGTGGTGACTAGGACACTACAAGGAAGTGCTTCATCTCAACCATTCACCCTCGAAAGGAGAAGAAAAATGAACCAAAAGAAGCTCTAGAGGAAGCTAAATATGGGACTACACCCTCTAAATAGAAATTACAGTATGGACAACCAGGGGTGGAGGAGACTAGGGACCACCCCACTGATAGGGTTGTTGAAAGCCTGGAGGAAGCTGGTGTTGACAACAGCTTGCCATATAGAAACTGGAAGAGTTGGTTTCCTTCTTGAGAAGTAATCTAGATGTTTTCTCTTATGAGCCATATGATTTTCCTGGGATTGATCCCAACGTAGCTTGCCATAATTTTCATGTCGACCCGACCTTCAAGTCTGTCACTCAGAAGACTAATCAAATATCCCCCGAGAAGGCTAAAGTAGTGGAGAACGAAGTAGGGAAGATTTTGAATGCATGATCCATTAGGGAAGTTTCTTTCCCCCAAGTGGCTATCCAATCCAGTGGTACTATGAATGAGAAACGGTAGTTGGAGAGTCAATATTGGCTTCACATACCTCAAAAGTACCTACCCCAAAGATATTTTCTCGCTGCCTAAGATTTATCAGTTGGTTGATGCTACGATAGCACATGAAAGGATAAGTTTTCTAAATACTTATTCAAGGTATCATCAAATTTTATTATTCATCCTCGACCAGGATAAAACATCCTTCAGAATACTGATTGGTTTATTTTGTTATAAGGTCATGCCATTAGGGTTAAACAATGCCGGGGTAACTTATCAGAGGTCGATCATAAAAATATTCAAGTAATAAATGAGAGACACAATGGAGGTATGAATCGATGACATGTTAGAACAGAGATGACCACCTGATTGACTTGGCCAAAGCCTTTAAGATCCTTAAGAAGTACCGGATAAAACTAATGCAAGTAAGTGTTCTTTCAGTGTCCAGTCGGGTAAATCTCTGGGCTATTTAGCCAGCAAGAGAGGGATTGAGGCCAATTTAAATCAGATTGACACCATCACCAAGGTCTAGCACCCAAAGACATTGTAGGATGTCCAAATGTTTACTGGTATGCTCATAGCACTCAACCACTTCATCTCTAACTCCTTAGAATGATGTAGATCATTCTTTCATATTTTAAAGAGAGATAAAGGCCTCATGTGGAATGACGACTGATCAAGATCTTTGGTAGAAATCAAGTTCTACCTAAGCAAACCGCTCCTATTGGTGATTCCCGTTGATGGAGATCCTCTGTACATGTATCTCGCAGTATCAAACCACGTTGTTAGCTCGGCTCTGGTATGTGAGAAGGAAGGCGGATAGTACCTCGTCCATTATGCCAACAATGCACTTCTGGATGCAGATAAGCGCTACTTGCCCTCGAAAAATCTAGCTTATCCATTAGTGATTGCCTCAAGGAAGCTAAAACACTACTTCAAAACTCACTCAATAATAGTGATCACTTCATATCCCCTTGAATTTGTTCTTCAAAAATTTAACCTCTCCGGATGACTCTTGAAATCGTCGATCGATCTCAGGAGGTTTGATATTAACTTTCAACTAAGAACGACAATTAAGGTACAAATCCTAGCTAATTTTATCATCGAGTTCGCGGGGGACCATCCTAGCGACCAATATGAAATGGATCAGTCAATAAACAAGGAAGCACAGTATAAGAATTGGACCCTATACATTGATGGAGCCTTCAACTCGAAGGGGCCATGAGTAGGAATCTTCTTAAGCACAAGAAGACGATGTCATTGAATAAAGAATCAGATTGGGATTTGAATCCTCTAATAATGAAGTCGAATATGAAGCACTCATCGCTGGTTTGGCAAAGCCCAACTGCCGGGGGCAAAGCGCCTCAACGTGTTCCGTGATTCCAAATTGGTCTCTAAGAAATTTAGTGGAGATTTTAATGCAAAAGATGATAAGATGGAATCATACCTCGCTGTAGTAAGAGGTCTTATGACAGGATTTGAGAAGGTTGATATTCAGTAGTTCCCTTAGGGTCAGAAAGTCGCGTTGATGACTTAACAGCCCTAAGATCATTAGTGGACTCTGATCTCAAAAGAACTATTCAGATAGAGTTCCTCGACCAACCAAGCATTGACCAAATTATGGTCACCAAGTAGGTCCTCCTCACAGAAAAGGGCCCCTAGTTGTATGAACCCCATCATTGCCTATTTACGGAGTGACACACTTTCGGATAATAGAAGATTGGATCATCAGATAATGGTGAAAGCAACTCGTTTCTACTTTACCCCAAGGGGAAGCTCTACAAGAGATCATTCACTCACCCTTACATTCAGTGCGTTTTCCCACATGACACCGAGCAAGTTCTTAGCGACCTTCATGATGGTATTTGTGGGAGTCATGCAAGAGGGAGGTCATTGGCTTTTTAAGCGATCCAGGAAGGCTACTGGTGGCCTCACATGTAAAAGGATGCAAGTAGTTATGATTGCAGACGTGAAAAATTCCAGAAATTCTCTCTCATGGTTCATCAACCAGCCAGCTACCTAAAATCTTTGAAAAGTCCTTAGTCATTCGGGTAATCGGGACTGAATATTATGGGACCACTACCTGTCGCACCTGGGAATCACAAACATCTACTAGTCGGCATAGACTACTTCACCAAGTGGGTAGAGTCAGAACCACTGGAAAACATTCGTGACGATGGCATGACGAGGTTCATCAGGAAAAGCGTCATAACACGCTTTGGGATACCAAGAACTATCATCACCGATAACAACACGCAATTTAAAAGAAGCTTCTTTTAAGGCTTCTGTGATGGGCATGGCATCAAGCATCATTTTAGTTCTGTGGCATATCCCCAAATCAATGGTCAGGCAAAAGCTTCCAATAAGACGATGCTCGATGGCCTTAAGAAGAGGCTAGAAAATACAAAGGGTTCCTGGGTAGACGAGCTCCCCCATATTCCGTGGGCTGACTGTATTATTCCTAGGAGACCAACTGGGGAAACACCCTTTGCGCTCACCTATAGGATAAAAGCTATTATCCCTCCTGAAGCTGGTCTCCCTACTATGAGAACCAACTTGGTCGACCAAGAGCTAAACGACGGTGCATTGTGCACTAAACTTGACTTAGTAGACGAGTGAAGAGAACAAGCCATAATTAAACTAGCTTCATATCAGCAGCAGCTAGCCAAATAGTATAATAAGAAAGTCAATCTATGGAAATTCCTAGTTAGGGATTATGTTCAAAGTAAATTCCTCGGCAATTCCGTAAAACCATCAGATGGTAAGTTGGGACCAAACTAGTAAGGACCTTTCAAGGTAATCCGGAACAACTTCCAAGGAGCATATCACTTGGAAACGCTGGAGGGAAGGGAGATACCGAGAGCATGGAATGCAACCAATCTCAACAAGTTCTACTTTTAGTCTTCTTTTTCTTTTATCAGCACATTTAGTTTATGAAAATTTTCATTTCAAACTTATGTGGCTTACAATTTATTATTCAATGAATAAAGGCGCATTGGCTCTCACATTTCATTTTCATATATTAATCGCTTCAAATTTTTGTTATGTATCCCAACACTATGCACCATTTCCAATTGATAGCGCTCCCCACGCAAAGAAAAATTACCTTTGGTTACAGTAAGCTTCTCATCTTATCTTAGGCATGGAACTTCCTCACGCATGACCAAACTCTTGTGCATTACAATAAGTTATTCAACTTATTTCAATCAAGGAATTTTATATGCCGAGCAGTGTTTAGAGTAATTATAATAAATTATTATAGTTTATTTCAATTTCTATAACCCTCAAGTCTTTGTCATAAATAAACACAATAGACCTCATGAGTTGCCTTGATAATAACAAAAGCCCTTGAGGGGATCCTTAGGCAAAAAAGCCAACCTAGGTTGATCCGCAACTATGTTGGTCGCTAAAAACCTGATCGGGCAGATAACCCATTAGCCAGATACATTCTCACCATCATATAACCTAGGCCTAAGGGAGTGTGACGACACGACCTAAAAGGTAAGGCAGATGGAATGATACTGCTAAGGCATATTGGACTATGAGAATGTTCGAGCACAAGTCATTAAACTCATTTAGTCGGCTAAAGGCCTAAAATGATTAATCTTAAATACTAACTCATTTAATCAATGAGAAGCCCAAAATGATCAACATTATTACATGGTCAGAAAAAGTCCTAAGTGGTTGGTACATGTCAACTCTTCCTAGTCAGCAGTCAAAATACAAAGGCAGTAATTAACTCATATCTAGTTAGAATATGCTTAAAATATGGAACAAGTTAATAATTAAACTTTATAAGTATTGACAAAAAATATAAAGTACAGTTGCAAGAAAACAAGATACACCAAAGACCATACAAGTACCTAGACCAACTATAGATTGGGAGTAAGATAATCAGCTACGCGTGCTCTTCGACCATCATCTGGGTTAGGAGCGAACACCTCCTTATCCTCTCCAAGAAAACAGTTTAGAAGCTAGGCAGGAATGGCATAAATTGGGATCCATTTATCATCCTTTGAGAAGGGAGGTTGACGATAATCAGGGTAATCTACCTGGTACTTATACCATAGGTCTGATTCTTTTGGGGTCTTAACCTCCCTGAGGGCAGTTAACCACCCACGCTTGAAAGTAAGGTCCTCGACATCTTTTAGACTTGATGGTGCATCATTCTAGCCTTCATCATAACCCACTGCACATACTTCTCGAGGACCCATTCTAAGTAGGTGCCTCAACCTTGTTACATCCCTTTGTAGACCAACTATGATGGCATATCCTCTTTGTATGTCCTTCTTCAGCTCGGTGACCTCTTTCTTTAAGGCATTATTTTTTGCCTGGATTAGCTCGCCTACTTGGCCACATCCCAGCCTTCTATGTATCTCCTATCCTTCATACTTTTTATCTCCTCCTCCAACCTCTAAACCTTCTCAACCAGTCCCAGGTATTCTTGAACGAGCTTCTTCTTCTCTGCGATCACTAAGATGTTGGCCTCCTGAAGATTGGCATAGGCCTTTGTTGAACTCTCTCTTTCCTATTAGAGCGCAGCGCGAGCATCAGCTAAGTCATTTTTGAACTTCTTTAAGACTTCTTTCAGCTCCTGGTTATTTTTAGACTCATCGGCGTGACCATCCAGAAGAGTAGTAAAGTCAGACAAAAACTGCAAAAATAGAAAAAGAAGGATTAGTGCACAGAAGACGAACACATAGAACAGAAAAGAGAAAAAGAGGAAATACCAGAGAAAGTCCTTGGGTGAACTTGAGTGTCAGCTGTAACACCCCGTATTTCTGAGTATTCAGAATCTAATTAATTCGGTTATTTTTTTTATTTCACGTGTGTCATAATTTAGTTGAATTAAATATTATGTGATTATTAAAATATTAATCTAGAGAGATAATGATTAATATTTACGGAATAAAATTACTATGTGAGTAGTAAATAATTATTTTACATTGTAGTGAGTGATACCGACATGACTGTGTTATATCTCAATCGAGAGTCGCGTGTGGACTATATAAGGTCAAGATAGGAAATTAATATAGAGTGACTCGAATGGCAATTTTGAGGTCACGTTTTGTTTTGAATGGATAAGGATTGCCAAAATATTATACCCGGGGGTTATAATTAGGTCTCGGGGCCTTTTTAGTCACAATCGGGCCCACATGGGTTTATTAAGGTCATTTAGACTTGGCGTGTTAGCCTAATTTCGGGATTGGAGATTAAAACCTAAGTCTAAAAGTTTGAGGCATCCATAACTCATATTTTAAACCCTAAAAGAATGAAAGAAGAGATAAGGAAGAAGGATGAGATCTTTAGGAGCCAAAATCAAAGAGAATTGGGGAGTTCCTACATCGATTCGTCTTCTACAACGAAAAATCAGACCCTACGAACACATAAAGGCAAGTGATTAACTTTCTTTAAATTTAATTTGCAAAAATTTGTCATGGTAGGTGTAGACAAAATTCATTTTTTGGGAGGGTTCTTATTGGAAAAAGGGGATTTTGGGATGAAATGGACCTCTTGTGTTATTCAAATGATAAATTGATGATTGTAGACAATCCATATTGACTGGAAATTTAAATCTTATAGAGATATGGGCTTAATATTCTGAATTCGAGTTTTGGAATTTATCCTAGAGTTATGTTAAAAGATTTGAATATAAGCCATTTGATTAAATTAATTGTGATTGTTAGCCATATACTGGATACTTAGATGAAATGTTGAGTTAAAATCATCCCTTTTAGTTAGGTATATAGATTGATGAAGGTTTATGATCATATTAATAAGGTATGAGACGAATTTGGGATCTAAAAGTCTAGCTTGGGTTTACTGTATCAAGGCAGCGAACCAGTTCACTAAAGGACCGATCCGATTTGGATTTCTGGGCACATGAACTGGTTCGCTATAGGAACTAAACTCGTTTGGCTATCTGGGAGTCGCAAATTTGGGTTATTTTGATGGTTTGGGTGATTTTCTGGAGGTTCAAGAGAACTCAAAAACCTATAATAATTAGAGAATATTATTAGGGCAATTTAAAACAGATTAAATTACCTAGGGATGATAGGGTAATTAAAATTTGGAAGAAGTATAGTGAGTTATATAATTGATGATTAATTATAAATTATGAATTAAGTGAGATGAGTTCAAAAATAGTTGATGAATAGGTTGGGTGGATAAGCTCGAATACTCTAGAAGGGTGATGCTAGGTTAATTATATAATTAATCAGAGGTTAAATAAATTAAGAGCCGGGGGATAGACTTGGGGATTATGGGCTAGTGTTACGGGTGTTAGGCACGGTTTAGCCGAATTTGTTTTAATTATATACAGATATAGAGATGGTGTGTGCGTGTGTGTGTGTCCGTGTGTGTGTGTGTGTGTGTGTGTGTGTGTTTGTACTTTATAAATATCAGTGTGTATGATGTTTATATGAAAACATACCCCTCTAGTGCTTTTATAGGAGGTTGCGCAATTTGGATGAATCCCTTGGCTAGTGAATGCAGGAAAAGTATACCCCTCTAGTGCTTTTATTGTGTGCTTAATTTTACGAGGTGAGACGCTTTGGGTATGATTCGGTCTCAATCTCGGGAGAATATGATCGTCTCCACTACATTTGCAATATTTTCACCAAAGTTCGATGTGAGCTAGTCCGACTTGTGGTGATCGGATTTGAGTGAGTATACCTGGGATATGATAGCATTTTAGAGAAAAGAATCCATGGAGTTATTACTCAGAAGGATGGTAATTATACGCAACATATGTGTGACTGTTGCAGTATATTTATACGTATATAAAAGAGTAGATAGTTATATACGGGTTAAATACAAAAAGTGTGAATGTATTTTATATAACTGATGTGAATGTTATATAATTAATTAAAGTGGAAATGATTAAGTAAGTTAATGAGTAAAATAACTTATGAATCAAAGGGAGGAAGTACTCGGGATAGAGTAAGGTGCGAGAAATTTTTTTAACAGGACTAGTTTGGTGGGTTAGTATAACTAGTTGGGTTAGAAGTTAAGCGTTAGGTGTGTACAATAGTTAAGGGGTGAGTAATATCTCAAGAGAGTGCAACACCAGCTTAAATATAGAAGGGTTAATGCATATTTAATTTTTGCATCTTAATTACTTGCTACATGCTTTCGAAAGGTTTTGGGCTCTGACCCATGTCAAAAATATTTTCCAAAACATTTTAGGGTCCAGCCACAGGTACGTCAAGCTTGAGGACTCATTCCAGAGATGCGTAGCTGCAACATTTGTGGAGGCTTGCAGGATTTTATGTAGACGCTTCAATTATTCATTCCTAGATTAGGACTATGATTCGGTATTTCATTTTTGCATGTTGCCCCTTCAGTTGATATATTCTTTTAGTTTCATTTCTCAAACGATGTATTTGGATTCAGTTTTACTTTTGTAGACTTACGGTTTGTATTATTTATCATGTGATGCTTCAGACTCTTATATTTGTGTGGATCAGTTAGATTTTTTCTGTTCCCACATATTGTTATGTTAATGAAAGAAAAAAATTGGCACCGAATTAATTTTTTAACATAGGTGGTTAGTACTTTAAAAATATTTTCTACAGTGATGTTAATAATGAACCAAATGAGATTCCTGCTTATTTTGATAAATTACTGATCATTCGTGATTAAAATAGGTGGGGTGTCACAGATGGTATCAGAGCATCAGGTTCTAGAGTCCTTAGGGTCTGTGCAGACTTACGACGTTTTCAGCATTGCTTTTATTTGATATAGAGTCATATGCTTAGGACAATTGATGGAAAATGTGACTAACGTTCTCTTACTATTGAATATAGTTGATGCAAATCATATATGAGTTCGATTGGGCTTCATACACCTAACAATATAGGACGACCAATGAGGGTCGTTAAGAAGACTATAGGAAGAGAGGCTTAGTTGAAGCCACAGAGGATTATGGGAATGGTAACCGTAGTAGAAGTCACGACTATTATAGTTCAGGTAGTTGACATTGTGATAACTACTAGGGCACATTAGTTTTACCTAAGTACCACCATAAATGATGGTGGCACAAATTCAGACCCACCTAGTACAGTCGGTAAGGGCGAGAGTCATAGAGGTTTTCCTGAAAGATTATCCGTAAGAGTTTGGGAAATTGCGAAAGTATGATTGTCCAATGGAAGCGGATCATCCAAAAGAATTTTTATACGGTGGAGTGCAGTGACATTTATGATTAAAATTTTTGGACAAATTTTTTAGCTCATAGAAGCAGTACTATAGTGATAGGAGTCAATTATCGCATTTGAGGAGAGATACTAAGAATATCAAGGAATTTGGGGGTGCGATTTGATCGTAAATCCTTTCATCAGTTATCTTAACAGACAGGAAAAGAAAATTCTAGTACTTATTGCAGGAGGGCCAGATAGTGGACAAACACGATAGAGAATTTTCTCATTTAGCAAATGTCGTACCTGATGATGGTGTCTTTGAGTTGATGATGGATTCATGAGTAAAATAAGACAGCATTGAAAGGAAAATCCTTCCGGGACGACTGATGGTGGTGTCGTTAATGTCAAACTTTTACAGGGCAATATAAGTGCTCCGATAAGAAGGGAGCTACGAGATTGGAGAGTCTAATCAGCAAAATAAGAGTGAATATAATTGCTGATAGCGAGGCATCACATGGGGGATACCCAGTAGGGGACCCATTTATATGATTCAGATCAATAGAATTCCTACCATGTGACGGTAGATTCAGTCAGGACCGTCAGGGCCAACAGTGTGTTCCATGGGGCTAACAGAGCTAAAGGAATAATGGGGATAGAAATTGAGGCCAAGAATACTAAGTCCAAGAGAAGCAAAACCCCAATATATCCAATGGGGCTAGAGATAGGGGGATGACCCAGATATGTGTCTTATGTGTGGAGAGTAGGGCCACCTGTATTGAACTTGTCCGTAGTGAGTTAGGGGACATGAGCATGATGCCCAGCAGGGGAAACAATTATAGAAGTTTTTGGTTCAGTTTAGACGAGAATGTTATGTCCAGGAACCATTTGAACTGCCAGTGCTATTGGAAGTTGAAAGAATGAGTTTTATTCTAGGGTAAATGGGTTATGCTTTTTGTGACATGAGCATGTCACAGTATTTATTTAGCACTAGAATCATGCACGAGACAGCTTTAGTGGGTGTATCATTGTGTTATTATTGTGTATATAGTTACTGTTGAGTAGCGTGGCACTCTTTGGTTCCATCTATAGGGGAGCGGGTGCGGACACTGAGAGGAAATATATTAATGGATTAGCTCGTTTTGAAATATGATATACGAGTGTGATGTTATCCTGGGTATGGACCGGTTAATGATGGTTTGAGCGATGGTGCACTATTACAATAAGGCTATCTTGTTCATTGTTCCAGGGCATGATGTGTTGTTTACAATGCCTTACCTAAAAAAGGGTCGATGTTGCGTCTATATTATATTATAAAGGAGACTTCGGAGAGTGTAGTTTTCTCATTATATTTGATCATAGTGCGCAGGGACTTTACTGATTTGATTCAGGTTATATCGGGTTTTCTGTCGAGCGGAGAGATTTAACTCGTTATTGATCTAGCGTTGAGTGCTTAGTGATAATGAGAGCATCGTATTGTATTACTCCTTTAGTGATGTGTGAGTGGATGAATAGACTTATACATCTAGGTACAGGATTTCCAGTATCCTAGTTATATGATTTGGAATTACAGAACTCGATGGTCGATAATTCTAGGTGATAGTACATCGTAGGAGTTCTTTGTTTGAGTTTCGTTTGCGGGGTGTTCCACGCATAAACCATAATAAAAGTCTAGAGTGGAGAGACATTGTTGGATGCTAGGGAAGCAGTTTTGAAAGTTAAATCATTGAATGAGTAGTTGAAAATTTTTAAGTTGAGTGCCAGTATACTATGTGTGCCTAATGGAGCCGATAGTGTTGTGTAGGAAGCACTGGGGAGCTTTTGCACCACTAGTTCATATGTGGGGAAGTCTCGAGGAAAAATAAGTCGCGATTAGAAAGGGAAATTGAGTACAACCTCACTATATAGCCATGTCGAGAGTGCGAGGCCAATCTGGAGATAAGTATGTTATGAATGAGACGTTAGTGATGATTGTGCAGGAGTGCACGAAATATAGGGTGTATGGGTGCCCTAGTTAGTTTGACTTCCAATATCGTCCGAGATAAGGGGAGATGATTACAAATGTTTCAAAAATATGCAGGTGGGGCAGCTAAAAACATGGGGGAATGGTATGATGGACTAAACTTTGTTTATGAAAAGGAGAGAGTCGGACTATGTGTATGTCAAGGGGAATTATCACAACTAAGATGAGTTGAAAGACTGTGGGGGCACATGTAAAAGGTATCCCTTGACAAGGGAGGATCCCATAATTTTAGGAAGTAGATCGAAGTCTTAATTAGTTAAATACCTAGAGTGGCTCGTGTATTTATGAGATGTTGAAATTTGCAAGACAAAAAGAGCCCAGGAAGTGCGCATTTTTGGAGCAGACTCACGGGCCATGGTTTTGGTACATCTCAAAAAAGGGAGTAAGATGTTCCACGTAAGGTCAAATGTTGAGCAATGGGATTGGTGTTGAGTGAGACATAGTGATGTTGTCTCTAGGTGAACCACTCATAGATGGAAAAAGGTTGGTCCGAGGTTATCAAACATGATTTTGTAATAGATTGATGATTCAAGTGACGAAATGGATATGCAAACTGATGAAATTCATATTTAGGTTATCAAAATAGCGAAGATGTTAGGATTCTAGATTTGTGGAATGGATTGATCGAAATGGGATCATTGTTATTCACTCTCGAGTCCCACCTCTAATAGGGGGTGTCAGGAGGCGATGGGAATGAAATTGCGATTTGAACTAGACATGTCAGCCGTAAGCAGGTGGACGAGATAGGTGATTAAAATATATGAGAATGTAGGAAATGCTAGCTTTGGACTTTTGAGTAATTGGGAGTATAAATTACCACTTGTAGAGCTATATGTGATGAATCATAGAAGAATGATATTTATAAAATGCCTTATGAGGCTTCATATGGATTGTCATCTACCCTTCGATTGGTTAAGAGTGGGGAATAACAAGCTTCTCGGACCCGACGTGATTTATGGTCCGTCAGCAAGGATTGGATTAATTTTCATATAGTTCAAGAACGTAGTAAAAGTATGTCATCGTGAACCGAAGTTGAAGCTTAACATGAGCGGTTAGGGGTTGTTGTGGGTGTCTCCCATAAAGGGAGTTACGTGGTTTATCAACAAGGGAAATTGACACCTATAGAAGTGGGGCCTTTTCTAACATAGAGATAATAGATCCAGTGGACTAGAGGCCCGTCTTTTGAGGTATTATTAATGGTATTATATTAGTTTTACGTACTTTCGTATGTCGGTATGAAAGAGTTTGAATGGACTTGTCGCTAACCTTAGGATGGAGTGAACCTTCAGTCAATGGTACCACTGGCGGGTGTATAGTGGAAACACCATAATATTTTTTACGAGTTAACTTTGAATACGTTCGGATGAATTAAGAGTAAGGATCCAAAGTTTTTAATAACGGGCCTATCCAAATTTCGAGGACGAAATTCCTTTGTAAGGGGGGAAGTATGTAACACCACATATTTCAGAGTATTCAGAATCTAATTAATTCGGTTAATTTTTTAATTTCACGTGTGTCATAATTTAATTTAATTAAATATTATGTAATTATTAAAATATTAATCGGGAGAGATCATGATTAATATTTATGGAATAAAATTACTAGGTCAGTAGTAAATAATTATTTTACGTTTTAGCGAGTGATTCCGACGTAACTGTGTTATATCTCAATCGGGAGTCGCATGTAGACTATATGAGATCGAGATAGGAAATTTATGTAGAGTGGCTCGAATGGCTATTTTGAGATCACGGTTGGTTTTGGATGGGTCGGGATAGTCAAAATAGTGTACCTGGGGTAGTAATTAGGTCATAGGGCCTTTTTAGACGTAACCTGGCCCACAAGGAGGTATTTGGATCATTTAAACTTGGCCCGTTAGCTTAATTTAGGGATTGGAGATTAAAAACCTAAGTCTACGAATTTGAGGAAGCCGTAACTCATACTCTAAACCCTAAGAGATTGAAAGAAGAGAGAAGGAAGAAAGTGGAGCGCTTTAGGAGACAAAATCAAAGAGAATTGTGGACTTCCAACACCGATTCTTCTTTTATAGCCCAAAATCAGACCCTACAAACACATAAAGGTAAGTGATTAACTTGATTTTAATTTAATTTGCAGAAATTCATGTTTATATCATGGTAGGTGTAGGCAAAATTCGTTTTGGGGAGGGTTCTCACATGAAAAAAGGGGATTTTGGGATTAAATGGATTTCATGTGTTATTCAAATGATAAATTGATGGTTGTAGATAGTCCATATTGATTGGAAATTTAAATCTTGTAGATATATGGGCTGCATACTCTAAATTCAAATTTTGGAATTTATCCTAGAATTATGTTGGGAGATTTTAATATAATCCCTTTGATTAAATTAATTGTGATTATTAGCCATATATTGGATACTTAGATGAATTGTTGATGTTAGAATCATACCTTTTAGTTAGGTATGTAAATTGATGAAGGTTTTTGATCATATCAATAAGGTTTCAGACGAATTTGGGATCAAAAAGTCTGGTTTGGATTTGCTGTATCAAGGCAGTGAACCGATTCGCCAAAAGGCTGAACCGGTTCAGATTTCTGGGCACATGAACAATTCGCTACAGGAACCAAAGAGGTTCGGCTATCTCGCAGTTGCGAATTTGGGTTATTTTGATGGTTTGGGTGATTTTTAAGAGGTTCAAGAGAATTCAGAAACCTATAATAATCAAAGAATATTGTTAGGGCAATTTAAATGAGGTTAAATTACTTAGGCATGATAGGGTAATTAAATGTTTGATGACTTATAGTGAGATATATAATTCATAATTAATTTTGAATTATGAACAGAGTGAGATGAGTTTCGAAAAAGTTTATGAACGGGCTGGGTGGAAAAGCTCGAATACTCTAGTAGGGTGATGTTAGGTTGATTATTTAATTAATGAGAGTTTAATTAAATTAAGAGTCGGAGGATAGACTTGGGAATTATGGGCTAGTGCTGTGGGTGTTAGGCATGGTTTAATCGGATTTATTTTAATTATATATATACACACTTTATAAATATCGGTGTGTATAATATTTATGTGAAAACATATCCTTCTAGTGCTATCATAGAAGGTTAAATAATGTGGGTGAATCTCCTGGCTATTGAATGTAGGGAGAGTATAGTCCCCAGATCATAGCACCTGATATTTTATTATGTGATTTATTTTTGAGATGAGATGCTTTGGGTATGATTCGGTCTCACTCTCGAAGGAATATGACCGCCTTCACTACGTTTACGATATTTTTACCAAAGTTTGGTGTGAGCTAGTCTGACTTGTGGTGATCAGGTTTGAGTGAGTATACGTGGGATATGATAGCATTTTATAGAAAAGCATCCAGGTTATTATTACTAGGAAGGATGGTTATTATACGCAACTGAAGGTCCCTATATAGAGCACTCCTAGGGCTTATTATTTGTGCGTGAGATATATAGACCTTCAGCTAGTTGGACTTTAATTTTGACAAAAATGTTTTTTGTAATTATGTCGCGTCTAGCTACGTATGCCAAGATATCTACTCAAGCTTACATTAATTCATAATTTAGCCATACAATAAAGGTAGTCTCTCACATCTATTCACATTGTCTCATAGGATTTATTTCTACACCATATAGGACACATATTGCATTTCATTGCATTGCGTAATGTCATGTCTCATGATTATGTGTTGGTTTTATTCAAAAAGAATTTTTAAAACAGTTTAAATTTAAAATTGAAATTTATTAATGTGATTAGATATTTTCTTAAAAAATTAATTTCTAAATTAATTTCTTTAAAATTCGTTTAATAAATATAATATGTGATAAATATATTATTATTATTATTATATTTTCATGTTATTTAATTATATCATATGTTGATATGTATGTATGCTTATGTGGATAATTGTTCTAATGTAAACCCACTTGTTTATTTATTTTTATTTGTTATATGCTTAATTCCTACAGTATGTATTATCTAATATACTTATTTGCATGTCTCTTTGTTAAATGAGTTGTTCGATTACACCTGTTCATGATTGGACCCTATCTAGTCATATAGTAGGCCGAACCTTAGCTGTTGTATCATAGCTGTTGGTTTTCCATCTTGCAATAAGATCTTATTTATGTTAAATCAGTTTGGATTTTCCGTTTTTCAAAACGATGTCGTTAACCCTTATATTTACAACGGTAACATTTAAAACCATTGTTTTTGCCCATGGTTTTTTTACTTATAGACCAACATTTTTAAAATTGGTATTTTGTTTCTTTAAAAAACACATCCTTTTTCTAAAACCGTTAGTCGCGTTTTAATTATTAGTTTTTTGGGTTTTAATCCCATAACCTAAGCTTTGTTAGGCTCCCATCCCATGTATTTTTAAAATTGTAGTAAGTCCCATAACCACTCAAAATCGTCAATAACTAGTTTGTAACCGCCCCTCTTCCTTTTCGCAGAGAATGACACATATCCATAGTGATTACAATAGGGCCAACAACTAAAAAAATATATACATGGGAGTGGGTATAAATAAATTTGAAAAAATTGGACTATATACTTAAGATTCCTTTAATTATTTGAGTTGGTTCCAGTTGGATGCAACGTGTCTGTTTGTTAGATGGTAGATTTATGTTTCTTTAATAGCCCTTCGATTATATGTTATCTACAGTTGTTACTGCATTTGTTCAATCCATGTGTATTTGTTTACAGCCATTCACAGCACACTCGATCAACCTATATATTGAGAACTTGGGTCACCACTTAAAAAAAAACCGAGAAATAATTTTTTTCCCTAAAACTCTGTCGAAATCGTGAGCGAGAGAGAGAGAGAGAGTACACACAACACACACGTAGTGTTTAGATTTAACTTTTGATATCTTCTATAGATCTAAACTAATATCAAACCATAAATCTTATTCTGAAAATCAATATATGTGATTGTTAACCGCTTGGATTTCTTCAAGAATTCTCAAGCCAGTTATGTGTTGCATCGATTATACCTACTCTAAGTGAAACTCTGCTCGTCTCTCTCTCTCTCTCTCTCTCTCTCTATATATATATATATATATATATATATATTCTCAGATCTGTTATTTGTGGCATTGTTATATTCGTTCTTGATATAGTCTATTATATATATTGTTTTTGATATGTCTTAGATCATTCGTGTATTGTTGTTGTGCTGCATATAGTAATTTAAGATCCAAAATCCCAATTGCTCTCTAAGATTTGTTTCTGTCAAGAAAAATGTAGTGTGATAATTTCATGTTAGGTTTAGTGTTTTGTTATAATTCCACACACGATTTTACACGATTTTTGTTCTGATTCACTTTGGATCTGTTTGATATTTTAGATCTGCCCTAAATCTAACTTGTGTGTATGGATGGACACTAATTCACACACAAACCACACTTGTATATAAGTTTTGTTCATCTTGGAATCTAATTTCATAAAACATTTAAAATAGATTGTTTTAGATTATTTTTACAAAACTTTGGTTCATTACAGTTATATCTGATAAATAGGTTTAAAGATTTAAACCTTCAATTTTTAAGGACCTTTTTATAAAAGTTGAAACATCTGGATTGTCCGCTTGAACCTTAACCTTGGACTGAATCAAGAACTAAACAAAACATATTTTGAACCTTGTTTTAATATTGGATTGCTGAACTCTTTAAGACCTGGTGGGATTATTTGGGAAATTTAATTGTTAAGACGGACTTGCTAGGTTGTTAGATTAATTTGGATTTAATATGAACATTTATTAAAAAACAGTCTGCCTATTACGTGTTTATTTGACATATACATATATTGTTATAAACTTTCTTGTTAGTCAAATAATCCTGTTTATATATACTTTATATCTTTGAGATATATTGTTTAATATTGTGTGTTTACATAATATTCTGATTTATCACTTAGTATTATTAACTCATTTTGTACACTGTACAGTAATATTCACATGGGCACTGATTCCTGTGTACATTTAGATTAAATCTGAGTGTTCTAATTTTGAAAAGAAAGTTTGCTGAAAACAGTTTTAAATCAATATAGCTTGATTTAAACAGAAGAAAGGAACATAAGATTTGCTAATGATATTTAGGATATCAAACTGTTGCATAATTATTCGGTTTGTAAATATTGGTGAGTGTGTCATATAGAATAACGCACGTCACAAACACTGCACTACCACACGTCACTATTAGAATTAATAAGCACTCAGATGACCTACACTGAGGAAGCTAGAGGGAAATCTGAGACGTGAAGAAATTAATGTGGACAAGAGCTGCATAGTGAGGCTAATTGCAAAAGAGAAACCACAGCAGAGAGGCTTGGTCGAGATAGGTAATAGCTTTCTGATTTAACCTACTTTGAGTCTTGTTACATCTTTGTAAATCATTCCGTATTGATTCGTTTGAGTGGACTTTCGTAGATTAGGTGACCCTAAAGGGTCCGTTGTTTTTCACAGGGGAAGGTTTTTAGCGACGTAAAATAAATCATTGCATGCTATAAATTTCTTCTTTTAAAACCTAACATGGAAAAGTAGGATTTAAAGCTAGAAACTTGTCTAAATAAACTGAATTAGTTATTATCTTCTTAATCACCTAGTTTAATCAAGATAATACTTAGGACTCTAATTAACTTGGCAAACATTATTTAGATTGTTTTATAGTTAACAATTTAAGAAAAGTTTAAATTAGTCCCCCTTGGATAGTATATAAAAACTCGTAGGTAATTCGGGTTTATTCGATAGTAGTTTAGTTCCGCACAACAGTCTATTGTGACTTTAGGCGCCCGCTCAAATGGTATCAGAGTTAGACTTTTAAAAGATCATTTTCAAACTATTGTTAAAATCTTTTTACCTTGTTTTAATGGAAGATTTATGTCAGTTACTTAGGCTAGGAAATTTAAGTAGACCCCTTATTTTTTATGGTTCAAATTTTCCCTATTGGAAAGTTCATATGATAGCCTTTATACAAGGTACATTAGGAGATGATGTTTGGGACTTAATTGAAAATGGTTATATACATCCTACTGTTCCTCTCGTTGAAGGTAGTTCTACACTTAGAAAACTTAGGACGATTGAAATGAGTAATGAACAAAAGAAAATTAGTAACTTTAACAATAAGGGAAAGAACGCTATTTTTATAAGTGTGAGCGAGAAAAAATTGAAGCGTATATGTCACTACACCACTAGAAAAGATGCTTGGGACACACTAGTATGAGACTAACTGATATCATTACCCAGTTGCACGCAAATGCTATAGTGTACACTAGTAAGGAAATCTACTCTAAAATCCTTAGATCCCTAGAGCCTAGATTCGATCACAAGCGGTACATAAATTGAAGAAATTAATGACCCATCACTCACACTTGATATTCTCAGCTCTAAGTTAAGGACCATCGAGTTAGAGTTGGCTATTACGAAGAATTTAACAAACTTGTTTGAATGTCAATATGTTAGTAGTTCTAAACTTGCTTTCAAAATTCCACATGCTGTTAAAGAAAAGTATAAACCAGTTTACATACGATCAAAGTCTGAAAATGAGTTTGATGTTGAGACTAATGAGTTGGAAAAGATTGATAATGAGATTGCACTCATGTCAAGGCACGTGAAAGGTCTGTTGAAGAAGATAAATAATTTTACAAAAAGTTATGTGCATTCGGACTTCCAATACAGCCAGTCATCGAGGCCACACAATAGCAACACAAATCAGACTAGTTATTCTAGTAATAATAACAACAAACTAGATAAAGCTAAAAAGGCTTATCATAATTGTGGTATATTAATACATTTCATTGGAGACTAGCAAGTTAAATCATAGACCAAGCACAATATAAATTATAAGGCCCATTTAACAAACACTTGGGATGAATCTTCTGATTTGAAAGAGGATCGGGATAAGTCTGAGTTGCAATGCCTTGCTTTTGTTGGTAGTATTTATGACTGTTGTGGTGATAAATATATTGCTCGCCTAAATAATTTTGATGAAGAAGAATCTGATGAGATTTTAAATTTAATTGAATGTGCCAAATCATTGTTAGCTACTGAACCATCTATGCATGAATTAACTACTCCTTTAGATTCTAAACGTGCTGCTTGCTATGAAGATTCTATTTCTGGTTCAAATGGAACTATTGTCACTTTACACACTAGCATTGAAGTAATTTGGGATGATGATTTTATAAGTTATGATTATTGTGCTAAAATGTATGTCATAACACTAAGAAATAGGAAGGATTTATCTAATTTGGTGAAAACACTTAGTGAGACCTTAGAAAGTCAGTATGGGATAGTTAAGCAAACTGAACAGGAGATAACTGAAGTTAAATCAAATTTTGAATACGAAAGAAGTTATTTTGAAAATCAAAACATTGATTTTGAAAATGAAATCTCTGATCTTAACGAAAAGGTTATTATTTTTGAACAAAACTATAAGGCCACATTGGTTGATCTTGAAAAATCAAAAGAAATGTGCGTTGATGCATTTAAAAGGTTAAGAGAAAGAGAATTATAAAAATCAGAAGAAGATTTTAACTTGGATAAACTTTTTGACTCTCAAAAATATGATTATAATACAAATGGACTTGGTAAAAAGAAAATTTTCAAAACAATCCGTGTGTTAAGCCTACTATATTTGTTAGGGATAGTACCCAAGTCAAACCATGTCTGACTAGTTCCACAATTGATAAAGGAAAATAGATTTTGAATGAAAGTACTACAAAATTTGGATTCGATCTCAATTATCCTCCGGTAAAGTATGCTGACTCTCCTATATACATTCCACCCCCTAAAAGTACAAACGTGACTACTAAACATGACTTAGGTGGCTATAGGTCTAGAAAGTCAGTTCCTTATGTTAAAGAGCCTGCTGTTAACTTTTATTGTAGTTTTTGTGATGTTTTTGGTCACTAAAATTGGGAATGCCTTAGTAATCATAAGAAAGGTACTTGTTTTAAAGGCCTTAACAAGAAAGTGAAGCGATTTACAATTTTTCCTAGGCAGTGCACTAATAATAATTGGAATCATTTCCTCAACAATTCTAGACCTCGGACTAATAAGAAAAGTTTAGCAAAAGAAAAATCCCATCTTAGATCCCAAAAGGCACAAAAACCTTCGAAAACATTGCCTAAATATTTTCCAAAGGCTTTGGGCTCTGATCCATGTCAAAAATATTTTTCAAAACACTTTAGGTGTCTAGCCACAGGGACGCCAAGCTTAAGGACTTATTTTAGGGATGAGTAGCTACAACATTTATGGAGGCTTGCAGGATTTTGTGTAGACGCTTCAGTTATTCATTCCTATATTAGGATTATGATTCAATATTTCATTTGGGCATATATTCCCTTCAGTTGATACATTCTTTTAGTTTTATTTATCCAACAATGTATTTGTATTCAGTTTTACTTTTCTAGACTTATGGTTTGGATTCTATTTTGGAATCGATGGTTTATTATCTATTTAATATTTATCCATTTATCTTTTGATGATTCAGACTCTTATATTTTTGTGGATGAGTTAGATTATTTTCATTCCTACATGTTGTTACATTACTGAAAGATAAAAATTGGCACCAGCTTAATTTTTTAACATAGGTGGTTAGTACTCTAAAAAGTGTTTTGATAGTTATGCTAAGAATGAACCAAATGAGATTCTAATGTATTTTGATAAAGGATTAATCACTCGTGATTAAAATAGGTGAGGTGTCACACCAGTTGGGCCGACCCCCAATCGTGAGGAGCGCTCGGGGTCGGCCTTGAGCACGATCCCTTTCAGCAAATCAAATGCGATCATGGGAGTATTGGCCATGCTAGACCCCTTAGCAGCCATAGTGAAGAAGGGATCAGTAGGTTCCTTCCATGGCATCTTCTTCTTGGCCTCCTATTTCTTACTCTCATCTTCTTTTTATCTTTCTCTCTCTGTCTCTCTCTGTCTCTCTCTCTTCTCTTTTCCTCTTCTTCTCTCCACGTCTTCTCTATCTCCTTCACCTTCCCTTTGGCTCACAAGTTAGATCCACTAAATTTAGCAAAATCCTCCTCTATTCTCTTTAGAGATTTCATCCAATCAGACAGTACATCTTGATCATCATTATCTATTTCCATCACTCTCCTCTTCATAGGGGGTGCCATCTCTTCTTCTTCTTCTTCTTCTTCTTCTTCTTCTTCTTCTTCTTCTTCCTCTACTTCAATTGGTTCAGAGACCTACTTTAGTAATTTCTAAGATAGGGACTTTATCAACCATTCGAGCAATGAAACTACTTGTAGTATTCTTTTACTATAGCAAATATTTTGCAGAACGAGGGTGCTCGCCATCAGAAAGTCTTTCTTAGACTCTCCAGACTTTAACGAGATCGACAACTCTCAGCTCGCGAAGGACAGGTTCTTGATTTTTGTCACAAGCTACAAAACAGAGGAATAATACTTGCATCAGAAGATAGGAAATTGAAGTAGCAAGTAATCAAGTACAAGTTAAAGGAACAGCGAGCGATCCTCCCCCTGGTCAGGTATCCATGTCCCTCGGTACCTATCGCCCTCAAGTAGGGGAGGATGTTTCCAATTTTTGGCAATAAAGCCTTACCATCAATAATTTTTATGGGAATCAGGAAGATTCACAACTAAAACCCTATCAGATTTCCTCATCTTCAGGTACATAATATCTTCATTTATGCACAACCAAATATAACAGTAACAAAGCTCAACCAGCCCTAGGATGGTCCCATACAACTCGTTTATCCTATATACCCCATTTATAATTTTTCAAACATTTAGGGTGCATTGAGAAGGTATGACCTCAAAATACTTGAAGAATGTGAAAAAAAGAGGGTTTAGGCAAAAAGTTAACCCCCTCCCATGTAATCAAGAGGGTATGAATCTAGTGCCCCACCTCTATGGCCCGAACATATTTAGGGATGGGGGCACAGTCGATTTCCACCCATGATGGGATGTTATAAGACTTCCTTAACTCTTCTACAGTTTTATTATCTAAAGAATCAATGGATGATAAAATACATCTAACAACAAAAGGAGACTCGTCAAAATTCTAATAGCAAAGAAAAGACGAGAAAAACTTACAGAAGTGTATGGAAAAGATCTGAGAATATGAAGAACTGAAGAAGAGAATGCACTGGAAGTTTTGTGGATAAGAAGCGTTTGAAAGATGGATATTGGAGGTGATGTATCTGGGTTTTAATGTTTCACTAATTATGGATCTTAAGTCTCGATAAGGATTCGAGCCCTCCTATTCCCTGCTCGGACCAGCGCACCCTCAACTCTTCAACGCAATCATAAGTCGGCCATAGTGTTTGACCTCAGACGAGCGTACCCTCACAAGTTCACCGGTATTACATGCATGCAACCTTAGTTTTAAAACAATTTAGGCCTTGGGTCTTGAACTTACTTAAAATTTGTTAGCCCAAATGTTTAGCCTAAAAATTTTAGGGGCAATTGTGGGGGCTCATTTAATTCATCCCAAGAGTGTAGTCGACCAGCCTGGCGTACACAGTGGACTGCCTGACCCAAGTCAGTTATTTATTTATATCGACTAGTGTATTTAACATGTGTTTGAATGCATGGAGATATAATCATATCGGTTACTAAGAATCTCATAGGAGATATTATGGGACACTGCAAGTTATCAACAAGCTAATTAAGTTACTTGTACAACTCAATCACTTATTTTCTACAACTATAAATTGTAAACCCTGATCTGGAGCAAGGGGATATAACCTCGATTATCGAGAGACACTAATAAGAAAAAAATTACCTCTCCGTGGGGCAAGTTGTCAAACCACGTACATCTATTGTTGTGTGTGTGATTAATTTCCTTCATCTCTATATTGCTTTCTTGGTCATTAATTATGATGATTTTTGCACTCACAACTGTATTTAGTATGTCAGTGGAGATTACTTAAGATGTTTGTATATTTATATTTCTTAACAATCTATTTAGTGTTCTTGACAACTCATACTTGGGTCATGTGAAGTACAAGATGGTTCACGATAAAAATATATTTAATAAATAGATATTCTTGTATTTCAAGGTACTCGATTATTAATCATCCATATTTGGCATTGTAATATTAATGACTAATATTCTTGTTTCATCGAAATCATTATGCCAACACTATGGCATGAAATTTATTTATTTATTTTTGGCAACAAAATATCATAGAAAAATATTAGCTAATCATACTTGTATAAACAAATAGTAGTTCATTCAACATGCTTAATGATAAACACCATTTATATAATTCTCATTTCATTCTCATTTGATGATTTAAAATTATCAAAATATCGTGTCATTTATTGGTGTTTTCCATATTCATGAATTCTCCAACTTCAAGTTGGTCTAAGTAAGTTGTCTTACCTAGGTCACCATTCGAAAAACGATAATATATAGTTTTAATTGAAACTCAACATCATATAACAACAATGGCAAGCAAATGAAATTAAGCGACTCTATTTTCATGAGAATAATTTAATATGCACCATGTCTAACTAAGTTATCTTACTGTCAATAAATCTTGGCTATTAAATAAAGCTTATTATCATAAATGATAATGGTATCATTATTCTTTCAAAGGATGTGTATACACCTTATTATCTTACGGTTACAAGATAAGTAAATTATAAAGTAATTTTTAGTTCATTCTAGAGAATTCCATCAAACATTTATGACATGACTTCTCAAGGATTTTTGGAATCCTTTACAATTGCATAAAAATGTTTTTATTTTTAGGTCAAAACTCTTAAAAGTAAGAGTTCTATTGAACACCAAAAGTTTTAGATTCTATTAAAATGTTCTTCAATTATTGTTGAGAGGTACTCGCTTGAGTCCCCCTACTATTCTTTAGGTATGGCATTGAGAAGCTACAAGTATTGTGTCTGCACTATATCTTCAATTCATATAATATAATATAAACTCATAGAGTTTCAGTATTAAATAAGAGTTAATCTTATTTATTAAATTAATACATGCCTAATGCTTTCAAATATAGCCGATTAAAAAAACATGTTCATTCATTCTTGTCATAAGTTCAAATTTCAAGGGTCTCAAAGTCATAGATATATTACACAATCTATTTCTTAAAGAAATGAAACATATATTTTTTATATATATTATTTTTTACAATGTATAAGGTAATATTTCGTATTAGAGTTTAAACCTCTATTCCAAAATCATTCAATTAGAATATATTTACCAAAGTAAAGATTATATTTGCACCAAACTCAATAATGATAAAATCCTCCAATTATTATTATTTCGACGTATGGATTCTATTCACTCCATATAAATTCCGACATATGAGATCTCTACAGATCATGATTATATCATACACATGAGGTGCAATGTATTATATATAATTTTTATAGGTCGCACAAATAATTGCAAAAAATACATACTACCTTAAACAATTTCTAAAAAAATCATTTTTTATTTTTTACCCCAAAATATTCTTAGAACTTCACAATCTTCCAATTTAAAGTTCTAAAATATTCAAAAAATTTAGAATCTCTTTGCAATAATAATGTGGTTCATATTTGCAAGAAAATATTTAGATTCAAAACATTTCAATCACAAACTTCAAGTTTAAAATTTTACCATGATCAAACCGTTTATTGAAAATTTATGATTTTTTAAAAAAATCATCCTTTATTAGCATAGTTTATACAAAATTATAATCACTTAAACACATTAGTAGAAGTTAGGATAATCTAGTTTTACTTCAATGTGCCCAAAAATTTCAGCACTGTGCATCAGATTTGTAAAAATTATAGTAAAAGATATACAATTCATTTTTTAGAAATTCCAATGCCCCATATTCATACTTACATCATAATATATTGATGCCAAAATTCATAAAATTTCAGTGTATATATCATCAAAAAACTAAGATGATATTCCAAACAAATTTATACCAAAAATTTCTGATTTTTTTTAATCATCGATAACTTTAGTGTGGTTAAAAACTACCAACTACACTTTCATTTAAATACTTTGAAAAATATTTGAACAAATTTCTTTAGTACTAAAAATAATGCATGGCGTAAATGTTTATTATTTACCCTTCTAATGCTTATATCAAAATTTTATTTAATTTCATATAATAAATATTTATTAATTTTCAAATACAAATTTTCATTTGATTCAACATAAGTTTTTTTTATTTATTTTCAATTTTCCATTATCAATTTTTTTATTTATTTTCAAACATCAAATTTTCAGTTGATTCCAGATATCAAATTTTCATTTGATTTCTTAACCACAAGTGACTCTAAGTGAATCGTCTAAAAACTTAGACAATTTCATCTCCAATAACAATATCTTATGTGCAATAATATTTCACAATCATAAATAGAAAATAGGATTGACCTATTTAAGAGTTTTCCATTAAGGGTTTCATTATTGTTCGAATTATAATTTCTCACAAAATTATTGATCAATTCTGGAGATGCATTAATATTGAAATTTATTTTTCTAATTCTCATAATGTAATATTTATGAAGTTTGGAGGCTAAAATGTAATTTCTAGACGTACAAGTTTGAAGCTTGTGATTTCTAGAGATATAAACTTTATTGGATTTTGTTTTATTTTAGGTATCAAAAAAATAATCATATAAACCCATAATATTTATTTTTTGCTCTCCATTGTAGATAAAAAAACATCCTAAATTTGTTGGTACAATTTATATATTGTAATTAAAAATTACAGCAAAGAGTTTTATAGAGAAATATAATATTCAAACTAAATCTTTTATTTTAGTTTACTACTGAAAATTAAATTATGACCTCATACGATTATCGCAAATATGAACCGCGTGCTTTGGAAACCAAATATATACTGAACAATACAAATAAAAAATATTACCTCAATTGTTTATAAAATTTGTAGTAGGCGATTTCTTGGGTTGGGTCGCGGACTAGGTGGTTCATTTTAAGACACTTCGTTGCTCTACCCAATCTGTGCAGGTAGTATACAGTCATGCTATTTTGAGGATAAAACAAATCCGTAATCAACTTTGTGTCATATAACTTTGCATTGTAGTTATATGGCATACATTTTTTTATAATTGTGGGTATCCGGGTTTCTCCCGAGAATATCCCATGGGGACCTGCAGTTAATGACCAGTGTAACCCTCCAGCGGCTCTTGCGGTGACTCAAAATGTTGACCTCTGGGGAGCATACCCTAGGCCTGAACACCCATTCAATATTAATTGTTCAATATCACAATATCAGTTTAGGGGAACAAACTATCCTGTTACGTCTGGAAAAATTTATGCAGAGAATTTTTTTTCACTTACAGAGAGATTTTTTGTGTTTTGTTTTGAAAGCAAGACTACTGACTTTTCTCTTTTCCATTTTTTGTCAAACCAAGTTGTTCAGTTTCTTCTTTATATTTTTCGGATGAGAGAGTAATCAGTGGGTAGACAAAGCGGTTGAAAGTGGGATAGGAAAAGGTGGGGGAAATTAGGGATAACCAATGGAACTGAGATTTTATGACTCACTTTTGGTTGCATTTAGGAGCACTTGACCTAAAATCCAAAAGCTAATAACACTCTCCACTTTGAGACTCTCTCTCAAATTTAAAGGTCAAAGATGCTTTTGGTTTTATATTTAAATTTACACAAAGTTCCAATAGTTACTTATGTAACATGATAATTGGATGGATTGCCCATTTGACTCGGTGTTTTAAGACGGAAAATAAGTTTTAAAAGACGAGGAGCCTTGAAAATAAAAATTAAAACATTCATTTGTAGTCATTCTCATGTTTTTATTTTTTAGTTTTTGGTCATAATATAATAATTATGGGACAAGTGTCATTCTCTGCGTAAAGGAAGATGGGTGGTTAGAGGCGGATAGATAAAGGTTATGAACGTATTTTGGTGGTGAAGGGACTTATTACAATTTAAAAAATAATGGGATGGGAACCCAACAAAACTTTGAAAATTGAACTAAAGACAAAAAAAAAATTAAAACTAAAAATGGGTACTGTAACTAAAAGTTCTTACATATTTTCATATATAATCGATATATTCTTAAATTCTAAACTCACACATACATATATATACAGTCCCATTTCAACTCATACCTAAAATGAGGTCTAAGGTTGCGAATCAATTTTGAAAAAGTAGTAAAAAAAAATATTTGGACTGAATATTTACATATGATATTTAACATTCCATAAATACCCTATAGAAAATTCACTCCAAAATAAATTCTTTTACTATTTTTGCAAAATTGATCCACAAGTTAGGACTAGCTACCATCTAAAAATATTTAAGGACCACCGTGTGTTTTTATATTCTATTGTCTTTTTCTAAAGTTTTTGGAATAGAATTTTCTACCCCAATAAATTCTAGCATCGATTGTATTCTATTTCAGAATAGTGAGGATTATTTATCCAAATTTCTTCATTAGGATGTCTTGAAATTTCAATAGGTTTTGAAGGAAAATAATCTAGTCTTAAACACCTTATGCGGTGTTGAGGTTTTATTTTTCTAGTCTCTTTATATATTTGATTAATAATATAAATTATGTCGTCTTCTATAAATTCGTCTGAATCGTTGTCACCATAGGATATCAAAAATCTTCGATAAATTGTTGGTGAAGTTGTCTCTACGTGTTTAAGGAGTGGATAAATTCCTCCTCTTCTAAATAAGGTGGATCTAGTTTCAGCAAACCTTTTTCATCTAATATATTATAACACGTCTGTAGTATCTTTAAGTATTCTACTATATTCTTGATATTTTCCTGGTCTTGAAAGCTCTTCTGCAAAATCTTCAGTCCTTAAATCTTGTTTAAAACGATCACAGATCTCTGTTCTAATTATTTATATTTTAGGTATTGTTCGAACTAGCCACTCAATAATTTGGTCTATACATTTGTAAGTACCTCATGCGTATATTAAAGAAATTTTTATAAGTAGGTTTTATTTGGGGTCGGTGAGAGTCCACTCTTTGATTTCTCTTGTTAAGTCGGAATTCATTTTATTAACAAAAGCTAAAAAGTCTGTAGTGATTTGTAGGCACATATAATTATTTTTGAATTTTTAACAATAATATTCGAAATAGCTAGGGATTTGGTTTGAGTTTATACCTTCCTTTTGGTCTGTAATTCCTTTATCTTATTCCCTTCTCCTCTTCAGTTTGTTACTATTCTTCTCCGGTGTGTGCCTCCTACAATTCTCTCTTTATGTGTCACACCTCAATCCACTAGTTTGGCATTGAACATGTTTCTTGCATGTATGCTATCACACCTAACGCCCACCTGGCTAAGGGCTTACGGCAAATCGATACCAGTTCAATAGTATAACACCTACGTGCTACACCAGAGGTTCCACACAATCATCCTCTTTAACAGAAAATTGGAGACATTTGGAGAATAATAACAACATAACAAAAGAGATTTTTAGAAAAGAAAATACTTTTATTGAATAAAATTAGTAAATAACACTCTCCACTCTCCCCTAAATATGAGAGGTTTACTCACTCATATACATATTATTCGTACTCTCTACTGATCTCTCTTTCTCTCTCTGAATTTTTGATGATCCTTTTCTTTCACTAGACGCACCCTTTTATAGATGTAAGGGCACAAACAATTGACTAGCAACCAGTGTCTCAAAACATAACTCGTAAACGCAACACAAATTATTAAAGTCTACCATTATTTGCTTTTCATAAAGTCAATTTAACGTCTTTCAATTATTTTGTCCGCATCTTTGTCAGAGACTAAAGCAGGTTTGTTGTCTAGCAATAATTAAGTCTGAAAGGTCTTTATCTTTATCGAAAATCATAATTATCTCTATGCACAAAGTCAGACGAATTTTCTTTTCAATTAGTCTACATAAATGGTGGTCTAAATAATTGCATCCTCCATTTTTAATAATTCGTTGAATAAGGTGGGGCCCTTTTCTGTTTCTTCAGTTATCTTTTCTGCTTTGTCTTTGATTGGTAGGTCATTATTGTTGTCACTTATCAGGCCCACTATTCTAATATAAACTGGTAAAGCTACCTCAACCATTTCTTTGGATTCCTTTTTTAGCCTTCCATTGAATTTCTCATTTACTTGGATGACTGTGCCTTCCTCATGGTACACAGTATACCATCTTTCTTCACTTGTTAATAACTCCATAATTTATATTATCTCCCTAGGTTGGGTTGTCTGGAGTTTGGCCTTGTCAATAGTTAGGTCTTTAGTTTCGTCTTCAGATAATATTTTAATGTCTTCAAATGCAAAGGTGGAAAATCTAATGAGTCTAAAACTTTCAACTTTCATTCCTCTACAGGAACTTGGAGCAATCTGGTAAATTCTAGCAAACAAAGGAAAAAATTATTCTACCCTCTTGGAATACTCATGGAATATCTTTCCAAGAGCAATAGAATCTTCTATGGTTTGTATCTGGATGAGTCCAATGAACCCATAGTCTACAAGAGTTATGTGTGCCATCTCTGCTTTTCCAAAAAGATAAATTTTGGGAACATTTTTGAAAAAGTCCCTAATCATCAAATCATCTCGATTAATCTCATATAATAATATATTGAAATATCCAATAATGTTATCACAATATTTATCATAGTCTTCTAAAAAAGGAAGATTATTATTACCAAATGGTATAACAATTTTAGTCTTAAAAGTCTTTTACAGATAATCAAAACCATCAATTGGTCTAGTTTTTTAGAATTATCCAAGAGTCTGAGCATATGTTTGCATATGAGGTCTGGAGTAGCAGTATTACTAAGTTGAGTGACTGCAAGTCTTTGAGTTCTCATGAATCTAGCAATAACTACCAAATTCTTGAATTCTGCCCATAGTTTATTCTTCACGTTCCACCATAGGGCATCTATAAGAGTATTTTCATCCTTAGAAAACTCTCGTTTATATTTTATGAAGTCTGGGTATCTTTGGTGTGGTCCATATTGGAGAAAAATCATTTTCTCGATAAGTCTATTCTTAGCTACTTTTTGGTTGCCTTTTACAACTCATACTCCAAAGTTGGTTAGGAAATTTAAACATTGATGGAATGTAGATGGTACAACTTCAAACTTCTTCAACCCTACTCTTCTTCTTATTATGTTATAAGAAGAATGAACATTTTTTTCCATTACAAAGAAACATATATTCTCTGTTCGGTTGGTTGGCCATGTGCCGATCAACACCTCTAACTTAATTATTCTCAAAGAGAATAATTTTTCACCAAAAAAAACTATTAAAGGTTTGTGATAGGGCTCCAATTGGCTGAGCTTGAAGTCCAAACTTTTAAAACAAGGATAGAACATAATATCTACCGAGCTGCCATTATCAACTAGTACTCTATAGACAATTATATTTTCCTTTCTGACTTTAATTACGAAAGGATCATTATGGGGGTACAATACCCCTGAGAGGTCATTTTTAGAGAAGCTGATCACCACCTTGTCTTTGTTGACCTTCCTCGGCCTATCTTCTTTAGCTAGATTGATCCTCTGTATATAGGAACAGGCTTGTGCCTCATTGAGGTAAGCCTTCATTTTAGCAATATGGTCTCCTCCTCCTGCGTTTGAACCTGTAATTATTTGGCAATCAAAAGGACCAAAGTTGAGCATAAATACCTCACGTTTTGGTTTCCTGGGTTTCTTGGGTTGGTCAGGATCATCCTCTTGATCATCTTTATGAGTTCTCTTTTTCTCATCTCTGGGATTGTAAAGAGATTTTGACCTTCGCCGAGCTCCATCTTTGTTATGTCGATCAATAAATCTATCTAAATTTACTCTTTGGATGAGAGTTTCAATTTCATTTTGAAGCAAAATGCTACGATTTGTTGTATGGACATGGTCTCTATGAAATTCACAATATTTGGATTTAACCCTTTTGGTAGGGGAACTCCTTAACTTCTCAGGTCAATGTACATCCTTATTATGCTTTATTTCATCCCAAACATGGTGGATGCCCATTGTTAATGAAGTGTAATTGTTATACTTTTTGAACCGATTAATACTACCTTTTTGCTTTGATTCCCGGTGCTCTTTGGAATCTTTGTGATCCTTTTTATCAATTTTACCTTCAACTTTTTCCTCTGAGCTTCGCTTGGCCGCCATTACCTCCTCGGCATTCATGATATTGGTTTCCTTTGCCATCAATTCTGTCATTATATTTAGAGGATCTTTATCAAGCATGTAGTGGAGTTTCTCGACGAGTAGTCCATTCACAAGAGCAGCAATAGCTATTTTTTCCTCATAGTCAAAAACCTCCAATTTTTCATTACTGAACCGAGTGATGTAATCTCTGGTACTTTCTCCCACCTTTTGCCTGACACTGAGAAAATGAGCAACTCTTTTCATTGGTTTAGCTCCAAAGCAAAAGTTACCAATTAATAGCTCGACAAGATGATGGAAACTAGAAATTTGCCCTGAGGAAGACTGTTATACCAAATCTGAGCAGGTCATGTAATTGTCCCTGAGAATTCCCTGCATCTTATCTCACTGGGGATGGTATAAATGTCAACTACTACCTGATATTGCTCTATATGAAGGATGGGATCAGTTTTACCATCATATTTGGGTGTTACTACAAGTGCTTTAAACTTTGAAGGTGTGGGAAAATCCACAATAGCTTATATGAAAGGAGATCATTTCACAAATCTTCTTTGCAAAGGGTTCTTGGCTTTATCTATTTCTCCCAATATATCTTCCAATCGCTGGATGGAGAACTTCCATGTATTTTTACTAGTGTCAGATCTGTGTCTTGCAGATTTTTCATTCCGACCAATTATTTGTGCTTCACTTTCTTCCTATGATTGTTGCTCAGCGTGGGCAGTTCGTCGAGCATCTGATCTAAACTGAGTTGAGCCTTTCTTTTGATCGGTTGGTCATCGAGTGTTTATCGATAATGCCCTGGGAACATTTGTGTTCCCCCTAGGTCCCAAACAGTCAAAAGGAGATGCCCAGCTTAGCCTCTCTAAGTCACTCAATCTTTTAGGAGTAAAAGACTAATCATCATAGGGCTCCGATGTTCTGAGAGGAGAAATTTCTCCTGGGAGATAGGATGTATCTTTAGTATTCCTAGATTGGATATGTCTACTTCTTCTTAGAGGCGGTGGTGGAATATTTCCACGAGAAGATAATGAAGGTGTCCTGGCTTGTAGGGTTTGCGCTAACTGCCTCATGGTATCTTGCATAGCCTCTTGTCCTCCGGTGAGACTATCCAGGATTCCAGTTAAATCATTGGGATTGGTGGAGCAGAAGGAATAGGTGGGATACCATCATTCCTGGCACTTGACTCAGGAATATCAGTCATGTTGAATAAGTGAATGAGTGAAAACGCTTAGAAAAACGTTCCCACAAGTGGCACCAATCTGTTGATGAAAAAAAATAGAAGAGATCTAATTATTTGATCACAGATAAAATAAGTATATAAGAGAGACACAATAGATTTATAAAGTGGTTTGACTAAATGGAAAAAGCCTACTTCCACTATTGCGTATTGCCTTGCATTTGTTCAGGTGTCTTCCCCTTGGATTTAGGGAGTACAATGTATTTATAGCCCATGAGGGAGTACAAGAGTTGGAATATTAAATAATGGAATGCCTTCATAAATTAGGTATTTACATCTGTACAGTGTTCACAATGTATACAACAGATGGCGCTTTATTGACTAGGTTGGTCGGTCTTCCTATTGTTGGTCGGGCTTCTCAATGTGTTGGTCGGCATTCCTGGATTTTGTCAAAGGATTAGGCCTTGCTGACTAAGATTGGTGCCATACTGGATAACACTCGTTCATTTTTTTTAGTCCACGTAATAAGGCAATTTTTTACATCAACAATGAACATATGTCTTTTCTCTCTCTTTCGTTCAGACTCATTTTGGACGTACAAAGAAAGGATATTATATCTACTTTTACTTTCTCTAATAATGCCAATCTTATAAGCATTTCATTTATGTATTTTTTGAATTCTTCTTTATCTTCTTGTGAATATCCTTTCTTATAGGTTTCACCATGAATAGTGTCATCTGGATTAATAGGAATAATTTCACAATAACTTTGGTCTTTGCCTCACTTAGCAATGGGATTTTGTCCTAAAGTGGGATCTGCTAAATTACTAATATTTTCTTTTTCTACTTATTTTGTTTGGATATATCTTGGACCTTTAATAAGATTTGTTGGGCATGATCTAAAATATCTTGTTGTATAAGCGATATTTTCTTTTAACTTTTTTGGTCTGGACACTTACATTCTTTTTGTAAGGATTTAGTTATTTTTAGGGCTTCTTATTGGTTTGTATGTCTAGGTCAACCATACTCAACTGAAGAACTATGATGGAATATTTGTCTATAATTAAATGTGACCTGCATAAGGTCAACAGTAGTCACCAGCAGTCTTATGATCAATTAGAGGGGCTTTAATATTAAATTTCTCTTTATCACTAAGTAATATCTTATCATTATACTGGGTATAAGGATTTTATTTACTAATAGAGTTTTGTTCTAAAATGATGTTTCTTGTGAAACTAGGTAAGGGATCCATAATCCAAGACCGATGATTTACCATTTTGTTTGTCTAATTTCCTAATTTGAAATAAATAGGAATATTGCTAAAAAAATAAGGTGAGTGGTTCTCAATTAGCTACCTTACCATGGATCTCTTGATTACTTTCTAGAAAATAATCTTCAGGGAAAGCATTAGCCTTACAAACACTCTGAGAGCATCTTGTATCTATAAAAGTTGAAAGTCTTCTAGGATAATCTTTATGTTGTATAAATAATTCTATAAAGAAAGCATTAGGTTTGGTAAAAATTCCTAAATTATTCTTTTCTAGAATAAATATTCCTTTTTGAGGTTTGTCTATGAAATCTAGTGGTCTTAAGTCTTTATACTACTATCTGAGCAGTTTTCTTATAAATCATAGTAAATTTCCTTTCCTTTTAAGTCTTCATTTTCTTGTAATCTCTCGGCTACATTTCTATCAATGTCTTGATAATATGTTTTAATATCTTGGTCTATTTGAGAGCCATATTGGGTAGTATAGATTTCTCTAAATATAGTTCTTCAACGATTTTCATGGTAGTAAAATTGACAAATGACACAAACCATAAATGATATTAGCTTTTCTTAGTATTTTCCAACTAAGTTAGCTCTTCTTAGTGTTGGTCTGAAACTATATTTTGCTAAGTCTTGTTCATTGATTTGAGCTAAATGTCCAGTTCCAATGATTCTAGAGTAAATAATTAAATATATTCTTCAATTGATCTTTCTTCTAGGTTTTCTTTCATTTTTTCAATCTTAGATAGGGATTCTGCATCTGTAGCTTGTCTTAAACTGTCTAAATAATATTTTGCCATACCTCTATTGGATTGGTCAGCGTATTGTTTACATGAACTTACATCTCATAGTTCATTAGATGCAAAACACATATTCATTTTATTACGCCATTCATCTAAGACTTTCTTCCTATCTTGAACATTGTGTAAATTAAGGTGTATCAAACTGGATTTATGGCTTCACTTGCCATGGTCTTAACAGGAGTAAAACTTTGGTCATTAGTTAGAAAGTCTTTTATATAATCAGGTTCGGTATTTACCAACATGTTTGAATAAATATGAATATTTATTCCTATTGTTTTACTAAAGAGTAGGAGCATTATTTAGCCTACTTTTAGTTCCTATCTTTTGCTTATTAGGACCTACATGTGTAGCTGTCTTTATCTTTCCTCTCCTTTTTCCATTAGTTTTAAGTTTCTAAGAAGTTCTTTAATATTCTTAAATTCTTTTAGTTTTAGTATATGGTCTTGGGATATCATATTAAATCTATCGTTGTCTAGGAACCTTAACATAATGGCTTATGTTAAGATGATCTTTAAATGTCTTCATGTTCAATTGTGAGGGATCATGTCCAAAGTTTTGGATTCTAGATTTTTATTTAACTAAATCTTTTTGATCAAATGATCTTCTAGGTCTAATTACTGGAAATTGTCTTAATAATCTAGAACTAGCCTTACGACTTCATTCTCTTTCTGAGGGATCACTAAGTATGTCTTCTCCCATAATTCTAAATCAAATTTGTTCAGTGTGGACATTCTTACTAGTAATCTTAGGAGGACCAAACTGGATGGTAACATTTCTAGTGACATCATCTTGATTAATAAACAAGGTTTTATTTTATATAATCTTAGTTTCTTGAAATTGTGATAATTGCCAAAGGGTCTTAGCTTTTTCTTTCATATGTCCATTATTTTTAATACTGTAAGTATGATTGAAGTCTTACTTATTGGTTCTAACCAATATTTCTTCATTAAGTCTACCGCTAGGAGTTTCCAATTACATTCATTTACATGGGAATTAGGAGAATTTCACATAGCTTTGGAATTATATATATTAATATTAGCATCTGGGATAATATAGTCTTCATAGCCACTAGCATATAATATTAACTTAAAATATTTGGCTGTGTCTACGATTACTATAAATGCTGGAATAATATTGAAGTATCCAATATTATCTAACATTTCTAATTGGGCTATCCCAATAAGTCTTTTCTCAATATCTTTCCATCTTTTGTCTACTAGGAAACATAATATGTTGATATTATTTTGAGGTCAATGTAATCATTGGATTCTTGCTTGAAAGAGTCCAAAAGTTAGGAACTGGAACTTTCTATCAGTTCCTCTTGATCTTAGCCATTCTGAGTCAAAAACTTAACGCTTAGTATAGGACTTATCTAACACATGATTTCTATAATGATAAGTCATGTTTATAATTAGGAGTTTCGGGAGTGGCTCCTTCTTTGAACAAGTCTATGCATCTAACGATTGGAAGTTATCCATTATGTATAGAGTCTTCTACAATTCTCCATTCAATTTCACCCCATTATTTGAAGAGGGTTGGTGAGGTTTCTCTCTTTCCACCATGTTCTAACATTAGAGGGTGAGTCTTTAAGTCTTTGGATCATAAAATTATTATGTCCAATATTTGCGATAGGTCTAGCTATCTTACTAGTCTTATCTAAACCATTATTTATGATTCTTCTAGTTATGGTCTTCCCTTCCATAGTTCTTATAGGAGGAGATTCTTTAAATTTGCAGGTATTTACCTATTTTTGTTCAAATCTTTTTTCAATTCTTTCTAAAGATTATGAATAATCTTTTCGTCTTATTATCTGATTAAGGATTTTCTCTTTAAAGATCTTATTCTCTTTTCTAGTATTTTCACTAATTTCTTCATTATGTTTGGTAAGAGAATTGGCAAATTTTGAAATATAGTCTTCTTCCTCATCATCTTTTTCTTGCCGTTGCACAAATTCTTGTGTAATTCTAGCTTCTATAGATTCTACGTGTTTTCTATTTTATCTAAATGTGTTAGAATAAATGGAGAGTCTAATTCTGCTTGGTAAGGTTTATTATATACAAAATTTATTCCCTTAATAATTTCTTCATATTTTTCTTTTACTTGGGTTATATTAAATCTAAGTTCATTAATAATACTATACATTCTGGATAGGTCATGGCTTTCCATATTATTAAGATAATTGGCTAAATTTTGGTGGAATTTAACAAAGTTTGTATAGAAGGTGGTTAATCCTTTTGTTTTAGATTTTAAATCTAATTATAAGTCTTTAATAAAGCTACTATTGTAGTCTTGTGTGGTTGCTATTGATGTTGAGATTAAATTTAATCTTTCAAGTATAAGTCTTGATGCTTTAGCATCGTTAGTAATCTCATTTTTATTTATCTTATAATAAAAAATTTCATCGTTTATCTTTTCTAGAATTATTTGGTACAAATCTTCTAGGGTCTGAATGGAGAGGTTTTCAGGTACCTCATCCCAGTCTGATCTAACAATTTCTATTAGGAAGATTATTGTCTAACCTAGGGATATGTTTACTTGTTCTTTAATGAGTTTAACTAACTCACTTTCTTGTCTTCTAGTTAGAATCTTAAGGTCTGTAATTTCTTTATTAAGGACTTTTTTGTGATTGGTCTTAGTATTTATATCTTGTAATACTTGTGCAAGGTCTATTAGGATTTGATTGTCTCTTTCTTGTATTTGTTTAGAGATATTCTTTTCTCTGTTTATAAGATTTGGATATCTTTAAATAATTGTCTTAAAATAAGTAAGATAAACTTATTTTGGTCTATTATGCTATTGATAGAACAGGCAGTAACTTGTCTACTGTCTACATGTTTGGCTGGGATGTGTTTAGTGTGTGAACAACCGTCTATGTGTTAGGTTAAGCAACCTTCTGGGTCTAAATCAGTTATGCGTATGGGTTGGTAGTCTGGATGAGTTCCAAAAGTATCTTTGTAAATGTGGGGGATAAATATTAAGGGCATTAAAGTCTTTTATTAATATTTGTCAGAAAGGAGCGTCTTGGCTTTGATACCATTTGCACCAGGGTACACATCGTTAGTGTGCGTGGCATGCAAGGGTACCTCAGAATAGTTTTTATGCATGTTTTCTCTCCCTACTACAACCCACATCGAGCCTTAACCTACGAGTCACTCTATGGGTAAGAGTCATCACTTCACCACCTGTTATGAAGAACTCTCATGAAGCGAGAACCCCCTATGAGTCTGGCATCCTGAGCACTCTAAGTTTGTACATGTGCTGGCGCACACCAATTTTTTAAAAATATTTAAAAAACAAATTGAGCAGATTTTTTATGTGATATTTAAATATTTCAACGGACCCATATAGAAAAATCAGCTAAAAAGCCTTTTTTGCTATTTTTAAAAAATCGGTCAAACTTTCGTAGCTTTTAAAGTGCTTAAAAGCAGCAAAAGTTTGACCAATTTTTTAAAAATAACAAAAAACGTTTATTTGAACTAAATATTTTTATATGGGTTCCTTGAAATGTTTAAATATCACATAAAAAAAACAGCTCCAAAATATTATTTTTACTATTTAAAAAAAATGATGTGCAAACTTAATGTGCACACGTGTCTCTCTCTCTCTCTCTTTCTTTCTCTCTCTCTCTCTCTCTATATATATATATATATATATATATTAGGGTATGCCCATTCCTGAAGACACGCTGATAATTGTTAAAAGCATTGAATCGTGTTTAATGTAAATAATAAATGTTTTATATATTATAAGTGTATATTTTCAAAGTATTGAATCATGTAAAGTTAAGTCAGACTTTTTTGTACAACACAAATGCGTAAACAATTAGAAAATTTGTACAAATTTTACTTTCTTTATAGAACTATCAACCCTATTTAGGAAATAAAAAATACTACAACAATAGTAATAGTCCTTCTTGGACCTGATATAAACAGCATCAATTTAACTTAACTTTTCGAAATACAACTAATATATCCATAAATAAATTAAATTCGGGCAAAACTTCTTTTGTTTATACGACTATCCGCCTTGTTTAAGAAATAAAAAAGAACTTAAACAACAACAATACTAATAGTCCTATAAACAAATTGGTCATACATATACGAATTTGTTCTACATAGATACAATTTGGTTAGGGATTTGATTTAGTGCTCCAAAGTGGATTTCTAAGTTTCCTAATCCGACATTGTAGTGTCCAAAACACATGTGAGGAAAACAAATGGAAACTTAGAAAATTTAAGTCATAAAGTATTTGAACATATAAATATCCTTTTCAACATATGGTTCCGCTACTGTTTGAACATTTCACATGCGTTCCTAGATTCTCATATTTACAATAAATCTCACAAATTAATATAAATATCCTATTCAAATTTCAGTACATAACATATTGAACACAATAGCCATAAATAACTGAAATGATGACATATATTCACCTAAAGTTGCTATTAGAGCAAATATTAACATTAATTGGAAGTAGTACATGCACACTCGAGCTCAATGAAATAATATGATAATATTTTTGTGGTTGACAAAAAAACATGATTAAAATTTATTATAGAGAATAACCAGAACTATGGAGGTATCATATGGATTTCTATAAAAATAAGCGATACAATAAATTTTCGGCATCAATTCATGCACCATACAAATCATTCCAAGTTGAATGGTAAATCATTTGGAGTGTGACAAACTTGTCCCAAAAAAGTGCATTGTGTCTGATTACAAAGTAATAAAGGAATGATATATATATGTGTATATATATATTGAATAAAGCTTAGCTGAGATTTGGAAATTCCATATGAAATTTGGCGGAAAAAAGTCACCCTTTCAAGATTTTAAGATGCTCAGATGCAATTGCACGGACTGACACTTGCCTGGGACTTGGGCTATAATTCTGTTATTCTTGAAGTTTTCCAATTCTATTTGAATGTGACCCTGGCAGATTCAAGTCGTCCATGCATATAGAAAGGCTAATCGAGCAACTGACTATCTTGCAAACTATGCTATCGGCTTGGAGATTGGAGCTCATTACCTTGCCGAAGCACCCATAGAGTGAAGAACCTGCTATATGCACGGATCGGATTGGGGAAACTACCCCATGCTCAGTTAGATTGAACATGTCATTTTCATTTTCAAGACTTCTCTCCCTCTGTACCGAAAAAAAAAGCATCCATCAATAGGTGACTTGTCTTGAATATGAAGAGAGATTGCATATAAATATTAGAGAATGTGAACTCAAGATAAACAATTCAAACCATGAAAATAAGGTATTTAAAGTCTATGTGTGCGCGCATTTTTCTAGAACAACCATACACCCTTTGCTAACGCTGAGTTATACCTGATTAGACTCGATACGAAACAAAGAATTAATAACAAATTATATACACAATCATACATAAATAATATAAATTAATGAAATAGGCAAAGTTTCTTCATCCCAGGAATTTGGACCACACTCCATAACAGTAACCTTCATCCCATGCAATTGGACCACACACTACGGTAGTTACAGAGGTCTTTAATAAAAAATCTACTAAAGTCTCCTCTGCAATGGACAAAAAATCTAGAAAAAATACAAAACCACAATCTAATAAGCAATGAAAATAGATTAATAACCCTTCATTCAATTGCCAAGAACGTTAAGGAAAATAAAAAACACAAATATTATTCCCTCAAGTCCTAATTAATAGAAAGATTGAGATTCAAAATTTCCTTTTATTTTCATTCTCTGAATTTTCTCTACTATATTTTCTCATGAAGAAAAACATGACTTCAGCTAATGATTGACAGAAATTAAAACATAAATTCTTTACATTCTAAGTCTATTGGCGAAAATAGCATTTTTCATATACCAATTGTGACACCTATTTTTGCAACCTACCATTCTCCTCCATTAGCAACTTATTCATAGCAGTTGACTTTTGATTCACCAATTCCAAACGCAATTCCTCGTTTCATTATTTCTCCCTACATTTGCATAGATAAAAAAAAGCAGCAACACTACTATGAAGGTGCCAAACAAAGCAATAGACTCAAGGGGTAATGCCTCTTTTCAATAATACGATACAACTACGATGAATATTATAAAGCAGTAGACTCCAAACACAATGCCTCCTTTTAATAATACGATAAAACTAAGATGAATATTACAATAATACAACACTACTATGAAGGTGCCAAACAAAGCAGTAGACTCGAGGGGGGTGTCAATAGAACTATCGCAGTAGAGTACAAAACTTATCACAGCAGCAATCCTTTCCTTGTTATTAAAGATATGAAGTAATACAAATAATGCACTTCAAAGAATTAAATACCATGTTTATTGTGTGTGTGTGTGTGTGGGGGGGGGGGGGGGGGGGGATAATAGACCAATTCTTGATCACATTTCTGAAATTTAAAATACACAGAGTCAGGATGGTCACCCCCACTTTAGCTTGCTCAAAATTTCCATACCAAGTAAAGTTCCATACCAAGTAAATATTTGATTGAAATCATACAATAGTCTTTTCACATTAAATTCTAACATGACCAAAACTTAGTGATGAAGATTTTGCGTGAATTAAGTAGAAAGACACCTTTTACTTTGATTCACTCCTACAAAAATTTTACACATTTACAACTATGGCATCCCTTTCACTTTGCCTCACTCCTACAAAGATTACACACATTAACAACTAACATAATATTAATAAAACTTGTAAGTAAAACCTCAAAGTGATCTGTTGTATAGAATCTGAAAGTAAAGCCCATAGAGGCAAAATTTTGTAATGTTAGTATAATAGAGGCAAAATTGTAATGTTATTACCTACAACGCTTCGGGATGGCATCAAGTTTGACCAAGTAGTATAGGTTATCCCCTCCAGCAACCTTCAAACCTCTTCATAAATCCAGTTTTAACTTGCTTAAATTTCATCGAGTAATCTTCTCGGGTGTTGCAGCTGAATCTATTTTTCCTTGAGAAGAAGCTAAAGTTGCTACCGTTGTTGATAATGATGTTGATCTCCTACAGTGTGATAGAAAACATAACAAACGTAAATGTATCTAGCAATTAGAAATAAAAAAACAAATTATATTCTTTCTAAAATAAAAAAAAAAAAAGCAAACCGTAATAAAAGATATAAGTAGTTCATCTAATTACCCCTCAATTTTCCTTATAGTTTTTTAATACTTGGACATCATAAACATATATGAAACTTTCATATGCATTTGAATGTAAATAAAATTTCATATGAAAATAAGACAGAAGCATATTATCGTATTTTAGTTGATCATTTATAGTTTATGTATAGAGATGAACAAAAAAATGTTGAGTTCACACGGAAGAGATTAAATAACACTTGCAACACTTGTAATTTTTTAACTGGACAGTAAACTCATTTATAGACTTGTAGTTTATACTCATCGATGAGCTAAGCAATAACTATAATAAACTTTAATAACCAAACTGAAACTAAAATAAAATAGTAGTTTATAAATTAAGAAGAGATAAGCATTGGCACATTCACGCTTTTGCCTACGACATTCCGATACATTGTGTTGAGAAAAAGGCCATGCATAGTGCCTAAGGCATTCCAGAAAGGGAATGTTGCCCCGAGAGGTGGTTGTTGTAACTATTGGAGGCATTCTAGGAAGGGAATGTTCCATTATTCATATCCGTAATCTACCAAGAAAGCATTAAAATTTCTGTAACAATAAAAGAGTCATTTAGAGGGAATATTTTTTTCATAAGAGATATTCGTAGTATAGAAGATAACATCAAGGGGTGATTTGTGTCAAGCTTCGCCTATCCATCTGAGAAAAAGAAAGTAGGTCAATCTGAAGAACTACAACACCATGCACATGACCTAAAAGATAATTTGAGCAACCTTCTATTCTAGCAACTGATATATGTCATCGTCAACTAGGAAAATTAAGTTTCTGGAATATCCATGACATGCTTCTTATACTTATAAACACATGCCATGCTTATCGTGCTAACGATGGCCAATACATTGATTTGTTCGACCTATGGGCTGCAAATTGCCACTTGCATTTCACCTTAACAACGCCTTATTTTAATTTAAAGAATAAATTCACCTTATAAAGTGATTAACCTTATCGATTTGAAGATCCTTTGTAATTTGAATGTCTAAAAAGCCAAAATAAATAACGATCTTTAAGATTGAATGTTTTAACAATTGAAAACCTAAAAATTCTACCCAAAATTTCTAAAAAACTACCGAATGAACCATATGAGTTATAGACTATCAAATTTTCATTCCATCCAACAGAAATGAGTTAATCCAACATTATGAACACCCTATATACGTAATTTAGAAACAAAAAATGGAATTAAACACAACCGAAATCAATTCCATAAAATGGATAGCAACATGGAAATAATGGACTACATTCCATACTAACTGTTAAGAGTATCATCTACAGAGAAAAAAATTAGGAAAACTACATGGATCTACTGTTAGAAATCTCACTAGAAACTCACCCTAAGAGTATGTGTGTGGTCTTGACTGCTCTGCTCAGCTACTGTTTGGGTATATTCATGGAGCCCACTTTTTTGTTGTTGCTTGGTTCTCTCTTAGTGACATTTCTCCTTTCATTTTTTCCCAGACTCTTTCTTGCCACTTTTGTATTCTCCGTGGGTTCTTTTTTCAGTTTTTGAACAGTTTCACTGCAAACTTTAAAAACTTTAGAAGTGGCAAATATGGAGAGACTAAATTTTCATTCATTCGCATCGCCAAATCCCTTCATCCCGTCAAAAATTCATGTTAACAAACACACGGTGTATATGTGACTACGCAAACTAAGAAAAAACAATAGGAAGATTCAGTATGAATTTACTATATACAAACTAAGAAAAACAAATCATGTCAGTTTATTATCACCAACCATGTAAATCTGATGGCATGATGAAGGTAGTGAATTATCAAGTTAAAAAGGCATTGGGTATTAAAAAATGCTTAGGTAGTTCGTAACAAATGCGTAGGTAGTCCAAAAGAAATGCATAAGTAGTCTATAACAAAATCAATTGCCATTTAATTCTAATGGCATCATTGCATGAATTAATCAACCCAAGCTCATGAAACTAAAATTCCATTCAAATAAAATAGGTCTACATGGCCATGAAAATGTATCCTAGACGATGAAAAATCCATGTGAGAATTATACAAAGCACAATAGAGAGGATGGTTAACTTTAAAAAGTCAAATATGAAGACTTAAATAACTTAAACAAAATAGTGTATTCTCTCATTTGTTCTTCAATCTCTAAATAGATTTTCTCCCTTTCATCTACAACTGCATGTATGCACTCAGCTATTGCAACCCGAAGAATAGATTTTCTCCCTTTCATCTACAACTATATAAATCTCTAAATAGATCTAGCTCGCATCCGGGTGCTATTACATCTCTTCTTTCCCTTTTATGCTGCTTGAAATCGGGGATGATAATGTCACTCTAATGATCAATAACTAAACTCATTTGAACGGGAAAATGGATGGTTTGGTACTCTAATGCTCTATGCTATTTCTACCCTAAAATATTGATAATGATCGCCATCAAGATTTGGAGCTTAATCAACTCATTTTATCTCATTACCATCCCTGGCACTCTAGTGCTATTGCAGCCTTAAAATCTTAATGATCAATAGGAAATGGATGGCTTGGTAAAGCTCCGAAACTTAATAATTTGTTTGGATTTTAAGTTATATTTATCAAGATTTCAAGTCACATTTCTAGATTTCAAGTTACATTATCACTATACTTGATAAGGATCTTTGGAGATTGAAATCAGGGCTGCTAATGGCACTTTAACTGCATAATGAAATTCAACTATCAGTAGTTTGGACACTCTAATTCATAAATAGTTTTATAAATTAGCAAATTGTTAATTTATGTAGTAACTGAGTCAGAACCTATAAGGAGACTTTCAAAATGTATTATATTACAATTTTAGTAAAATTCCTAATTTATTACATTGCCCCAAGTCAGGTTTGAGCGTGATTACCAATGTCTAAAATTACGATTGCCTATTGCGTCGCTTTTTGGGTTATGTGCAGGATCACGTAAACAACATTGCGTTTCGCATCAGCAATTTGCAAATTTTAATTTTTATAATTACAAATATACAAATCTTGTAAAAAGAGACTATGGTAGAGTGTATCACAAACATAATTCCATCACCCTATTTGACGAATCAATTAAAAAATCAAAACAATCAATATATATGCCAAAATCAGTGAATAAACAGAATGGAAACAATCAAAGTGCAAACATATGCTGAAATTATCATAACTTCCTTGGTCCATTGTAAATGACTCATACACAAACAACACTTTGATAGCTGATGAGAAATACATAGAGGGGGTAAAAGAACCACACAAAGCTAAGGGTAGATCGAACATTAAATGGATATAGAGAGATCACGTTAATCAAGTAACCAAACTCCCTTTAACACAGTAATAATCCATGAAACAAATCAAATCAAAGTAATGAATTGAACAAAGCTGGATAAGAAAATGCGACTCCAAAGTATGACTCAAACAGACTAAATGGGAGAATATACATGGATTGAACTTGGGAAAGTTGATAGCACTGGAACCTATAACTACTGCTGATTGAAGTTTGCTGTGAATTCACATAACTTTATAAACCCATATCCTATTATTCAGCACGTGAATTAAATCATATAGCTATTCTAACGGGAAAATGTTAATAAATAATTAAATAATGGTAGCAATCAAAGGGGAACCCTTGCACAACCCCTTCGCACTTGCGCTCACTAACCTCACAGCCGTCACTTTTTTCTTCCCCAAACTCTTTATAAAATCATCACCCATTTTTCACGGACAAAACAATGTTGTAAAGTTATTCGATACTTAAACCCCTAAAAACCCCTATTTCCACCTGAAACACACATGCACACCATGACAACAATACATACTTAATTTTCAAGTATGAAATATTATGAGACAAATTATGCAAAGGGACATAAGTAATAAGAAAATACCATAGATATACCATTTTAAAAAATCAAGAATAACCTATGATACCATGAACAGTGGAGAGATTAGACGAAACCTCATTTCTAAGACAACAAATCATCTCTGTTGATTTCAGTTATCGATAGTGGATGGAAATTTTTACTCTAAGTTACGGTAATTAAAAACTCTCAAGATTAGAGCTTTATGAAAAATAACAGAGTGAGGGAGTATATTGAAATATGTACAATACTTATTCAAACTACCACAAAACCGAGAACCACCGCTAGTTGCCACGGGTATAACCCCCCACAGGAGGGTATGGTTTTTAAGAGGGTATGCCAACATTGGAGCTCAGCGGGAGAGGCATGAGGGCGTGGGAGGGCAGCAAAGTTGGAGAAGATCATGGCAGGGTTTTTGTGTTGAAGGAGGCGGTATAGTGATCCGTATGAGTGAGAGGGAGGGGATGAGAGAGAGGGAGAGGGAAAGGGGGAGGATAAATGAGAGGGTTTGTGTGAGTGAGTATGCATGTGTAAGAGGGTGAGAAATACTACCTGAATGCGGAAACAGAGGGCAGCGGAGTTGGACGTAGTTTCCTGCCAGTTGACGCATAGATGGGAGAAGCAGGGGTAGTTGTTTCCTGCCATCTCTTTATGTTTAGTTTCACATTCATCCTCGTCGTAATCAACTGATGCACAAATGGGTGTTTAATGAGACTGGTTAGTTTAAAAACTCACATTCAAACCTGAAAAGGAGAAAAAAAACATCAAGACGGGGAGATGGATAGATCAAACCTCATACCTATTGTACGGATGCCCCAACACAAACAAATAAATTCCATTTTTCTACTGTGCTCTTTGAAATTGCGAACATATGAACTTGAAATGAATATATCCCAAGCAGAACGTCAAAATGACCATATTGTTATCGTATATAAAAACATAATTTAACTCACCACATAATTTTCATACCATAAAAATTAAGTCCCGATTTGATTGGTCTTGGATTAAAACTTGAAATGAAAAGAAAAAATATCAGTTTGTTCACAAAAACATTCTACCTCAGCAACTCAACTTTCGAGTGGAATGTGAGGACTAAGATACATCCCCAACCGTCCAATTCAATAAACATAAAAATGTAACATAAAAGTGAACATAGATTGTGTACTTACTCCTATCAAAAAAATACTTCCATTAATAGAGATTGTGTACTTACATTGCTATCAAACCTAATATTCAAATATCAAATCAAATATATGAGAAAATCAAAACCACTGCCCAATCAGTTATATTACTCGCATAATCTCAGCATATATGGGATTGCAATTGCTAGCATAGAAATTAGACTATTAGTAGAATGATGCATACCACTTAATTAAAAAAATAACTCAGCAAAAATATATTTTAAACAAAACTCCACCTTCACTGAATGGGGACTATTATCAAACATGTGGAAAGTAATTTGAAACTAACAAATTGTGAAGTAGTTTTACAACATGTATAAACCCTCATACTTTATCTTATAAATCCTTGTAGAGATAAAAGACAACCAAATCAAAACCAATACTTGTTCAAAAGATATAGTATGCAATCAAACATAGAATTTGAAGAAATGAAACGCCAAGTAAGTACACAATCCGTTGTACTAATAACTCTGAGTAAGAAGATCTTGTAGAATAGAAAAAGTAAGAGAGGGAGACAAAGTCATTAAAGAACAAAAATCCTCAAAATCAAACATCTACACTGTAACCCAAAGTAGGAAGATTAGGTAGAAGAGAAAGTGATAAAATACCTCAAATATTCAAATCAAATCCCCACACAAATTTTATATTAAGTCCTTGAGATCAAAATAATCAGAATCAAATGATAAATCCAAAACCCTAAATATCCATTATCTAAAAATTAAAAAATAAAAATCAGGTATGGGAGATCGTACCTTTGTGCCTGAGTGGAGCCAAGAGAGAGAGAACACGCTTGTGGGTTCCTATTTTGAGAGTTTGAGGAGGAGAGTGCGTATTGTCATGATAGAGGACGAGTGAGATAGTACAAAGATAAGTAATTTACCAAAAAAGCCTTTATGTTTGAATTAAAGTGTAAGAGTGGGAATTAATTATGGAGAAAGAGAATAAGGGGAATCCAAAAAATTTAAGGGCAAAATAGGTAATGCAAAAAAACTCATAAAGATAACATCATAGTTGTGTCTTATGACATACATAAGTTTCCTGCTTTATTATATAGATGTGTGTGTGTGTGTGAGAGATATGAAATTTGATAAAGGTAACACAAATTGTGTTAATTGTTAGTATTATGTATATAATTGTGCAACTGGTTGGATGAAATGGAGACAAGCAAGTGGGGTGTTATGCGATAAGAGGATAACTAATAAATTAAAAGAAATTTTTATTAGAATAGTTGTTAGGCCAGTGACCCTATATGGAGCGGAATGTTGGGCTTTAAAGTAAAAACATGAACAAAGTCTCCATGTTAATGAGATGAGGATGCTACGATGAATGATAGGAATTACTAGAAAGGACAAAATTAAAATCACTACGTCAGAGGAAAGTTAGAAGTTGCTCACATTAGAGATAAATTAAGATAAATCAGACTTAGGTGTTATGGATATGTGTTGCGTAGACCAGTAGATGCACTTGTAATAAGAGGAAGATTATTAGAAATAGAGGGCAAAAGAGAAAGGGACCGCCCTAAGCTATCATGGCAGAAAATTATTAGGAGAGATCTTAAGGAATTAAACTTGAATGATAATCTTGCATATAATATATTAGAATGGAATAAGAAAATCCTTGTGGCCGACCCCATATGATGAGATTACGTCAAGGATGATGATGATGATAATGATGTATATAATTGTGCAATGTATCTTTGTGGGCTAACACCTACATGATACCACATTGTATAATGTGATATGGGGGTTAAATTTATTCACCATACACTTTTATTATTGATAGGTGTACGAAAATGAAGAAAACAATATTTAGCATGGTTTACATGTATAATTAATAGTATGTGAGTCTTACAATTACTTTGAGATCCCGTTTTGTATGCGGTAAAGTTAGGTGAAATTTTATTCCTTCGAAATAATCCTGGAAAAGTGTAAGATTACCATGATTGGTATGAAGTTAAGCTGAATGGGAATGTGAGCCCCAATGGAATGATTACCTCGGCGATGAAAAAGTGGGTGAAATCAAAATTCATTATTTACATATTAGATTCTTATTTTCCCATAAGAGTCCTTACAAATAATTTAAGTGAAGACAAAAATGCCCCAAAAAATAATAAATTATAAAACTATCCATAAAATCTAAATATTTATTTTGTCCAAACAATTTGGTTTTGTCGATTTTTATTAAATTAAAGTCGAACAAATTTTATTTACGCTTTTTGTGTACTCATGTAATAATTTGATTAAGTTACACTATAATATACACACATCTATAATTAATTATTATAATTTTTTTAAAAATTAAGTTCATACATTTTTTAATAGTGATTGTGTTTTAGGACATGTCCAAATAGGAACAATTATATATATATATATATATATGTGTGTGTGTGTGTGTGTGTGTGTGTGTGTGTGTGTGGTAATAAAATTGCTAAATGGTATTATTGATATATATATTACACATTTTCATATCACTTTCCCTGGTAAAGAATTTAAAATCCTTGTAGCACTCACTTTCTCAATAATCACAATTCATTTAAAATATTACCGCATATCAACCGGACCTAAGACCATCTCCAATCATATTCTCTCCAAGCCTATTTCTATCCCCCATGTCAAGTGCATCTCAGAAACTTTTTAATCTATATGGCACCAATTTTAACATAATAGAAAAGTCTAACAAATATCCATCTCCAACTGTACTAATTTCTCGATCTATTGAGCAACCTTTTATCATATATATCCAAAACTTAATTCAAGTGCTTAGCGAAAGTCATTCAATCCCACACTTTTCAGCCAAAAATAAAAGCCACATCAGATAAAAACTTGTTGGGTAATTTTTACAAGTAGAAATATTACCTAGAAATTTCTTAAGTATATCTATGCCATGTCATATCCCGATACGCATAGAAACTATGGTTAGATAAGACTTTTCTTTATTGGAATTTCTAAAATAAATATTTCACACAATATAAATAACTATTGACGAAGGCCTAATAATCAATAAATCTATATTTTGTGATAAGCGTTTCTTGTTGTATTGGTATCGGTATTTATTTATGTCATCAAATTAAAAGTAAATAGCCTCACATGAGGTCAGACCCATATTTGAGTGCCCAATCCCAAAGCAATAAATACTTACAGCATTTATGAAGGTACAAACAGATTCTCTTTAACAACTAGTATATACCCGGCGCGATGCGCAGGCGGCAATGTATAATATGATATTCTTTCAAAGTAAGTATTAAATTTCATTATACACGCATAAAGAAATCATTTAATTATATGAAAATGACCTATGTAGTCACATAATATTTATATAACGAAAAGTTACAAAAGTTTATTCTAATCAATGTATTGTAGTAAAGAAAATTCAAAACATAATGATTATTCAAATGAGAAATGTCTTCAGCGTTCCAAACGTCATTATGCCCCCTCAATCCTTGATCTATATTCCTTTGCTCCTACAAATTAATGACATTTTATTTTTAAATATATAGTTGTTTTATAAAGTAAGCTAATGTTATAATGTGAATTTCTATATGTAACATTCTTTATTGAAGGTTACCTTATCGATTTAAGTCAATTTGACGCCCTTATGTTGTTTTCTTCCTCGGGACTTTTCATTTCTGAAGGTTGAGAGCTTGATTCTTATGTGACATGTATATATTAGGACCCACCTCTAACTTTTTTTTAGCATAGTCGTTTTGATGACCTGAAATGTGTCAACGCATGTGTACGCATTAGAAAAATAAAGTTTAACTTAATTGATGCAAAAAAATGTTATTAATAAACAGTTTAAATATGTGACTGAAAAGCAGTAACTAACGAAGAGAATTCAGCCAATGTATAAACTTGTAATATTGAAATTAAAGAAATGAAAAAAAAAAATAGAAATAGAATATCATGACATATATTTTGCACAATGCCATTTAAAAAGGAACAGAAATAAGATGCAAGTGAATGAGAGCGTGAACTCAACTATGTTTTCCCTTATCTTTAAATGAGAGCCCAATAAATTAAACCCGAAGAATATTATACATCAAAAACACTAATAAAAATATGTTTTCTAGAAAATATGTAGTGAAACAAAAATTATTCCTTGGGACCTCTATTTTCATATATCAATTTAAGATATGAGAAATTGATTACAATACTGAGATGTATAAACCTATAACCACTTGCATAAAAAATTCAAGAGAAAACCCATAAAGTAATAGTATTACTCATTTTTAAACAAGAATCCATAAGATTGATCTCTTATGTTTAGTTTATACAAAAAACCACAAGAAAAATGAGGCAACTAAGACTCATAGACACGAAATTAAACTAGTGGTTTTAAATACAAACAAAAACCCATATACTAAACATAAGATTGATCTCTTATGGGTATTGTCATTCGCAACAAAAATTGAACGATGACAACTAAGACTCATAGACACAATAGATTTACAAATTTCAGATATGACCATAACATCATTCCATGATTAGTCGTAGCGAAAAACTCCTTTTGAATATTTTAATTTTTTTTCCACCCCACAGATTTACAACTTTCAATCAGCCCCTCTTTCAAGTTAAGAGCTGAAAAATCACCCATGTTTGAAAAAAATGAAATTAGTAAAAGGAAATGATAATCAAGTATGGATCTAAAAAAATATACAAACTACTTTATGTGAATCAAATGCTAAAAAAACGTGACTCTCAAACCTTACACATTTAGTTAAGTACACATTGTTTCTTCTTTTCATCCATTTCTATCCCAAAAACAATCTTAGTTTATTCTTTAACTATAGACATAACAATAAATGTCTCACAGTTAAAAAGAAAAAAAAATATGCATTTGCAATAGAACCAAGAAATTATGTCCAAAGATAAGTAAAACACCCAATTGGGCATTTTACAAAACGTAGAAAAAAAGGCTAAAACATGATGGGAGTTATGTCCTTACTGTAGAAATTTCTAATAGAAATTTTTAAGGCCCCGTTTGGTTGTCCCAAAATTGTAAATTGGATTATTAATAAATTGATCCATTTACAAATTGACCAATTAATTGTGTTTGATTTCATTAATGAAATGATTCATTCATTGTCCCATTTTAGCTCATATGTAAAAATTGAAATTGGATCATTTCTCAAAAAACGTGAGATGAATCCATTTGAAATAAGAGTAACATAAAGTGCATGTCCCCTCTCCCCCTCCCCCTCATCCTCTCCCTCTCTCTTTCCGTCCCCCCGCGCTCTTGATTTGTTTTTATCTTTTTTTTGTAGAACCTTAACATTAATTTCAAATTACCAAACATTGTGTAAAATTGGATTTAACTCATTTCAAATTCACTCATTTACAATTCACTAATTCACAATGAACCAATTTACATAATCAAATAATTTGCGCAACCAAACTGGGCCTAACTGTTTACTTCCAAACTGCATAGCAACCATACACCATAAATTTGTAAAATATCAAAACTAAACAAAGCTGAAATTCCCCCCTCGTAGTGGAAATCCATAAAACATAGAATATTCACTATATAATTTGCTCTACTCAAATCTGAGATTTCACAATACATCTGTTACGAAAAAGTTAAAACTAAACTCTGTGTAAACAAATACACATGGAGAAAAAAACTGATGTTTGTACCCTATTTAACCCCCCCATCCCACCCCCCCAAAAAAAAAAATTAAAACAAAATATTGATTGAATAGAAATAAGAAGAGAAAACAAAAAACCCTCAAAAAAGTTGTTATGGATTGAACCCCCAAACCACACACACACAAAAAAAGCATAAATGAAAAAGAGAATCGAGAAATAGAAAGAGAACTTAAAACCACGAAACTAACTAAAAAATAAAATCAACGATCCATAGAGAACGGAGAGTATACTTGATGAGGAGAGATCTATTAAAAAACAAAAGAATTTACTTGAGAGTATATCACACCCAAGATATACTATCCATGTCTTTTATTGATTGTGCCTGAGCGCATTCTCACGGGTTTGGAATTTAAGAATTTTCAGCCCCTATAATAAGTACCATAAATTTCATTACCAATAATTATAAAAAAAACATAAACTGTAAATATGTAAAGGAGTTACAAGCAAGAGAAATTCAGATAGGAAACCCCACCATAGCCCAATTTACAATACCTCTAAAGTCTTGAATTTCTTTGCACAGACGAAGAGGATTTTGATATAGGGGAGATGTTGGAAACAACTGGCTTCAGCTGTCAATGCAAAGCTTTGAAACCAAAAGCTTTTGTTTTTCCTTACACCATTTGAAGAAAAAAACGCCCACGCCCGTGTAAGTTAGTCCCACATCGGTAAGGGGCTGAGTTTTGGTGTGGTATATTTACAATTTATTTGGAACAAATGGGCAAGACCTTTGGGCATTAGATGTTTTGTGTGTATGGGTGGGGGACTTATTGGGCCAAGTCACACACGCGCGCGCACTGCCACCGTCCGTCCGGCCTGGGTCCTGGGTCTTGGGCTCATTAAGAAATAATTTTTGGGACAAATAAATTAACGGTTTTGGGCTTTAAAAATTCATTTTTAACAGTAATTAATTTCCAAAAAAAAAACGTGGACCTTTTACTGTTGAATTTTTTCACCCACGTTTCCAGTTTTCTCTCCACATTTTTGCCCACTAACGGTAATTTATTTTTTGCATAAAAAGAGGTATTATACCTCCGTTTTCACACATAACTTTAACACAAACTGTTCTCAGAAAATTTTTTCAGAAATAATTATTCGTCTCTGAATAATTATTATACCACAAAAATAATTAATCTTCCCCCCAGATTAGTTATACTACACTGAATTGAGAAATATATATATTACTGAATGGGTTTTCGTTGAACGAATCTGGTGTGTGCTACTGGTTCGTATATTGGGACTGTTTTATCCTGGGGGTGGCGAGACTTTCATCTGTCAGCACAAATTGGAGGCAGAGCCGCGAAACACCTTAAAGAGAGTGACATTTTCCGCGACTCAGCGTGATTTACTGCTTCCGAGTTTCTTATATTTTCTGGGTCGGTTTATCAGCTCCTAATTGGGTAATTTCGTTCCAATTTTTTTAATTCTTCATTTAATTAGTTGTTGTTGCTACAACAATTTTAAGGTGTTCTGAAATTCTGCCATGGACGAAATTAACTCAAGCAACCTTAATAAGCCTTTCAATTATTAAGGCACCCATTTTAAACGTTGGAGCAAAAAACTGCTATTTTATTTAACTCCGAAAAAAGTCGCATCTTATGTGCAATTTGACAAACCCATAGTAAATAATCCACCTAATGTTGAGGAAAGCAAAACAATTCGGACTTGGGAGGAAAATGATTTTTTGTGCAAGAATTATATTTTGAATGCTCTAAGTGGAGAACTTTATGACTATTATGCCAATTATAAAACTGTAAAAGATGTTTGGGATGCGCTGTTTAAAAACTATGACATGGAGAAGGCGGGTACTAAAAAATATGCCGCCAGCTGTTATTTGAAATTTTAAATGACGGATGACAAATCTGTTGTTGCTCAAACCCATGATTTGCAAATGATTGCCCATGAAATTATTTCCGAGGGCATGGCTTTAGATGAGCAATTTCAGGTGGCTGTGATTATTGATAAATTGCCTCCACTGTTCAAAGAGTTTAAAAATGTTTTGAGGCATAAGTCTAAAGAATTTTCACTAGAGTCATTCATTACTAAATTGAGAATTGAGGAGGAATCCCGAAAACAGGACTATAAAGATGAAATTCTTGTTGTGTCTAACAACAAAAATCAGAAAAAGAACCACACTCTAGTTGTTTTAAAGGAAAACGGAAAAAATATGAAAAATCAGAAAAAGAGCCACACTCCAGTTGTTTTAAAGGAAAACGGAAAAAATATGAAAAATCAGAAAAAGAGCCACAACTAGAATTTTAAAAATCAGACTCAAACTCAGAATAAGTATAAGAACCCTGAAAATGGACAGTCTAGCAACTCGGGACAGTTTCTCTGTTTCAAGTGTGGCAAGCCTGGCCATATGGCTCGCAAATGTCACAATGTGCCAAGTGCACAAGCAAATTTGATCGAAGAGGACCTATGTGGTATGATTTCAGAAATCAACATGGTTAGCGATGTCGAAGGGTGGTGGTTGGATATTGGCGCTTCCCGTCATATTTGTTATGACCGTACTCTGTTTAAGACTTATTCTGAGACTGCAGATAACAAGGTGTTGTTGGGTGATTCTCACTCCACTGAGGTTGTTGGTACGGGAAATGTGGAATTGAAGCTCACTTAAGGAAAGACTGTTATTCTCAAAGATGTTCTTCATACTCCCGAGATAAAGAAAAATTTGGTTTCGCGTTATCTTCTCAACAAAGTTGGCTTTACTCAAACTATTGGTGCTGATTTATTTACTTTGACCAAAAATATAATTTTTGTAATCAAGGGTTATGCCACTGATTGGATGTTTAAGTTGAATGTTGATGCTAATAAAAATTCTCCTTCTGCTTATATTGCTTGTTCATTTAATATTTGGCATGCTAGGCTTTGTCATGTTAATAAACGACTTGTTAAAAATATGAGCACTTTAGGATTGATTCCAGAATTATCATTAAATGATTTTGAAAAATGTGAATGGTGTAGTCAAGAAAAAATCACTAAGACACCACATAAATCTGTTTTTAGATAATCTGAACCACATGATTTAATTCATTCGGATGTTTGTGAATTGGATGGTGTCACAACTAGAAATGGCAAACGTTATTTTATAACTTTTATTGATGACTGTTCTGATTATTCATTTGTGTATTTAATGAAAAATAAAAGTGAAGCGTTTGACATGTTTAAAATTTTCCTAAATGAAATTGAAAATTAATTTAATCGAAAAATAAAAAGGTTACGTAGTGATAGAGGCACCAAATATGATTCTAGACCATTTATTGAATTTTATAAAACCCACGATATTATTCACGAAAAAACAGCCCCTTATTCCCCCGAAATGAACGGTAAAGCCAAAAGAAAAAATAGGACATTAACTGAATTAGTTGTTGCTATTTTATTAAATTCGGGGGCTGCCTCACATTGGTGGGGTGAAATTATTTTGACTGTGTGTCACGTACTTAATAGAATTCCTAAAACTAAAATGAAAATATCTCCTTATGAAATTTGGAAAAATATTAAGCCCAACGTGTCATACTTTCGAACGTGGGGGTGCTTAGCCTATGTACGTATACCCGACCCTAGAAGGTCTAAATTGGATAGTAGAGCATATGAGTGCATTTTTATAGGCTATGCTATTAATAGCAAAGCATACCGATTTTATGACTTGAAAAATCAAGTAATAATTTAATCAAATGACGCCGATTTTTATGAAGATAAATTTCCTTTTAAATTGAGAAATAGTGGGGGTGAGTCATCCACTAATATTTCTTTAAATAATGAAAGTGCGGAAGCCCCCAATTTTTAAATTCAAATATAATGAAATGGTTCAAATTTTAATTTTTCAAAAGTTATTTAAAATTTTCTTTTCTTAAAGAGAACAAACCAACTTATGAAAAAATTAAAACTAAACGAAAAGTACACAATTTTCATTTCGACTTAAACACACATTAATCCAATTCAAGTTAAACTTTCATGCTATCAAGATAAAGTAATTTTACACTTGAATTAAATTGAACATACCCAAACATTAAATTTTCACCAAATTAAATATATTTTGATTTTGAACTAATTTTATCTTTTAGTCCTAAGCATGCATCTAGGTGATATAGCAAGATAAAATAAATATCAATCGCACTACGCTGGATGTACGAGGAAAACCCAAATGGGAAAAACCTCGGACGGCCCTAGCCACGAATTCACTAAGTATGGTAGTTTTTACAAAGACTCGACACAAGAGGACTTACACAAAGTGACTTGAGTCCATCCAAACCTTGACGCGCTCCTTCGGTCTTCAACCTCCGCCTAGTGTATAACCGTGGACTCCTCCACAGTCTCAAACTCCATCGATGGGGCTATGGTCATCGTCAATCCACACGCGAAGCCTTTCTTCGAGTGAGAACACCGCAATAAACTTTTCTCCTTTTTTGGGGTAGAGAAGAACCCAAACTCTCTTCTTGTTGGTGTAGAGAAAATCAGGTGCCAAAAGTCTCCAAGCAATGATATATCAATAGGTACTTGGAATAAACTAAATAAATGGGTGTGTATGTAATTTTTGATGATTTAATCCATAAAAATCAAACACAAAACATGGAACTTTTTCTTAAAAGTTTTGCTCTCAAAAGACTCTTAGAATGTGAAAAAGTTATCTTCAAAAAGTTAGTTCCCGCACTTAAGAAGTATGTCAAAAAGGAAGTGGGGCAAAGTAGTGGAAAAGTGGAAAAAACTGGCTTAAAACTGTACCCGCTATTTTTTCGTTAGAAATCTCGTTCGAACGAGACTTCTAACGAAGAGACAGAAAGAGAAAAAATTCTCGTTTGAAAACTCGTTCGAAGAAGGTCGTTATAACGACCTATCTAACGAGATCTCAGGCTATGTTTCTATATAATTTCGATACGAACGCGTGGCCGCCAGTTTCGTGTCATTCTGATTTTTTTTGGATTTGATATGATTTTTTTACTGAAAGGTGTCCGAGAACAAAATATTTAGAATTATGAATTCAAAAAAGTTTACAAAAAAGTTTTAACACCCAAAATAAATTTCTAACATCCACCCAATAAATAATGTTCCAAGCTCCTATATATATATATATATATATATATATATATTAAAAATGCATTCATACCTTAGGAGCAATGGAACCATGTTGATGACGTAGAAACGAGGCACAAACACACACGGTATTAGATGAAGCTTTAATATATTGGCCGCTACGTCTTCAACAAACACGTCATAGGCTTGAATGGATAAACTTGAACTCTATCCTATGACTCAAGTGTTTTTGTCCGGAATTGAGCCAAAACTACAAAGGACTCAATTGGAAATTTGTGTCCTTACAAATCTCCCCCTTTGGCTATTCCGGGACAAAAACTAAATAAAAATCCTAAAGGGCCGTCAAGCTCATTAGACTAAAAAACAATGTCCCACCTGAAATAAAAATACAATGCTTGAGGCAAACAACCCAAGGATCAATATCTTTGCCGATGTTGAATGTTTCCATTTAAAAGTATTCCTGCACACTTAAGCAAACTATCAAACGCATAGGGAATATCAAAATATTAAATGTAATTAAATAATTACTCCCCCTAAATTAAATCTCCCCTCTATCAAACAAATGACATACTTAGAAAGACGTCTCCCCCTAAGATAAATCTCCCCCAAACTAAGATACGATAATAATAGGATTAGATACCATTTCTCCCCCTATCATTCTCTCCCTTTTTGTTCAGGAATAGACAAAGGCTAAAGAATAAAAAAAATAACTTATCTCCCCCAAATAAAGCATATACACCCTCTAAACATAGCAAGGGATAAACGAATGGGATAACAAGCTAAAACATGTAATTGTGCATATAGTGGTGAGAATGTTAAACCATACGGGCAACAAAAATTCAACTAATCCAAACAATAACATCGGATACCAACTAGGATGCAATAAAATGATACCAATATGATATATAAATTATTAAGCATGTGATATCAACAAAGAATGCAATAAGATGAATACCAAGTATGAATTATAGAATATATGAATTAGAAATCCAAGCAAATACTAAACAAAATATCAAATATATGTATAGATAATATATATCAAAGAGACTCAAGTACACATATATAGATATAAACACACAAATGACACACACAACATATAATATGAGTCTTTCACACTCGTATGGCAAAAATGTGTCATATGGAAACGGAAGTGTTGGGGTGTGAACTAGTAACGATTAAATTTAGACCTAATCACTTAAAGCATGTTCACGGAGTTCTCAATTGATTGCAAACTTCATCACATTTTAATATGACCTCATGTGACAATATAAATTGAACTCAATGAACAAACATACACAATGCATACAAGCCTAGCATATTGATGATTCTACAAACCAATAGAGTCATGACATGAGATACGCAACTAGGATAAATGGACATTGTGCAAACCGTTGATATACCATCCAATCTCCCTCAATAGGCATTTATATTAATTTTGAATGAATATATCAATCAAACATAGGCCTTGGCAATTATTTTTCTTTTAATGCCATATTTTCTGTTTTTAGGCCTTTGGACCACGTATTTCTTTTAGGTCCATTCAAAACGGTGGCTTACAATCGCAAAGGATCACTAAGTCCTTTCGGAGCCCTTCCCCGTGCACATTTTTATTTATCATGTTTTCATTTTTCACACAACTCTCACATGCAACGGATTTCGACATGCACAAGTCCTCCTAAGTCACAAATATGTAGATGAAAAGATTGGAAAGAAAACATCTCACATAGCTCAAATATACATATGAAGTTAAAATTTCAAAAGAGCTCGCGCATGTGTGAATAGAGGAATATAAAAATATAATCCATTTAAACAAAATAAAATCCAACTACTCCATGTAAGCATGGTAAAGAACATAATAAGGATTGATAATCTAAACCAAAAGTTCTAGCCACATGAGAGCGTTAAAGGAGGGATTCAAATACAAGTATATTCCACTTAAAGTGTGTCAAACAAAAATACACACAAAATAAAATCTTTTTGAGTTTTTGACATTTTTAATTAAAAATAAAAATATATACTCAAAAGACAAACAAAAATCATTTGACCTTTTTATTAAGCTTAAATTCCAATAGATAAAAACCCAAATGATAAACAAAAATCTTTTTGTATTTTTCATTTAAAGTAAACAAAATGAAGAAACAAAATACAAAAGATAAAAAAAAATCATTATTGTAGTATGAGATCAAGCATGGGGCATAAACTAGAAAATGATAAATCAAGCATACATTTAGCATGTGAATATAGCATGAAGTACAAACTCTAAAGTATGCAAACACTAACACATTCATCCTTTAGATTTATCAAGGGAGAAAGCATGTGAAAGTAAATGAGAATCAAAAACCCTATTTTGCAAGGCAACCAAGTCGGATTTCCTAACCCAAATTAATGAAGAATGACTATCTTGGGCTGTAGGAATTTTAAATACGTTGGTTGCTTTACGTTGAGTTTTTCTAGGAATTCGTTTAAGAACAAAACAAAATTTCCTAAGATGACCTTTTCGACCACAATGTGTACAAGTAAAAACATGTCGAAAAGATTTACCTATGGAGTGATCTCTAAAAGCTTTCCTAGTAGATTCTCCTAAAAGGTTGGTTTTGGCTTTATGAGTAGATTCACTACAAGTATTGAAGCCTAAACCACACATGTCGTTTTTAATTTGGACCGTTCCTAAGATTTTATCTAATTTTTCCGAACGACACTCCAAATCAAATTTGACATTACTAGAGTCTTTTAATTTATTTTGCAATTCTAAAATGTTAGACTCTAATAAAACATTTCGCTCTTCAAAAGCAAGAAGCTCCTTTTTCAAGGATTCCATTAAACCCCTAAGGCTATCTCTCTCTCCTTCTATATATTCAAGCTTCTCTAGAAGAGTTTTCTCTCGTGTCCTAAGGTCTTCAACCAACATACTATTATCAACGACCTTGACACATTCTTTCAAACTAGCTTCTAACTTCAAATTAGCTCTTTTCAATTTGATAGATTCTTTATAAAGTTCTTGAAAAGCATTTTGAAGCTCACTCACATTAACCTCTTCTTCATTTTCACTCTCTCTTTCTTCTCCACTCTCACTATCATAAAAAACAAGGGAATCAAAAACTTTGACCTCGGAAGTGTCATGTGTTAAAGTTTCATCAATCAACGAATTCGCACTATCACTCACATGACTAGCCATAAAAGTCACAAAGTTGGGCTTAGTGGGGGAATCGGTTCCCTCTTCCTTATCACTATCACTAAGGATCGCATTATATGAAATGGGTCGCATTATATGAAATGGGTCGCTTACCATCTTTCCTTAGTTTAGTGGGGCACTCAAAAGCCCTATGGCCATAACCCTCACAACCAAAACACCTATTTGACTCGTCCGTATATAAATTTTCTTTAGAAATTTTAGGGATCTTTTCGGTTTTGTCATGCTTAGAAGTTTCAAATTTCTTAAAATTATTTTGAAATTTATCTTTGTTAAATTTAAGAAATTTTCGAAATTTCTTAGCAAACAAGGCCATATCTTCCGAGTCACTATCACTCTCGCTCTCTACTACTTGTTTGACCTCTTTTCGGACTTTTAAAGCAACGCCCTTTTCAATTTTCTTTTCAGTTTTAGAGAGAAACATGTCTAGTTCATAGGTTTGTAAATCACCTACGAGCTCTTCTAATTTCGTAGAGGCTAAAGTTGGTAAAGAATTTAAAACGGTCACTTTTGGAATAAATCTATCGGGTAGGGACCTTAGAATTTTCTTTACTACTTGGTTGTCGGGTATTTTCTCTCCCAAGTTAAAAGATGAATTAACAATATCAGAAAGTCTAGCATAAAATTCATCAAAAGTTTCTTTTTCATTCATTTTGATAGTTTCAAATTGAGTGGTGAGGTTTTGAAGTTTCGAAGCTTTAACGACACTAGTACCTTCATGAGTGAGTTGCAAAATATCCCACGCTTCTTTAGCGGTCTCACATGTCATAATGCGTCGGAATTCATCCGGTGTGACAGCGCTAAACAAGGCATTTAAACCTCGGGAATTAAAGTTAGAAAGTTTAAATTCACCCTCATTCCATTTATCGGGGGGTTTGGGAACACGCTCATTATCTACTAAATGAGTAGGTGGGGACCACCCGTTAACAACAGACATCCAAACTCTCTCATCGATAGATTTAAGTGCCGATTTCATACGCGCTTTCCAGTACGCGTAATTAGAACCATCGAAAAAAGGAAATTTTGAAAATGGGGAAAATTCCATTTTAGCCAAAAATTATTCAAGGATTTTTAACGAAATAATTTATCGCTTTGGCTCTGATACAAATTTGAAAGTGCGGAAGCCCCCAATTTTTAAATTCAAATATAATAAAATGGTTCAAATTTTAATTTTTCAAAAGTTATTTAAAATTTTCTTTTCTTAAAGAGAACAAACCAACTTATGAAAAAAAATTAAAACTAAACGAAAAGTGAAATTAAACTACACGCACAATTTTCATTTCGACTTAAACACACATTAATCCAATTCAAGTTAAACTTGTGTGCTATCAAGATAAAGTAATTTTACACTTGAATTAAATTGAACTTACCCAAACATTAAATTTTCACCAAATTAAATAGATTTTGATTTTGAACTAATTTTATCTTTTAGTCCTAAGCGTGCATCTAGGTGATATAGCAAGATAAAATAAATATCAATCGTACTACGACGGATGTACGAGGAAAACCCAAATGGGAAAAAACTCGGACGACGCTAGCCACGAATTCACTAAGTATGGTAGTTTTTACAAAGACTCGACACAAGAGGACTTACACAAACTGACTTGAGTCCGTCCAAACCTTGACGCGCTCCTTCGGTCTTCAACCTCCGCCTAGTGTATAACCGTGGACTCCTCCACAGTCTCAAACTCCATCGATGGGGCTATGGTCACCATCAATCCACACGCGAAGCCTTTCTTCGAGTGAGAACACCGCAATAAACTTTTCTCCTTTTTGGGGTAGAGAAGAACCCAAACTCTCTTCTTGTTGGTGTAGAGAAAACCAGGTGCCAAAAGTCTCCAAGCAATGATATATAAATAGGTACTTGGAATAAACTAAATAAATGGGTGTGTATGTAATTTTTGATGAGTTTAATCCATAAAAATCAAACACAAAACATGGAACTTTTTCTTAAAAGTTTTGCTCTCAAAAGACTCTTAGAATGTGAAAAAGTTGTCTTCAAAAAGTTAGTTCCCGCACTTAAGAAGTATGTCAAAAAGGAAGTGGGGCAAAGTAGTGGAAAAGTGGAAAAAACTGGCTTAAAATTGTTCCCGCTGTTTTTTCGTTAGAAATCTCGTTCGAACGAGACTTCTAACGAAGAGACAGAAAGAAAAAAAAATTCTCGTTTGAAAACTCGTTCGAACGAGGTCGTTCGAACGACCTAACTAACGAGATCTCAGGCCATGGTTCTATATAATTTCAATACGAACGCGTGGCCGCCAGTTTCGTGTCATTCTGATTTTTTTATGATTTGATATGATTTTTTTACTGAAAGGTGTCCGAGAACAAAATATTTAGAATTATAAATTCAAAAAAGTTTACAAAAAAGTTCTAACACCCAAAATAAATTTCTAACATACACCCAATAAATAATGTTCCAAGATCCTATATATATATATATATATTAAAAATTCATTCATACCTTAGGAGCAATGGAACCATGTTGATGACGTATAAACGAGGCACAAACACACACGGCATTAGATGAAGCTTTAATATCTTGGCCGCTACGTCTTCAACAAACACGTCATAGGCTTGAATGGATAAACTTGAACTCTATCCTATGACTCAAGTGTTTTTGTCCGGAATTGAGCCAAAACTACAAAGGACTCAATTGGAAATTTGTGTCCTTACAAATCTCCCCCTTTGGCTATTCCGGGACAAAAACTAAATAAAAATCCTAAAGGGCCGTCAAGCTCACTAGACTAAAAAACAATGTCCCACCTGAAATAAAAATACAATGCTTGAGGCAAACAACCCAAGGATCAATATCTTTGCCGATGTTGAATGTTGCCATTTAAAAGTATTCCTGCACACTTAAGCAAACTATCAAACGCATAGGGAATATCAAAATATTAAATGCAATTAAATAATTACTCCCCCTAAATTAATTCTCCCCTCTATCAAACAAATGACATACTTAGAAAGACGTCTCCCCCTAAGATAAATCTCCCCCAAACTAAGATACGATAATAATAGGATTAGATACAATTTCTCCCCCTATCATTCTCTCCCTTTTTGTTCAGGAATAGACAAAGGCTAAAGAATAAAAAAATAACTTATCTCCCCCAAATAAAGCATGTACACCCTCTAAACATAGCAAGGGATAAAAGAATGGGATAACAAGCTAAAACATGTAATTGTGCATATAGTGATGAGAATGTTAAAGCATACGGGCAACAAAAATTCAACTAATCCAAACAATAACATCGGATACTAACTAAGATGCAATAAAATGGTACCAATATGATATATACATTATTAATCATGTGATATCAACAAAGAATGCAATAAGATGAATACCAAGTATGAATTAAATAATATATGAATTAGAAATCCAAGCAAAGACTAAACAAAAATATCAAATATATGTATAGATAATATATATCAAAGAGACTCAAGTACACATATATAGATATAAACACACAAATGACACACACAACATATAATATGAGGCTTTCACACTCGTATGGCAAAAATGTGTCACATGGAAACGGAAGTGTTGGGGTGTGAACTAGTAACGATTAAATTTAGACCTAATCACTTAAAGTATGTTCACGGAGTTCTCAATTGATTGCAAACTTCATCACATTTTAATATAACCTCATGTGACAATATAAATTGAACTCAATGAACAAACATACACAATGCATACAAGTCTAGCATATTGATGATTCTACAAACCAATAGAGTCATGACATGAGATACGCAACTAGGATAAATGGACATTGTGCAAACCGTTGATATACCATCCAATCTCCCTCAATAGGCATTTATATTAATTTTGAATGAATATATCAATCAAACATAGGCCTTGGCAATTATTTTTCTTTTAATGCCATATTTTCTGTTTTTAGGCCTTTGGACCATGTATTTCTTTTAGGTCCATTCAAAACGGTGGCTTACAATCGCAAAGGATCACTAAGTCCTTTCGGAGCCCTTCCCCGTGCACATTTTTATTTATCATGTTTTCATTTTTCACACAACTCTCACGTGCAACGGATTTCGACATGCACAAGTCCTCCTAAGTCACAAATATGTAGATGACAAGATTGGAAAGAGAACATCTCACATAGCTCAAATATACATATGAAGTTAAAATTTCAAAAGAGCTCGTGCATGTGTGAATAGAGGCATATAAAAATAGAATCCATTTAAACAAAACAAAATCCAACTACTCCATGTAAGCATGGTAAAGAACATAATAAGGATTGATAATCTAAACCAAAAGTTCTAGCCACATGAGAGCGTTAAAAGAGGGATTCAAACACAAGTATATGCCACTTAAAGTGTGTCAAACAAAAATACACACAAAATAAAATCTTTTTGAGTTTTTGACATTTTTAATTAAAAATAAAAATATATACTCAAAAGACAAACAAAAATCATTTGACCATTTTATTAAGCTTAAATTCCAATAGATAAAAACCCAAATGATAAACAAAAATCTTTTTGTATTTTTCATTCAAAGTAAACAGAATGAAGAAACAGAATACAAAAGATAAACAAAAATCATTATTGTAGTATGAGATCAAGCATGGGGCATAAACTTGAAAATGATAAATCAAGCATACATTTAGCATGTGAATATAGCATGAAGTACAAACGCTAAAGTATGCAAACACTAACACATTCATCCTTTAGATTTAGCAAGGGAGAAAGCATGTGAAAGTAAATGAGAATCAAAAACCCTATTTTGCAAGGCAACCAAGTCGGATTTCCTAACCCAAATTAATGAAGAATGACTATCTTGGGCTGTAGGAATTTTAAATACGTTGGTTGCTTTACGTTGGGTTTTTCTAGGAATTAGTTTAAGATCAAAACAAAATTTCCTAAGATGACCTTTTCGACCACAATGTGTACAAGTAAAAACATGTCGAAAAGATTTACCTATGGAGTGATCTCTAAAAGCTTTCCTAGTAAATTCTCCTAAAACGTTGGTTTTGGCTTTATGAGTAGATTCATTACAAGTATTGAAGCCTAAACCACACATGTCATTTTTAATTTGGACCGTTCCTAAGATTTTATCTAATTTTTCCGAACGACACTCCAAATTAAATTTGACATTACTAGAGTCTTTTAATTTATTTTGCAATTCTAAAATGTTAGACTCTAATAAAACATTTCGCTCTTCAAAAGCAAGAAGCTCCTTTTTCAAGGATTCCATTAAACCCCTAAGGCTATCTCTCTCGCCTTCTATATATTCAAGCTTCTCTAGAAGAGTTTTCTCTCGTGTCCTAAGGTCTTCAACCAACATACTATTATCAACGACCTTGACACATTCTTTCAAACTAGCTTCTAACTTCAAATTAGCTCTTTTCAATTTCATAGATTCTTTATAAAGTTCTTGAAAAGCATTTTGAAGCTCACTCACATTAACCTCTTCTTCATTTTCACTCTCTCTTTCTTCTCCACTCTCACTATCATAAAAAACAAGGGAATCAAAAACTTTGACCTCGGAAGTGTCATGTGTTAAAGTTTCATCAATCAACGAATTCGCACTATCACTCACATGACTAGCCATAAAAGCCACAAAGTTGGGCTTAGTGGGGGGAATCGATTCCCTCTTCCTTATCACTATCACTAAGGGTCGCATTATATGAAATGGGTCGCTTACCCTCTTTCCTTAGTTTAGTGGGGCACTCAAAAGCCCTATGGCCATAACCCTCACAACCAAAACACCTATTTGACTCGTCCCTATTTAAATTTTCTTTAGAAATTTTAGGGATCTTTTCGGCTTTGTCATGCTTAGAAGTTTCAAATTTCTTAAAATTATTTCTAAATTTATCTTTGTTAAATTTAAGAAATTTTCGAAATTTCCTAGCAAACAAGGCCATATCTTCCAAGTCGCTATCACTCTCGCTCTCTACTACTTGTTTGACCTCTTTTCGGGCTTTTAAAGCAACGCCCTTTTCAATTTGCTTTTCAGTTTTAGAGAGAAACATGTCTAGTTCATAGGTTTGTAAATCACCTACGAGCTCTTCTAATTTCATAGAGGCTAAAGTTGGTAAAGAATTTAAAACAGTCACTTTTGGAATAAATCTATCGGTTAGGGACCTTAGAATTTTCTTTACTACTTGGTTGTCGGGTATTTTCTCTCCCAAGTTAAAAGATGAATTAACAATATCAGAAATTCTAGCATAAAATTCATCAAAAGTTTCTTTTTCATTCATTTTGATAGTTTCAAATTGAGTGGTGAGGTTTTGAAGTTTCGAAGCTTTAACGACACTAGTACCTTCATGAGTGAGTTGCAAAATATCCCACGCTTCTTTAGCGGTCTCACATGTCATAATGCGTCGGAATTCATCCGGTGTGACAGCGCTAAACAAGGCATTTAAACCTCGGGAATTAAAGTTAGAAAGTTTAAATTCACCCTCATTCCATCTATCGGGGGGTTTGGGAACACGCTAATTATCTACTAAATGAGTAGGTGGGGACCACCCGTTAACAACAAACATCCAAACTCTCTCATCGATAGATTTAAGTGTCGATTTCATACGCGCTTTCTAGTACGCGTAATTAGAACCATCGAAAAAAGGAATTTTGAAAATGGGGAAAATTCCATTTTAGCCAAAAATTATTCAAGGATCTTTAACGAAATAATTTATCGCTTTGGCTCTGATACCAATTTGAAAGTGCGGAAGCCTCCAATTTTTAAATTCAAATATAATAAAATGGTTCAAATTTTAATTTTTTAAAAGTTATTTAAAATTTTCTTTTCTTAAAGAGAACAAACCAACTTATGAAAAAAATTAAAACTAAACGAAAAGTGAAATTAAACTACACGCACAATTTTTATTTCGACTTAAACACACATTAATCCAATTCAAGTTAAACTTGCGTGCTATCAAGATAAAGTAATTTTACACTTGAATTAAATTGAACTTACCCAAACATTAAATTTTCATCAAATTAAATAGATTTTGATTTTGAATTAATTTTATCTTTTAGTCCTAAGCATGCATCTAGGTGATATAGCAAGATAAAATAAATATCAATCGCACTACGCCGGATGTACGAGGAAAACCCATATGGAAAAAACCTCGAACGGCCCTAGCGACGAATTCACCAAGTATGGTAGTTTTTACAAAGACTCGACACAAGAGGACTTACACAAACTGACTTGAGTCCGTCCAAGCCTTGACGCGCTCCTTCGGTCTTCAACCTCCGCCTAGTGTTTAACCGTGGACTCCTCCACAGTCTCAAACTCCATCGATGGGGCTATGGTCACCATCAATCCACACGCGAAGCCTTTCTTCGAGTGAGAACACCGCAATAAACTTTTCTCCTTTTTTGGGGTAGAGAAGAACCCAAACTCTCTTCTTGTTGGTGTAGAGAAAATCAGGTGCCAAAAGTCTCCAAGCAATGATATATCAATAGGTACTTGGAATAAACTAAATAAATGGGTGTGTATGTAATTTTTGATGATTTAATCCATAAAAATCAAACACAAAACATGGAACTTTTTCTTAAAAGTTTTGCTCTCAAAAGACTCTTAGAATGTGAAAAAGTTATCTTCAAAAAGTTAGTTCCCTCACTTAAGAAGTATGTCAAAAAGGAAGTGGGGCAAAGTAGTGGAAAAGTGGAAAAAACTGGCTTAAAACTGTTCCCGCTGTTTTTTCGTTAGAAATCTCGTTCGAACGAGACTTCTAACGAAGAAACGGAAAGAAAAAAAATTCTCGTTTGAAAACTCGTTCGGACAAGGTCGTTATAACGACCTATCTAACGAGAATTCAGGCTATGTTTCTATATAATTTCGATACGAACGCGTGGCCGCCATTTTCGTGTCATTCTGATTTTTTTTGGATTTGATATGATTTTTTTACTGAAAGGTGTCCGAGAACAAAATATTTAGAATTATGAATTCAAAAAAGTTTACAAAAAAGTTCTAACACCCAAAATAAATTTCTAACATACACCCAATAAATAATGTTCCAAGCTCCTATATATATATATTAAAAATGCATTCATACCTTAGGAGCAATGGAACCATGTTGATGACGTTGAAACGAGGCACAAACACACACGGCATTAGATGAAGCTTTAGTATTTTGGCCGCTACGTCTTCAACAAACACGTCATAGGCTTGAATGGATAAACTTGAACTCTATCCTATGACTCAAATGTTTTTGTCCGGAATTGAGCCAAAACTACAATGGACTCAATCGGAAATTTGTGTCCTTACAAATAAAAATAAAGAAAATAATGAATCCATTTTAAAAATTCAAAAAAGTAAAAGGGCTCGTGTAGAAAAAGATTTTGGTCCCGACTTTTATGCTTACACTTTAGAGGAAGATCCTAACACTATTGAAGAAGCTTTATCTTCTTTAGATGCCGATTTATGGCAAGAGCCTATTAATGATGAAATGGATTCTTTGGAAACAAATAAAACTTGGCATTTAGTGGACCTTCCTCCTGGATGTAAAACAATTAGGTGTAAATGGATTCTTAAAAGGAAATTAAAACCTGATGGCACTGTTGAAAAATATAAGGCACGTCTTGTTGCTAAAGGTTTTAGTCAAAGAGAAAATGTATACTTTTTTGATACATTTTCACCCGTGACTAGAATAACGTCTATACGTGTACTATTTGCTATAGCTGCCTTAAATGATTTAATTGTACACCAAAGGGATGTTAAAACTGCATTTTTAAATGGAGAATTAGAAGAAGAGATTTATATGGATCAACCTGAAGGTTTTATTGTACATGGTCAAGAAAATAAAGTATGTAAATTAGATAAATCTCTTTATGGACTCAAACAGGCAACTAAACAATGGCATGGTAAATTTGATAGCTTAGTCATCTCTAATGGGTTTAAAATTAATGAAAGTGACAAATGCATTTATTATAAATATGTGGAGAACATTTGCACTATCATATGTCTTTATGTTGATGACTTGCTTATATTTGGTTCCAATATTCATGCCATAGAAAATGTTAAATCATTATTATGTGCCAATTTTGACATGAAGGATTGGGGTGAAGCTAGTGTAATATTAGGAATTAATATTACTAGGTCAGAAAAGGGACTTTCTTTGGATCAATTTCATTACATTGAGAAAGTTCTAAAGAAATATAATTACTTTGACTTTAAACCTGCTAGTACTCCATTTGGCCCTAGTGTAAATCAAAATGCTTATGCAAGCATTATAGGTAGCTTACATTATGCTACAGATTGCACTAGACCTGACATAGCTTATGCTGTGGGAGTACTATGTAGATTTACCAGTAGACCTAGTATGAAGCATTGGCATGCTATTGAGAGGGTCATGAGGTACCTTAAAAGGACGATGAACCTCGGATTACACTATAATAAGCATCCCGCTGTCCTTGAAGGATTTATGCTGATTGGAACACCTTATCTGATGATTCTAAGGCCACTAGTGGATATATATTTAGCATCGCTGGTGGTGCAGTTTCTTATAAATCTAAGAAACAAACAATTTTGGCTCAACCCACTATGGAGTCTGAGATGATAGCACTAACTACTGCTAGTGAAGAGGCAGGATGGTTAAGAAACCTCCTGTCAGATGTCCCATTATGGGAAAGACCGATACCAGCCGTTTTGATTCATTGTGAAAGTACCGCGGCTATTTCAAAAGTTGAGAACCGTTATTATAACGGTATTAAACAACAAATACGTCATAATCCTAGTACTGTTAGAGAATTTATCTCTACAGGTGCTGTGAGGGTGGATCAGATACGATCTGGACAGAACTTAGCTGATCCTTTGACGAAAGGACTAGCTAGGGACAAGGTGTGTAACACCTCGAAATGGATGGAAATAAAGCCCTTGGATACATGAGTCACTTGTGATGGTAACCCAATATATAGACTGGAGATCCCAAGAAATATGTTCAAAGGGTAATAACAAGTCACAAGTGATATGGGTTGAATCATGCTATTGTTAATTAATATAGAATGGGGTTTTACTTCGAGTCCATCCCTATAGAGCATGATATCCTGAAGCGATTAAATGATGAGTTATTATAACTCTTAATGATATCTATAGCTATAATTTTAGTGGGGTACCCAGCTACAGGAGTATTCTTGATAGACTCACCTATGTGAATGTGGAAGTGTGGACTCTTCCTATGGATATTTTGGGCAAATTCCTAGAGTATTCACTACACTGGGATAGAAGCACATGGACGTAACGTGCTGGATATTAGAACTACACCCAAGTAGGGTTGTGTGCGGGATGTTGTCAGAGATAGGGTTCAAAACTGCGGTTACTCTAGTATGTTATGAATCATCTTTACTACGTAAAGGTTCAAGTCGAAAGACACCTTTACTTATGCACAATTCTATAGATTATTGCTAGATAAAAAGTTTTCAAATTTTGCAAGTGGGGGATTGTTGGAAATAGCTGGCTTCAGCTGTCAATGCAAAGCTTTGAAACCAAAAGCTTTTGTTTTGCCTTAGACCATTTCAAGAAAAAAAAATCCACGCCCGTGTAAGTTAGTCCCACATCGGTAAGGGGCTGAGTTTTGGTGTGGTATATTTACAATTTATTTGGAACAAATGGGCAAGCCCTTTTGGCATTAGATGTTTTGTGTGTATGGGTGGGGGACTTATTGGGCCAAGTCACACACGCGCGCGCGCCGCCGTCGCCGTCCGGCCAGCCCGTGCCCGTGTCCGTGTCCGTGTCCGTGTCCGGGTCCCGGGTCTTGGGCATGGCCTCATTAAGAAACATTTTTTTGGACAAATAAATTAACGGTTTTGGGCTTTAAAAATTAATTTTTAACGGTAATTAATTCCGAAAAAAAAAACGTGGGCCTTTTACTCTTAAATTTTTCCACCCACGTTTCCAGTTTTCTCTCCGCGTTTTTGCCCACTAACGGTAAATTTTTTTTTGCATAAAAAGAGGTATTATACCTCCGTTTTCACACACAACTTTAACACAAACATTTCTCAGAAATTTTTTCCAGAAATAATTATTCGTCTCTGAATAATTATTATACCACAGAAATAATTAATCTTCCCCCCAGATTAGTTATACTACACTGAATTGAGCAATATATATATTACTGAATGGGTTTTGTTGAACGAATCTGGTGTGTGTTACCAGTTCGTATATTGGGGTTGTTTTATCCTGGGGGTGGAGAGGCTTTTATCTGTCAGCACAAATTGAAGGCAGAGCCGCGAAACACCTTAAAGAGAGCGACATTATTCGCGACTCAGCCTGATTTACTGCTTCCGGGTTTCTTATATTTTCTTGGTCGGTTTATCACCTCCTAATTGGGTTATTTCTTTCCTATTTTTTTAATTCTGCATTTAATTAGTTGTTGCTGCTACAATAATTGAGGAAAAAATATTTAGAAGTAAGAGAAATCATTGGGGGACGAGAAGAGACGGCTGACCTTTAATATCCCAAAAAACATAAATGTAAAATCGAAGAGGAGTATGAGGAAGAGGGACTCACCATTAAAAGAAAATAGTAGAAAGAAAAAATATGGATTTGGGCATTAATTAGAAGGCTTCGCATTAACACCTCTAATACTATTGTATTAGCGATATAATATAGATTGTGAATTAAGAAGTGCATTTTACGTATCAATTTTTTTAAAATTCTACATATAGTGCGTTTTTAGTTTTGTATGTTAATAATCTAAAGATATTAGTCTTCAACAACTTAAACAAAATTTCAATGCCAAATGTATCCACACGAGTAACAAGATTTTTTTCGTCGCAAATTATAACATTTTAGTGATTAAGTTATTGACAATTTTAATTGCTAACATACTAGTTACCCAAAATCCATTCGTGACAATATAGTTAGGGGATGGAACTCAACTATTTAGCGATAGGGAATTAGAAGTTATTGTTATAAAATAAGTTTTTACGATTAAATTGGGAAACGAAAAAAACATTTTGTTGACGTTGTGATTGTTAAATTTTAGAGTATTTAATTCAAAATTAATTTGTTGTGAATAATCTTATATACTGTGGTGTTAGAGTTTACGTTTTTCATATCTTAACAAAAATATCATATTAGTTGGTGTTTGAAGATCGATGCTTATTATTGAAAATACCAATATGTCATATAGGTGTCATTTATTTTGAGTCGCGATTTTTAGTCCGTGTAGAATTACTTTTTATGTGATACAAAATATAAGTTGTGTTTCGAGGTGTTCGTGGTAAGGTAAAAATCCGTACGGTATTATTTTATACCGATAAAAATTAAATATGCTTTATCTTTTTTACTTACCAAAAATGGAAACTATCGAAACCGAAATTACTGAATTTTTTGTGGTTGGTTTTGATTTGCAGATCTAAAAATCTGATTTTTTGAAATTAGCGTACCAAAATTAAATACCGAAACTGCCATCCAAAATGCGATATTGTAACATTGAAAAAAGTATAGGAAATAATGTTATAGTTTATTATTTTGGTAAAGTAAAAATATTGTGATTAATTTGTACATAAATATATAAAATTGGGGTATAATGATTTGAAATGGACACATAGGTTCTTAAACATTATTTTATTTTATTTTACTAAATAAAAAGTGTTGTAACTTTTGTTAAATCTAATATTTTGAGGTATGATATCTGGTGGAAATTCAAAATTTAGTGTTATTTTAAATTTTTTGAAGTTATACGGAAAAAATTGATTTTACCGCGATTTACTGCAAACTGTGTGGTACACTTTTGGTTTAAGTCAGGTTGTACCGAGTGGTATAAATGTTAATTTCGCCGTTAACGTATTAAAATTGGTTTGGTGAACATACCAAATACAAATACCAATATCAATACCATACCAAAACAATTTTAATAGACTAAAATTGAAATTCCCATTTATACCACTCGGTACAACCTGACTTAAACCAAAACCTTACCACACATTTTGAGATAAAATCGTTTTTTTCCGTATAACTTCAAAAAATTTAAAATAACACTAAATTTTGAATTTCCACCATTATTACATATAGCCCAACTCAATGTAACACCCCGCCTAATAAGATACCGGGCGATCACTCCAATATTAAATTAAAACAGGAGTTTCATATGGATCATTCTTAGCATCACTATCGAAAATCCATTTAATTACTAATATCCTATTAGGTGGCCGTTAAAAACTTTTATCTAACTACTCTTTTTTAGCGCACAAATTAAAACATCCACAATTAAATGCGTAATGAACTGAAATGGAAATGAAAGGAACTAAAATAACCGAACACTCGGTCAAAATATACAACCATATCGAATGCTGTACTGAAAGAATAAATAAATGCAATTGAGCCATTGGCTCGAGTGTTTATACAATATCTCCTGTCTAGAGTACAAGGAAAGAAACGTCTACCGATAACCTGCAAGCATCCACAGCTGCTGCAGCAGACGTCAGACTCGAAGGAAGTTTCCATCCAGGCGTCCCTGTGTCTGGACACCTATATATATAGTATAGAGAAAGAAAGGAGAGTAGACAAACGGGTCAGAGCCCGAATGTTTGAAAATATTTTGCAAGTGCATAAATGCTTTATTTTTAGAAAAATAGTTTTATCTCATATTTAAATTGGTATCGCACTCTCATGAGATACCCCTCGCCTATCCTCTAACAGTGCACACCTAGCGCATCCCTTTAAACCTCCTAGTCAAGCTACCCTGCTAAACTAATCTAATACCCAACCACTATCTAACCTAGATAGTCAAACAGATGTACTAAGGGCTAACTTCACTTTAATCTCGACGCTATGCCATGTTCGTGCGTGGGGTGTCTCGCGAAGCGAAATCCAAACAAGGAACCCCCCCGATACACTACTATGCAGCAAGGTCGATCTTTGAGATCCGCCAGTCCCTCAGTACAGAAAGATATATATAATATATATACCATAAACATTTAATGATATAAGAGCACTAAGGATTAAACTTCTCCCCAGTCTCAACACAGTGCCATATTCGTGCGTGGGGTGTCTCGCGAAGCGAAATCCAAACAAGGAACCCCCCCGATACACTACTATGCGGCACGATCGATCGTCGGGATTCATTAAACCCTCGGCACCCAATTTATACATATACATACATCTACAATATACTTCCGGATAATATAAATATCTCCCGGACTGAGGATTACTTGATACATAAAGTATTTATAAATACATAACCTTTTTATTTCAAAAACTTCCATTTCCCTTCTCATATCCAGGAAATGTATTTATAAAAGCCAATTCATTATCATGAATTGCTCTAACAAACCATATACTTTTTGAAAGCCAATTTTATTAACATAAAAAGCTTTTCCTTTATCAATTATCCCATTTCCCTTTTTATACTCAGGAAATGTATTCAAAGACATTTTCATTATCATAAAAATGATTTGATCATAACATATGCTTCCACATCCCTTCTTCCATCCGGGAAGTGTTACCGAAGCCAATTTATTTATAACCCATTTCCCTTCCTATATCCAGGAAATGTAATTAAAGAAAATCCATTATTATGAACTGCTTTAATATAAACGCGTTCTAAGACCGCCCGTCCGGATTTCTCCACTGTGCGCGCCCCTAAATGGCTATCATCTTCCAGGGCCTCCAAGACAACCTGGGATCCTATAACGAAAGACGTCGGGAAGCGACCATGTGCCTGCGGGATAGTCAAGACCACACCCGGAATCTCCTAACCAGCGCAGAAAAATATAACAACAAACGCTCACATGGCCTATAGGACTATATCCACCCTGCATCATTAGCCAGGGGGCTTCACCATACGAACGCAACTTCCCATATGATAGCGATTTAGAGAGGTGTGTAATCCATATTTTATTAATTATGAAAAACATTTCTCTTTCCATTTTGAAAATATTCATTTATATATTTTCAAAATCATTTCCATCATAATATATATATATACCTAAATCACATAGTATGTACATATCCTATATATTCTTCCTAGAATATATATAAACAGCCATAGTGGCCTATAGCTTCTAGCGATGACCAATAATCCCAAAGATTCCCTCGAGGAATTATAATCATGCTTTCATATAAGCATGATACTAAACCCAAAGTATTTCCTTACTTTGTTCAATACTAATTACCTCAATCATCTCTTAAAGGTTTATTTATCCTCAAAACCCTTATTTAGAAATACCCATAAAATCCCAAATGGTAATTCAACTCCCCATACTCTTAAAGGGAGAAAACTAGAAATTCTGACCTAAGCGAATCGATTCGCCCCTTTAGCGAATCGATTCGGGTGGGCGAATCGATTCGGTTACCAATCCGAATCGATTCGGAAAGTATTCTGCAAACATGTCTGTAAATGGCGAATCGATTCGGTCTGTACCCGAATCGATTCGGCCCATTGCAGAAACCCAATTTCCTTTAGGCGAATCGATTCGGCTTGTACCCGAATCGATTCGGCCAGCTCGAGGGCTACAGTTTGGGCGATTTTTCAATCTCCAAAATACCCAAAATTCAATCCAATATCCATATAAATCCTAACTTGGTTTTATTACTACAAACCCAAAGTTTTTATATCTCTTCAAATTCTTTAGAGGTCCTAACAATTCTTTTGAGAACCCCTAATATCTATCTCCAATAAGTTCTAACTAATGATTTCAATCTCGGACAGCTCTCCATAGAAAAATCACTATAAATCCAAAAAAAACCAGAAAAATACGCTGTCGACGGCCACGCGACCGCGTAGAAGAGATCTACAAATTTCATTTTTTGACCAAGAGCCGAATCGATTCGCCTCTAGGCCGAATCGATTCGGCAAGCACGCTGCCTCTACTATTCATCGTCTTCTCCGAGACGGTTTCGGCCATTAAAGCTTCTCCCAAGCTTTTGTCGCCTAACCCAACGTCCTAAAACCTCAACCAACTACAAATACACCTATAATACGGGTTCTAAACATCCTAGAACCCGGAATCACAAATTAATTTCAAGAAAAACCTAAGTTCTCCAATTTATCATTTTTAGGGGTTTATTCGTTTTAACTCCCAAAAACCCGTTTTATCCACGAATACCCAACCCAAAATCATTAGGGTTTGTTATACCAACAATGATATGAGATATTTATGCTTAAAAATAAATAAAGCAAGTAAACACTTGCCTCGTGGATATAATCCGACGACCTCGAGTCGAATCCGGCGGAGTTTGGCCCAAATCTTCCTTTTTCTCCTCCTTTCTTCCTCCTCTCTCTCTTCTCTCTCTTTTCTTTCTTTTCTCTTCTCTTTTCTCCCCCTCTCCCTCCTTTTATAAGGAGAAAAGGGTTTAACCCCTTTAAAACCCAAAACGACTCGTTTACCCAATTACGAGCCTATTTAACTCCAAAATTACTCGAAACTCAATTTCTATAATCGAACACTCTTTTCCGACTATCTCGGACATTCCGAGACTCATGGCGCAGTCGAAATTTCCATCCGAGGTACTTGACCGCAAATCACTATTCTAACCCAAAAATAATTAAGTGCGATATTCTTGCTCAAAATCTTACCTCTTTTGTCACTATAGTCCACGGCGACATATAATTAAATTACTTCGACCTATATAGTCCCAAAATAATTTATAACACCCTTCGAAAATATTTAAATCCTCGAAAATCCCAAAAATCACTATTTCGAGAAATTCGCCAAATTCCAAATTATACTTAATTATGGAATTTAATCATCTCCAAAAGGGCGGGTTATTACACTCAAAATATTAGATTTCAAAAAAAAGTTATAACACTTTTTCTTTAGTAAAAAATTTTGACCAAAGTAATGTTTACCAAATAAAATGCAAGCTAAAAGCCTACAAAATGCTACAACTTTAGAAAGCTCAAAATGTAAGCTTAAAATTGAAATAATCAAAGAGTATTCCCTTATTTATAGACTTTAACTCCATCCATTTTAGTCTCTTTTTTTTATGTGGGACTCTATTGGTTTTCAAATGCATAAAATTATACTAAAGGTTCCAACCCAAGGAGAATTATCTAAAATGGATAAACGGGCGATGTTTTTTTAACATAGTTAAAAAAATCATTTTAAGATGAAGTTTTTTATTGGGTCTTAACATATCAGGGTACCATAAAAAGTTTAACTAAAAATAAATTATTTTACTATTTTTAAAAAATAGGTCAAAAAATTGTTAGTTTACAACCTCTTATAAACTGACATTTGTTTTTAAAATAATTTTTTTCAGCTAATAGTTGTTTTTACCTACTTTTTTTAAATACCAAAAAATATCACTTTGAGCTTATATTGTTTATAGGGGTACCCTTAAATGTTAATAAGTCATAAAAAAATTTAACTACAAATTATTATTTTTACCATTTTAATAAAATTCATCTTTTAATCTGTTCCATAAATAGTGATATGTTTAAGAGCCTATGTATCCATTTCAAATCACTTTATCCCAACTTTGTATATTTATGTCCAAATTAATCACAACATTTTCACTTTACCTAAATAATAAACTATAACATTATTTCCTATCCTTTTTTCAATGTTACAATTTCGCATTTTGGATGGTAGTTTCGGTATTTAATTTTGGTATTCAGTAAATCAATTTTTTAGATGTGTAAACCAAAACTAACTACAAAAAAATCGATAATTTCGGTTTCGGTTTTCGATAAGTAAAAAAGGTATATCATTTTCACTTTTTATCGATACAAAACGGTATGGTACGAATTTTTACCGCACCACGAACACGACAAACAAATAAATTCTTATATCTTAACTAGTCCCGTCAAAATGGTTTATTATGGACAAAACCGTCCATTACTAGCCCATATTTTTAGTTTGGGATACATGTGATTTGTTAGCAACGGCTACGATTTCTGTATCTGACAGGGAAAGAAAGCTCCGAGAAGAGTTAGATTAGTGATCAATTTGGGTATTAAGGCTAGAAATCAACGGCTACGATTTGGGGATCAATGGTGGTTAGGGCAATTCGAGATCAAGGATAATGACACAGAGGGTGTTATAATGGCTTTTAAATACGGATCGATTTGGCTTTGAAATGCAGGTACATTTTTCTTCATTTTTTTATGTCATTCTTTTTCAAATAACTATTCAATAATTTTTTACAAAAATATTTGTTCAATAATTCAAAATACCTGTTCAAATACATGTTCAAATACCTGTTCAATATTAAGATTAGCTTCCTTGAATTAAAAATGAAAAAATAGGCTTTATTCTATTGTTTTGAATTTTAGGACATGAAAAGATTTAAAAATAAGGTTGAGCAATAACGTAACAGTTTTTGGTTTATTGAGATTAAAGTATATATGATTTTTTTAGTAATGTATACATGAAGTTTCATAATGTATATATAAATTTTTATAATATATACATGAAGTTCCATAGTGTATATGTGCATTTTTTATTTGCATACGTATTAGGTTTGTGTATAGGTTAACATACTTAGTATAAGGTAAATGTGAGTGACTTTAGCGTCAAAAAATATATTAGTGGATTAAAGTGGACAAATCTTATTGATAAGAGAATAAATTAGGAAGATCAATTTTCAATCAGATAATTATGAGTAATGATTTAGATGCTAAATAAAATAATATTAATAAAATAAACTAAATTTGAATATACGTTGGCTTAAACCATTACTAGGTTTTAACCCGGCGCGATGCGCGAGCGCTTTAAAAAATTATGTATAACTGTTTTAAAATAATTGAAATGTTATTTAATTTCAAAATAAATATAAATGAGGAAGCTCGTCATTATGCTAAATAGAAAATATTTCCACATTTATTTTGAATTTGATTATCAATATATATATATATATATATATATATATATAGAGAGAGAGAGAGAGAGAGAGAGAGAAACAGACTCATGTGCAAACTAAGTTTGTACAGTAAGTTTGCAAATCATTTTTTCAAAATAGTAAAAAAATATTTTTGAGTTGATTTTTTGCGTGTGATATTTAAATATTTCAATAGACCCATGTAAAAAAATCAGCTCAAAATTTTTTTTTTTACTATTTTTAAAAAATCGATCAAACTTTTGCTACTTTTAAGCACTTTAAAAGCTCCGAAAGTTTGACCGATTTTTTAAAAATAGTAAAAAAAGTTTTTTTGACTTGATTTTTTTTATATGGGTCCGTTGAAATGTTTAAATAACACATAAAAAAGTAAACTCAAAAATATTATTTTTAATGCTTTAAAAAAATTGGTGTGCGCCAGCACTGTGCAAACTTAGTATGCACAGGAGCCTCTCTCTCTCTCTCTCTCTCTGTATATATATATATATATATATATATATATATATATATATACGGGGTGGGGGCGTAATAAGACAATACTACATTTAAATCTAATATCTAATATATAAAATGGTGTCTCCTTTTTTGTTTTGCCACGTGGCTCCTACGATTAATACTATAAATCTCTCTTATATTTGATAAAGATTGAATATTTATAAGAATTAAGCCAATCAACATATACGTAATCAAATAATCACAAAATTCAATCAAAACAAACATAATCAAATTTTGAAAATAGATGTTATAAATTAAAGGTATTCCAGTCCTATACAATGAAGTCATACTGGTTTAAGGCATAAAGATACCCCATTATTCATTTGGATGTCTAACATTAAACAAAAATGTATGAAAATAATTTGAGATGTACAAATCAAGGCACCATTGAGCTCATATTGAAAAATCATTTGAGATCGCACAAATCTCTCATTTATCTTTGCTCTAAATCTTCGGTATAAATTGCGTACAACCAAATCATCTAGGTCGCCCCTTTCTCCGGCTTGAAACCACCGTAATTTTTGGGAGCTCCATCATTTTCAGGGAGCTCCATCGTGCATAACTTCATCAAATCAGTCGTCTCTGATGGACTTGTGTCATCAACGCCCTACTCCGATCCACTATTGGGCAACCCATGTCAAATTGGGCACAAACCCGATCCACCATAAGAAGCCAACCCGATTCACCATAAGGATTTTATCTTAGGATGATCCGAGGAGCCATGTGGGTATAAAAAAGATGATTTAGTGTTTAATCAAACCCGATTCACCTTTGAGGCGAGGAAACCGAGCCATCGTCGAAATCCGATTCAACTAATGTTGAACCATCTCCGGCCGACCCATCTCATACTGAACCTTGACTCACGCCTAGGGTCAAAACTTGGCGCATCTAAAAACTTCACGCCTAGGCGCGTTTTTTAGAACACTGCAGATTAATAAAAAAAAACATTATGTATCGTGTCGCAAAATCTTATTTTATTTTTATCTTACAAAAATTGAAATGACGAATTAAAATGCAATAAAATACGAAATCGTTTTTTTTATCAAACATGACCGATGGCAGTTGGTGGAGGTGAAGGTGACTCGTTTGATTTCAGCCTTCATAAGCTTTCGCAGACTCGAAGACCCTGGTAACTCTGTACTTGGTAGAGAGAACTCGAAATGTGGGGTTTTTCACCGGAGTAAAAAAAAAGTAAGAAAACATATTTGTAGCCTAAGATGATACTAATGAAAAAAAGAGAACAAATATTTTCAAAACTTTTTTTCCTGTAAATAAGATGATACTAATGAAAATAAAACAAAAATCAAATAAATATTTGTTTTTTATTTTATTTAATGTTTTACAAACTTTGACAAATATAAATGGAAATCGTTACAAAACATTAAAAAAGTAATATATATATATATATATATATATATATATATATATATATATATATATATATATATATATATATATAACTGTCAATGCAAGGTCTGTCAAAAATTCCAAGAACCTTATCTTTTACCAATTTTACTCCATTGGCATTACCCAAACATTAAAAGCCTTGTCCTTTCTACTATATCTTGTAGTGAGCACCAAAAAAGAAGTAGCGTGTAGCCTATTTCTCATAACTTTAACCCCTTTGTGATGATAGCTTCCAACAGTGTTTACTGATTAAATTATCTAATAAATTAACAATTATATACTTATAAGTGGGACGTGGCAAACATAATACACTTGAGATCTGAAACCAAAATACACACCATACAAATATATATGTCAAAGCACCACCAACCAGTTATTAGGATGGACGGTTATGGGGACGAATCAAAATATAAACCGGAATCGTACCTGCCCCCCCCCCCCCCATAGCTACAATACGCCATCCGACCCGACCCAGCACAACTCCGACACCCGCTGTCCCCATTCGACCAGCGGTTGCATAAATAACTGACCCGACCTTGGGTATTCACCTGGGGTACAAACACGATTCACCATTGGCTTGTCGAGCCGCATTGAGGTTCAACTCAGTTAACGATTTCCCTTCATCTACAAAAATCCCTTAAACCATTTATATAGGGTATGAAAAAGAAAAATGGAAAATTGTAGTTTATACAGGGTGAAAAACCTTCGAACCAAAAAAAATGAACCATTGATGAAACAAACGAGGGAGTCACACCTAAAATCAACCCACATGAACAAATTTGGGATTTACACCTAAAATCGACTCACCTATTTCGTCGCACCTTTTCAACACAAAGGGGAAGTGAACATCCTCTTCCAACTCTTTGTGACAATTGGAATCTTAGTTGCCAACCTTGTCAACTATGGCACGTCAATGATCCACCCATTCGACTAGCGCATGTTTCTTGGTCTGGCTAGCATCCCAGTTGCCATCCTCTTTATTGGATCCATCGTCATCACTGAAACTCCGGCTAGTCTCATTGAACGCGAAAAGGATAAGGCCAGAAAGGATGCACTTAAGAAGATCCGTGGTGTATATGATGTAGGATTCAAATACCTGAAAAAAATAAAGCTAAAGAAATGGGTGATTAAGAGAAGAGTGAGGGGAATACCGGATGTGCTGCCATTGGATTCTTCAAACCCCTTAACACTATTTATAGGGATAGATAAAATCCTTGTTTAAAAAGAGAGAAAGATGGGCTGTAAGAGGAAAAACACCTCTAGTTTTCTGTAAAGTATAGGAAGAGCTGAAGACTATAAAAATTTATTAAAGATGAGAGAGATGTATAGTATTAATCGTAGGAGAAACGTGGCAAAACAAAAAAAGGAGACACCATTTTATATATTAGATATTAGATACACGACTCGTGAAGTATCAAATCTAGCAAAAGTTATGTTTTCTTCACATAAGACATTAAATTATATATTTTTCATATAATAATAGGGTGGTTCTATCACATAAATTTGACACATTTGGTGCGACACACTGACGTGTTTGTAACAACCCCCATTTTTTCACCTAAAGGTTGGTCATACACGATAAGCCAAAGATGGGACTTGTTTGTCAATTGATACCATTCTCAGTATCAAATCATATAAAACACATATTGATAAACCATAGTTGAGTTTAAATTAATATCCAAAGCAATAATGAAATTCAATATGCACCAAGTGTATAAGAAATCCTACATAGTAAATATCTCAAACCAACATGAAGTAAATAATCCGAGGTGCCCATACAAAAATCCCAAGTAAAATAAATAAACTAAAGCGGAGTAGCACCTAAACTAGAATCAATAAGTCTGGAGAATCTGAGAAAACATTTATAATTTGGGTCAGCGCCCTAGATTTGCAAGAATTAACTTATTTAATTTAAAGTGCAATAAATACAGTCAATTCAAAGTAAATATTCCCAATTGTCGCTCGCATACGATTAACATCCCACCCCTCATCTAAGTATCATATTACCTGCATCCAAACAGTCCTGAAGTTATAAATGATAATTGTGCCAATTTAATATAAAATGCATTAGCTATAGTCAACATTCTTAAACGTAACCGTATACATTCATATTATCAATGCCTAAAGTGTCCCAGTCTCATATAATTTGTAAAGGTAACATAAACATCTATTATGCACATTACATAGTATGGGTCTGTAATTTACTGTTTATGTTCTTAGACAATTTGACCAATCTCATTTAATTCGGGTAATATATATATATATATGTCCTTTCATATATGCGATATTCAAAGTCATCTACTAGTGGTGTTTGGTTCGTGCTCTATCAGTAAGTCCAAAGGAATCCTCTGTCCAATCAGACATGACAAAACACACATAAGTGGGGCGGTCCCTACGCAGTACACCAGTTCACGGCCATACCCATCGGTAACAAAGGATCCCAGCATCTACACCTACCTCTCGTAGACGTGGCTCCTACGTAGTACCTACAATAATGACCTACACAACGTCTAGCCCACCCGTGTTGACGTATGTTATGGTTTCGAACGCGCATAACCCTAATCGATAGGACCATTCACAAACATAGGTATGTCTACACAATATAATATAAGTTAATATTATTCTCATATAATATCTATAGCTAATTACTCTATAATAGCCTTCGGTATCCCACATGATTACTCATAAATATTCACCCATTAATAATTGACCGCCTAGTTAATTATTAATTCCTCCTTCCTTAAAAGTTTATTTAACCATCTAGTTAAATACAATTTCTCAATTAATATATGTGCTACATTAGCATTTTTAATAAAATCATCGTTGACCCAAACACCATCCCACCAACTCCTATGATTTTCCAAAAATACCCCAAATCCATCCCCGGTCCCAACTCAACTTGCCCAGGGGCCGAATCAATTCAACTTCTTAACCGAATCGATTTGGGTCTGGACAGAAGCCCTGATCTGCTACGTTTTTCTATTACGAGATTTCTCAATTTCCTCCCAAGATTCAATCTAATGGTTAAGTCCTTTTCACAAACCTATGAACAGGTCCCTACGACTTAATTACTCGTCTTAGAACAATAAATTTCATATATTAACATTTAATTCTTTCCCCAAATCCCAGAATTTACGTAAATGGGTCAAGACCCTTAGCCCAGATTTTCTACCATAAATTCATCTATATTCAAATCAGATTTTAGGCATATCACATGGGTTCAAAGTCACTAAATTTTCAGATCTTATACATATATAAAAAATCTCTACATGTGAATCCAACTTTCCAAAAATCCTAAGGCATATATCATCCAATTCAAGATTTTGATCATCCTAAAATACTAGGTTAACCACCTAAGTTATAATTAGTCCTATCCATACAAAAGATTAAATCCTACAATTTAATCACCAATTATATACTAAAACCCAAAAATCACATAGGGTTTACTACGATGAGTCAAGAAGCATATTGAATGTTAAATTAAGCAAGAAAATTCTTGCCTGAATATGCAATTGATGAATTTCCCTTTGAATCTCTTGTTCCTTCTCCTCTTTGGCCTATATTCCTTTGTCTCTTGAGGTGGGGATTCTAGGGTTATGTATTTGATTAAGTGTGAGAGTATTAATCTTTCTCTTAATCTTACATTAGTCCCAAATCTCGAGTTGAGCCTATTTTCCCAATTTTGAACCCCTATATGGACCCAAATCCATAATTAAACTATCTCCAAAGATTCCCAACTTATATACCTATACTCCGAGACCATTTCTAATGGTTTAAAACACCTAAACGAGCCCAAAAAGCCTCACGGAATGCGTCCTAATTATTTTTACTCCACAATTATGTTTACAATTGAGTCACACATCATACATTGGTTACCTACTACACATGGAATTATTTTCTATTGTAATTATTCACATAAAAATCAATCTCACGTGATTACGACATAATAAAAAATTTACTAGTTCGCAATTAATAAATTAAATTCACCATCTAAATTTAATTTCCATGAATTTTATTTTATTCTAAAATATTTTTACTTATTCTAGAAATATATGGGTTATTACAGTGTTGCAGCGATATTGGCTCGCGTTTGGGCTCCAAATAAGATCCACAACAGTGGAGCCTAAACACAGGTCAATACTGGTGCGACCAGTCAATGTGTAGTGCTAAATATGTTCAATTCATATGTCAGTGTAAAATTATCTCTAATAATAATAGTTTTTTTTTTTGCTTTAATCCCATATTCTAAGATTTGTTAGGCTCCCATTCCATGTATTTTAAAATTTGTAGTAAGTCCCATAACCATCCAAAACTGCCTATAACTACTCTCTAACCGATCATCTTTCTTTTTACATAGAATTACACTTGTCCCATAGTGGTTATAATAGGACCAACAACTAAAAAAAGGCAGGAGAGTGATTGCAAATAAATCTTAAAAAATGGGACTAAGCACTTAAGATCCCTAATAATAAACATAAACTAGAACCAGAAGGCAGGCAACCAAACTGTACAAACTTTTAACTATGCATATTTAACTTATTTATCATGTCCACCATAAAATAAGAATGGTTAGCGTTCGGCTAACAATAACTATAGGTTGCCAATTTTTTTACATAGATTAGCATCGGTTGCCAATTTATTGACATAATTAATATGCTTTAATGCGTTAATCTATGAAACTTTGTTACTTATGAGTACTCAATACTAACCAATGTATTAAAGACGCGTCATTATGTGTGCAAAATTATGTTAGTGTAGAATTACGTTTCGACCAAATAATATTCCAAATATAATTAGGTTTGTCACAATCTCGTAAATCTCTGCAATTTTTCATATAAGCTCTATCCAAAAGTTTATCAAACAAGACAGTATCACTATAACCCATGAATCTTTCCATTATATAAGTTTAATAGGATTTAGATTTAAAACTAGATATAACAAAGCTTACAATTGTGTCCAGTGGGATTTCATATTCCAAGTTGTGGAATCAATGGGCCCTTGTAAAAAATGGATGTAGTGGATATCCCAAAGTGTGAGCACAATCTCTTTTATAGTTACCAACACTCGATATGCAATAAACAGAGTTTCTCCGAAAAGATTAAAAGTGTGTGCTCGAAACCGAGATGGATAGATTACCCAATTTAAAATAAATTTTTGAGATAAAGACAACGCTTATTAGTTTACTTTTGGGTATAAATGGAATAACTTACGTATATGTGACAATATGTTTACTAAATAGATTGCAAAAAAAAAAATTATCTTCAAATTCTAGGTGATGAACCTGAATATGGCAAAGCTAAAGTAATCACACAATACTACGCCGTGCGAGAAAAAACTCATTAGGGGAACAACTTTGGGGAGAATGAAAAATAAATAAATTATCAGAGACTTACAAATTAAAATGGTGACTAACACTCCTTTCATATCAATTTTCACTAACATTCATTCCACGTCATATCTTTTGCAACAGGAAGGCACCAACAACTAGAGAACTCTTCACAACCTCCACCGATTTTATTTATGTGTGTGGGTTAAGGGTAAAAAGACTTTAGACCTCCACCGTTTAAAAAAAATTACTTTCGAGGCACAATTGCAACCAGTGAATCACCATCGCTAAAGTGAGATTGGGCTTCGTTAAAGAAATTGTTCACCAAAACAAGTTGTCATGCAAAATAATAAAATCTCTAATGGGGTTCACAATCGATGAAGATAAACTTTCTTGAAACCATGCTTGCCTTAGCTAAATTGAATAAAAAGTGATGGCTCTGCAAATTTTTGCCAAAAATTAAAACGAATCTTCTGACCATATATCTATGATTCATATGATATACTTATACCAGCGTATGTGTACCACTTGTGCAGATCATTTTTCCTAAATATTATTAAAAAAATATTTTGCGCTGATTTTGTTCATGGTATTTAAACATTTCAGGGAATCCCTCCAAATAAAATGACCTCAATTTTTCTTTATTTTTTGTTATTTCAAATAAATCGGTCAAAATATGTCACATTTAAATTTTGACTTTTTTTAGGGGCTCCCGAAATGTTTAATTACCGGGAAAACAAATCAGCCTAAAAATATTTTTTTACTATTTAAAAAAAAGGGTCACACAGGAGATACGTATAGGATCTGCACAGACCAATTTTCCACTTATGAAAATTTAATTTGAATATTACAAGAAAATGATTAAGTCATGTAAGTAGTTTTACCTGAACCTAAAACCAGAGTTTCTGCTTCAACTAAACTTGTTCTTATCTTTCCTAGTATATGTAAAACTTTTACAACCTAGCTCTTTTCCAAGAAAATGATTCAAATGAGAATTGTGGTGGCATTCTCAAATGTATGATCGTGAATGATGTTGGGATAAAGTTTGATGAAGTCAGTTGCATGTATCTTTATGTTAACACATCATATACAGAAAAATATGATCATGATACCAATATATATATGAATGAAATATAATCATGATACAATAAGATGAAAGAGACACATATATTTACCAGGTTTGAACTATTTAACCACATTAGGTATATTCGAAGTCTAACAAGTATACATCCCAAAATATAACAATAATGCATTGTACTTCGGTGCTTATATGTATATAATTCCCTTATCTCTTTTTTATATGAAAATTGACATATTATCACTAAAATATAACTCCCTTTTAATTTAATCTTTTCCCCTTTTTCATGAAATTAACAAATGAAAGAACCTTAAATATGAAATAAATCAATTGAACAATAAAATGCAAAATTTCATGTAAAATTGACTAAGATAGAATATATCGTAAACAAATGCAGTACAATTCATCATGAGATATATCAAGATGAGAACATATAACTAAACAAGAATATATCAAGATAAAAATGATTTAAGACATAAAAAATAACACAATTAATATCCTTAACTACACTATATCATAAAAGTTAACCAACATGTAGCTATACCATTATACATATAGTATCATCCCTAAAATACAAAATAAAAGAGTTTATGTTTACAAGAAATGACAAGTAATGATGTAATCAAATACTAATTCATAAACCCAACAACTCATAAAACCAATAGTAACAAAATATGGTCTGAAAAGAGTTGCAAAAACATCTAACAACATAAAAACACACCAACTAACCAGAACATCATCATCCACCACATCTAATATCTATCTTCTTCATACATTGTACAAAGTAAACATACCTGTGAATGTCCTATATCCGTTAGGGTTCTCATATGGAAAAGGGTGAAAACCAAGCATACTAACTACTTTTAAATTTTCAATTTTTAAGTTCAATTAAACGATTAACCCAAATTAAAACGTTGCATTATTTTAATTCAATTAATGTGAGAAATAGATTGCAATTTTATATTAACCTAAACATGCATATAGGTGAGTGCGGGATAAAATAAGTAAATAAAACACAACGCCTCATGTACGAGGTAAACCCAAATAGAAAAAATCTCGAACGATCTAGCCAACACAATTCACTATGATGAGGAATTACAAAAGACAGACAATAGACATACAACACAAACTTGACGCCCTCATAAGCCTTGATGTTATTCAGTCTTTAACCTCCACTCCACATTTCATGTAATAGTCCACTCACGTAGAGCCACAACGTGTGAGTCCACACATGCCTCGATATCTACTGAACAGGCTCGACAATCGTCACACATGAAGTCCACTATATGTTAAGAAACCAAGCATGAAATCCATCGCACAAAATAATACTCAACAAGATGTAGAGAAAAAACCAATGGTGCCGCAAACTAGATCTCAAATCATATATATATAATGAAACTTGGATCTAAAACTGTTTGGGTGTATACAGGATTTGGGGCAGAAAAGCTTTGATCATAAATGATCATATAAACTCAGAGAGATTTTTGGAAGAGTTTAGGAACTCAAATAATAGGTAAAACCCTCAAATAAAACTGTTCCTCTGCACTTCTATTTATAAAAGGTTTTTTTAAATTGAGATAAGGAAGAAAAAGCTTGAAAAATATGCAAATCTTGAAAATATTGTTGGCTCATTCGAACGAGATCACTCTCGTTCGAACAAAGATACACACCTCGTTCGAACAGTTTATAATGACATTTTCAACGAAAAACTAGAGAAAGCCAAAATTATTCCGTTCGAAGTTCATTTTAACTTCCAACGTGATGCGTAGGCTCGTTAAAACGACATGGACATCATCGTTCTAACTACCTATCGATTTTTCTAAAAATATTTAATATTAGATAAAAATAAATTTAAATCATTTTTATAAAACCAACATCCAATAATCCAATGATCATAAATATATATATATATATATATATATGCATTCATACCTGAGAGATCCTTAGAACATGCAGACGAAAATAAGGCATGAAACTTGGCACGATGATGAGCATGATATCTTGTCCGTTACATCTTCAATCAAACACGTCATCGGCCTGAAAGGTCAAACACACTCAAGTCCTAACCTATAAATCAAAGGTTTTGTCCACACACGGAATAAGTCAAAATATATATAAATTGACTATGTAGAAAATTTATCCTTACAAATTTTCCCCTTTGGAAAGGCCTGCCGATTATTCTAAAAATATTTTAAAATTAGATGAAAGATTTGAAAAGAATTTTTATAAAACCAACACTCAATAATAAGTTTCCAAGCATCACAAATATATATGCATTCTTGCCTGAGAGATCCCCAGAACATGAAGATGAAGACAAGGCATGAAACTCGAGATGATGATGAACATGATATCTTAGTTGCTACATCTTCATTCAAACACGTCATAGGCTTGAAAGGCCAAACACACTCAAGTCTTAACCTATGACTAAAAGGTTTTGTACAAACACGGAATAAGCCAAAATACATACAAATTGACTATATCAGAAATTTATCCTTACAAATATTCCCCTATGGATATTCCACGACAAAACACAAAGAAAAAACTAATAGTCATCAAGCTCATATATAAAATACTCAATCCTCAACACCAAAAGTAAAAATTTCTACTTAACCGATACATAAACTAAGTACCTTTTCTTTTGTGTTAACTTTGTCACATCATTGCAAACCTGCACACTTGAACACAAATTTAAATGCAAAGGAAATATATAATAATATAAATTTGCTTAAGAATAAACCATTGCCCTTTGCCTAATAACCTTTACCTAAGTTAGAATGTCCCCCCCTAAGGCAGAAATCTCCCCCGAACTATAAAAGGTGAGATAATATTTCTCCCCCTTTTGTTCAAGAATAGATAAAGATAAATATGCATAATAAAACCATTTATCGCCAATATAATAAAATCTCTGATAAATGAAATATGGGTATTCATAAAGGAAAAATAATTATATCATGCAATGATGTGAAGTGCAACAAGCAATGACAAATGCAACTCGACAACACAACTACAAATAATCCAAACCACTTAAAATTAATACAGAACATAAGGAATACATAGATTAAATGCAAACGCAAAGACTCAAAATAAAGTGATACCATATTTATAAATATGTAAAAGATACCAATGACACATTAGCAAACATATATATAGGTATAAATACCATAAAAAGACATTAAACACAATAAGCTTTCCACACTAGCATAGTATTGATGTGTCTAAATATGTAGTAAATGGTGTGAATGGACGTGAACTATAAATAAATAAATTATAACCCAATCACTTAAAAATTTCCAACGAGTGTTATTTTACTGCATTAACTTAATCAAATAAAGATCTAGCATCGTAGTTATAGATAAAGTGAGCTCATAATGGACAAACAAGCACAATGTATGCTAGCCTTGAAAATATTGATGATTCTCAAATCAATGGCATCAAATATGAATTAACTAAGACTCATTATGCAAATTCATCGATATTTAACTTATAACACCCTCAAAATTATAGATATATCATTTTTTCACTCTCATATCTTGAACACATCATACTTTGAAGAATAAATGCAAAACAAATTGTCCTTGGCAATATTTTCTTTTCTTTGCCTCTAAATATTTTAGGATTTTTCCAACCATGGCCTTTCACACAAGGAATATTTCTCCCTTCATAGCCCTTTTTCCATACATACTCATATTTTCAATAAAATAGCAAATTTAGGGGCAATGGTTCTTGCTTGCACAAATCCCCCAATCAAATATATACATATATATAATGACAATATTATTAGCAGAAAAACTCACTTAGATCATGTAACATATGAAGTTAAAATCTAACAGAGATCATTCATGTGTGCGAGGAGGCATGTGCAAAGTGAATCTATTAAGCGAGTCATTTTCGAACTAGTCCATGCAAGCATGATTAAGAATAATCTAAGTATTGAAAAACATATTCAAACGTTTAGACACGTGAAAATATGGAAATAAATGGATTCACATATGACACATAAAATGAGTAAAACAAAACTACTCACAAACTAAAAATCTTTTTGAATTTTTAAACAAATTTTTAAAGACATCGCAGTAAAGAATAACTCTAAAGACAAACAAAATGTTTTTGTATTTTTTCACAATAATACTTAAGAGATTAAATAAAAATACAAAAGACTCAAACCAACCACAACTAACAAACATATATAACACGAAGTACAAAAGCTAGTGTATGTAAACAAGTGAATACAATCAACTATTAGATTTAGCATGGGAAGTATCATGTGCAACCATTCGAGAATCAACAAGTAACATTTAAATCCTACAATCCAATTTTCTAAGCCACATAGGTGTGACATGATGCTCTTGGGTTTTGGGAACCTAGGTGACTCTATACTCATACTTCTTAGGACCATTTCTAAGATCAAAGCAAAAATGCCTACGGTGACCTTTCCTACCACAATGTGTGCACATGTAGACACGAGGAATGTTACCCATGGATTAACCTTTTCTAGCATTCCTACCAATGTTTGACTCTATCAAAAGCATGGTCTTGGATTTAATAGCAGAAGCATTTGGATCATCGAAGTCAATCTCACATGTGTCATCTTTGATTCGGATGGTGCCTAACATCTTATCCCACTTTTCCTACATATACTTCAAATCAAATTTAATATTAATCGAATATCTCAATATCTCTTCTAACTCCACAATCCTAGACTCGAGAAAATGAAGAGACTTATCAAATACTAGGGAATCCTTCTTCAAAATCTCCATTAATCCTTGAAGGTTATCTCGTTTCCCCCAATAAATGTGAGCTTCTCCTTAAGAGTCTTCTCACGTGTCGTAAGATCCTCAATAAAAATATTCTCATAATTACCTATGGCACATTTTATCAACCTAGCTTCCAACTTCAAGTTAGCCTTTTTAAATTTCATTATTTCTCCATATAACTCACGAAAGGCAACTTGAAGTTCACTCTCCTCTTCCTCTTCATCGTCATCTTCTCCTCCACTCTCTCCACCATCACTCACTTGGGAATAAAAAATAATGTCCTTGAAATTATCGTACACAAAATTATCTTCGGCAAAATATTTTTTTATCAAGGCTCACATGACTAACCAAGAACGCGTTGTAGTTGCACTCATTTGAGGAATTAGGTTTCTCTTCCGGATCACTATCACTAAGGGTGACATTGTATGCAATCGATTTCTTGCCCTCCTTACTTAGCTTAGTGGGACACTCAGCTTCCCTATAGACATAACCCTCACAACCGAAATAGTTATCCGACTCCTCCGTCTTAAAATTATCATCACGATTTTTAGAGAATTTTATAGCCTTATTATACTTGCTTTTATCAAACTTCTTTTCATCTTTAGATTGTTTTTCAAAACTTGAGAATTTTTTTTAACTTCTTTGCAAATATTACTATGTCATCATAATCGATGGCAGACTCGTCATCTAAAACACGTGTTTCCTCCTTTGAGGCTTTCAAAGAAATGCCCTTATCTTTCTTCATCTTTTTGGAGAAAAATGTGTTGAGCTCGGAAGTTTGATGATCACCTACAAGCTCTTCGAGTTTCGTAGATTTAAAAGTACCCAAGGAATTTAAAACTGTCACTTTTGAATAAATCATTCAGGTAAGGAACTTAAGATTTTCTTGATTACACGAATTAAGGGTATTCTCTCTCCTAAGTTAAATTGTGAGTTCACAATATATGACAGTTTATCATAAAACTCATCAAAGGATTCATTCTCCTCCATCCTAACGATTTAAAATGGAGTGGTGAGGTTTTGGATTTTAAAAGCCTTAACAACGCTAGTTCCCTCATGATCAAGTTAGAGTATATTCCAAGCCTCTTTAGACGTTTCACATATCATAATACTGTGGAACTCCTTTGGTGTGATCGCATAAAACAAAGCATTCTGGCCACGTGAAATATAGTTGGACAGTTTATGCTCATCCTCACTCCTAGTTTCAATGGGTTTGGGTATTCTATAATCACCTACTACGGACATGGAATGAGACCAGCCTTTAACAACCACTTCACATACCCACTTATAAATTGACTTATGTGTTGACTTTATATGCGTTTTTCAGTACGTTCATTTAGACCCATCAAACAAAGGTGGTTGAGAAAATGATTGATCTTCTATATAAAAATCACTAAGAATCATGCCTAAACACAAATCTAACACAAAAACTTAGTGTTCTCGCTCTAATATGACTTGAAGATCCTATATGTCGTAGGGATCTAATATGGCAAAAGGGTACACAAAAAGCAAACAAACTATTTTTAAAATTTTTAATTTTTAAATTCAATTAAACGATAAACCAAATTAAAATGTTGCACCATTTCAATTCAATTGTTGTGATAAACATACGAGATAATTTTATTTTTATCTAAACATGTATATAGCTGAGTGAAGGATAAAATAAGTAAATCAACCACAAGTCTCAATATACGAGGGAAACCCAAATAGAAAAATACTCGGACGGCTCAACCAATGCAATTCACTATGATGAAGAATTACATAAGACAGACAGTAGACTTACAACACAGACTCGACGCCCTTGCAAGATTTAATGCTCTGAAGTCTTCAACCTTTCATCCACAGTGCACGTAAGAGTCCACTCATACAGTGCCACAATGTGTGAGTCCACACACGACTTGGTATCTACCGAACATGCTCAAAAACCATTACACACGGAGTCCAGGCAAGGAATCCACCGCATGAAACAATGGTGCCCACAAAATAGATCTCAAAATTTATATATGATGAAACTTTGATCTAAAACTGTTTGGGTGTAAACAGAGTTTGGGTTTGAAAAACTTTGATCATAAACGATTGATTAGCACCCAAAACTGTATATTTTATACCCCGAATAGATGTATTTTAGTTGCTAATTCTCGACAATATGAGTCTTATGCGCTTAATTGTTCATTATGCAGGCTTAATTGTGCATTGTAGAGTTTAAACACTTAAATCAAGACAATTGTGTGCAAAATGGAGCTAAATACCTTGTCCCTAAACCTACCTAAACCCTTACCCGAGCCTAAACCTAGCCCAAAGCTACCCCAAACCCTGTGTGTGTTTAGTTTGTGTCTTTTTATATTTTTTTAGATTTTTAGTTTGAGTCATTTTTATTTTCAGGATTTATTTTAGATTTATTTAATTTTTTTTAGTTTTATTTTCTATTTTTCTATTTTATTTTATTTTGATTTTTATTAGTTTTTAGTTTTATTAGGATTAGTTTTTAGAAATTTATTTTTAGTTTATTAGATTTTATATTTTTGTAGGACTTTAGTTTTCATTAGATTTTAAGTTTTTATTTCTTTTATCTTATTTTTAATTTTTATAATCTTAGAATTTTATTTTTTTAGTTTTAATATTTTTATTTTTATTTTTATTTTCTTCAGTTTGTTTTATTTTTAGTTAGATTTTACTTTTATTTTTAGTTAAGTCTTTATTATTTTAAGGGTCCAAATTAAACACACACACAAACTTATCTTACACCCTATTACACACAAACACCCTCTCACCCACGCACTAATTTTCTACACCACACACACACCCTAACCTAGGGGTGCACACGGTTCGGTTTGGATCGATTTTGGTACTAATCCGAGAACCGAACCGACCTGGGTCGGTTCCAAATTTTTGAAACCGGAACCGAACCGACTTTAATACAGAACCGAACCAAACCGAACCGACGGTTCCCGGATCGGATCGGATCGGTTTTCGGTTCCAAAATCATATTTCATAACTAATTTTTTTTAAGATTAATGTGTTTCATAACTAATTTTTTTAAGGTCAAAATTAATTTTGACCTCAATAACTTAAGTTAGAAACTCAAATAATCACAAAAATATAAATTACAAGTGTTAAATATATTAAATAAATATATATATGTAATTATAAATCGGTTCGGTTCCGGATTGGTTCGGATCGGATCGGTTTTCGGATCGGATTGGGTTTTTTTACCCTGGAACCGAGAACCGAACCGATGTATCGGTTTTTTTTTTCTTCAAACCGGAACCGAACCATTGAGCAAAAAAACCAATCCAAACCGAACCAATGCAGTCGGTTTGGTTCGGTTTATCGGATTTTCGGTTTCGTTGTGCACCCCTACCCTAACCAACCCCCACTCATCTTCTCCAACAAACTTCATCTTCTTCGCCACAACTCTCTCTCTCTTACCACCATAATCACTCACTTCCATTAACTCCACAACCAATACCCATCTCTCATCTCTCAACCAGTCCACCCCTGTCCCAAAACTCCGGCCGGCGCTATACCTGCCGCCGAAATCTAGCCCTCGTCGGCGACCTCACCACTACCCAGTGGAAACCCGGAAACCCTTGAAACCCAACCTCCCCAACAGAAATCCAATCCCGCCAGCAACCCTCGCACCCTCGGTCCCCATTCCGTCGCCCTTTCGACCCCCTCGCCGGTGGCGCCTGAAACCGGCGTCGTCCTCCCATCGTCGTGACCCTATCAAACCCCGTCGCCGCCTAGCTCGACAACGCCGCTAACCGGTCCCTCTACCCCTCGGCCAGCCTCCTTCTCCGACCAAACCGCCGGCCTAAAACCAAACCCGGTGCCGACCCGACAGACCCCCTTCCCTTTCCACCTCTGTCCGGTGGCGAAACAAACCATACCAAACCCTTGGCAACTCATTTTCACTCTACCCGATCCGTGGATCCTTCTACCCAAGTTATCCCAAAGCCAAGCCCCTCGATTCATTCACCTGCCAATTTCAAAAGACCAAAACCAACTAATGCCACATGTGTTAATACACCCATTAAACCTTTTACCCATTATACCCCCCAACTACCTATTTCACCTTTTACCCCAAACACCCCCACATACCAAATCAGATTTTATACCCTCATTCTCCCACTATCATGACCTCACACCCAAACCACATGCACCCTCCATTAAATTCCTCACCCAATACCTTACACACCCTCTTGCACCTTTGTCTACCCAAAATACCCCTTAGCCCCATGTGTGTCATGCATCTACTATAAAAGAAGACTCAAGACACCATTTGGAAAATCATCATCAAATAGAGAGAGAAAATTCTAGAGAAAAGTAGAGAGTTAGGTTAGAATAAATTAGGTAGAAATATTTGTAAATAGTTTATTTTCATTTTTTTAGATATTTGTGAGTGATAATTGTGTTAGATTCAAGTTGAGTAAAATTTTCATTTATATCTTTGTTGATCACTCACTTGGAGGGTTGTATGCTTCAATTTCAAGGATAGAGTTCAAATTGCCAATGTCAAGGAGACTTGTGAAGATTTGTTCTCTTTCTCTACTCTTTTATTATATTAATGCCTATTGAATATTTATTTATTATGTTTGATACCATGTTAGGCTAAAACCCCTTTCAAGGGGTGGGGTAAAACCCTTATTTGATGTTATTTTTGTTTAATTAGTTTGATTACTTGAAATTTCCCTTTGAATGTTAATTTTGATCCCTCACCTTTAGATTTACGCCTCGAGAGAGGGTAAATGATTTTCGAGAGAAAATTGAAATTCTAATTATAATACCCATTTGAGATTCGAACTAGAGATAGTGGTTTCTTAAGTGGGTATTATAACTTGAATTTCAACTCTAAATTTATATTCTAAGATTTACATAAATTCTAATTGATCGATCCTAGCGGGTGATTAATTAAAAGGAGTGTAGATCTATTTTTCTAGAGCTGTGGGGTGTTAAACTTAATTTTTTAAAAGGTTACTATTAAAATTACATTTGCAACGAGAGTTGATTTGTAGTTTTGATATTAATTTGGGAGAATTCAAATAATTAAATTAATTAATTAGAATAACTAAAATTTGTGGTGTAATCCCACTCCTTGATTGTTCTCACAATTATTTATCTCACTTTATCTCTTATTTTTAGTTTAGACTTTATTTTTTATTTTAGTAACTTTCTAGTTAGTTGTTTTTATCTCACATTTAATTTAGTTTAAAACCTCACCTTACCCTATTGTTTTAATATTTGAAAAATCTAAAAAAAGTACAAAAGTGAAAAAGCACAAAAAGAAAATAAAAAGTGAATTACAATTTTGTTCCCTTTGCTTTACAACCTTGAAAGTGGATTGATACCCTTACTTACCACTACACTTGAGATTGTTATATTTGTAGGTAATTGAGGTTTTGACTAACTTGGCTTTCAACAACGACATATACAAAAAGTCTCGTTATCAAATGGTGCCCAATAACCATTACACACGACTTGGTATCTACCGAACATGCTCAATAACCATTACATACGGAGTCCAGGCAAGGGATGAAAGTTTGATCTAAAACTGTTTGGGTGTAAACAGAGTTTGGGTTTGAAAAACTTTGATCATAAACAATCATATAAACTTAAAGATATTTTTTAGAGGGTTTGGGAACTCAAAGAATATGTAAAAGCCTTTAATAAAACCATTACTCTGCACCCCTATTTAGAGGAGGATTTCCAAAATCTAGATAAGGATGAAAAGATTGAAGAAAATCTCTAAATCTTAAAATACCCGTCGGCTCATTCGAACAAAGCCACAACTCTCGTTTGAACATATTTTAACGACCTTTCCAACAAAAAACTAAATAAAGATAAAATTAGGTCATTCAAAGTTTAGTCCGAAGTTCGTTTTATCTTCAAACGATATATATAGGCTCCTTCGAATGACATAAACATTGTCATTCTAAAGACCTGCCGATTTTTCTAAAAATATTATAAAATTAGATAAAAACACCTTAAAGAATTTTTATAAAAATAACACCCAATAATAAGATTCCAATGATAAAAAAATATATATACATTCACACCTTAAAGATCCTTAAAACACGAAGATGAAAATAAGGCATGATAATCGACACGACGATGAACATGATATCTTGGCCGCTATGCCTTCAATCAAACACGTCATAGGATTGAAAGGTCAAACACACTCGAGTCCTAAATTATGACTCAAAGGTTTTTTACAAACATGAAATAAGCCAAAATGCAAAAAATTTACTTCATTGAAAATTTGTCCTTACAACCTCAGACATGTTTAAGGCCAATAATATAGGGTAATGAAGGTATAACTCCAGTAAGAGAACAAAAGTGACCATGTTTGATCCTTGAATGATGAAATCAAAACCAAAGTTCATTGGAAAAACTCTTTTAGGAAATCTACTTTGATATTTATCGTAAAAAGTCTCATTTTCTTTGACATAAAATTTTCAACTAACACTTTTCTTCCTCAATAGGAGATTTATATTTTAAAATCGTTCGATCTCATATCCTTGGTTTATACAATTTTTGATAGATAAGAATCTATAAGACAACACTTTTTCAAAGTTCTTTTGCATGTGACGTCTTTCACTCTTAGCAAAAATAGGATGCTATTTTCATATAAACACTAGCATCACACAATCCAATGTTTTAGCCCTAACCATTTCATCTATGTTTATAGTTTGAAAAAAATATATAAAGCTTAAATCTAACCGTGAATCCCGCAAGTACAAGGAAAAAATTTCACATCTTTTCAAATCACAGTCACTTTGAAAAAATATGATAAATTAATTAAATCACTTCGTTTTATCTTTTAATCGAAAAATGCTGGAGAATACAGCAAGCTATTAAGTGAGCCAATTTGTAGAATATTCTCTATATTGATCACGGTTAGGAGTTCTAAGACTTTTAATCTTTTTTCATCTAATTCAAAAGTACAAAGGCATAAACACAACCAAGATACAATATCATATACAAGGTTTCATAAATTAATATGACAATTAATCCAACTAACCTACAAGAATATAATAAATAATTTTGTGTAATAATAAATCCGCAAGGTATATAAGAAATGGAATAAAAATAAGATGAATTGAGGAATAGAACCAGCGTTCGAAAAGTGTAGATACATCGAAAAACCTCTTTATCTATTCGATGTTGAGGGAAGTCACGTTACTCTCTACATCAATCTTATTCAAAATACCCTTCCTAATATAAAGTTGAAATACATGAGGTGTCTTGGGTTTAGGTAAAACATTGGGCACATTTCGAATATATTTTCCCTTTTATGTGAACATGATGAACATGCTTTACTTTCCTATCCTTCCGATTATTCCCCAAAAAGATCATATTCTTCCTATCATTATGTAAAGGAAAGGTCAAATTGACTAAATAGAGTAAATCTCGTAAATTACCTAACTTATGACAATAATCACACATTTAAAATCTATATATATATATAAAGATAGAGCAAGGATCCTATACATCATGCTCCTACATCACCCATACATCACACCTAGTATGAAGCCCTGAAAAGCTTTTTTTCAATTTTTTAACTCATGGAGCTAACATTATAATCAACATGTAAGGGGTGTCCCCGCCAAAGAGCAATTAACCAAATTGACCCTACACTTGGAAAATAAAGAAGGAAGATGGATCACTCGAGGGAGCTCCCCACGAAGACCTTCCACAGACGTTCCTCTAAGACCAATGTTATTCGAATGATGATGTCTTTTAATATATAGCAGAATGTATTTGATTATATATTTCATGTATTGAGGAAATTTTCTTTGTAATGTGGGTGAGGTTGTTCGGTACCCTCTAGGGATTATTTCTGGCGGGTCATAGGAGAGCTCACATGCTCTATCGAACGACCTCCTCTTAGGAACCTCGCAGGGATATGGTTTGGAGGATTGAGATCAAGGCAACATTGGGATTTCAACAACCAACCTTCTTAGCACACTTGGGCCTAGTACAAATGACCGCTCGAACCACTTACGTCCGAGCCACTGTGATTCAAACCTCCTCGAGGAACCCCAGTCTTGTATCTTTGGCCTGTAAAAAGTCCTTAGCCAAAAAAACAACTTATTAAACTACTCGAGCCACTTGTCGGTCGAGCCACCTCAAGCTACACGCCATATATTTGATTGATGTTACCACACGTCTAGTGGGGTCACTATTTATCCACTTTATGATGTCATATTTTCTGGCATTGAGGACCTTAAAATCACAACACTCAATTGAGATTATCCTTAGGATGGTAGGCCTAGGACACCCAAACTTGATTTTGTAGTCGTTCTAAGGCAAGCGCTTGAGCTTCCACGTCATGCCCCTCACTAAATGCCACCATGCTTCTAACAGGTTAGGCAGTTTTCCCGTTAAAATATAATATCCCATGCATTTAATGCAGTATCTTGGACAATAATGAAGTGAGACCCCAACATTTAATGTCGGTCAATCACATTCAATACTAGCAAGGTTACTCGAGTAACCTTGCCCTCATATAAATGGTTAAACCAAATAGTTTACAGAGGATGACACTCTTGATAACGAAGTGCTATTGGGTTTCCCTCTTACACGAGAGCTCCTATGAGAACATTTATTGCTGAGAAAAAATTCCCCTCATACCTATTAATACTAGTATTATTGAGCATTAACGGGACTAGGAGTTCCTGCCTTGCCTTTATCGTGCCAAAATTTCTTGTTATTTCTCCCCCGACCATGTTGCTTGCTGGTCCTATTCATTTATTGTGAGATGGAGCATTTATGATGTAAAGATCTTATTTAATACTAGCTGAGCATTGAATATTGTTGTCTCTTTCTTACCTGCGTTGATCATCAATATAAGGTGTGATCTGCGCATTAATCCTGATTTTGATATGGGGTTACGCCTCGCTTGATATTAACTGTATTCCAAGAACCCATATCTTACATTTGGCGACTCTGTTGTGGATATATTCTCTTTTAAAAAGATGCCAGAGGATAATACTGCCAGGATCATCGACTTTGATTCCTTACAGCGTGAGGAAGAAGCAGATGTCGCTGCGTCGACTGAAGGAGCAAGAACGATGCGAACGGAGCCTGACACATCTGCTACTAGTGTGACGGAGATGGTAAGGGTTTTGGTAGGAATCAGCTCAGCAAATGGTGGGGCTCATGGGGTTATTTAAGGAGCTCATCAAAACCCCAATGGCCCAGGTGCTGCTAGGAATTACTGGAGGAACGAGCTCGTTTATGACGCCACAGACGAGGATCTTAACTCCCTCTGTTACGAGTGGAGTCACCACCCCTACTTTCAACAGTGTTCCTACTACTACCCCACCTATCTTCGGTAACGTGCCCCCCACCGCTCCATCTCTCTCTATTCCACCTGCGGCCACAGGGCCAACAGTTAAAGGCTACAGAACAATCCCATGGCACATGCAACAGCTGGGATGAAGGGAAGAGCATGATAGCCACAACAACTACACCAACTACTGCAATAGTGAAACCAACTAATTCCCCGCCATCTAGCATGGAAGAGATGAAGAAAGAGATGTTAAAGTTTATAGCAGTTTCTAAAGCTGGAGATAGGGTGTACGATGACTTTCTCACTCTATACCCAGAAGAATATAATAATGAACCCTACCTAGTAGGGCATATTCCACCAATATTCGAAAAGTACACGGGGAAGGGTGCAAACCCTAAAGAGCATGTGAAAAGGTTCATTAAAAGCCTTAGGGCCCACTACAATGACAAAAAACTAAGGCTAAAGGAGGTTTCAAAATCCTGACGGCGAAATCATACACGTGGTACTCCTACTTGGCACTAGGTAGCGTGGCCACTTGGGAAGAGTTGAAAGCCCTGTTTGTATAAAAGTTCTTTTTGGTTGAAGACGAGTTCACACTTACACAACTAGGGCGTGAGAAGAAAAAACCAGGGGAAGATGTTGTGGCTTATATTAGGAGGTTTCTTGAGCGTTCCCTAGATGTAAGGGAGGAAACGCAAGAAGATAAACTCTTGCAAGTATGCACAAAAGGGATCCTGCCGGAATACATCTGTCACTTGATCAATGAAACATGAGAGAGTACTTTCACGGCGTTTCTGAAAGAGGCAAGGAATATTGCATTGGTGATAAGACCTGAGCCACCCCCTACCTTTATAAGTTTGTTGCTCAAGACATTAGCTACCTCGGGGAGGGGAATACCCTCGAGGGTAAATTATGTAGACGAAGAAGGTAGAGGAGAAGGCAATGGTGGAAGACGAAGAAGTGGTCGAGGTGATAAGAGAAGAATTATACATGGGCCGGAGGCCAGATACACTAGCATCGAGAGGCACTGTTTAGCCCTTGTATTTGTTTCAAAAAAGCTTAGACATTACCTATTGTCATTCATAGTCCATATTGTAACTAGGCGTGATCTCATAAAGTTTTTTCTTGAGAGAACTATATTAATAGGTAAGGTAGCCCGGTGGTTCTTAATCCTCTCAAAATATGACCTCAAGTGCATAATCCCTCGAGTCATCAAAAGCTAAGCTTATGCAGACTTATTGGCCATTTTTCCCTTTGGTACATTCAAGCCACCCATGGAGGAGCTTCTGAGTGATGATCTCCAAGCTAACTTTCTAGTAACTAGTTTGGTGGAATGAAGTATGGAGTTTGATGGTTCGTTGGTTGAGAATAATGGAGGAGCAGGAGTTATCTTGAGGAATAATGAGGAAGAAATCCGACTATCTTTAAAGTTGAAATTTAAGTGCTCGAATAATGAAGACGAATATGAAGAGCTTGTACTTGGGTTGCTTGAGGCCCTTAGAAGGGGCATCCAAATCCTCACAATAAAATGGGACTCCAACTTGGTGGTTAAACAGGTGATAAGAGAGTTCTCCTGGAAGCACATGAGCATGGTGCCCTATCGAAAAATCATACAATGTTTGCTTGGCCAATTCGAGGTAGTAAAAATTAAAAGGCACCCACGAACAATGAATCAACATGATGATGCTTATGCCACCATAGCCCAGAAGGTTGCCTTTGATGGGGAATCAACAGTCATCCGAATCAATAAGAGGATGACCCCCTCGACCATACTAGAGATGCTTCCCACTGACGACAACAATTATTGGAGAGAAGAAATACAAAACCAGTTACAAAAAGGAGAAGGCCCACTGAGTTTAGTGTATCTTGCATAATATTTCATTGCCATGGGAAACTTATACAACAAAATAGAGGAGGCTGATTATCCAGATGTGTAGATCCTGAGGAAGCCAAGAGGAGATTGAACGAAGTGCACGAAGACAGCTGCGAGACCACTAAGGTTCCCTTATATAGAAGGGTCCAAAGAGAGGGTTATTTTTGGCCTTCGATGAGACAAGATGCTGCGATGGTACAGAGAGACTATAGGAAATGCCGATTGTTCTATCAAGAAGTAGAATGCAACTTCATAGATTAACCCCAAGACTGGAGGCAACCGTACATTGACGTGTTGTTAAATGGAGTGATTCCAGTAGACGAAGATGATGCTATAAAGCTAAAGAGACAAGAACCCAAGTATTATGTTCAAGAAGGGCAGCTGTACCAATGAGGCTATCACGACAGGCCCCTGAGGTGCATCAAAGGGGAAGAGGTCGAAGAGATACTGAAACAATCACACGATCCAGGGTGTATTGGCAGTGCCAAACTTTATGATCTGCTTATGACGTTGGGGTATTATTGGCGCACGATGGAGAAAGACTCAGCAGAATTTATTCGAAAATATAAGGCTTATCAGCTGCATGGGAATATGATCCACGCCCCTTCGGTGGACTTACATTCTCTTTTCACGCCTTTCATGTTCCACACTAGGGCGTTCGATATAGTAGGGGCAATAAACCCTTCCTCGAGAGAAAAAAATTGGATACTCGTGGCCACTGAATGTTTTACCAAATGGGCAGAAGTCATACCGCTAAAGAAAGCCACTGATGGAGTGGTCGCTCAATTCATGAAAGAGTATATCATTTACCGATTTAGCATCCCGAAGGTTTTCCTATCTGATAATGGCACTCCTTTTGTCAATAGGAAAGTAAGTTTGTTGAAAAATAAGTACTCTACCATCCACCACAAATCGACAGTGGCATATTCGAAGTGTAATGGGCATGCAGAGGCTTCCAATAAGACTTTGGTGAACATCTTGGCCAAAATGCTGGAAGATTTCCTGGGCACATGGGATGACAAGATACCTGAGATTCTATGGGCTTATAAAACAACAAAAAGGAAACCAATGGGGTACACCCCATTTTCCTTAGTCTTTGGGGGGTGAAACTGTTTTGCAAGTGGAACTTGAGGTACCTTTCGCCCGGTACAACTTGTGAAGCACCATGCTTCCTCATAGCCGGCATGTGCAGCTCGAAGTGATTGAAGAATATAGAGACAATACTGCGAGGCACTTCGAGATGTACAGAAAGAAGTTGTCTAGATCGTACGATCAAATGGTGAAGCCAAGGAAATTAAAGGAAAGAGACTTGGTCTTGAGGGCTTGCACGAGGCACATCTATGGATTATCATTGCTTAAGATTGAGGCTAACTATAGGAAGGATCTTACATCATTCGAGAAGCTCACAATTAGGGATACTGTGAGATATCCAAAGTAGAAGATGATAATACCATCAAACTCAACAACAAGCGGCTCAAGATCTACCATATCTAAAAGTACTCAATCCTAACTCAAGAACTTCAATTTATTCCATTACGTTTTGCTAATACTTGTATGGGAGGATGTTATCTACAAATGATTGAGTTAGATGTTTAACATGGTATAAAATAGTGTTTGGTGCAATGGACCTTTGTTTATTTTTTTTAAGAACCCTTTGTTCTTTACGTTGTTCATTTCATTATTTTACATGGTGTGACTTACATTGATGTAATAGCTTAATCAGTTTTCAAACAAGATGGCAAGAAAGAACATGAGATACCAATAAGTTTATTTGAATGAGGAAATAATGTGATTACATGCCACCGGGGGGGACTAAGATAACAAAAAAAATGGAGGAAAGAAGCATAAAGGGAACTTAAACAAAGGCTTCTAAGGGGCGTCCATTATAAAGCGGAGGTTAGCTAAACCAAGAAGTCGATGATGATGCTGGGGCAGAATATGCTCAAGTTGACTTTGATCAGAAATTAGATCATCCAAATTCTTATGGCGGACCTCCCTTCTCTGTTGAATGTTCTCAAAGTCTTGCTCCTCTTTGAGTAACCCAATTTTTTCCCTAGCAATAGCGTCATGCACAACATCCACTTTCTTCTCGGACATTGCTAGTTCGATTTCCAAAGTTCTTCCTAAATAGCTACCTGTGAGCGATGACATGTATGGTAGCGTGCATGTCATCCTTCTTAAAATCACAAAACAGTTTCACTAACCAAGCCAGCGAGAACCCATCATTTATAAGCACATTGAACTTCCCCGATAACGATTTAATTACATCATAGCTAAGGGACTCCAAAGGGATGTTAAGAATTTCCTCTACCACGGTGGACAGTCCAAGCAATCGGCAAGCCATCATCACAGGTATGGGTTGAATGCTGCGGGGAGAAAAAGTAGAAGGAAGCCTGGTTAAAAGTTGCTCAATTAGTGCCTACGAACCATCACCTAATATATGTGGCAGATTGAGCAAGGTATACCTTACGAACACTTCGGGGGCTGCCTCATGAGGGTGCACACTAAATATGTTATCACTCGTAGAGGGGAGTCGAGTGTGCGAAGGACTATCACTGTCTTGAGCTCTGGAAGCAAACACCTCCTGCATCCCACTAACGCTTGGACCCCTTACTTGAACCTGCGCACTAGGGGCCTCGCCCATTACTTCCAATCCAGCCAAAGTCCTTGCATGTGCGACTGCATGAGTGACACGTTCAACTTATAGATCACGTGCTGAAGATTGCTCAACTTCCACCTGAAATACAAAAAATTTCCATGTCAGCGAACAAATATACAAACTAGCTTACGGGCATAAAATTTAAGTCCAATATAACTTGGCCCTCCTGACCCTCGTTTATGGGAGATTCTAAGTCCAATATAACTTGGCTCGCCTGACCCTCGGTTATGGGAGATTTAAATTCCAATATAACTTGGCCCGTCTGACCCTCGGTTATGGGAGATTTAAAGTCCAATATAACTTTGCCCGCCTGACCCTCAGTTATGGAAAATTTAAAGTCCAATATAACTTGGCCCGCCTGATCCTCGATTATGGGAGATTCTAGGACCAATATAACTTGGCCCGCCTGACCCTTGGTTATGGGAGATTATAAGTCCTATTTATTAGGCAATACTAATAGCATTAAAAATGCAGGAGTCACACAATAATAAGAAGAATAAAGCCTCAGCTGTTGATAATCATCAAATTGGCGAGTGGCCACACGTACTATAAATTCTTCTTTGCAAAAATCCCTAGGAGTTACTAAAAGACGTTGCTTGGGAACAACAACATTTCCACCCACTTCAGCTACTTCCTCTCGCCCACTCCCACCTGAACTACAGAGCAGCCTCAGTTCCCTCCAGATGGAGGATGGAAGGCCCAAATAGAGTAACAAAGACCTGGTCATGGGGGGGGGGGGGGGGGGAGGGGCTGGCAGCACAGTTTGTTCGGGAAGAGAAACCTGCGAAGAACAAAAGAAAAAGAGATAATACCAACAAAAGCAATGAACAAAGAACTCAAAAAAAGAACAAACTTTTGGTTCTTTTAGCACAATTGACGGAACTACAATAGTAAGGGATTTGATAACTGACTCAATAACACTAGCAGCAAGACCAGCCTGCTCGCGTAAGAAATTAGAATCAGGTGAATAACCACAACTTGATTCACTAGAGTAAGGAGGTATAACTGCCCTTAGGGGGAAATGGGTAATTACCTGCAAGGTAGTAGGGGCGGCTACCCCCTTTGGTGCAACTTCCTTCGAAGCAGGTGAAACTTTAACAGACTTTTCCAACAGGCCACTTTCCTCAACACCATCATTTTCAAGGTCTTCCTAACCGACCCGCATTACAACCACGTGTCCGGTTCTATCGGTTTATCTCCGACACGGCACTCGAGCGAAACCTAACTGGATCAATCACAACAAATCGCATTCAACATGTGCCTACGTCAACCGGAGGACTAGTCTAGCCTATAATCAATAATATACCTGTAAAATAATTTCACGCATATTTATATATACAATCGTATCAAGTCTCTTACTCGAGTTATACAATAGTCATTATTTACGCTATTACATAATTTACATCATTAATTTACTAATTGAACATCAAAATCATTTCAAGATTATATATCCCTTATAATCATAGGTATATGATCAAGTTATAATATTAGGCACAACGCTACAATTATCTTACTAACAACATGAAAAACATTAGCACTATTACTTCAACAACTTTCTGCCCAGAAATATAAAACGCAGATTTGAGGCCTTTTCGATCCGTTTTTGAAGACACTTAAAACTGCAAAGTTGTTCAGAATATGATTTTCTACAGGAACTCGCGAGCACACTACCATTTCCATCTTAAAACAGACCCGAAACTAACCTATAATGTTCACCCCTGTTTTCAATAACTTTCTGCCCAGAAATGTAAAATGCATATTTGAGGTTTTTCCGATCCATTTTTGAAAAAACTTAAAACTACAAAGTTGTTCAGAACGTGATTTTATACAAGAACTCACATGCATGCTACCAGTTCCTGCTTAAAACAGACCCAAAACTAACATACAATATTCACCCCTTTTTAATTTTGGATTTGTATGAGTTCAATTTGTTTCTAGTTGGATGCATCCTAAATCATTTACGTATTAATTCCATCTCATCAATTATAAGATTTAGGGATTCAACTCATGTTCATACACTTTTTCATCAAACATTCAAGATTTAACAATCTTGATTAACTTGCCTCTATTTTGTATAGGGAGGTGTTGATGAAGAAGATGATCCACTTTCAAGATTTCCAAGATGCAACCTTCTTCTTCTCCTTCTTCTCTTTGAGATCACCCTCTCTCTACAAAAACCCTAGCATATTTTGTGTGTAATGAGAAATAAAGAGTTATTGTCTAACTTTTCTATTTATATCTAGGGTTAGTTTATTTACAAAAATGCCATTGGCCCAAATTTAACCCTCTCGATCCTTTTACGCGTTAATTCACTTGCATTATTTAAGTCGCGTATTCTTATTGCAATGTACTTATTATAACTTTTTATTTCCAAACATTTTGAATATATATACAGACATATTTTTCCCGTTCATTAATTATCCATTTTTTAATATTTTATCGCAAAATATTATTTTTAAGTCGAGATTTTATTCAGTTAGTTCAATTTCGGGGTATTACATTCTTCCCCTCTACATATGGGATTTCTTCCTCGAAATCCAAAATAAAGCAAATCAATTCAATTCTAGTCAAGTAAGGTAGTTCCACATGTACCTTCCGTGAAGAGAGATGGGTGGCTAATTCGCAAGTCACCCTCTCTCTCCCAAGTGGCCTCAGACCGATCATGATGACTCCACAGAACATGAACAAGAGGAATGAATTTTGACCTCAACTGCTACTCACGACAATCTAGGATCCTAATCGGTCTCTCCTAGTAGCTCCCGTCGGGCTGCAACTCAACCCCGTCTAAATCTATGTGTAGATGTGAGCCCTCGGGACGTAAGATCTTCCTCAACATGGATACATGAAAAACATCATGTACCCGCTCGAGATGGTCAAGTAGGGATACATGGTAATCAATCGGCCCCACCCTATCCAAAACTATAAACGGACCCGCGTATCGCGAAAAAAGTTTCCCTTTGGCACCAAAGCGAACATAGCCTCTCATGGGTGAGACCCTCAACAGCACTTGGTCCCTAACGGTGAACTCTAACTTCCTCCGCCTTGTGTCAGCATAAGTTTTTTGATGATCATGTGCGGTCTTCATCCGTGCACGAATTAAGTCAACCTTCTCCAAGTTCTCCCTAACAATATCCGGACCCAGCATCCGGTGCTCTCCGAACTCCAACCAACATGTAGGCGATTGGCGAGGCCTATCGTATAAAGCCTCGTATGGTGCCATGCCAATATTCTGCTAATAACTATTATTGTATGCGAACTCCATCAGTGGGAAATGCATATCCCAATAACCTTTGAAGTCCAACACAAAAACTCGCAACAAGTCCTTCAAAATCTGGTAACTTCCACGGTCAGACACGATGTCACGCCGTACACCGTGCAACTTCACAATCTCCATAATAAACATATTGGCGTATTGTTCTACTGTATAATTCATCCTCATTGGAAGGAAATGAGCCACCTTTGTCAGTTTGTCGACGATAACCCAAATCGAATTATGATCGCGCTACGATCTCGGCAACCTAATAATGAAATCCAAGGAGATGCTTTCCTATTTCCACTGAGGAATGGAGAATGGCTATAACTCCCCTCCAGGTCTCTGATGCTCCAGCTTTACAAGATGGAAAGTGTCCACTTCGAGACAAATTCGGCTATATCATGCTTCAACCAAACCCACCAATACATATAGTGCATGTCTTGATATATTTTATCACCACTGGGTGAACAATGAATCTAGATTCACGCATCCCAGAAAATAAGTCTTTCTGCAACTTGGCATCATTCGGCACAATAATCCGTCCCTAATAACGAAGTCCACCGTCGGGACCAATTGAGAAACCTCGAATGCCCCTGGACATCAATGTCTTCACCTTCTCCTGACAGAAGTCATCAGAAGACTAGGCCTTTACAACCCGCTCAACCATATAAACTGATACAGACACAGTCCCCATAAATTCTCTACCAACATCAAGGCTACCTAACTCCTACCACTGAGCTTTCCAAACGTTTGGCAATTCAAAATTCTCCTCCACATCCAAGGCGAACAACGACGATGCGGTTCTCCGACTCAACGCATCGGTAACCACATTTGCCTTACCCGGGTGGTACTGTATGGAAAACTGGTCGTCCTTCATATATTCCACCCATCTACTATGATGCATGTTCAAGTTATTCTATGATAAAAAGTACTGAAGACTCTTATGGTAGGTGAACGACGTAAATTTCTCCCCAAGTAAGTAGTGTCTCCATGAATACAATGCAAAAATAACCGCCACCAATTCTAAGTCATGAGTCGGGTAACGGTCCTCATGAGGCCTCAATTTCTTCATTCTCTCCTCCTGAAAAGGATGTCAATAGAAATGATGCGAAGGAAATGTTATATCGAATCATAATAGTTATCATGGCTATCTATCCTAATATATCAATTAGTTTAGTAGTTTTTGCTTGATACTAATTTTTTCTCAAAGAGTCTAATGTGAAAGTCATTAAATGTACCATCAAGTCTATTGGCAGAACAATGGGCTTTAGTATTTAGTTCCCACGTAATACCAATACTTAGGCTTATTCGAATGGCAATTGGTCAGGATATGTAGAGGGTATTAAGAGTACCTCTGGTAGTTGCTTCCACTTTGGGAGTTGATTGGTTTCTTTGGATGTTAAGAAGAAAAATTATGTGTCATTTTGTCCACCGTCGAAGTGGAATATATAGTAGAGGGTAGTTTTTGTACTCAACTACTTTAGATGAAAACAATATTTGAGGATTATAGTATTGGCCAAGATTTCATGATCGTATACTGTGATAATACTTGTTCCCTTGATATAACTAAAAATCTCTTTCAACATTCATGTAAAAAACACATTAACATTTTCCATCATTTTATTCGAGATCTTATTGAAGACGTGGTGGTGTCTCCACTCTCACAAACCATATATCGTGGATCCTTGCATACAGGACATTTATCCTTCAGTTTGTGTTCCTTACAGTACAATATGAAATCATACTTTCATGCATGAATATATTTTTACTTTAAACCTAAACCCTTCAAGCTCTTTTTCATGCTCGGATAACTATCTGGTAACATATTCTCTTTGGAGATAATTTCTTTAGCCCACTTAAGAATTTCAGTTATGATATTGCCCAACAAACCAAATTAACTCTACAAATTATGCAAATCGATCATTGTATATAATACCTAATGATTTTCTTCGTAATATTTATACAAAGGTATAGCCTCATCGTCTTTCAACTGTATGTATTCCCACTCTTCGAGTAATTCATCATTAATGGTTGTAGAACTATCGCAAGACTACCTGAAACTAAGAGAAAGAAATCAGGAAGTAAAGGCGTTGTATGTATTTTCATAGGTTATGCACAGCATAGTAAAGCCTATATATTTATGGTTAGTGAACCTAATGATTCTGTTAAGGTAAATACTAGAATTGAATCTCGAGATTCATTTTTTATGAACAAAGGTTTTCTTCTATTCCTAGAATAAATAATGAAAAAGAAGTAAATACTCCTTCACAATTAAATGATACACCACCAGTAGAACAAGAAGAGATTAGAAAAGGTAACAGACATAGAAAAGAAAAGAGCTTTGGTCTTAACTTTGTAGTCTATCTTGTTGAAGGAACTAGAGACACACCTTGTAATAAATTTGCTTTAACTCTTAGTATTGAAATAGACCCACAAACTTATAGTGAGGCAATTAAGTCAATAGATTCAACATTTGGGAAAGAAGCCATAAATTATGAAATGGATTCAATCATGGGAAATAAAACTTGGAAGTTAGTAGACTTACCTCCATGATCTAAACCCATCAAGTGTAGATGGATTATTAAAAAGAAAATGTAAATAGATGGAACAATTGATAAATTCAAGGCTAGATTGGTTGCTAAAGGTTTTACACAAAAAGATGGAATTGATTATTTTGATACCTATGCATTAGTTGCTAGAACTTCTATTATTAGGGTTTTGAATGCATTAGCATCTATATATAATTTTAAAATTCATCAAATGGATGTGAAAACTGTCTTTTTAAATGGTGATTATATGAAGAAATTTACCTGGAACAACTTGAAGGGTTTGCTATGCCTAGATAAGAATATAAAGTATGTAAACTTATTAAATAAGTTTACATACTTTATAAGTTTACATATGATAAGTGTTTTTATAGTAAATTTGCTAATGGTAAAGGTGTGATCATTTGTTTATATGTAGATGACATGTTAATTCTTGGTACGGATTTAGAAAGCATTAATAACACAAAGAGTTTATTATCTTTTAAATTTGATATGAAAGATATGGGTGTGGCTGATGTCATATTAGGAATGAGAATAATAAGGAAAGATAAAAATATAATTCTCATTCAATCTCATTATGTTGATGAAATTTTAAAGAAATTTAATCAGTTTGATTGCACACATGAATTTGTAAAAGAACCATGCAATATCCGTATTGAATTATCAACCGACAGGTTTAACCCTTTTGATAATTTAAGCACTATTCGTAGTTATTGGCCAGTTCTCATCCCCCCTTTTAAGTCTCCCTCTAATATTGTGCATGCGAAAAGAGTTCACATTATTATCTTTATTGATACCCGAGATAAATTCTCTCGGCGACGATATTGGCATTTTCTCAGCCACATTGATCGAAGATCTTAAAGAGTTGTGGCATAAAGGCGTGAGGGCATTTGACGCTCACAAGGGTGAAGATTTCACGTATAAAGAAATGGTTATGTGGGCGGCCCGTGACTTTTTTCCAATGGGACCTTATCCGGTTGTAATGTTCATGGTTATTATGGATGTCTTATCTGTGGAGAAAACTGAATCCACTTATCTACATCATATTAGGAAAATGAGTTATGACGGTCATCTTAGATTTCTGTCGAGTAGTTGCCCTTTTAGGAATGACAAATTTAATTTTTTACCTGTTGGTCAAGAGCCTAGGTGGGACCTACTTGACTTTCAGGTTATCAAATCGAGGAGAAGGCAAAGGATGCAACTTTGGGTAATAAATTTATAGGAAAACACCCTCAGTTTTTAGGCCATAAGCGTAGATCTAGGGAGGATCTGCAAGATCCTAGTAAAATGAAGACCTGGTCTAGACGGTCAATCTTATTTGACTTCTCATATCAGAAGGAACACAGTGTAATACATTTTATTGATGCGATGCACATGAAGAAGAATTGTGCATTACATCTGGTAGGAACATGTTTGGGTGGATCTTATGCGAAAGATGGAGAGAGGGCGCGTCGCAATTTAAAGGATATGAAAAAAATTATGGTTAAAAACTAATCCTACAACTGGAAGAAATTATATTCTCACAGGTTAATTTTTAGCTTTAATTACTAGTGAGAAAATATCCTCTTATCCACTTTTTTCAACTTGAAGAATCTGAATGGTTATTCCAGTAATTTGCGCAGGGTTATAAGCTACCAAATAAGTAACTTGAAACAGCGCAAATCTCACGAATGGCACGTCTTCATCCAATTAATCCCTCTATTGTTTAGGAATTGATTTTCTAAGCACAACAATCTCCATAGTACAATTATGCAAATTAGTTTATGCTTCACCTTACCGTGTGAAAAAGTTGTAAACATAAAGGACATTAAGCTGAGGTGACTTATGTCTCGGAGAAGTATTTTCCTCCATCGTGCTTTGACACCAACGCCCACTTGCTTGTGCATTTATGTGTCAATGCTTTTATTTTGTGGACCCATCAAGTATCACTGGATGTATCCTTTTAATCGATTGATGAAATTCTTCAAATATTATGTTAAGAATACACAGCATATTAGAGTGTACATTACGGAAGAATACATAACAACTAAATAATCATTATATGCCAGAAAACATATGTCAGAATGAGCACTTAGGAGGCTCAATCCTCGTGGAGAATTAATGATCAATGAACTTGACAAGTTTGAGGATGAATTGCTCTTTGGGAGAGAATCACTAATCTGTAGTACAATAAACAACTCGTTATGTCATCGAATCCCAAGATGAAGTTGAAAATTGGAGAGAGTAAGTAACTAAATATATAACTTATTTTTACATGTATTCTTTATACTACCATCTAAACTCTACAATATCATGAACACTTTAGGAAGTATAAGCCCGAATTGGCCCAAAATAGTACATATTACTATCTCATATGTAATTACTCCATAATTATCATAAAAATCCCACATAAAGTCCACCATACATTTATTTATTAATAATTTACCATCTAGTGAATTATTAATTCCATTTCTTAGAATAATTTCTAGCCATTTAATTAAATGTAATTTTCCCAAATTAAATGTTCCATATTCGTATTTTTAATAAATTCCTCGTTAATTCATACATGGTTCCATTAACTCGCATGGCCTCCTAATAAAAATACTTAGCTAAAATTCCATGCCATATCACAAAAAGGACGAATTGCAAACACCCCTTAACGTATCTCAAACGACATCTGGGGTCGTTCGTACTCTAACACCCGTAGCACTATCCCAAGAACACCCAAGCCTATATCTCGACTTGTAATTTAATTAATCTCTCATTAATTATTTTATTATTAAAGTAGTGTCACCCAACTACGATACCCAGACTCACTCATTCGGTCTATAACTTCATCTCTTAGAATATGTTACACAAAGTCCCACTATCAAGTTTAACACTCCTCATTAATTTTAATATTCGATAATTTATTAGATATCTCTATAATAAATTAAATCGGCTACCTCGTGCCTAACTCTCGTAGCACTCCGGCTAAAAATATTCGAGTCACAACCCCGACTCTTAATTCCATAAGTATTAACTTACATTCATATTTTTATTCAAGATACTAAGCACATCTCAATCCATCCCGTATCCTAATTTCATTCGAAATTTCCATTTAAATCTGCTCATATATTTTCGAGTGTTGTTCACCCTAAACCATCTAAATCCATACCCCGAATTCATTTCCATCCAATTCCAAGGTAAAAATAATGTTCCTTAATATTTTTCTTAGTCCTACACTCATCTACGGACATCCCTAAGTAATCCAGATTTGATTTCTCACAAAGGATTTCGATTTCAGACACCCTTCCGTAAGTATTGGGATAATTAAGAGAATATCTGTAGTTGATAAATGAATGAACTTTGAGACGGGTTACATAGGGATGAGTGAACCTATGTTTATGACCAGTAGTTGACGATGGTAATAACTATATTAAATAAGGGGTAAGTAGGACCCTTATAGTAGTGAGTGATACTTGAAATTATATAAATTGTAATTTTAATAAAAATTAAAGGTGTGTCGAATATGCGAGTGATATAAACTACGTACGAGTTGATGAAATTGGGTTGTGTGCATACCTACTGAAATATATATATATATGTGTGTGTGTGGTGTGAATACCTATAAATATGATTTGATTATGTGTGTGAACATACCTACGCTGCCTGCTATCAAGAGGTTTTCGTACAGAGGGTGATCCCACCTTGAGGATTCCACTGAGGTCTGGATTTGTACCCTAGAGCAGGAAAATTACGGAGGCTCACTATGTGACGTGTATTAGTGGGACCGGTGTTCGTTTGGTTATATTAGATATGTGCATATCCCAAAGGCTTAGAACCATGTTCGCCTCCATTGTTGTGTTGATTTATTTTGGGTTCGAGGAGACAAGTCGAACCAATAGTCCTTGATTGAGTACGAGAGGTATATGGACGTGATAGCAGAGTATGCCAGCATCACGAGGAGCCATTTTGGGGATGCTATAGTTGTATATATTATATGTGTGATTAATTTATATATTATAATGATATATCTACTTATGTGAGATAGTAGAATTGATAGATGATGTATATCTAAAAGAATTCAAGTAGTGGAACTTAAATGATTGAATCAATAATAAAATGGAAATAAATAAATTTATTATTGAGCCTATAGTATTGTGTCGTGTGGGAAAATACGAGGTAACGAGACTTAGTGAGAGTAGTCAAATATATTATCTAGTTAAGAAAGGAATACTAGTTAGGTAAAATACATTAGGCATGCACATTAGTTAAGAGGGGAGGATCTCAAGTGAATGTATGTGGATAATACATGTGTAATAAATAACTGATTTAAATTGCAATTTATTTACTTGCAAAAGTAATTTTAAAATGTTTTACTTGGGCTCTGACCCATGTCAAAAATATTTTCAAAATCTTTTAGGTGTCCAGCCACAGGGACGCCAAGCTTAGAGATCCTATTCAGAGATGTGTAGTTGCATCAGTATGGAAGCTTACAAGAGAATTCTACATGACGCTTCATCTCTTTCATTCTAGATAGGAGGTTCCTTAGAAGTTCATTTGGGTGTTTTGCCTTCAGCTTATTTTGTTTTATTTCAGTTAAGCATTAGACTGTATTCCGATTTAATTTTACTTATTATGGTTGGATTATGTAGCTGGAGAACCGGTGGTTTATTCGGTCTCATTTAATTATATATTTTTCGTGTGATTGTTCAGCCTATATTTATGTGTGAATGGTTTAGTTCATTTAATTTATTTACGCATGTGTTCATAATAAACGATAAAATTTGACACCATCTTAATTTGACATAGATGATTAGTAATTAAAAAGTTTTTTGACAGTGATGCTAAGAACGAAACCATTAATGATTCCCATTTAATTTAAAAATGGACTGATCACCCAGGATTAAAATAGGCTGGGTGTCACATGAATTTATTGTGAATATCACGTAATATCGAGGTTCTTGATTTGTAATTTGAATTTCATTTAGCTGTAAAATATTCTTTTCTTTCTGTCTGTTTGTCAAGTTTAGCTTTGTGTATAGGTTATCATTTACTTTATTTGTAGAAGTTCTTTTGTACATATTGGACACATTCAAAGTGTTATTCGAGTTACTTTTGGGCTACATGGAGTTGGACCTTTGAATGTTGAATCAATTTCCAATTTCATTATTTGGATGCATTGTGTTAAACTTCAAAATTGAAGTAAAAAAAATTCACACCCAAGATGATAGCTCCAAGAGAGAGCAAGAGCTGAGAGATACTCTGCAAGCCCAGAAGCAGGACTTTGCTCAAAAGGTTGTGATTATAGAGAAGACCAAGCTGGCGGAGGCCAATAAGTCCTTATCTAATAAGGTTGTTAAACTTGAGGGTGAGCTTCCCAAAGAAAAATACGCGAGCTACCGCGAGGGATTTTATAAAGCCTATGATGGTGTTGAGCGCCAACTGGCCTATGGGCATAAGGTATCCTAAAAGAAGGGATGGGATCAGGGTTTGAAGGTTGCTGGAACTTTTATCAATTTTGAGCTCTTTAACCTTTATTCTCCTGGTTCTAATCCTTTTGTGGAGGATGAACAAGATGGCGACCAAACTGCTGGTCATGTCAAGATTGTTCCTATTGAGGTCAATGAAGGTGATGGTGAGGAGTAGAAGGTGATTGACAAGGGGAAGGATATTGTTGATGGAGATCAGGTGAAGGATTAAAACTCGTAGACTAGGATTTTATCTTTTCCTGGTACAATCTTTAATTTGTCAGTTTGTAACTGTTTTGGGGAACTTTATGTATTGGCCTTTGGTGGCCTTTAGTCACCCTTTCATACTGAATGAGAAATGAATTTCCTCCTTTTTATATGTGTTCACTTGACTCTCTATGTGATAATACTTTGCTTTTGGTCTAGTGTATATCGTTTGTAGTCTATTGATTTAGATCGCTATATTTCTCCTAACTCCCAACTGGGGAAGATCTTTAGACAAAATATAAGCTTGAAGGCTCACAAAGCCTTTGTATGGATTTGCAACTCCTTAAGGGCAAGGAATGAGCAGTACAAGAACTATACTGAGGTGATTGCCAAGATGAAAGATGATATTCAGGAAATGGAGGAGATAGGTGCCTCCATACAAGATGAAGTACATTCCTTGAGGGCCAAACTTTTAGAGAGGACTAAGATCGACCATGTTCGCAAAGTCCATCATTCAGTCCAAGAATGACACCATGAGGAAGGAGGTTGCTAGTCTGAAAGCTTTTCTAGTTGTTGATTAACAGGGAAAGGTAGCGTCACGTCAAAATGCTAATCGTTGAATTTGTTTCACCTCGTTAATACAAAAACCTAAATTACGACTACACTTGCAGTAAAAGTATAGCGGTAAGTCGGGTATCGAGAATCCACAGGGGGTGCTCAATAGATTTTAACCGATTTATTATTTCAGGAATAAAATTGCAAAAGGTTAAGGGTGGTTGTAAATAAAAGGAAAAATTGAGAAGTTAAGACTAAACAGGAATTAATAAAATGAGTGTCGGGATCGCGTAGCCGCCATGGGCTAAACATGCGAAAAGAATTTCGGTTTGAAAACATTTAATCAAGCATTTTTAGTTAAACATAAACATCACACATGAAGGGATTTTATCCAACGATGCGAGATTAAACATTTAATTCAAAATTGTCACACTCGTCTTAAAATCGGATTATCTCTATAAATACTAACGTTGAGTGACAAAGAAAGTTAAACGAATAATAAAACAATTTTAATATGCGCAGTGTCAATTAAACGTGATTTTACACGAAACCTAATTTTCGAAGCTCGATGCCCATCAAAGGAGGACAAACGACCCAAACCCTATTTAACTACTCACACGACATGAATAATTAAATTAAATAACTAATTAATAACTAAAACAATAAATAAATAAATTACACTAATTAACTAGGCATAGAAATTAAAAATGTAAGGAAAATAAAAGGAACAAAGCAAGAATAATATCCACTTACATTAAAGGGTGTCAAACCACAACATAAATGGAGGAGAGGGGTGGTCTCCACAACAATCCCCAAAGAGTTCCAAACCTTAACTCCTAAAATAAGACAAAATGAACTAAAACTAATATTTTTACATGGTATTTTACAAAAATAAACCAAGTTTCCTATTTATACTAAGTTGGAATTAACAAAGAAAATAAAAGAAAAGAAATAAGAAAAGTAAAAGGGAGATAAGTCTCCAATTTAAGGAAAGAAAGAAGAAGAAAAAATAAATAGAAAAAAGATAGCTGGTATAAAATTTTGGACCTAAAAAAAAAGTACCGGTCAATCGAGGGTGGTGACCGGTCGACCGCTGCAAATGGGAGAAACACACTGGAAAAATCTCATGGCAAAATTCCAAAACCCGATCGATCGATGGTCGGGGCACGGTCGACCGGTCAGCTGCAAAAATGCCCACTGATTCCATGCGCTGCAACTCGAAGCCAACAAAACCCCCAAGCTGCAAATTGACCACAAGACGAGAGCTACATAAGGGAACTAAGACCACCACACAAAAGCTACAACCTCAAATTCATCGCACAAGTCGAGAGCTGCTTGTGGCCATTAATGCCCGAAGATGGCCAAGCTTCATTTTCGTGCAAGACCCATTTCGGGTGCTTAAGTCCAAGACTAATATACAAGAAACTCGAGACCCATGGCTTCCATAAATGTGTGTGTTCTTCTTCGATACTAATAATGGCCAAAGACCCACAAACCAAAATCTCCAACAATGGTGAAAAACCTCCATGGAAATACCATTAAGACCCATTTCGGGTTAAGCCCGAGACCCAGTCGACCCGTGCAAAGCCTCGAACCAAAATCGTGTTCCAATTTCATTAAAAACATTCCAATTTGGCGCGTGGCCAGAACCCGAGAAAAACTCGAGAAATCACCCAAAATTGCCATTCTCAAATGTGTGCCCTCCAAATTGGCCAAACTAGAAGATAGGACACAAGGGGTAGTATCAAAATTATTAGTTAATAAATAAAATGATAATAAATTAATTCTTATATTTCTTCTCCGATTAAAGGTTCATGTTTCCTTCATTCGGACTCCAATTCGAGCACCGTTTATGGCCACGCGACTTTCGTGAATGCTTTGGTAAAAAATACCAAAGTGTGAAATTACCGAATTGCCCCTGAATGTGGGAATCGCGACGGAACGTTAATCGGAATGCGCCCAAACTTCATACTAAGCAATTTAATACATATAATAGCTCAATTATACTTCAAATAACATGTTAGCATATAAAATAGAGGTTGTCTCATTAACGAGCATAATTATAGGCAATAAAGTACCCAAGGGGGCTAAAATGCATAAGTTTCGAGGGTATATATGTGCAATATTCGATACGAATCACACCCCCTAACTTACACATTGCTAGTCCCTAGTAATGAAATTCAATGCAAGAAGAAATATAAGAAAATTGCAAAACGGGATATATATACAAACGATATAAAAGGGATAAAAGCCACTTTCGCGGGTGAACGATTGCATTTAGCATATGCAATAAGTCGTTAAACCCCTAGGTTACCCTAGTGAACGAGTGTTTTCTCGTGAGGGTTTTCAGGGATGAAACCCACAAACATCAAATTTTCTCAAATTGTATGGCCAAACAACCAATATGACAAACTCAACAACAATTAGATATTTCAACATATTATTAACAAAGCAAAAGAGAATTTTGCCCAATAATCTTGAACTATCAACATTAAAAGAATAACTAAATGGAATTGAAACCTCAAATGTGAGTGGGGTGTATGCACATGCGAAAAGCTTTGATTCAGTAAAAATTCTTATAGCCCGGATAACAATTAAAGCATGCTTCCACTCAATCCTCTCCGGATATCACACTCAACAAATAGAAGCACTCGGAATTGGGTGTAACACACGGGACATGCGGGCATAATGAGTAAATGTAAATGGAAACAAAGTCGCACACATGTCATCAATGAAAAATGCAATATAAAAGTGAAAATACAATCTCATGAAAGGATATCACATATTAACCGATATGAAATGCACTTAAACATATTATCGCTAATGTTCGACCTTTGAATCACATTACCCTAGGATCAAATAGGACTTTTCGGGTATAGAATTTGGGCCAGACTAGGGTTTGGAAGTGAAAGAAATATGTACGGGGTCAAAGGGGACTCGAGAATAACACACGAGATAATGGAATTAGTGGTCAATAAAGGAATTGACTTCAAATTCCAAAAGCAAGATATACATGAGAGTAAGACTTTTATTTCCACATACTTTGGATCCATTTATTCTATTTTTCTTATTTTCTTATTTTCTTTTCTTCTTTCTTTTTCTTTTCATTTCGTCCACTCGTTGCTTGATTGCAATCCACATAACGCGAACATCATTAAATCCCAAGAATAATCCCAAACCGAGGTACGAAAAGTGAATATAAGGGTTTATAACTCCAATGTGGAGTAGGTTAGGGATTTGGGACGAAAAGAAAGGTCATAACAGATCTCAACGGGGTTGACTAGGGACATGTATATGGGTGAGGTTAAGGTCATATGGGATAAACAACAAAGAGGGCCTATGATCCTTTTCTAATGTTTCATGTGATTCTCGGGACTCAACACCATTGAAAATGATGCTCAAGTGATAATTTAATTAATATGCAATCAATGAAAAGAAAATGAGATCGCCAACAAGATATGTTTTTTAAGAAAGACAAAGAGTAATGTATAAGCACTCGAAAACGAAGAAAAGAACAAAGCTTGCTAGGTTTTTAGTGTACACAAAGCAACAAAAAGATGCCGAGCTATAATTGTCCTACCGAAACATTTAGAAAATATGCTCAAGTGCTCATGGGTTTTCAAGGTTTAATTCATGCATTTATTCCCAATATTGAATAATTTAAGGATTAGAGTTTAATAACATGAAAAAAATAGAAAATGCATCATTGAATTAGCAATTGGATATGGAAATTATTGAAATTTATCATAAAAAACATAGGCAAAATGCCCAACAAAGGAGAAAAAAGAAAGAAAATCTTTTTGAAAATTTTCATTTTTACAAGAAAAGCATGTTTGGAAATAACATATAATCAAAATCATGGACACTACAAATGAATGGATAGAATACCCCACACCACCCAACTAAAACCTGACATTGTCCTCAATGTTAATTAAGAACCAATTTAAAGAAGGAAAAGAGCGATATTACCCAAAATAGAGCGATCTCCGAAAAGTTCAAGTCCAAAGATTCTATAAAACATGTTAGTACCAAGGAATAATAAAAAAGGAAGAAATAAAACTTTAATTAATTACACTAGACAATAAGTGAAAAGAAAAATAAACTAACTATGTATAATCTACCATTTAGACTCCTAACTAACTAAGTCTAAATGTTTGAGGGTCCACCCAAACTACGATTTTACTTTGGAGGATAATCGGTGTACCCTCACTTGAAAGCATGCCTCCCAGAAGATATGAATTCCGTTTGAACAACGGAAGGCATGTGGGTGGTGAAAAAGGTGAACCATCGCCAATTAAAAATTTTGGGCGGACAATGAGTGATTTGGATAATAAGGGGGAGAGGTACACATGGGTTCCCAAAAAAACTGAATTTTCTCCCAAATATTTTTCAATTGGAATGGGAGGTGGCGCATATGGAGGCAAAGATGTCTTCATGGAAGGCAACTCGAGCGAGTACTCCTCATTAGTGAAAAGGTTTGGAATTATAAACTTTTGAACCGATTCATTGAGTACTAGAATTGGTGTGATAGTATAGAATAAACATGGGGATAAAAGAAATTCAATCTCAAGAGATGAGTTATCATCGCTTGAAGGTTGATTTTCGAAGGAAATTGGATCATTTGTATGAAACTTTCTTCTTTGAGAATCAAAGAAGAAACGAGTTCATTGCAAATGGACACTACCCCCATTTCTTCCTCATTTTCATTATCTACTATACCATGGGTCAAGTCAAGAATGATTTGTTCCAAAGTAGGTACAAAGTCCTCACTTAGTTCAAAACATTCCTCGACTTCAAAAGTCTCGGAAGAAAGATCGTCGTCGGATTCAAATAATAAATCCAACTCATGTTCTCAACAACGATTTTCTTCTCGATAACGGTTTTCAATTTTCTCATTTTCAAGCATGTGCAAGCCCTCGTCGAAAGTCATTGGGCGAGAAGCGAATTCTTGCAAATGAGAACTTTGAAAATTATCATCGGAATGATTATCAAAATCATTAACATAAGAATTTTGAAAGCTATTGCAATCTGTTTCAAAATTTTTATCATAAGGATCTTGCGAATCAAAATCAAAATGATCATTCCCAAAATTTATGTAATCCAAGCTTTGACTTTCGTAATACTCACCCAATGTCATTTTAGATGTTGCAATTTTTTGGGCTTGTAAGTATTGACCAAAAGTCATAGGTTTAAGAGAATTTTGAGAATTATCATTAGGATTAACAAAAAATTTTGAATAAGACATGCTTACCCCAACAAAGGCTCGAGATGGCTACTTCCACAAAGATGATGTGCGACTGAAAAAATTCAAGCGTTTCTTAGCACTCAAATGTACAAATCCTGCAAAAAAGGTTAAAACAAAATGTTCAAATACAAAAGAAAAATACTACGAAATAATAAGACAATTAGAATCTATAACAAAACACTCCCCGGTAATGGCACCATTTTGATTAAGCAAGTTATCGGGATCAAAGTACAAAACCAATTAAGATCCAAAGCAAATCATCCCTGGCAATGGCATCATTTTGATTAACAGGGAAAGGTAGCATCGCGTCAAAATTCTAACCATTGAATTCGTTTCACCGCGTTAATATAAAAATCTAAATTACGACTGCACTTGCGATACAAGTATAGTGGTAAGTCGGGTATTGAGAATCCACTGGGAGTGTTCGACAGATTTTAATCCGTTTATTATTTCAAGAATAAAATTGTAAAAGGTGATGGGTGGTTATAAATGAAAGAAAAATTAAGAAGTTAATTCTAACCAGGAATTAATAAAACAAGGGTCGAGATCGCGTACCCTCTATGGACTAAACACGCGAAAATAGAATTTCGGTTCGAAAACATTTAATCGAGCATTTTTAGTTAAACATAAACATCACACATGAAGGGATTTTATCCAACGATGCGAGATTAAACATTTAATTCAAAATGGTCACACGCGTCTTAAAATCGAATTATCTCTATAAATACTAATGTTGCATGATAAAGAAAGTTAAACGAATGATAAACCAATTTTAATATGAGCGGTTTCGATTAAACGTGATTTTACACGAAACCTAATTTTCGAAGCTCGACGCCAATCAATGGCGGACACACGACCCAAACCCTATTTAACTACTCACGCAACACGAATAATTAAATTAAACAACTGATTAATAACTAAAATAAGAAATAAATAAATTACACCAATTAACTAGGCGTGGAAATTAAATATGTAAGGAAAATAAAAGGAACAAAGCAAGAATAATATCCACTTACATTAAAGGGTGTCAAACCACAACACAAATAGAGGAGAGGGGTGGTCTCCACAACAATCCCCAAAGAGTTCCAAACCCTAGCTCATAAAATAAGAGAAAATGAACTCAAACTAATATTTTTACATGATATTTTACAAAAATAAACCAAGTCTCCTATTTATACTAAGTTGGAATTAACAAAGAAAAGAAAAGAAATAAGAAAAGAAAAAGGGAGATAAGTCTCCAATTTAAGGAAAGAACGAAAAGAAAAAATAAATAAAAATAAAAAAAGGATAGCTGGCACAAAATATCGGACCAAAAACAGAGTACCGGTCGACCGGGGGCGGTGACTGGTCGACCGTTGCAAATGGGAGAAACACACTGGAAAAATATCACGGAGAAATTCCAAAACCCAGTCGATCGGCGGCAGGGGCGTGGTCGATCGGTCGGGTGAAAAAATGCCCACTGATTCCATTCGCTGCAACTCGAAACCAACAAATCCCCCAGCCATAAATAGACCACAAGCCGAGAGCTACATGGGGGAACCAAGACCACCACGCAAAAGCTACAGCCTTGAATTCATCGCTCAAGTCGAGATATAATTGCGGACATTAATGGCTAAAGATAGCCAAGCCTCATTTTCGTGCAAGTCCCATTTCGAGTGCTTAAGTCCAAGACCAATATACAAGAAACCCGAGACCTATGGATGACCTAAACGTGTGTGTGCTGCTTCGATACCAATAATGGCCAAAGACCCATAAAACAAAATCTCCAAAAATGGTGAAAAACCACCATGGAAATACAATTAAGTCCTATTTCGAGTTAAGCCTAAGACCCAGTCGAGCCGTGCAAAGCCTCGAACCAAAATCTTGTTCCAATTTCATAAAAAATATCCCAATTTGTCACATGGCCAGAACCCGAGAAAAACTCGAGAAATCACCCAAAATTGCCATTCTCAAATGTGTGTCCTCCAAATTGGCCAAACTAGAAGATATGACACAAGGGGTAGTATCAAAATTGTTAGTTAATAAATAAATTAATAATAAATAAATTCTTATATGTCTTCTCTGATTAAAGATTCGTGTTTCCTTCGTTCGAATTCCAATTCGAGCACCATTTATGGCCTTGCGAAGCTTGGCCTGAGGGCTATAACTTCCGTGAATACTTTAGTCAAAAATACCAAAGTGTGAAATTGCCAAATTGCCCCTAAACGTGTGAATCGCGACGGAACGTTAATCAGAATGTGCACAAACTTCATACTAAGCACTTTAATACCTATAACAGCTCAATTATACCTCAAATCATATGTTAGCGTATAAAACGTAGGTTGTCTGATTAACGATCATAATTATAGGCACTAAAGTACCCGAGGGGGCTAAAATGCATAAGTTTCGAGGGTATATATGTGTAATATTTTATACAAATCAGTTGTGCTTAAAGAAAACGTCAAAAAGTTGAGGTATGCATTCAAGATGGTACCCCGAGAAGTATAGGGATAAGGCTACAATGTTGGTTGGGAAGATGGACCAGCAAAGCTCTAGGAGGCAGAAGATGTTGCCTTTACTAGAGGATGGCTAAGTGACCTCAAGGAGGTGAAGGCTCCTAAATAATCCAGTCTGTGGTATAAATACCAAATTAAGTGTGCGACCTATCACCATAACCCCGTCTCAAAAGATGATAGTTAATTTCGAATGACTCCATTCCTTCCCAACTTTTGGATTATAACCTTGATAAACATGTAGACGCGCTCGTCCAAAAACCAGATGATGGTCAGAGAGTGATTGTAGCAAAGTATATTGCTCGCCGTCCTGGGCCACCTTAGGTCTTGTGTGTTTCTTTTTGGTCTATGATGTGATTGTAACCTTATATTTTAATAAAGAATTTGTTTGATATTTTATTATGTTTTGAGCATATGCTGACTAAACATGTTTTAATCTTATCTTTTCGTTGGTTACTTGGTATCTTTATTGACCAAAACAATATCGGTTGACCTACTTAGGCCTTAGATGAGCTATTACTTGGTTTTATTTTGGGCCTTTCAGATGATTAAATGATATTTAAGTATAAGTTTCTACTTTTTATATGTTTGAGCATTCTCCCATTCTAATATGCCTTAGCAATATCATTCTATCCACTTTACCTTTTAGGTCGTGTCATCATACTCCCTTACGGCTAAGTAAGATTATGGCGAGAATGCAGCTAGAGAGTGGGCAGTCCACCCGAATAGGTTCTTTTGACCAACAAAAGTTAGCGACCAACCTGAACTGGCTTTGTTGCCTAATGATCCCCTGTAGGGCTTTTGTTGTTGTCGGAGTAACTCATGAGTCCTCTTGTGTTTACAAAAAGGACCTGAGGGTGGTAGTAATCTGAAGTGCTTATACTTGACTTGTCAAAACTACTTCAAACCCTATTCGTCAGGCATTTAGATATGCACGAAGGACTTATCATTAGAAAAGGTGCAATTTAATGATATGTAATCAAGATAAATTAAGTAGCCAATGCAAAAAAAATAAGAATTGAGGGACCAGTCGACCCTTATTTGTTAAATATTGTCTAATGAGCAATCGCAAGTTTGAAAATAAAATTTACTTAAACTAATTAAAAGATAAAGAAGAAGATCTAAAAGTAGAACTTATTGAGATTGGTTGCGTTCCATGCTCTTGGTATCTCCCTGCCCTCCAGCGTTTCCAAGGATATGCTCCTTCAAGATCATCTCTGATCACTCTGAAGGGTCCTTCCCAATTCGGTCCCAGATTTCCATTCGATGGTTTTACAGCACTGACGAGGACTTTTCTCAGGACATAGTCCCCTTTTAGAAACTTCCTCGAGTTGACCCTCTTGTTGTACTGCTTAGCTAGTTATTGTTGGTAAAAAGCTAACTTGATCAAAGACAGCTCTCATTGCTCATCTGCTAGGTCAAGCTCAATTCATAGTTATTCATCATTGAGGTTGTGGTCGACCAGAGTGGTTCTCATAGTAGGGAGACCTGCTTCTAAAGGGATGACAACTTCCATTCCGTAAGTGAGTGCGAAGGGTGTTTCCCCAGTCGGTTTCCTAAGTGTTGTACGATAAACCCATAGAATATGAGGGAGCTCGATAGTTGCCTCAGTTCAAAGTCGTTCAGACACACCAGACCTGTTTCTACGACTTAATATTTAGTCATTGTTATACATCACAAAGAGGTAGAGATAGTATATATCAATCATGTTTAATAAAGTTATTTATGAATTTTAATTGTATAGGATAGGAGTTTGATTTGATCTTGAAAATAGGTTGGGATCTAGAGCTAAAATGAATTCCATAAACTATAGTGCAGATAAAAAAATTAGTGGAATGGTAATATTGATCCATTCATGGAACAATCTCAATTTACATAGGGAGCAACTTAGAACCACTTGCAAGACTTGAAACAGTTAAACTTGTAAGCACACAAGAAAGGAGTAAAGAAATTATGCCTGATCAGTTACAGAAAGCAATTCAAGTATGATACTTCGTGAACTAAAATAAACTCCATGTATTAGTAGAGGCACGCTTATATACTCAATTCATATGGTGGTAATATAAATATATGAGTGCAAGTAGTACACAAGCTGAAACCATTATCCGTAATGAAATCCATATCCCCAAAAATCCACCAAAATATACCAAGCCATTTCAGAGATCATATCGATCGAGTTTTAGGTATACATCCTAAAACATATGCATTTTTTGTTTAGTTGCTTGGTGTGTTATTTTCGAATCTGTTGTAAATTATATTTTTTGGATCCGTGTTCTCGTTTTTAACATTCAATTTTTTCTTTAGATTTGCGTTTTTTTTAAAACGAACTGAAAATATTTTTTTAATCTGAAATTTTTCAAAAAAATTGATTTGTTGATTTAGTTAATTATGGATTTGTTTATATTTGATTTGATTATACAGTTTGAGTGTTCAAATCAGATCGTAAATGTTTTGTCAACACTGATTTGATCGTAGTTCGAGTCTGATTTGATTATACAGTTCTATATTATTTTATATTCTTGGTCTGTATTGTCGGATCTGTGTTGTTGGATATATTTTTTTGTATGTTTAATGTTCCCGATCTATTTTTCAATTTTCTGAGTCTTAAACCGATTGTTTTTTAACTTTATTTTTCCTTTTCAGATCCAAGTTATTCATTTATAACGGATCTACATTTTTTGAGTTTGAATCTGATTTTTTTGGATCTGCCACTATATATGTTTTATAGATCTTCTATATTACAATTAGATTTATAATATGATCTCTTAATGAGATTGCTATAAGTATTTATATTACAAATACATTTCAATTGACTAATAGATACCCGCTAGAATTCGCACTTTATAGACCTCTGGCACATCGGTGCTACATAATAATCATCCGTTACTTACATATACATATGGTAAGCATGTGCTTAATTTTGAGTTCTCTTTCTTAATTTTGTTCATTTGATTCAATGGAGATTATTATTGATTCATATCGATAATTCCAATTGAAACGGTGTTGCTATTTTCCTTTTGATACTCTTACAAGCCACAAGAAAAACCTTTAACTATATGATAGTTAAACAAAAATATTGTTGGCATAATTGTTAGAATATTACAATTCGCAATTCGATTCGTAGGATTCGGTTCGATTAATATACTAATCGATACGAATCAGGATAAGAGTTGGAGGGGCTCTAAAAATCAGACTGAATTAGCCAATTCGGGGGCTGAATCGGGAATCGCACCGATTCACGATTCAAGTGCAATTCATGTTTCTCAGAGGATGTTGAGTATTTTCAACCGACTTAAAGCTCGAGCTTATTTTTTGATTCTTTTAAAATAAACCTAAAAAATATTTTATTATTAAAATAATAAGAAGTTAGTACAAACTTAAGTTACCCTTTGCGAAAGAGGGAGTGACAAATAATACTAGAACAAAATCTAAACTTCGACCACTTTTTCTCTTCTAACCTATTCGAAGCTGCGATTTCCTCTATTTCATATTGCGATCACTTTTTTCTTTCATTATAACCTGTTTGAAGCTAATCGAGGGAGGATGGTAGTTTTGCATTTGGTTGAAGCCAATAGATCTTGTGTAAGGATTTTAAAAGTTATATTATATGGTATTATTATTATGACGTATTTTTTATGTTGTAATGTTTAATCATTATTTGTGTTATTATATTATATATTATATTGTTGTGTTTGAATCTGGACATTATAGGCGGTAGTTTTGTTAGAATTTAGTCATAATTTGAACATGAAAGTTCATTTTGTTAGTTATATGTTAATTAAATCATGTATTATAATTGGTTTTAGGTCATAATATGTTTTATTTCATATTCTTGATGTGTTCTCTTTGCATTCATATAATATTTCCTACATATTTATGTTTATACAGATTCTTACGATTCGGTTCACAGTTCACAATTCATAGAATTTTCGATTCACGATTTGACAACTATGATGGTTGGAGATATGGGATAAATGAGAAATACATAATTTCAGATTTTAATGTAATTGAGATTCATAATTAATTTCCAACTTTAAAATATTAATTTCCAACAGTGGCCCAAGAAATATCCTTTTTTATTATAGAGAGGTTGAAGAAAAAATTTCAAAGTTGGGAACGTCTTATGTTATCCCTCAGAGGTCAAGAAATTTTGACTAATTGAGTTATTCTGATGATACCAAGTTATTTTTTTCATGTGTTCTCCTCCCAATTTATTTATTCAATAAGATTGATACCATAATGCAAAGATTCTCGTTGAGGGTTTAGAAGACAAGAACAAAATTAGCTAGAAAATATGGGACTATATATTCTCTTCTAAATTGGAGGAATTGACTTACATGATTTTAAGAGATTTATCATATATTTTCTTGCCAAGCATTGTTGGAGACTTATTCATAACTTGTAGGCTTTATGGTAAAATAACACACATTTTAATCTAATTTCCTCAAGTTAAACATTATTTGTGGAGGGCCTGCGTTAATGTTTTGGCTTTTCGAACCTCCGTACAATAATGTTATCCAAAATGATTTATAATTATATTACAAATATTATGAAATTTGTAATGCAAAATAATTACAGAATTAAAATGCGATGCCACAAAAACTAGATCGAGGCAAGTTTTAAACACTCTGACCTTAAGACGAATTTTGTCCCGAATTAGTGCTTCTCGGACGTAGCGGTAATCGTCTCGCAGGATACAAAAATTTTACTTGTAAATGTAGCACCCTAATTTGCAAGTCTGTTTGAATCAACTATTGAGAACTCGCATATGAACTCACAGAATTTATGGACTGACTTAATAATAATTTTCGTAACCCTTAAAATGAGACACCTGGCCACTTATTTATACACAAATAAATGGTAGTTTTTTTAAAAACAATTGAAAATTCTAACAGTCAACAGTTGGGAATAACCGAAATTAAATAACCAACCAGATAAAACGAAATTAAAAAAGAAATTAACTAACCAATCAGCTACTCGGGAAAGAACCTTTGCCTTCGAACCATCTGGAAATGAAACACTCTTATCACAATGTTCCCACGTTGTATTCTTTATGGCAGGATCAACCTTCTTCCACTTGTATAATCTCTCGATGCCCATAGTAATCTTTTCGAGAGGCGGACATCAGTTTTCAAAAGGCTAAACATCAGGTTTATCATCATAAGGTTGATTCTCAAGCAAGGAGAACCCAATGGGCTTCTTAAAGATTGCTTGGGATTCATCGGTATCAGGAGGTAAGGGTGTTGGATTAATAGGGGTTGTTAGGTTTGATGGCTTGGAGATAGAGTGATAAACTGAATCTCCGATGGAGTAGATATTGATAATCCCAAGGAGATGATAATTGAGGTTAGATGTAGGAGAGAGCCTAGTTTGCGGTGTTCCTCTATTTTATTGATTATTTCCACTGCTATAAGACATTTTCTAAAATTAAAAAAAATATTTAGTGACGAATGTACGAAAGTCATGTTTATGACTGTGAGCGCAGAAAATATCACAATAAAAGATTCTACAAAAATAATCACAAAGAGAATAAAGTAAAAGAAATCACACGCACAACAATAATATACGTGGTTCAGTAACTTGACTACGTCTACGGAGGGGTTACTTGTTCTTATTAAGTGTCTCTCAAAATCTTAAGTTTTAATCCCTTTGTCCTGGGCCAGGGTTTACAAGTTATAGATCTTATTTTGTAGAGGTTGAGTTGCCCAAGGAACTCAATTAGTCACGTTGGATATATCATAAACTACCTGAATATATCTGCCGAGATTCTTGGAGGTTGATTTAAGTATATCCCTAAGTGTTTTGTTCTATATTAGATATACGTTTGTTTGTCGATCATTAGATTTAGGTCGGTCAACCCCTTAAGCGATTTGGGCATGTTCGGCTACTCTCATTGACCATTGAGAATGGGTCCCCATAATTGCCCCTAAAAAATTTGGGCTTTTATGAGTTATGGGCCAATAATTTTTAATTACACTAACGGCCTTGTAGCTAGAATGGAATTTTTTTAGATTTGGTTAAGTTGGTGAGGGTACACTCATCATGAGCCAAACATTATGGAATACTTGTAATTTGTTTTAATGAGCGAGGGTGCTGTTAACTAGGCATTTGAACCACCAAAAATCATTTAGGAGATCGTGTGTTATCATTATCATCGAACTTCAAATCATAGATATAGTTCTTTTCGTCAGTTAAGTTTAGTGCACCTCCTTCCTTATTTTCTAAGCTTTGCAACGTTCGTCTTCTTCAGTGTCTTCTTTTTCCTCAGAGCTTCGTCATTTTTTGTAAGTTCCACTCACCTTTTTTGTTTTCCTCTTCTTCGCCTTTTTTTGCAACTGTAGTTAGGGTTCTTGTGTGTTCATGGCAAAACTTGATAATAAATCAATAGACGAATTTAGTAAGAAGTACAACATTCCTGGTTGGGTAAAAATCAACTGTTCCCCCTTACCTAGAAATGTGCATGACATTCAAGGGGGCACTGGATTCACATCCATATGATGACCTAGGGGGTTTGAATTTTCCTCCAAACCCTCTCTTTCTTAAATTCTTTAGATATTTTGAAGTAGTCCCTGCTCAATGTTCCGCTAATGTGTAGAAAATAGTAAATGGGGTCGTAGAATTAATACCTTGTATGACACAAAATTGGGTCTTGCTGAAATCTATAACTGTTACATATGGTCGAGAATAAGTGAGGGCCTTATTCACTTGAAGACCAGGAAGGCTGGTCGATTCCTGGTGGTAAATCTTCTAGACTCGCACAAGGATTACTAGGGCCAAGGTTTTATTTCCAGAAATTGGAAACATCTTCCTGTTCGTGCGGGCGAGAGGCAAATAGGCCTAGTATTTTTTTTACTATGGAGAGGAGTGCATAGGTCATTGTTTTTTATCTTATTGTTGTTTCATTTGGTCTTTATTTTCTTCTTCTTTTTATCTTCTGATCATTGTCCTTTCTTCCTCTATTTTGCATCCCGTGCAAAGAATCTTGAGCCTGACATTAGTGAGATCAATGTTAATAATCTTCTAAAGGCTTGGAGCACTAAAGAGAGGCTACCTGACGGTGAGCATACCGGGTTAACAGATTATCTGTTGGAGTACAAAAATACTACAACCAGCTTTGTTGCTCGTCCTGTTAACGAGGCTCCTGAGGTTGGTCCTTCTGAGCTAGTCGTTATTGAAGAGGAAAGAAGAAGAAGAAGAAGAAGAAGAAGAAGAAGAAAGCTAAGAGGGGGAGGAGGAGAGGTAGGAGTGGGAGAAGAAGAAGAAGAATGGGAAGAAGAAAAAGACATGGCCCCTCTGATTAAGAGGAGAAAGTTGAGGCTCCCTGAGGATAATGACCATATGGTCTTATCTGATCGGATCCAGTCTCTGAAGACATATGCAACTGATTCCCCTAAGGGCAGTGGTTCTGGCCCATCTAATAAGGGAAAAGAGAAAGAAAAAGAAAAAAAAGAGATGAAAATAGGGGTAGAGGAGAGGAAGAGAGAGAAAGAGAAGAAAAGAGAAGAGGAAAAGAGGAAAGAAGAGGAGAGAGTGGAGACCAAGAGGAAGTTGGTCCTACAGTCCTCTGGGGTACATTTTTTCCCAAGTTTTGAGGGGGCTAGTGTGGGTGATGCACCTTCTTTGGCCCCTGACCTATTGAAAATGGCAGTGCTCACCGCTGATTACGAGCGTTCATCTAGGTTGGGATCATCCTAGCTCGCCCTCAAGACTGCACAAGGAATGGCCCTCGTAAGTCTTTTCCGTTGTTTATTTTCCTTTACTCTTCCTGTTATTGTACTAATTCATTGTTCTTTTCTTCTGTGTGCATATGCTATCTGATTTTACCACTAATGCTCAAATGTGTAACTTCTCCCTCATGTGTTGTATACATTTAACATTCAAATGTGTGAAAAATATTGTCTTGTATGAAGACATAAAAACTAATATATTTATTACGTTAAGGTGCTATATTTATATTATGTGAAAAGAGTTAAAATTGCAATACAAATAACAAAAATTGGTTGAAAATTAATGAAATTTGTACCTATACATAGTTATTTAAAAAAATTTAATAGTAAGTCATATGTTAAATATTTGTGTCCTATATGAACTAATGAGAATAATACGAAAATTAAAACTTGACATTTGGACACCCATCTTCTTAGTGGAAACAGGGGACAATACTACATTTGAAGATCATTTCTATTTTTTCGCGTAATATTTTTATACGTTCCATTTTTCAATTAAATTCATGGTCATTTATTGATGATAAATCTTTCACGCAAATGAAAATTATGTCAAAGAGAAAAATCATATTCTAGATCCTACTCTCTCACTACATGAACATCAAAAATCAGATAATGAACATCAAAATAAAATTTATGTTTATTTATGCCTAAGATTTATGTTAATTGTCTCTATTTAGTTACGCATGCCTAACACTTCACAAATATTACAGCCATTTCACATAGATATATTAGAAAGTAGATACTTTTTCACTATTTTTAATGATTTAAATTTGTGATCACTGCTTAACTGCATATTGAAGCCTAAATTAATATTATTGTTGGTAGAATATATAATTAATACTCTAGCTTGATCCATAGAATGACCTATTTGTTTATATTTTTAATTTTTAAATTTGTTACCACTCCTCAATTGCGTCTTGAAGGATTAAAACTTTACAAATTAGTTTGTGTGCTAATTCTATATGCCAAATCTAATTAGTTACCAAGCAAGGGGTGGGGACACACCTAGACATTGGGACTTTTACAAGTAGGTGTTGATGTATTAGAACCAGCATAAGCAATAGGAGCATGGGTAGTACCATTTGGCATATTAATGCATTTGGGTTTCTTATACTCAGTTCCAAAACAATTTTAGTTGTTCTTTGTGCCATCTTAAAATAAATCATTTGGCAGTTATTGTATACCCAAGCGTGATCAGAGGCGGAATCTTTCACTTTCACCGTCAGAATCAGTGCTTGGATCGAATCATTTTTATGAGGTAATTATTTTTTCCCTCCTTTTTTTAGTTTTGCATTGATTCTTTCTTTATTTCTTTTAAATTTTTTAGTTTTTCTTTTATGTATTAATTTCTTTATTTCTTTTATATTTTTCAATTTTTCTTTTATATATTATTTAGTTTTATTTAATGTTTTTTTTTCTAAGATTTGAATTTAAATTCATAATATTTGTAACTGCAATTTATGTATTCATACTTGTTAGTTTATTTGTTAACAAATGCAGTTTATGTTTAACATGTCAATTTAATTTGTTAGTTTGCTAGTTTATTTATTAACAAATGTTAGTTTAATGTTTAACTTGATGTCAGTTTATTTGTTAATTGAAAAAAAAATTGAAATAATATTAGGGATACTGAATATTAGGGCTACTAACTTGAAAAAATATTAAGTGTGTTTTAATGATTTTTTTTCAAAAGTTATTAATTAATTTAGTGAAATTTTACTACTAAAATATAATTTGAATGGCTAATTGTTTATAGTACAACTTCAATCCGTCAATATATTTTTAGAGCTAAAAATTTGTATAACACTCAAAATAATCCAAAAAAATCGGCTCAGGGACTCCCACCCCTGAACCCTCGACACCACTCGAAACTTTGACTCCCACAAACTAAGAATCCTAGATTCGCCACTGAGCGTAATGGGTCAACACAACAGCACTAATGACCACTATTTCAAGAACCATGTATTCCTTACATTTCAGAACAACAATATGCATCCTACGATTAATCCGAATGATCCTCATAAATATTGGATCAATACTCAGCATCATGATTGTCTTCGGGGGCGGAGCCAGGTGGTGGCTTGGGGGGCCTAAAAAAAAAACATTGTTAAAATATAAATTCAGCGCATCCAAAATATAAATTCAACACACCCCTAATAAGACTTTTGGTGATTTTCCTCAAAAAAATTCAAATAACCTCAAAATAAATTCGGCTCGGGGGCTCTCGCTCCCGAACTCCCAGAAATCAAAGTTAAGATAGCTCGTCCTGGCGTGAAATCCTAGCTCCGCCACTGATTGTCTTCAATATTATTTCATTGCAGTACAAGAATGCCTCATTACATTGACAAAGTTCAGCTTAAAAGAATAGAAATTTTACCGTATATTCTGGAAGTTCAGTTTGGAAATTAATTGTACAAAAATTTACTTCACAAGTAATTGTAAATACAGCTTGGGAAATTCATTGTTTTATGCTTTCGTTATTGGTTCATACTATTTATGAAATACTATAAGGAATTTTGGGGTGCGATAATATATTGAACATTTATTTCAATATGTTTGAACTAGTACGTCCATGCATAGTGTGGCTGCATGCTAGTTAAAAATAATAAAGCCGAAGAAAAACACACCACCACATGAAAGCACAAAGTCGCCATCATCAAAATGATTGAGGTTTGCCACTCAAATAAATTGTAATCTTGAGACTGGATTCGGCAACATCCACTCTTCCATCCAAGGCCCCATAAAGTGGTTTGCCACTCAAATAAATTGCCACTCAAATAACTAAAAGTGTTACAATAGCCACATATACAACAACATGGGACTGCATTTTATACTTTTCTCTACGTACGGTACTGAGTGAACAAATCCAGACGATTCAAAGTCTCCCCCTAGAGTCATCATGATGGGGATGTTAGATAAAATTTAATATATGAATTTATATATAAAATAAATATGAATTATAGGGTATCAAATAAAAGTAGGCTAATTAAAGTGATTAATTTAAGTTTTGGGGCTTACTAATGTATTATTAAAGTGTAGGTTTTATTGTATAGAGACAAGCGTAATTTCTATTTTTATGATGAGTTAAAATAGAAATATACGAAATATGAAACGACACGATTGTGTTATAAATAGGGGTCATGGTCTCCAGATCAAACAACACCAATCTTCTGATTCCCATTGTCAGAGAGAAATTTAGAGAGGAAATAAAAGTGTTGATCTGGAAGAGCATAAGACCTCATACTCAGATATTTTAACTTTCTGTCATGGATTCAGGTACGCTTCCGCAAAATCAATATTTATATTTCTTGATAATTCAATATGAATGTTCCTGTTTGTGTGATAGTTTTCACAAAATAGAAATTAATCTATCATGTGGTATCAGAGTTATTTCATGTTGAATTGTTGAGAATATATTAGGAAGGTATTGATATTAATTTTCGACTGCAAATATTTTTTTAAAAGGTTTAATATTTCAGAAAATTTTTGGATTCGGAAATATTCTCGTTTCATTACGATTCCAACGATATAAAATTCATGAAATTTGGACTAGCGGTTGATTTGATGGTAGTGGAAGGTTAACGGTTCGACTCTTGGTGTTTCATATTTAAGCCTCTTAAATGATGAAAATTGTGAAGGATCTCAAGAGGTTTTGAATCCATGACCTTTCAAGTCTGGAGCCAAAGGGGTTTTGCACCCATGACTTTTCAAGTCTAGAGCCAAAGGGGTTTTGAACCCATATACAAATTTAAATTCAAATTTTGGTGTATTTATATATATATTTCGAGATAAATTAATTTAAACAATATGTCACCAAAGTGACCTCTTTTGTTCAAAATTAATTTTATTTCGAAATATAAAAAGAATTACGTGCATGTAATTTATGTGAATATTAATCGGCCCAAAGGAAGATTATTTTTTAACAAAATTACATTGCCACTTTAATAATAAGCACATGATAATTATTTAGTTTTACATATGAATAATAAATCGGCGCAAAGGAAGAATTATTATTCAATATGTTCTTATTATCAGTGTTTGATTATTACGGCAAGATATCACTTACATGTTGATATTTTTTCCAAAGATCAAATATTAATAGAGTGTCCGATATCTTAAAATGGGGTTTGTCCTTTATTTGAATTTATTTTTGATTTAAGACATATATGAGCTAGTTTTATTTGTTTATTGTTATCTGATTCAGCTATCAATTCTGCTTCCAACATTACTGCCAGTATTAATTCTATTCCCATGCTTAATGGCACAAACTTTAAGTCATGGCAAGAGAACCTTCATATAGTTCTCGGTGTCATGGATCTGGACCTTGCATTAAGGGTTCCTTCTCCTGCACCTCTTACGGATAAAAGTTCCTCTGATGACAAAAAGGACTTTGAAAGGTGGGAGAAGTCAAATCGCATGTGTTTGATGATCATAAAGAAGGCCATTTCAGAAGCATTCAGGGGCACAATATCGAAAACGATAAAGACAGCAAAAGAGTTCCTAGAAGAAATTAAGAACAGATTTGCCAAAAATGAAAAGACTGAAACAAGTACACTTTTGGCAAGTCTCATCTCAATGAAATATAAAGGTAATGGGAACATTAGGGAGTACATTATGGAAATGTCTCATCTCGCTTCAAAGTTAAGAGCACTTAAGCTTGATCTCTCTGAGGATTTGCTTCTGCATTTGGTTCTGATATCTCTTCCCACACAATTCAGTCACTTTAAGGTGAACTACAACTGCCAAAAGGATACTTGGTCTCTTAATGAGCTCATCTCACATTGTGTGCAAGAAGAGGAAAGACTGAAGCAAGATAAGACAGAAAGTGCTCATTTGGCTAGTACTTCCAAGGACAAAGGGAAGAAAAGAAAGAAGGATAAAGAAGCTGCAGTGGTTCCACATCCAAAGAAACAACATAAAGAAAAAACTGTTGATGGTTGCTTCTTCTGTGGAGCTGCGGGACATAGGAAGAAGCAATATACCAATTATCATGCTTGGCGTGTCAAGAAAGGTACACTTCTTAACCTAGTTTGTTCTGAGGTTAATTTGACTTCGGTACCTAAACACACTTGGTGGATAGATTCTGGTGCAACCACTCACATCAGTGTGTCTAGGCAGGGTTGCTTGAGTTACCGAAAGCCAAATGATGGTGAAAGATACATTTTTGTGGGCAATGGCAAGAAGGTTGAAGTTGAAGCAATTGGGATATTTAGGTTATTATTGAAGTCTAGTACTTATTTGGATTTGAATGAGACATTTATCGTACCGTCATTTAGACGGAATTTGGTTTCTAATTCTATATTGGACAAATTTGGTTATACTTGTTCCTTTGGAAATAATAAATTTAGTCTTCTTCATAATTCAAATTTGGTTGGTACTGGTTCTTTATCTTATGTAGATAACCTTTATATGCTTGATACTATTGCTTCATATCATGAAACCTTGCAATTAAGGGCTTAAGGTATTAAAAGAAAATTAACCAATGAGAATTCTGCATCATTATGGCATAAGAGATTAGGTCACATCTCCCAAAGGAGAATTGAAAGACTTGTGTCAGATGGAATTCTAGATTCCCTTGATTTTTCAGATTTTAAAATTTGCAAAAATTGCATAAAGGGAAAACAGACAAACATAAGGAGATCTGGTGCTAATAGGGCTACAGACGTCTTAGAACTGATACATACAGATATTTGTGGGCCATTCCCTACGGTTTCATGGAACGGTCAACAATATTTTATCACATTCATAGACGATTTTTCACGTTATGGCTACCTTTATCTCATCCATGAAAAGTTCCAATCTCTGGACGTGTTCAAGTCATTCAAGGCTGAAGTTGAAAATCAACTCAGCAAAAAGATTAAAAGCGTCAGATCTGATCGTGGTGGTGAATACTATGGTAGGTATGACGGTTCAGGTGAACAACGCCCAGGACCATTTGCTAAATTTCTAGAGGAGTGCGGTATCATCCCGCAGTACACCATGCCAGGTTCTCCAAGCATGAATGGTGTTGTTGAAAGGCGAAACAGAATGCTTAAAGACATGGTAAGTAGTATGATCAGTTACTCTAACTTACCAGATTTCCTCTGGGGTGAAGCATTAAAGACTGTAGTGTATATCCTTAACAGAGTACCAGCTAAAGCAACTGTTAAAACTCCTTTTGAACTTTGGGCAGACAAGAAGCCTAGTTTGAAGCACCTTCGTATTTAGGGATGTCCAGCTAAAGCGAGGCCTTATAGGCCACATGAAAAGCAACTGGATTCCATAATAGTTAGTTGCTATTTTGTTGGATACTTTGAAAGATCTAGGGGTTACAAATTTTATGATCCTACTACCAAAATAACTTTTGAGACTGGAAATGCCCGGTTCTTTGAGGATGTTGAGTTTGCCGAGGGGGATAAGGTTAAGGATTTTGGTTTTGAAGAGGAATATGTTGATATTCCCACAGCTGTTATTAACATTGATCAGGATCCAATTCCTGACATTATTCAAGAAGCAGATCCTAATCAAAACAATATCCAAGAATCTCCCATTCTAGAAGAACAAACTCTACCACCTCCAGAACCAATGCCATTAAGGAGATACACTAGAGAAAGAAGAAGTGTTTTGCCAAATGATTACATTGTATTTCTCCAAGAACATGAGTTTGACATTGGTGCGGTGGAAGATGATCCAATCACCTTCCGTCAAGCCATGGAAAGTTCTAAATCTCAAGTGTGGATTGATGCCGTGAATGAGGAGATAAAGTCCACGAAGGAAAATGACATTTGGGATCTTGTCCCATTGGTTGCAAATGGATATTTAAAACCAAGAGGGATTTAAAAGGTGAAATGAAGAGATACAAAGCCCGTCTTATCACTAAAGGCTTTACACAGAAAAAAGGCATCGATTATAAAGAGACTTTCTCTCCGGTTTCATCGAAAGACTTAGGATAATAATGGCACTTATGGCGCACTTTGATCTTGAGCTTCATCAGATGGATGTTAAGACTGCGTTTCTTATGGTGACATTGATGAAACAATATATATGGTGCAACCATAAAACTTTGTGTCGGGAGATGTAAAGAAAACAGTTTGCAAATTAAAGAAATCCATTTATGGGCTTAAGCAAGCTTCTCGTCAATGGTATTACAAGTTTCATCAAGTTGTCATCTCGTTTGGTTTTTAGATGAATCTGGTTGATGATTGTATATACCACAAGTTCAGTGGGAGTAAGCATATTTACTTGGTTTTATATGTTGATGACATTCTGCTTGCCACCAACGATATAGGTATGTTACACGAAACCAAGAGATTTCTTTCAAAGAAATTTGAGATGAAAGATCTTGGTAATGCTTCTTTTGTGTTGGGTATACAAATACACCGAGATCGCTCTCAGAGTACACTTAGTTTATCACAAAAGAGCTATATCGAGAAAGTTCTTAAAAGATTTGGCATGCATGATTGTAAACCAGGTGACACCCCTGTAGCTAAAGGAGATAAATTTAGTCTCAATCAATGTCCCAAGAATGATTTTAAGATTCGGGAGATGAAAAAGATTCCTTATGCGTCAGCAGTAGGAAGTCTTATGTATGCTCAAGTATGTACGCGTCCGGATATTGCGTACATTGTTGGCATGTTGGGAAGATAATTAAGTAATCCTGGAAAGGATCATTGGATACCATCCAAGCAAGTCATGAGGTACTTACAGAGAACAAAAGACTACATGCTCACCTATCGGAAGTCAGAACAGTTAGAGATCATCGGATATTCTGACTCCGATTTTGATGGATGCCAAGATAGCATGAAATCTACTTCAGGTTATATCTACTCACTTACTAGAGGTGTTGTATCGTGGAAGAGTGTTAAGCAGTCTATTATAGCTTCTTCCACCATGGCAGCTGAGTTTGTAGCTGGTTATGAGGCGTCCAATCAAGGAATATGGTTGCAAAATTTTATCACGGGGCTGCATATTGTGGATGGCATTGAAAGACCACTTAAGTTATTTTGTGAAACTAAATCAGCAGTACTGTATTCCAACAACAACAGGAGTTCTACGAAGTCAAAGTTTCTTGACATTAAGTTCCTAGTTGTAAAAGAAAGAGTTCTGAGTGGACTTATATCTATAGAGCACATTGGAACAAACTCCATGATTGCGGATCTGCTGACTAAGGGATTACCACCCAAGGTCTTTCATGAGCACACTGCTCATATGGGTGTAATTTCTTTTCAGGATATGTCAGTTTAGTGGGAGTTTGTATTTTATATGCTTTCATAGACATATTTGATTTAATGGATATTGTATGGTTATTTACTGCAGTAAAGTATTAAGTTTATATTCACTCTGACTATATATGGTTTGATCTCACTAAGGTTTAAGGAGGACCAGTTGGAAATAGGCATGTTAAGATCACATTGCATGAAATTTTCATGCTACACATCCACACTTGATCTTTGTCATTAGTTGCATTGATATATGTGATCATTGATGGGTCTACTTACGAAATATGTAATGACGATCGCTTTGATTGTATATTGGTGCAATTAATGAACAAGATTGTTAAGATACATAAAGTTTGATAGCTAAAACTCATGAGCTCATAAAGTATAATTCAAATTTATAAAGTTACATATATATATATATAGCCCAAATGGGAGATTGTTAGAGTAAAATTTAATATATGGGCTTCTATATAAAATAAATATGAATTATAGGCTATCAAATAAAAGTAGGCCAATTAAAGTGATTAATTTAAGTTTTGGGGCCTTACTAATGTATTATTAAAGTGTGGGTTTTATTGTGTAAAGACAAGCGTAATTTCTATTTTTATGATGGGTTAAAATAAAAATATACGAAATATGAAAAGACACGATTGTGTTATAAATAGGGGTCATGGTCCCCAGATCAAACAATACCAATCTTCTGATTCCCATTGTCGGAGAGAAATTTAGAGAGGAAATAAAAGTGTTGATCTGGAAGAGCATAAGACCTCAGACTCAGATATTTTAACTTTCTGTCATGGATTCAGGTACGCTTCCGCAAAATCAATATTTATATTTCTTCATAATTCAATATGAATGTTCCTGTTTGTGTGATAGTTTTCACAAAATAGAAATTAATCCATCAGGGGAAAGTATTCCTCGCCGGCTTAAGAGCCATGTCCAATACATGGGCTTGGATTAAAATAAGGTCCCTTCATAGGAAAAATAATCCGTTACAAACAAAATGCCTACATCTTGCCTACCAAGGGTATACGAGTAGTCTGCAGTCCTTCTCTCGGAAGTACATAAAATGGTCCATGAATAGCTCCAAGTTCACAACCCCATCAAGTAACATCTTCTCGCTCGACGACAGTATAAGTTTAGCAAGAGACACATCCTAACTGGCGTAATAACAATATAATCGACCACCTAAGTTCTAGCATGGATAAGTAATCCTAACAAAAAGGCAAAATCCTCGTAAGTTACCCAAATTCCTCAAGCCTAAAATGGATGAGATGATATCTTAACAATCAGTTGCAGCTTTATTGCAGCTTGGAGCATGTTTCAATCAGTTGGTTGATTGATTACACTACTCCAGCAACACACTATCTCTATCAAGGTTCATCCTTTTGACATAGTCAATGACATAAGCAAAGAGTACAACCACACACCTGGTGGTAACAATCATAATCACGATGGTTCAAAGTGGCCATTTGAGACCTCTTTGTTACGATAGCAACATGAGGAAAGGAATGGTGGCCATATAAACTTAGGGAGAACATGCATATAAAAAAAATTAGAATACCTTTTGGTTTTAGACCTCTTCTATGTCATATAATACCACTGTACAACTTACCTTTTAGTTTTTTTCTTTACAAATAAACATACAAAATGTCAACTCTAGTTTTGTTCTTTACAACAATCTTTTTGTTTTCTTTTTCTTTTTATTTGAAAATTTAAAAAGAAAAAAAAACATAAGAGTTTTAAATGTCAGCTCTAGTATGAAAAAAATTATGATACCAACATTAAAATAAATTCGGCACAAAAATCACTCATTCCCCAAATGGAAATGAATGTGGGAGAACAGGCATATAGTCCCAAAATCTAACATTTAAACATCTTATGCTTTTGTTTCTTTTTATATCGATTTTTTATGTGTACGTAACATTGTGTATGGGACGTCATTGTTTACAGGGCAACAATGTATTTTTCTAATACAAAATAATTACTTTCCACATATTTCATAAGGTATGGAAAAATTAAGCAGGGAATCGAACCAATTCAGAGCAAACATGTTAACGCTCAACACATTGTTACGGCTACTGAAAGACAATGGTGTAAAGGATGCACATTGGGCAATAATGTAAAATACCACATTTCGGACACTACTTAACACTTACACAAAGGGATTAGTTACAGATGCTTATTACAAGAAATACGACTCCAACCTAATAGCCAGCATCAACCAATTCAACATAAATCCACGTAGTTTTAGGCTTCGTCGGGGTATGGTGGACTTTACATCGGAGCATGTGTCACAAATCCTGGCCATATCAAACATGGGAGGGAAAATACAGATACACAAGTGAGGGAAATACCAAAAGATACTTTCATTAACAACTATTTCTACACAAATAACCAACCATCAAAGAAAAAGGTTGAAGATGCGTTGGTGGCCACACTTAAAGGCAATAAAGATGAGGATGTGTATGAAGGTGTTCACTTGATTGTTCTCCACATATGTGTATCGTTTTTTTGTGCCAACACCTGAAACTCATTGGGATGGGTATTTGCAAAGTACATATATGATATTTCAAAAATCAAGACGTATAATTGGGCTTCAGCAATACATACATAGTTGATTGACTCATTGATAAAGAAAATGAAATACAACCACCCGTCAATGGTAATAGGATGTGTCATGTTGCTTTTGGTGAGGAAACATTAACAAATACAACTCAACTATCAGATTTGTATTGAGTATGCCATTATGGGTCAATTATTAAGCTGCTTCCATTACATACCTTAATTAGCTTGTACAACTATACATTCATTATGGATTATGTTTTTAATCTTTAAATGAAAGTTCATTAAGGAAAAAGTTGGAATGTTATTTTATTTATATTTAAATTGGTTAGTGTATGTTTCAATGACATTGAACACAAATAATGAATCTTATGTTTACGTATTTTACAGTTCTGGTTTTGTGAAGTCACAAATGTCATTAAGCCCATTCAGGAATGAAAGAATCTTATACCGAGATTCCTTAAGTTGGACATTCAAGCGTTAAATAAAAAATTCACCAACATACACATGGATATGCTAAAGGTATACGAGTAAATATTGGTCAATATCCAGTTTATAAAAGAATAACATATGTGTCATGTTAATATATCTCTAACACATAGTGATTTGTAGGTGAGCCCTCGTAAACTACCAAGCAGTGTAAGAAAATCAGGGAAACATCCACTAATTGTAGTGGTGGACGAAGATAGTGATGAAGATTTCGTTAATGCATCTAACATAAAGGGGAAAAAGCATAATGGTCTTTTCACAAGTTTTGACAACAATGAATCCACTAATGGGTTCCTTCATGAAGTAACCTCACTGTCGAAAACACCAGTCCCGAAACAATAAACAAATCACCATTGAACAGACCATTTCATACCATGGGAGAAAATATGAATAAGGTATTTGAATTGGAAGAAGAGGTTGACAAACAACTAGTATCGGGGGTGATTGCGTTGACATCATTCTAGAAATGCTTACCTTCGTACGAGAGTTGAATAAATTTTAGAGAAGGGAGTATGAAATATATGGCACCCCAATGTAAACAGCAGAATAGTGCCTAGAGGAAAACAATGAAGAGTTGGAGGACATAACTAGGAAGTTATAATAAAAGGTTGGAGAACTTCAAGAAGAAATGGATGTGGATAAGAAAAACTTTAAAAAGTGCTATTGAGACAAACAACCAAGACATAAAAGTTGGACAAGATATTGAATTTTGAAATACAATAGCGGAAAGAGTTGTATTCGAGGGTAATTAACCTTTCTAGACCTTGTTTAGAACTTTGTGTAGCTAACAGTAGGAACAATAATTTACTAAAAGGGATTGTTAGCCTGGTTGCAGATAAGGTACGTGACATTTTTACATTGTTGAATCAATTACAACATTTAGTTCAAAAGCGAAAGCTCATCAAGAAAACATCCCTAGACTTTACTCACATATTTTTTCAAGTATTTCAAAATACGCCTCCAAATATTGTGGAGGATAAAAACGCTTAAAAGGCTCTGATACCAATTTGTGAACGCGATGTGATATCGATTGTTTTTTGATTCGCAAATTTCCAATTACGAGCTTATTTAATTAGATGCAATCTTTTTTATCCAAGTTAAACCAATAATCCAATTTTATTAAAACCTAACACATGCATCTAAGTGAATAAATTAATTATGTCATCCATGCATCTAAGTGAATAAATTAATTATGTCATCCAAAACATAAATTGCTGGAAACACAGATTTCAAGAAAAAACTCTTTCGGGTAAAATCTTTATTTTACTATGAAGAGTAAATCGCAACTTACATATACACAATGAAATCTGCAATGAATATTTCGCATAACACTCATATATACCGCAACCTAGAACCAACAATGAATTTATCGCAGCAAACCCACAAGAACTGTAGCTCTGTCTTCAGCAAAAAACACCCTCAAGCATTCCTAAGTGACCACAGTCGTCAGCAAGCAATTCCCTCGAGAACCACTAAGTCAGCAGTAGAGAAATCTTTCCTACAAGAGAAGCTTCAACAAGATTATGTCTTGGGTTCCGAAATGATTCACTAAAGTAATTGGAATGATTTGTGAATCAGAAACAAAATTTTTAAAGCCCAAAAGAGAAGACTAAAAATTATGCAGATTGCGGGTTTTGTGTATCAAAACTCTCAGGTCTTCTAAAGCAAAATGGACTCATAAATCAGTTATTTATAAAAAAAAGTTGAGTCTAAGGGGTCGTTCGAACGAGATCTTAAAGTCATTTGAATGACATCTGATGTCGTTAGAAGAGACTTCGAACGACTTTACAAATGAGGTAAAAAAATGCAAAACACTACGGGTTCGTTTAATGAAATGCTTCACGTGATGACAACCTATCGAGTGATATGAAATGTCATTTGAAGGGGTCGTTTGTAGGACTTCCTCCTGTCGTTTGAACTACTGAAGCGAAAAATAATTTTTATTAAAACTTTGCTTGCATGTCTTAGAAAAATTATTTTGACTCAATAAAACGCCTCAGATTGATCAAAAAACATTTTAGAAAAAAATATCCCAACACTTAAATGAAACATTAATGACCTTTAAACACAAACTTATTAATATCAATCTCATTGAGGCTTGTTATTGATGAAATTTAATATTCGGATCCGTCTTGATGTATATTTGAACTTGAACTTTCTTCGACGGGTGTAACGGTATAAGACATACTTCAAATGTAAAACGGACTGTGTAAAATATGTCCTTACAAATCTCCCTTATGTCTATGCCTGTACAAACTAAAAATATTCTGAATTATAAAATTAAATGTCCTATAAAAATCTAATACCCTCCCATGCAACCCAAAAGCCGAAAAGGTACTAAATATGCAAGTCTTCAAATTCTTCAAAAACCTTCAACTTTGACATCTTCAAATCTCCAACGTTTCTTTGTCATCATCAGGTTGTGCAAAATAATGATCCTCAATTTTTTATACATATACACATGAGACATGAAATAAATACCTTCGTGACCTATCGAGTTTCAAATGAGATAAAGATAAACATAAATCAAAACAAATATCAAATTTCAAATCTCCCCCATAATTCAAAATGTACTCCTCCATAATCATAATTCGTTCTCCCCCTCTTTATTTGTCTGAAATAGACAAGAAAAAAAATAAACACAATAAGCATGGAGTGACACGATAACTAAAGCAATTCATCATGAATAAATCAACTACGATCATCCAAGGATAAACTCAAAAGCATTCACACACTCTTTATGATTTTTTAATTTTTTCAAGCAAAGAAAAATTTACAAAAAAAAATCACACACCATGAATTTACAATAAGATAATCAAATCATAGAAATGGAATGAATGGGTGTGATCAAATTCGATAGAAAGATCAATGCAATCAAACATAACACATGTGCACGATGTATATGGATACTCCTAACGAATGAACTCAAAACCGTCCTTAGGTGTCAAAATGTGAATTTAAATGACATTAGCTCAATCTAATCGACTCAACAAAGTCAAATGTGATTTTCACACCAATAACGTCTAAAACCATGTAATGCTTTTTCATGACTTTGTAAGGATGTGCAAACCCATTGATTAAATGACATCCGAACACCCTCATAAAAAATAAATCTTTTATTTTTCTAATGAGATGATCTAAAACCTAATGGCCCCTTTTTGGCATATTTATCTTTTTATAGCCTTAAATTTTTTCAGGCTCTTTTCTACCTCTTTAAACCTTGGATACTTTTTATAATGCCACAATTTTTTAGATCCGATTTAAACGGTGTATTAGTCGTAAAGGATATGTGTACCTTTCGTAGACCTTCCCCATTCACTCATCATTTTAAACATAGTCCTTATGGGCAACGGTTCTTACATACACTACTTTCATTGTCAAGTTTTATCGCATTTGATTTGTTTTAAAGACATGATTGATATGGAAACACTTCGACCAACATGTGATAGACAAGTACAATAATCAAAAAAATTCATGCACACGTGCATTAACAGAAATCATGAGTCAATCATGTAGAAAGTAATCTCAAATTTCATCTCAATGACTCCAAGCATTGTAAAGCACAAAATGAAATGAGGATGCGTCTCAAATCACTATCAAATAGTCACATATGTATGGAATGATGTTGTGACTTAGTCACCATAAATGTCCATTCATAAACAGTGTAAAACAAAATACAAAAATCTTTTTATTTTTTTTCAAAAATTTTATCACAATAAAATCTTTTTGGCTTTTTCAAATTTTTCTCAAAAAAATAGAAAATATTTTTATATATTTTTCCAAAAAATTTCATAAACAAAAATCTTTTTGGCTTTTCTAAAAATATATAAAAAATGGAAAAGATAAATACAAAAGTGGTACATACTAGCAATAAGCATAAAATATCATCATGAAAATCATCTTATGCTAGCAAATAAGTCAAAACCTCATCCGTTAGGTGTGGAGGAGTTTTCCAAAGGTGGTGATATCCTATGAAAAACATCCATCAAATCATGTGAAGTTTTGCTAAAAACTTAACTTGCTCTTTAATATTTGCAAATTCTTTCATGTAATCTCCATGAGCATTAAAAGTATCGTGTGTGGGTGCGTGTGTGGCAACACGTGACAAAACTCTATGTGACACATTGCTCAACTAAAAGAAAAATTCACTAAGATATCCTCTCTTCTTGCAATGGGTGCAAACATACATGGTCCTAGGAACACCTCTCTCAAATCGTCTATGACGCACTCTCCTATCGGGTAAGGGATGCCTAGGTGGGTTAAGTTGAGAGCCATATGGATCTATCACAAACTCAAGAACCATCTCAGGTGCAACATAGGAAGTAAACGCACTGTCATAACCTATTACTAGTCTCTCAACATTACCCAAAGAGGTACAGAGGAGCATCTTACCAACCTTCTTAGATGTGTCCTCTGTAGTGACCGTGACCTCCCGGGCACACTTGAGATCGCTCTCTAGTTATAACACATGGACTTCAAGTTCACTATTTTCTAGACCTGCGATGATCAACTGCTCACTCAAAGAAACCTTCTCCTTCTCAAGTTGACTCATTGACGCCTCAAATCCCCTCAAAACTTCTATCTCTCTCTAAAAATCTAACTCCTTAAGACATAACTTCTTATTCAACTTCTTTATCTTTAAGGTCTCGGTATATATATATATATATCTAAACGCTTTTTGGAGCTCACTTTCAAACTCACCATCACTCACACTCGAAACACTCAAATCATCATTGGGGCTCTCACGTGAATAAGTATACTCATCGTCGTGGGAAAAACTGGGTGTGCTCACGTGACTTGACACAAAGGCGACACACATACCATGTGATGAAGCATCCCCGAAATCATTCACCTCTTCCTCACTATTGCTAAGAGTGGCTGGCATAGTAATCTTCTTCTCCTTTCTCTTTAGCTAGCGGGACAGTCAAAGGGTTTATTCCCCTTTCCCTCGCACTCAAAATATCTTTCTTCTTCCTCTTTCTCTTTCTATTTCTCACCGATCTCTTTGGTCTCTTCTTTCTTTTTATTTTTCTTAAAAAAACTTTTTATTGGAAGAATTTTCTTTGAAAAATTTGAGAATTTTTTTAAAAATTTTAGCAAGCATAGCCATATCATCAAAATCAAATTCACCCTCAAACTCGAACTCACAAACTTTCACTTTCTTTTTCTTCTCTCTCTTAGATAGTTCCTCACCTTTTCTAGATTGGGTACGTACGATTCTTCTCTCCCTTCTCTCTCTTAGATAGTTCCTACCTATCTCATATATGAATTTACATATGTATGCCAATATAATATATGTGTCATTATATTTGTGAAAATTACAGATAATCGATTGTTACATGTTTATATTGGTTGATCAATTCAAGAATGATGCTAATATCAAAAACATTTACATGTCAATTTATGGTTGGGTACGTACGATTACCTACAATAATTAATAGTTGTTCTTAACTAACTACAACAACTCATGGATTACTTGTACTGTATAAATCATGTTGCGTCCACATTTATCTTGGCATAATCAAAATAGAAACATTTATATATTGTAAATTATATGTTTGACTTGATTAGTATATATTATTTGAAAAACTAACAAACTATGTTGTTGTTTCTTGAAAAGATTACTAATGTGGTTAGAAATGTGGTTGCAACTAAAAATAAACAAGACATAACCATCATTAATTAATCCAACAAAAGTTGCATAGTCTTTATATGCCATTATCACTACATAAATACATAACACAACTACACTAAACCGAATATGCCTCCACTGTGAATGATCATTTGTTAACTTCAACATGGATCGCCTACGACTTAAACCTCGTATCAGATCATACGTTTCGAACACGCTACCACCTAAAATGAATATAACTCCATTGCAACATATTTTTCATCCACATTATCAATTTATAAATATAAATGAATTTTAAAATTACCATTCACATACTAGTTTGGCTAAACGATCTCATATTCTAATCGCACGGATATTTTAACATTCGATTACGTATAATAAACTAGTATCGTGCCTATTTTTGAAAGAGATCAATGAAACTCCATAATCATATTGTAGGGAGAAGTCAAGAAGAAGAAGAATGCCTGAATAAAAAAATTTATGTATGACATTATGCTTCAAAACATAAGAACCTATAGCAAGGTATTTATCACGTTATACCATGACAAATACTTCCACTTCACTTTACTATTCCTTGATAGGGAACATGGACTTTGGTACCACTGTAACCCATTAAACAGGACGATGGAAATCATAACAGATAGATGTTACAATGAGGCTAAACAAATGGTAGTCACATAGTTAGTATGAACTTTTTTATTAATAAAATGACAACAACATGATAAAGTCATATACACTTTAATGTAATGAGTTTTATAATGTAAAAGCGTAGTGTAATACAAAAGTTCTTGTGGGACATAAGGAAAGATGGGGATAAACTGTTTCAAAACACCACCAAACACAAGATCACTAAGAACCTAATAGGGAATAAAAAATTGTACCAACCGATGACGAATGAGCATAAAGATATGATCCGATGGATGATGAGCGAGGATAAATATTTCCTGTTGTATAAGTTACATGAATTCCCAGACAAAGAACCCGAAACGTAAGACAAATAAATATATTTTTTGTAAGATTTTTATGTATAATATGTACAATTTATTAGCTAATGTTTTTTTTTCACAATGTTAACAAATAGTTGTAATGTACTTTTTTCAGGAATTATCTAAATGCAATGAATTTAGTAAGGATTACACACCGAAAGTGCTAGTGGATATGTGAGCTCACCTTGTCGACATTTTCCTCAACCATAAGTACAGTTGGAACTATAATAACATGAACAAGGTGATCATCCTTGGAAAACTATTTCAACCTGGCACAAATGAAGAAGCTGGGGAAGAACAGACCACAACTTAGAGATCAGAACTTAGAGACAACATCGGGCATTGATTATGGGGGGAATTTTGTATATATGTGTTAATATTGTTTTGGCTTTAATATGTCTGAATGTATGCAAATTTTTGGTTGTGTTTAACCCTTAATTGTACTGAGTTTTGAAATATGATTTTCTTTGTGTAACCATGTAATATCCCATATTTCTGAGGATACATAATTTATTTGATTCAGTGATATAGGAATTAATTTATCTGGGGGATTTAATTAAATTATTGAATTGATATTTGATTTATTCGAGTTATTTTAAAATTATGTATCGTAATTTGAGGACAAGGTAAGAGATTTTAGTTAAGTAACTTGAATGATGATCCTGAGTGCACAGTTGATTTCGAATAGGTCGAGATAGCCGAAAAAGAGGACTCGGGGGTATTAATTGGGTCTCAGGGCATTTTTAGGCATAATCAGGCTCACACGGGGTTTTTTGAGTCATTTTAATTTAGTCCATAGGATTAAATTCGAGATTAGCAAAGTAAAACCTATATTAGGGAGTTTGTGGTAGACACAACTAAAATTGAAAACCTTTATTTTACAGAGGAGAAAAGAGGGGGATTAGGAGATTTTTGGGGAGCCAAACCAAGAGAAGAGGGGTGTGTTTTAGTCAAATCTTCATCTACATCAAAGGAAATCAGACCCTATGAATTTATTCAGGCAAGTAGTTAAACTTGCTTTCATTTAAATTGCGGTATTATGATTCATATCATGGTGGGTGTAAACCATATTTATTTTGAGGGTGGACTATTACATGGAAATGTTTTTTTGTGAATTTGGGTGGTATGTGAGAAATTGATACGCAAATTGATTACAAATCTTCATGTATTATTGTTAGAAATTAATCCATGATTCGAAACCCAGGAATTTATAGTGTGTGATTAATATTATCATATTTGGAAAGAAATTTTTATAAATTTTGCATAATCCAATTTATGAATATAGAGATGATTTTTATAAATCGATAACAGTTGGAAATGTTAAAATGAATTCGGATATGTTTAATTGTTGGATGATATATGAGAAGATGAGAAAATGTTGGAAATTGTTTTTGGTCAATGGGGAATTATCAAAACTTAGTCTGGTTGAGGTTATAAAACTTGGATGAAGTGACAACCGCTGAAAGAAACATGAAGAAGAAGAAGGGTTGGACGCAGCATCGAACGACTTTGCAAGTCATTCGAACGACCTTTAAAGTCTCTCAAATGACACTGAGGGTCGTTCGAACGACATGGGTGAATTATGTGCACTTTTGTCCTTTTTCATTGATTTCTTTTGGGATTTTCTTTTAAGGATTTAATTAGAGAAAAATTAAATTGAGATTAATACCTATGATATTGGGGGATGGGTATTAAGGAATATTAACATTAATAAGGGTGACTTACTTATTAACTAAACCTTGTGCGATAAATCCTAAAAGGTTAAATTATGGACTAAGTAAGGGAGTCCGGATATTTTGGTTGAGTGATATCACTTAGAAAAAATTTGTTGAAAGAAATTTATTAGATTAAAGGTCGAGGATTCGACTCGAATATTTTTAGGCTAGTGCGACCGGGGTGAAGCACGGAGTAGTTGGTTTAATTTATTATATTTATTATAGATATATAATAAATTATTGATTTATTAAATTTAATGAGGAGTGTAAACCTTAATAATGGGATTTTGTGTAAAAAATTCTAAAGGGTGAAGATACATAACGAATAAGTGAGCTTGGGTATTGTAGTTGGGTGACACTACTTTAATAATAAATTAATTAATGTGAGATTAATTAAATTACAAGTCCGGGTATAGAATTGGCTGGTGTTAGGCACGAGTTAGCCGGACTTTATTAAATATATGTATACAGTAATGTGATAGTGTGTGTGTGTGTGTGTGTGTATATATATATATATATATATTTGTGTGCTTTATATATATCGATGTGAATGATATTTATAGGAATACATACCCCTCTAGTGCTATAATTGGAGGTTGCACGATATGGGTAAATCCCCTGGCTTGAGGAGCAGGAAGAGTATAGTCCCCAGGTCATATCGCTCATGATTTATTTTCCAAAGTGAAATGCTTTGGGTATGATTCGGTTTCACTTTCAGGGGGAATATGACCGCCTCCACTATGTTGCGATATTTTTTCCCAAGTTTGGTGTGAGCTAGTCCGACTTGACGTGGCCTGGTTAGAGTGAGCATGCCTTGGACATGATAACATTTTAAAGAAAGCATCCGGTAAGTTATTACTCGGGAATGGATTGTTATTGTACTTTACATGTTTGTGAATGTTGTAGTATACTAGTACATATATAAAATGCGTAGATGATTATATACAGGATTAATACATAAGTGTGAATGTATTTATTACATAACTAGTGTGAAATTTATATGATTTAACAAGGGGATTTCTTGTATAACTAGTGTGAAAGTTATATGATATAAAAAGGGGTTTCCTATATAACTCGTGTTAATGTTATATGATTTAATATAGTTGAACCGATTAATATGCTAATGAGTAGATAACTTAATAATCAAAGTAAGAATACTCCGTTTAGAGTAGTATGGTAGAAAGAGGTGTGATATGGCTAGTTAGGAGAGGTATCTTAACTATGAAGGTTAGTAGGCAAGCATTAGGTGTGCTCATTAGATGAGGGGTGAGTTATACCTCAAGCAAGTACGACGCGAACTTAAGTATGAAGAGTGTGCATGCAAATTTAACTGGTTTCTAAATATTTTTACAATGTGTTATTTGGGTTCTGACCCATGTCAAAAAAAAATCAAAACCTTTTAGGTGTCCAGCCACAAGGATGCCCAATTTGTGGATTCTATTCAGGGATGCGCAGCTATAACTCATGTGAAAGTTGCAGGACTTTGCTATAGATATTTCATTCATTTATTCCTAGTGTAGGATCTTCATTTTAGTACTTATTTGGGCATGTCGCCCTCAGATTTAGTTTTCATTTATTTATTTGACCTTGTGTATCCATGTTATTGTTTCAGTTTACTGTTGTATTTTATTATTGAACCGAAAGTTGGTTCGGTCATCTTTATTCATATTATTCATTTGTGTTGGATTCAGTTATCGATTGTGTGGATGGTTTTATTATTATTTTATTTTACATGTTGTTAATTAATAAAAGATAAAATTTGGCACCAGTCTATTTAAATCACTAGGTGGTTAGTAACTTTCAAAAAATATTTTCAACAGTGATGCTAAGAATGAGCCATATGAGACAAATGTTTTATTTTGATCACGGGATGGTCTTCTAATATTTTAGCAGGTGGGGTGTCACAGATGGTATCAAAGCATCAGGTTCTAGAGTCCTTAGGATATGTGCGGCTTATTACGTTTCAGCGTAGCATTCTTTGAAATATATACTTATTATAGGATTGTCGTATTCCTCTACGTATGCGACTTACATTATCCTTCTATTAAGTATAGTTGATGCAATCCATATACGAGTTTGGTTGGGACTTGTACACAGAACAATTTTGGATGACCAGTGAGGGTCGTTAGAAAGACTACAGGGGGAGTGACTCAGCAGAAGCCATGGAATATTCTGGGAATGGTGCCTGCAATGGAAGTCACCGTGTCAATGAAAGGAGAAAATCCAAAGGCAATTGTGTAGGGTGGAATGAAATGGCACCCGAGAATAAATTTTGGGCGAAATTTTGGCACATAGGAGCGATGTTGTATTGATGGGAGTCAGTCACCATAACTATGGAGAGATGCCATGAATAACAAGAAATTTGGGATGCAATTTGACCGCAAATCCTCTCACCAACTTCATAAACAGAAAGGGGAATGACAGAAAGAGGTGTCTTATGTGTAAAGAGTAGGAACACATGTGTAAATATTAGCCGCGGTGAATTGGGGAATGGGAATGGGATGCCCAGTAGGGGTAATAGTTACAAGAAGTTTTTGGTTCGGTGGGGATGTGGATGTTATGTCCAGAAACCATTTGAATGTATGAGTTTTATTCTGAAGTGATTAGGGTCTATTTTGTGTGGCATGAATGAGTCACAATGATTTATTAGTACTAGATTCGCATGAGAAACGGATTTAGTAGAGGTATCATTAATATTGCTATAGTACGTGTATATTTACTATTGCATTAGCAGGGCTTTCTTTAGTTCCATCTACAGGGGAGCGAGTGCGGACAATGAAAGGATATATATTTTATGAGGATAGATCATTTTGAAAGGTGATATTCGAGGTATGGTTTTATCCTAGGTAGAACTGTTAAGCGATGGTGGGCGATTACAGCAAGACTATCGTGTTCGTTGTTCCGGGACAGAATGTATATTTTTGCGATGTCTCACTTGAAAGAGGGTCGAGCTCGCGGCGATATTTTTATGAAGTAGACTTTAGAGAGTACAGTTGTATAGTTATATTGGATCCCGGTGCATAGGGACTTTTACTGATATAATTCAGGGTATGGAGGGTTTACCATTGAGCGGAGAGTTTTTAGCACATGGTTGTTTACATGCTGAGAACTTGGTGAAAGTGAAAACACCGTATCGTGTGACACCTTGAGAGACATGGGCATAGAAGACTCTACTTATGTATCAGGAGACAAGTTTCGTGATATCTTAGTTATGTGTGTTAAACCCACAGATTTTGATGATCTACAATGCTAGGGAGTAGTGCATTGGGAAAAGTTCTTGTGGGCTTCGTTGTAGGATGTTACACGCATGGACCTTAATAAACATTGGGAGTAGTGAGATGTTATTGGATGCTAGTGCATTGGTTTTAAAATATTAAATTATTGAACATGTAGAGAAAATGCTTTACGCTGAGATCTATTACGATATATGGCTAGTGAAGTCGGGTAGTGCTACAAAGGAAGAAGTGAGAAACTTTTATACCACAAGTTAATGGGTAGGGCAGTATCACGAAGAATTAAATTTTAATTTGTGGGGTAATCGAGAATACCTGTATAATATAACCACGTTGAGAGCTGAGCTTGTGCTAATTATGTTACATACGAGTAGGGGTGGTAAACGGATCAACGGGTCATGTTTTCACACGACCAAACACGACACGATAAGAAACTAGTGGACCCAAAAATAACACGACACGATAGCATATTTTTTTTCTTTAACCCGAATATGACACGTTAAACACGATAACACGATAAGTAAATATGATTTGATTGGACACGATTAGACCCAACCCAACATGACATTATTGGACACGATTTGACCAGTTAGTGAGGAATTAAAAATATAATGGGTCTAAATAGTGGTTTGATAATGGGTTTAAATGGGGTCAATAGTGGGTCTACACAGGATATATAATGTCCTTAACTGGAACACTATCGGGTCCTATTGGATCAATTTTGTGGCAGAAATAGGACATGAACACGATACGACCTGATGGCGGGTCCAAAAACCTCGAGTCGAACATGACCCGAACATGAAATACCGTGTCAATTTCATTTCATTTCATGTCGTATTATCTTTTCATTACCAAAATTTCCACCCCTATATACGAGATGTTAGTGATAATTATGCTGGGATGTTTGGGCTATATTATATTATATGATGAGACTTTGTGTTCGCTATTCTGAGAAATGATTTACTTGTACTAGTTATCACCTGAAAGAGGGTCTAGTCTATATATACGTGCATATATGTTATAGTGTTTTGCATAATAGACTTATAAGAAAATGTTTGTATTATTATATTCGATCCTAGTTAGTAGGGACGGTTACTGATATGATTCAGGTGGATAGGGTTATTATCGAGTGGGGAGATATAGCTCGTGATTCATTCGCGCTAAGAAACTAGTGATAGTAAGGGGTGTCGTATTGTATGATGTCTTTTATGACATGAGAGTGGACGAGTATACTTTTATGTTATGAGATGGGAATTTGGGGGCCCGTGCTATGGAATGAGGGCCTAACGGATCTCAATGGCTGGCAATGTTAGGTAGTAGTGTATCGGGGTTGTTCCTTATTTGGATTTTACTTTGCGAGACGTCCAACGCATGAAACTTGGCGCAAAGTTGAAAGTGGGGAGATGTTTGTTCATTAGGACATGGGTTTAGTACCTTAGATATTATTCACATATGTGATTATAACTGTGAGTTAAGAGTTATATTACGATTTAAGGCTAGTAGAGTTAGGTAACATTCGTTCGGATGAGCATGGGCTCCCTAGGTAATGAATTTAATATTTAATATAATTCGCGATTAGAAGGGGAAGAGATATGTGTAGCGATCTTAGAGGCATGTGAGTGGGAAAGTATTCAAGGCTTGGAGTACTAGACTTATCTTAGTATCGAGGAGAAAATTCCTTTGTAAAGGAGGAACTATGTAATACCACGTATTTCTGAGGATTTAGAATTTAATTAATTCGGTGATATAAGAATTAATTTATCTAGAGGATTTAATTAAATTAGTGAATAGAGATTTAATTAATTCGGATTATTTTAAAATTTACATGTGTTGTAATTTGAGGACTAGGTGGAGATTTTAGTCAAGTAACTCGGATGACGATTTTGAGCGCACTGTTAATTCCAAATAGACCGAGATAGTTGGAAAAGAATACCCGGGGATAGTAATTGGGTCTCGGGGCATTTTTAGGCATAATCGGTCTCACGCGAAAGTGTTTGGATCATTTTAATTTGGCTCATAGGCGTAATTTCGGGATTAGAAAAATGAAACCTATATTAGGGAGTTTGTGGTTGACATAACTCAAATAGAAAATTCTAGTTTTGCAGAGGAGAAAAGAAGAAGAGATTGGGAGAGCTTTTGGGAGCCAAACCAAGAGAAGAGAGGTATGTTCTTCATTAAATATTCGTCTACATCAAAGGAAATAAGACCCTTCGAATTTATTCAGGCAAGTAGTTAAACTTGCTTTCATTTAAATTACGGTATTTCGATTCATATCATGGTGAATATAAACCATATTCATTTTTGGGGTGGATTATTATATGGGAATGGATTTTTGTGAATTTGGGTAATATGTGTGAAATTGATACGCAAATTGATTATGAACCTTCATGTATTATTGTTAGAAATTAATCCTTGATTCGAAACCCAGGAATTTATAGTGTGTGATTAATATTGGTGAAATCATATTTGATAAGAAAGTTTTATAAATTTTGGGTAATCCGATTTATGAATATCAAGATGATTTTTATAAATCGATAACAGTTGGAAATGTTATAATGAATTCGGATCTATTTAATTAGTGGATGATACATGAGAAGATGAGGAAATGTTGGAAATTGTTTTTGGTCACTGGGGAATTATCAAAACTGAGTCTGCTTGAGGTAGTAAAACTTGGATGAAGTGACAATGGCAGAAAGAAGCAAGAAGAAGAAGAAGAAGAAGAAGAAGAAGAAGAAGAAGAAGAAGAAGAAGAAGAAGAAGAAGAAGAAGAAGAAGAAGAAGAAGAAGAAGTGTCGAATGACTTTGCAAGTCGTTCGAATGACAGTGAGGGTCGTTCGAACAACTGGGGTGAATTCTGTGCACTTTCATCCTTTTTCGTTGATTTGTTTTGGGATTTTCTTTTAAGGATTTATTTAGATAAAAATTAAATGGAGATTAATACATAGGATATTGGGAGATGGGTATTAAGGAATATTAACATTAATAAGGGTGACGAACTTATTAACGGGATCTTGTGTGATAAATCCTAAAAGGTTAAATTACGGACTACGTAAGGGAGTCCAGATATTCTGGTTGAGTGATATCACTTAGAAAAATTAATTGAAGGAAATTTATTAGTTTAGGGGTCAGGGAATCGACTCGAATATTTTTAGGCCAGTGCGACGGGGGTTAGGCACGGAGTAAACAGTTCAATTTATTATAGATATATATAATAAATTATCAATTTATTAAATTTAATGAGGAGTGTTAACTTTAATGGTGGGATTTTGCATAACAAATTCTAAAGGGTGAAGATACGGACCAAGTATTGTAGTTGGGTGACACTACTTTGATAATAAATTAATTAATGTGAGATCTATTAAATTACAAGTCGGGGTATATACTTGGGTATCTTTAGGCTAGTACTATGGGTGTTAGGCAAGGGTTAGCCAGACTTTATTATATATATATATATATATATATATATATATATATATATATATATATATATATATATATATATATATATATATATATATATATAGAGAGAGAGAGAGAGAGAGAGAGAGGAAGGCTCACCTACATCATGATGTATACATCACACCATACATCACACCCAGTTCTAGGCCTTAAGAAACTTTTTCTTCAAATTTTTTATTTTTTCCTTGAAATTAACCTTCTAATCAATCCATATTAAAAAAAATTACATTTTGTAGCTATTTTTAAAAAATCCACAAAAAATTGTTGCTGCAGACCCTTATAAATAAGGTATTTTGAACAGTTTTTTGTGAATTTTTTAAAAATAGCTACAAAACGTATTTTGACCTAATTTTTTGAATATGGGTTTATTGGAAGGTTAATTTCACGAGAAAAATAAAAAATTTGGAAAAATATATTTTTTAGGGCCTATAACTAGGTGTGATGTATGGATGATGTATAGAACATGATGTAGGTGAGCCTTCTCATATATGTATATATATACACATTTGTGTGCTTTATAGATATCGGTGTGAATGATATTTATAGGAATACATGCCCCTATATTGCTATCATAGGAGGTTACGCGATGTGGGTGAATCCCTTGGCTTGAGGAGCAGAGAGCGTATAGTCCCCAGGTTATATCACCTATTTTTTATTACGTGATTTATTTTCTGAAGAAAAATACTTTGGGTATGATTCGGTTTCACTTTCGGGAGGAATATGACTGCCTCTACTACGTTTGCAATATTTCCAAGTTCGGTGTGAGCTAGTCTGACTTGAGGTGTCGGGGTTAGAATGAGCATGTCTGGGACATGATAGCAATTTAGATAAAGCATTCGTTGAGGTATTACTCGAAAATGGATGGCTATTATACTTGACATGTGTATGAATGTTATAGTATACTAGTACGTGTATAAAATGAGTAGATAATTACATACAAGATTAATACATAAACGTGAATGTATTTCTTATATAACTAGTGTGAAAGTTATATGATTTAACAAAGGTATTTCTTATATAACTAGTGTGAAATTTATTTGATTTAATAAGAGGTTTCCCGTATAACTCGTGTTAATGTTATATGATTTAATATAGCTAAATCGATTAATAAGTTAATGAGTAGATAACTTAATAATCAAAGTAAGAATACTCGGGTTATAGTAGTGCGGTAGAAAGGGGTGTGATACGGCTTGTTAAGTGGGCCAGCCTAACTAGGAAGGTTATCATGCAAGCATTAGGTGTGCATATTAGATGATGGGTGAGTTATACCTTAAGCGATTGCGACACTTGCTTAAATATGAAGAGTGTGCATGCATATTTAATTATTGCAATTTAACTGCTTGCTATATATTTTCAAAATGCTTTACTTGGGCTCCGACCCATGTCAAAATATTTTTCAAAACCTTTTAGGTGTCCAGCCACAGGGACGCCTAGTTTGAGGATTATATCCAGGGATGTGCAGCTGCAGCTCATGTGGAAGTTATCGAATTTTGCTATGGACGTTTCGTTTATTTATTCCTAGTGTAGGATCTTCATTTTCGTACTCATTTGGGCATGTCGCACTCATATTTAGTTTTCAGTTATTTACTTGACCTTATGTGACACACCCCAACCCAATTACTTATAATTAAGTTTAAAAGTCAGAGTGAGTCAAATCATAATTACCTTTACCAAACCATACACATGAGTATCTTTTTATCCCACTTATTAACACATCATTAATAAAACTAAAAGCCTTTCACAATTTTAAGGTAAATATGCTTATTAAAACTAACTAAAAATATAAGTAGGCTTAAATTACCCCATTTACGTTTGACCAAATCATGGTTATATAAATCCCTTGCTAACCCCACCGACCTCTTAGATTTGGCAGTGATATCATAATACTTGAAAAACATAAACATAGGAACCATGAGCAAAATAGCTCAGCAAATGCATCACTACTACACTATTGCATAAAATTAAATGCAATAAATCATATCCCCATGATGATATATGCATACTCATTTGGCCCATTCATAAATAATTACCAATTATATACTTATCCATCTCATTCATAAAGAATGACCAATTATATACTTATCCGGCTCATTCATAAAGAATGACCAACTTATTCGAATCATGATTCACATATCCTGTCTGCAATAGATAATTCTCCCCCATTCCTGGTGGAGGATTAACCCCTTGTCTTTAATATACAAAGCTCCCCCATTCCGGGTCGGGGAGTAACCTCCCATTTCGGTAAATCGAAATGAACAAATTCATATTCAATATTATTCTGATCATAGTCGTAACCATGTATAATACATCTTACCAATAAGTAATATTCATATCATATCCATAACCGTGTATAATACATCTTACCAGTGAGTGATATTCAGATCGTATCCATAACCATGTATAATGCATATCTTTCCAGTGAGTACACTCACATTGGCCACTTAATGGGTTTTCCCTGGGTCCTTATTTGACACTTGTCCAACCAGTACTCCTTCCCTTCCTATCATTCTTACAATATTAGTATTATCATAATAATATTAACAATCCAAGGAATATCTCAAACATAACACAATTCATAAGCATCATATGATTCTATTAAAATCATTTATCACAATCAAGTTTTATCTAAATTCATGTTAAGATATTTAACATATCCAATTCATAGTCCAAACATGTTTTAATTATTTCTTGGTAATCAAGTCCTTATCATATTATGTTTCCAATACAAAAGATAGAACAATTTTTCAAGTTTCCTAGAGCAAGATATGCCAATTTCTTTACAACATAGTAAATATGCCATATAGGCTCTTCTATCGTTCAGCCAACTTCCAAGAATTTTCATAATTTTTCTACATTATGAACGTCTATGATATTTCACCCAATTTCAAAAAACATATTTAATAATATAAAATTAAAGTTTCATAATTTTTAGAGTTCATTTGCTATGTCAAGAAAATCGTCAAACACCTGGCATGCATATTTACACTTTCGGCGCAGATTCTATACCTCAACTTAGAACTCTCACCCAAGATTCATTTCTTGGTATTTTTAAATAATTTTCTGATATAATAGGTACATATAACTTTAGTTTCATATTCAATGGGAATCAATTGATTCCATTGTGTATTCTCAAATATACACCAGTTTGATTAACACAAAGATTTCGCCTATAGTTGTATGAATTCAACTTGCTTCACACATACAACCTACACATACCCAATTACATACAACAAAACGTATCCCCTTGTCCCCAAATACGATATTTAAAATCATATAAAACAACATATATCGTGTAAATAATTAAATTTACAAGTTAAATCCAACCTAAGCACCCTTGAATACATAAGCTTGTTTATATCTCGATTATCTTCCTTAGTCCTTTACTAATTCACCCTCACCCCTCTTTCTTTCATGGAAAACCTTAACCCCCTTGAAATTCAGATGTAGATGAAGAATAAGGGAGATTTTAAGGTCCTTAAGTCGGCATAAGGGCACCTCCACTTTGCCCAATCAAAATATAACACGTGGCGCCATATAAGACAAAATATCATCTAAAGCTAAATGACTACTTTACCCCCTGTTCGTAATTTCAGCATAAATCCTTCCTCGGACCTTTTTTTTACACACCGTTTGTTGTGTTGCAAACTTAACTCATATATCTAAACTATGTGGTTTTCACCTCAAGTCAATTATCATATTATAGTGTCCAAAACGAGACCTGAACTTGAACATTCCTACCGAAGACTTCACAAATTTGTGTTTGTGACTAATTCAATATTTCATAAGTTATTAAGGTAAAATTAGACTAAACGCAATAACTTAACATTATATATTATAATAACACATTATCCCCATCCCATACGGTAAGCATGATTTAAGAACGGTTTATCATAATCATATCCGAGTCGTCACAACCTTCCCCCCTAGAAAATTTCGTCCTCGAAATTTAGGATGAATTTCACTTATCAAACAATTGCGGATACTATTTTCTCATTCAACTCCCCTTTACCAACTTTATTATTTAATTTCATTGATCCTCCACAACACTTTAACTACGAGACTAACCTTATTCCTTAATACTTGCTCATTTCGATCAATAATTTCGACCGGTTCTTTAATGTACGACAAATCTTCTTTCATAATATCTTCAATTTCTTTATCATTTACACGTAAGGATAATCCTCTGATGATTTATTATCATTGTAAGCCAATTCCAAACTCATATATTACTTCATACTTTCAGATACGTATGTCGAATATTCACATATAGTAGATTATCAGTTGTATCAGCATATATTCACAATGAGTGAACATTCTTAACAAACCTATCATTCTTTACCTTTCTCCCTTCATTCCTATAGTCTATCCTTATCATCGTGTAATAATTCAAATCATAAATATCATATTTCAATACTAGCTTATAACACATCACATTTCCATCTTCCATCCAACACCAAATGCATGTGGTTGACCTGAACTACTTTCTGTATCATTTCTGAAGTTTAAGAGTATGTTAAATATCATCCTTATAATTTCTTAATTTAAATATAGCCTCACTACTATTCATATATCTAAAGTGAACAATCATTCACTAAATGTTTATTCTTAACAACGATTTCACATTCACCTTCATGTATATTGTGCAGTCATGCACTATGAACTCAATCTAACTTCTCATTATATTCCCTTTTTTAGTATCATTTGATTATTCTTTAACTAAACATATAATGACCTTAGCAAGTCATCTATCCAACACAATAACTTTACAATCATAATCTTATCCTAATGCTTACTAACATGATATTATTATGCAATATCATTAATACACTCATCTTACCCGTTTGGTAACATGGATGTTAAATGTACCATCACCACTTAAAACTTTAACCATACTTACTAACCGCGTAATACTTCTCTAACTATTATATGTTGTAATTCTTTCAAATCACTTGTACAAATACCTAAACGTATCACATTATAGTATTTCACATAGCACATTATCCTTGCACATATTTCTAGTGGCTCATTATAATGTCAAAAATATTCTTTATATGACATACCCTTAGTGATAATACAAAGGAACAATGACAAATAAAACTCAATATCCATCCAAACCATTTGTTAATATTCAGACCTGACTAGCCCCCTTTCCATACTTATACACAACACATATTCTTAAAATGACTCCCCAATATTTTTAAACTTCCAACTCTTTAACGCCTTGTCTCAACTTTATTATTCATATTAGCATTTCAAAACATCATAAGGGTAATATCCACTACGTATACTCATAATATTAAAGAAGTACATCGCAACTCTTATTACTCTTTTCTTTCGCTTATTATATTTCAGTATGAACCCATATTCATATCAATTATGACATTTTGACTAGTAATTGAATTTCAGACCATTTCACATATTAAATTTAAAAATATACCACTATTAATCATCTCACTTCACCTTTACCATGTCAATCTTCATTTTATTCACACTCTAACAATTTACCATCTCATCCTTTAACGGAATATTGGTGTTCCCGTACCTCACTCTCCCACATAAATGGGCACACACCAAACCATGGTTTAATAGGTGACACAACTCAAGTCTATATATTCCAGAATAAGAAGAGATTACTTCCAATACTTCACAATTTTGCGTACACCACATTTTGTCTTTTAAATTTTTCCCTAATGGACATGTTTGTCCATACCACAAATAAAACAATGCAATAATTCATATTAAAATACTTGTATTCACTGTAGTCCCCGAATAAACCTTAACATCTCATTTCCTTTCCTGCAAGATACTTACATTTCAATATATATGTATAACTAACAAATGTTAGTCAACAAAAATCAATTTACTTATGACTCAACACAATTTCTACTTCCACTACAAAATTTAGGTGCCCTTCACCTCTAAACATCCAAAACCTAGGCTCTAATACCAAAGTTGACACACCCCAACTCAGTTACTTATAATTAAGTTTGAAAGTCAAAGTGAGTCAAATCATAATTACCTTTACCAAACCATACACATGAGTATCTTTTTTTTTCACTGATTAACACATCATTAATAAAACTAAAAGCCTTTCATAATTTTAAGGTAATTATGCTTATTCAAACTTACTGGAAAGATAAGTAGGCTTAAATTACCCCATTTAGGTTTGACCAAATCATGGTTTTATGAATCTCTTGCTAAACCCACCGACCTCCTAGATTTGGCACTGATATCATAAAACTTGAAAAACATAAACATAGGAGCCATGAGCAAAATAGCTCAGTAAATGCATCAGTACTACACTATTGCATAAAATTAAATGCAATAAATCATATCCATGTGATGATATATGCATAGTCATTCGGCCCATTCATAAATAATTACCAATTATATACTTATTCGGCTCATTTATAAAGAATGACCAATTACATAATTATCCGACTTATTCATATAGAATGACCAATTATATAATTATCCGGCTCATTCATAAAGAATGACCAACTTATCCAAATCATGATTCATATATCCTGTCTGCAATAGTCAAATCTCTCCCATTCCTGGTCGAAGAGTAACCCCTTGTCTTTAACAGACAAATCTCTCCCATTCCGGGTCGGGGAGTAACCTCCCATTTTGGTAAAACGAAATGAACAAATTCATATTCAGTATTATTCTGATCATATTCGTAACCATTTATAATACATCTTACCAATAAGTAATATTGATATCATATCCATAACCATGTATAATACATCTTACCAGTGAGTGATATTCAGATCGTATCCATAACCATGTATAATGCATATATTTTCAGTGAGTACACTCACCTTGGCCACTTAATGGGTCATGGGTCCTTATCTGACACTTGTCCAACCAGTACTCCTTCCCTTCCTATCATTCTTACAATATTAGTATCATCATAAGAATATTAACAATCCAAGTAGTATCTCAAACATAACTCAATTCATAAGCATCATATGATTCTATTCAAATCATTTATCACAATCAAGTTCTATCCAAATTCATGTTAAGATATTTAACATATCCAATTCATAGTCCAAACATGTTTTAATTATTTATTGGTAATCAAATCCTTATCATATTACGTTTCCAATATAAAATGTGTAACATAATTTCAAGTTTCCTAGAGCAAGATAGGCCCATTTCTTTATTACATAGAAAATCTGCCATATAGGCTCTTCTATCGTTCAGTCAACTTCCAAGAATTTTCATAATTTTTATACATCATGATTTTCTATGATATTTCACCTAATTTCAAAAAACATATTGAATAATTTAAAATTAAAGTTTCATAATTTTTAGAGTTCATTTGCTATGTCAAGAAAATCGTCAAACACCTGGCATGCATATTTACACTTTCGGGGAAGATTCTATACCTCAACTTAGAACTCTCACCCAAGTTTCATTTCTTGGTATTTTATATATTTTTTAGATATAATATGTACATATATGTATAGTTTCATATCCAACTGCAATCAATCGATTCCATTGTGTATTCTCAAATATACACTAGTTTGATTAACACAAAGATTTTTCCCTTAGTTGTATTAATCCAACATGCTTCACACATACAACCTACATATACCCAATTACATACAACAAAACGTATCCCCTTGTTCCCAAATATGATATTTCATGTCATATAAAATAACATTTATCATGTAAATAATGAAATTTACAAGTTCAATCTTACCTAAGCACCCTTGAATACATAAGATTGTTTATCTCTCGATTATCTTCCTTAATCCTTTACTAATTCACCCTAATGCCTCTTTCTTTCATGGAAAACCTTAACCCCCTTGAAATTATGATGTAGGTGAAGAATAAGGGAGATTTTAAGGTCCTTAATTCGGCATAAGGGCACCTCCCCTTTTTCCAATCAAAATATAACATGTGGCGCCATATAAGACAAAATATCATTTAAAGCTAAATGACTACTTTACCCCATGTTTGTAATTTCAGCATAAATCCTTCCTCAGACCTTTCTTTTACACACCATTTATTGTGTTACAAACTTAACTCATATATCTAAAACTATTTAGTTTTCACCTCAAGTTAATTATCATATTATAGTGGCCAAAACAAGTCCCGAACTTGAACATTCCTACCGAAGACTTCACAAATTTGTGTTTGTAACTAATTCAATATTTCATAAGTTATTAAGGTAAAATTAGACTAAACACAATAACTTAACATTATATATTTTGATAACACATTATCCCCCTCCCATACGCTAAGCATGATTTAACCATGGTTTATCATAATCATATTCGGGTCGTCACATTGTGTATCCAGGTTATTGTTTCAGTTTACTGTTGTATCTTATTATTGAATCAAAAGCTGATTCGGTCATCTTTTTTCATATTATTCATTTGTGTTGGATTCAGTTATTAGTTGTGTGGATGGTTTTATTATTATTTTATTTCCACATTTTGTTAATTAATGAAAGATAAAATTTGGCACCAGTCTATATACATTACTAGGTGGTTAGTAACTTTAAAATGGTTTTCGACAGTGATGCTGAGAATGAGCCATATGAGACCGACGTTTTATTTTGATCATGGGTTGGCGATCCGATATTTTTGTAGGCGGGGCGTCACAGATCACTTCTTTTCCATCAATCACTGAATTATTGAATATAACATATATGCCATTTGTTTGCTAAGAAAATCAAGATTACTTCATGGCAATTGTTGCAATCATTTTTTTGAAACAATAAAATGAGTTCTCGTGCAGCTGTAGAAGATAAAATAAGATCACCGAGTATGCACTATAAGTGCAATCGACTTTGATTGCATACCTGTACAAAAAATTCAATACCGCGACTACATAAGGTGGACGACTAGTATTTAGTTTTAACTCAACGATGATCAAAATGACCCCACCCCCATTTTTTTCACGCAAATCAGATTTTAATTGGTCTTTGGCTTGGGAAAAATGATAATCTACTTCTGATTCACCATGTATGTTGACAAGTTAAATTATTTCAGCAAAAAGCATTTCGAGTTTCAAGTCATTTAGCATATGCCCTAGTAACTGACCTCGCAACCCATTACCTATTACTGAATGTGTAATAAATCAAGGACATGGTGGTTTTAATCATATTAGTGTTTTTCCAATAAGCACGATAATTAATGAGTTAAATATTCTGTTAAACTTTTTCTATCATTTAATGCCATTTAGACTTATTAATTTTTTTTCATATTAGTGATTAGCCGATAAGACACTGCAATTAATGAGTTAAATTTATTGTTAAACCTTTTGTATCATTTATTATCGTGAACACTCATTAAAGTAAGTAAATATTTAGGCAGGAACTCGATAATATTCAAACACGATTATAACCGATATGAATGCAAAAAATTAACATATGTTTACAAGTATTTCCAATTACGCTGTCAAATATCAAATTAGATAATTTTGATTTATAAATTATCAATAATAGATATTAAACTTAAACTCAAAAAATAGTACAAATAAAAGGACTATGCACTCTGTTTATAAAGTTAACTAGTTCACATCATATGCTCCTTTTTTATCAACTATATTTGATTGAATTGTGATGAAAATATGAATTGAGGTCATCTTTTTAGTTAAAGTGTCATGGGTCAATTTAATTGTGATTTAATTGCGATGGAAAAAAATATAATGTCAAAAAGACCCCATCCCCATTTTTTCAATCAAGTCAGTTTCTGATTGGTCTTTGGCTTGGGAAACATGGTAATCTACTTTTATTCACCCTATATGTTGATAAGTGAAATTATTTTAGCAGAAAGTCATTTTCGAGTTTCACATCATTTAGTAGATGCACTAATAATTGGCCTTGCAACCCATTACCTATTATTAACCGTGTACTAAATCAAGGACATAGTGGTTTTGAAAAAAACATTTATGACATTATGCTCGCTGCTATATAGTCATTTAACTTATTAAGCCTTTGTCAGCATGGGGCCTAGACACACATTTATCAAAAATGCTTCCAGAATTAGAAGCATTATTTGTGTTCAGAATAACATACGAGTTTGAGAGGAATTTATAAATTATGGTTTATTATGTAATTTACTCGGTCTATTTAAAGTATATTTGATGTAAATTGTTGAAGTAAACTAAACCATAACAATAACCACCATTAAGAATTTAAGGCTGAAGTGCTCTTTATACCTCATTCATATTCTCCAAAAAGTAATAATGAATATAAAAGCTAAGGACCCCATTACTAAAGGGATGACAAATAACAAAGACAAAAACACTCTCAACTATTAAAAACATGAAAAAGGAAATAACAAGGTAAATAATTGTGCCCTTGCATCATCCCCTCATATTGAGAAGAAGCCAAGTATGAAGATAAACGATCATAGATTTCTGAGTTGACGTGCTGCAAGGTGGCGTGGAAAAGTTAGGAGCTCTATGTGACAAAATGTCTAACCAAACTAATAATGTACCTCATCATCCATCCGATCGGGCAAGTAAAGGTCTTCGTGTCCAATATGCCATCAACATTATCAACATGAAATCGAACAAGCTGAGAAACATCCATTGGCAATGGGACGACGTCAAACATGCGGCGTATAAGGAAATCAAGAGGGAGGTAGACCTCGTAGGTGTTCACCCCTTGGCAATGCAGAATGAGGAATATATCAAGACACCTCATATGTAATTTGTGCCCCTTACCCTGTCGTTGCTCCTTTCGGAGGTAAACCATCCTAAATCTCCCAACTAAAACACATCCTCATGAAGACGAGGGTCAATAAGAGTTAAACATTTGCTTAAAGGTCGATAGAATATATTAAAGAACATAATTTTGTTTACATCATATACATCATCCATATATGATGTAAATTCTAAGCAAAACACAATCTGGGCTTACTTGAGGCATTTCCATCTTCCTTTATGATTTAAACAGTTTAATGTTGTAGGAAATCACACATTGGATGATTGTGGAGAAACAAAACATGGATTCAACAGCACAACCAAATAGACATCTAACTTGGAAATGGTGCAAAGTGTGGTGGGGGATCAGTATATACCACAATGAAATGCTTGGGTTTGCTGTGACAATTGCTTAAAGTGGAGGCGAATAGCAGTTGTGCTTGTAGATTCTATTGATGAAAGGAACTCCAAATGGTATGCTATTATTTTTTTCAGCTAACTTTAGTAATGCCAAACTATGATGGAATTATGCAATTGTGTGTTTTATACAAGATTGGGAAAGTTATTTCCTGTTGTTGCCATTTCAGTTAGCAATGTACGAAAGGGAAATATGTATTTTAGATACTTTTGAGAAGATAACATCCATTAGGAGGCCATTCACACCCTACTACTCTTGGCCAAAAATATTATACCATGATGTATAGGTTCTAGGCACAAATTCCCAATATGGGCATGCTACAACGAATGTCAAAAATTAGGACCTGGACACGTAGAGGATACACCATTAAAAGGTTGATTTCATATTTATATAAAATCTAACTGTAACACCCCGTAATTTTATGCATTTAATAGTTAATTAATTCGGGAAAAAATTAAATTACTAGTGTTTCGTAATTTAATGGAATTAATTATGGAATTGTTATATAAATAGTAATCGGGAGAATAATGGGTTAATATTTATGGGAAATTAATTTACTAGGTAAATAGTAATATTTAACTACATCTTAAGAGTATTAATGACGTGGGGTTACTTATCTCAACCGGGAATTGCTTCCAGACTAAGTTAGGTGGGAAATAAGAAATTTTATAAACTTATCCGGATGCCAATTCTGAGTGCACGGTTGAGTTCAAAAGGGCCAAGATAGTTGGAATAGAGTACCCGGGGGTAGAAAATAGGTCTCAAGACATTTTTAGACATAACCGGGCCCACACGAGGGTATTTGGGTCACTTGGGCTTGGCCCATTAGGCTAATAATGGGAATAAGCCTAATTACTTAATTAAAGGAAAAAGGGGAACGGTAGATTTCACTGTGGAAAGCCTATAGTTGGAGAGAATATCGTAGGGAGCAGTTAAAGGCACTGGGAACCATTTTGGAAGACAAAGGCAAGAACCAAAGGGGATTTCATCATCAACCTTGAGAATCACGACTCCGGATCAAACCCTACGATACCATAAGGCAAGTGGTTAACTTGCTGTAGCATTTATTTGTATTACAATTCATATTTGTGTGAAGTGAGAACCAAAAATCGTTTTGGGGTAAAGAGGGTACAAAAATGGGGGTTTTGTAAATAAATCTTCTGATTAGAAATTGTTGTAGAGATTCATGATATAATCTGAGATTGATATGTATTGGTTTGATGTGAAACCCAGACGAATTATGAATGAATTTGAGATGGTAATTTGGTATTGAGACTAATTAACGAATAACACGGGTTTTTCCCTAATTCATAAATTAGGAGAGAACGGAAATTAAACGGGGTTTGGGGAATTATGGGGGTTCCTTATGATGTTCTTAGTGTATTATATTGATGATAGGACATGGGTTAGACTGTAAAAGGAATTGGACAATTAAGATTTTCGTCCATGGCAGAAACAGGCTTTCGGAGAAGACGAAGACATGATCGATCGATGGATGGGATCGATCGATCGATGGTCGAGGATTTTTGGCAGGTCGGCGAGTTTTAGTATATAAGGGAAATTCACTTAAAATTCTTTTCTCACACCTTATTTAGTGAGAAATAAATGTAGGACATAAAATCTTAACAACTATGAGGGAAAATAATTGGGATTTGGAGGGAATTTATGGGTGACACATTGTGGTTAATTTTGGAGAAATATATTCCAAAATATTTAAATTTCGGATCAAGTGGGCGATTCCGGGTATAGTGGTTGAGTGATACCAAAGTAATTAAATTAATTAATAATCTCAGTTGGACCATAAACTCAAGTTATGACGTATAGGCTAGTGTTACAGATTTAGTACACGGTAAAGCCGGGATTGTTTTAATTATATATATACGGTGTGCAATAATATATATATATATATATATATATATGGTGTGTGCATTAATATCAGTGGCTAGATATTATTATAATATATACTTTAGTGCTATCAGGGGAGGTTGCGCGTAGAGGGTGAATCCCCTAGCTTGAGGAGTAGGGCGAGTATACCCCCAGGTCATAGCGTCCATTATATGGGTGAGGGACATCTCACTTTCAGGAAAGTAATATGACCGCCTCCAATATTTATGTTATTAACCAAGTTAGTGAGCGATTCTGACTTGGGGTAACTAGGTTATGTGAATACACCTAGTGGGATAGCACTTTAGAGAATATACATTCGGTGAGTTATTACTCGGGAGGATGGTTATTATCTTTTTTTATTTCAACATATGTGTGAATGTTGTAATGTGGTTATATGTATATAATGAGATAAATAATTATATACGAGTAATTTAATATAGGCCGTGAATTGTATTATGGGTATAACGGGTGTGAAAGTTATATGAATTTAAAAGGGGAAATGATTAATTAAGTTAATGTTGATAATAACTTAGAAATCATAATTATTGCATACTCGGTTAGAGTAGGGTGGTTGCAAGGGGTTATATCGGTAGCTAGTTTTGGGATAAATAACTTGGGTTATTAATTAAGGCGTTAGTCGTGCACATTAGAGGAGGGGTGAGGATGTACTCAAGGGAGTGCGACACTAACTAAGATATGAAGAGCATGCATACATATTTATTACTGCAAGTTAAATTAGTTGCTAAATATTTTCCAAATGTTTTGGGTTCTAACCCTTGCTATAAATATTTTTTTAAGCCTTTAGGTGTCCAGCCATAGGGACGTCATACTTGACTCATTCTAGGGATCCGTTGCTACAGCGTATGTGGATGTTGTTGGAGTTTGATAGGCGCCTCATTCTTTTCATTCTTAGTATAGAAATTTACTATCAGTTACTCGAGCATGTTGCTCACAACTTTATTTAGTATTTATGTCAGACTTGTTGAGAATTATTATTATATGTCTTTACTTTTGCTATATTTTAGCCGATGGTTTATTTGGTCAGATTATTTAGATGTGAATGGTTGATTTCAATTAATTGTGATGGTTTAAATTATATTGTTTTCGCATGAGTATTTCATTAAATTAATGAAAGATAAAACTTAGCACCAATCTAATTTTCTCACTTAGGTGGTTTGTAATTAAAAAGGCGACAGTGATGCTAAGAGAGAACCAACTGAGAAATTTGTTCTAATTTAATTTAGGACTGATCACCCGAGGTTAATTAGGAGGGGTGTCACAGATGGTATTAGAGCATCAGGTTCTAGTGTCCTTAGGATCCGTGGGGCTTATTACTTTTCAGCGTAGCATTCGGTTGTTATAGAGCCCTATTATTATGACTGTTGATTCATTTTCCACTTTTGAGATATCCCTTTTCTGCTATTAGATTTTTTTGTATAAATTGCGTACTTATACGATTCGATTTATTTTCAGATGACACCGAAGAGACAGAGAGCGGAGAGGGTTGAGGCTAGGGATGAGTTAAGGGAGGCTCATCAGGAGCCACATGTACCGCCACCACCACCCCCACCCGAGTTGATCTCCACTACTCAGGTGGCAGTGATAGTGGCCCAGGAAGTTGAGATAGCGATGAAAGCTATGGCAGCCCATTTTCCATAGCCCCAGGCACTGCCTCCAGTAGGGGTGTGCATCAAACCGAATGGACCGAAATAACCGAACCGAACCCACTTTTACGGGTTTTTTAAAATTCGGTCCAAAATAGGGTTTTAAAAATGAAGGGCCGAATGTATTCGGGTCGGTCTTGGGTTTGGTTTTAAAAAGTGGGTCTAAGACCGGACCGGTTTAAATATATACACAGTAAATAATAAAAATATATATCTTAATATACAATAACAAGGGTTTCAACTTACAAGGGCCACGTATGAGCCAAAACCGGAAAAAAAAACTCATTCATTTTCTCTCTCTCTTCCTCCAAAGAAAAGGTGTCGTTGCTGCTCTCTCTTCCTAAACCACCACGCCGCTGCTCTCTCTTCTCCACCCACGCCGGATCTTCTTCGCCGCTGATCTCTCTTCCTTCGTTCATCATCGACCGCCGACCGGTATGTTTCTTCCTATTTTTTTTTGCTTTTCTTCATAAGGTTGAAATGATTTTTGCTTTTCTTCCTATTCGTCGTCGTCGGCCGGTTGAAATGGATGGGTTTTTTTATTTCAACCATAAACTGAATGTATCCACAAAGGGATACTCCCTTATAAGCAGATATGTTTCCATTGTAAGTAGATCAACACATAAAAAGATCCTTTACCCTCAATATTTGCAACACCAAATAATAAAAATATAGCGTATAAATATATACACATTAAATAATAAAAATATAAATTAATTCAAATAATGTATTGATTTATAGCTAATAAATCAATAAATTAGATTTTAACATCTAATTTGATGTTTTTTTGGCTAATTTGTTTAGTTTATTGTGTTTTGTAACAGGTAGTCCATATTCAGTTTGTTGTTGTAACTTGTAAGGTCTAATATGGAAGGGATTGAGAATCAATGGGTAATAAATGTGTTTTGTAATGTAAATCTTTTGTAATATATTTTTCAAAGTTTGTAATGTGTGTTGTGTAATACTAATAAGCCTGTAATGTTTTTTGGGAATCTGAAATTTGTAGGTTGGTGATGGAGACCCAAAATCCACTAATGTAACTACTCATGGTCCTAAAGATGCTGTCGGTGCGCCGTCGATGCCAGAATCTCCGCCAAAGAGAAAAAACCATTCAACGGTATGGGATCATTTCACAAAAAATAATGACAAAAAAAAACCCGCGCGACATGTAATTATTGTGGTATTTCATACGCGTGTGATACTAAAAAAAATGGTACTAAGAACTTGAGAAGCCACACCCCCGTTTGTCGAAAGTATGAATATAATAAGAATGATGTTGATAATGGGCAAAAAAAATTGTCTTTTGTGCCACAAAAAGATGAGGGGGTAGGTGGTCCAAGTGTAAATCTTTTGCTCGTAGCATTTAGTGTAGTGGGTTGTCGACTAGGACTTATGGAAATGTTAATTATCGATGAGCTTCCATTTCTATTTGTAGAAAATGAAGGGTTTAGGAGATTTATGGCTTTAGCCCAACCAAGGTTAATTATCCCAAGTCGCACCACGGTAGCACGAGATTGTATCAATGTCTTTAAAAAATTAAAAAAAGAGTTAAAAAGTGAGTTGAATGGTCAAAGGGTATATCTTACAACCGACACATGGATGTTGTGGTGATAATTATTATGCAACACAAATAGATAAGAGAAACGCAATCACAAAGTAAGAATAAGGAATGAAAAATGACAATCACACAACAAAGGATGTACGTGGTTCAGCAAAGATGCCTACGTCCACAGTGGTGCAGTCAGTATTATTTTTGTGATCTCCGGAGAGTGATTATAGAGAATACAATGTGTCCTTTGCCCCGGACCTAGGGTTTGTTATATACATGTTCATTCTAGTGAGTGGGGGTGTGGGACTCCTCCATGTTTCCCATCTCCTCTTAGAGTTCCCCTTAATGGAAACGTGGGAAGAGACTAAATCCTAATCGATTTAAGGTATAAGGGGGCTGGACTTTGGGCCGCTACAATTGGGCTACTCGTCCAGGCCCATCATTCTAATTTTGGGTACCCACAATTGCCCCTAAGTTTATTGGTCCATGCTTTGGGCTCAATAAACTTAAATGATTTGTCATAATGACTGAGTCGTGTATCGTGCAACTTTTCCCAAAATTTGAGGATTGATTCTGGCGGCACCCACTTCATGGTTTGTGCACTATGATTAGTAATACTTCAAGGTTTTATTCAGAGGAGCCACTTTTCAATCGTTGTTTCAACCTTCTTAGCATTCTTCCATTTCTTGTGAGCTCTAGCAATTCACACTCTCTTCGTCCAGTCTTCATTTTCATCTCTTTCGATCTTCTTCGTCGTTTGGGCTTGTGATTCTACATTATTCAAGTCGAAATGTCATCTTGTAAGTCCCATGTGCCCTCTCTTTGTATTTTTTCTTTGAATTTGTAGTTCCTTTAAGGTTTCTCGATGGTAAAGATTGGTAATAGGTCGATCTCTGAGTTCAGGAAGTTTTACAACATTCCTGAGTGGGTGGAGATAGAGTGTGCCTCTCTACCTAAAAATGTTAGAGAGATAGAGGATGCCCATTGGATCCATGTTTTGCTGCTTTCCCAAGGGGGACTTACTTTTTCTCACAACAATCTATTCTTGCATTTCTTTGGTTATTTCAACATTGTTCCCGCACAGTGTTCGCCCAATGTGTGGAAGTTAATCAATGGTGTTCATAGAATAAACCAGTTATATGGTACCAAGTTGGGGCTCGCCGAGGTCTGTTTCTGCTATTCTTTTTCTCAAACTAGTTCTGGTGTTCTCTATCTCAAAGCCAGGAGTCCTGATAGGGTATTGGTAGTAAACCTACCTGATTCCCATAAGGACTATTGTCAAGAGGGCTTCCTTGCTATAAATTGGCAGTTTCCTCCCCAGTTTGAGGGGTCGAGGGCTGACAGGTTCTCAGTTCCCTTTTTTGGGGGAGAATACATAGGTAGATTTTCCTCTGTTCCTTAAATTTCTTTTACTGATTTGTGATTGTTCTGACTTTTCCTATTTTTTCTTCAGCGAGGTCAAAGAACTTAGAAACTGCTCTCAACGAGGTTCATCTTTCTGAATTGGTCAAGGCCTGGAATATCAGGGAGCCCTTAGCTGACGGCGAGCATCCCGATTTGCTGCTTTCCTGCTCGAATATAAGAACATTGGTTCTAGTTTTATAGCGAGGCCGGTGGACAGTATCCCTGAGTTTGATACTCTGAAGAGACTGATGTTGATCCTATTCAGTTGGATAAGGAGGAGAGCAGTTCTGAGAGTGATATCGTAGGTGGTGTTGAAGGCAACTTTGGTGAAGGGAGCTCCAATGGTAGTAGTTCTTCTGATTCGGAGGAAGTATCTGGAGCTCGAGAATCTTCGATCACATCTAGCAGTTCAAGCGAGAAGATGGTTCCTCCAAGGAAAAACCTAATCCGGGATGATGATGACGACGATCATATGCTCCTCTCTCAGAGGTTAAAGAAGCATAAGTCCAGTGCTGGGGTTGTTGCCACTGGCTCTCAATCTTCTGCTGAGGAGCAGGAGAGGAAGAGGAAAGAAGGAGAACAGTTGAAGAGAGAGAGAGACAGAAGGAAGAGGAGAGGAAGAAGATGGAGGAGAAGAAAAGAATGGAGGAGAAAAAGAGGATCAAGAAGGAGAAAGAGGAGGAGAGGAGAAAGGTGGAGTCGAGGACGGAGGCTGGGCAAGCCTTAGTCCCAGTGTCCGCATTGCCCGAGGGAGCCTCAGTTGTTGTTTCACCTCAGTTGGCCCCCGCGCTGCTTGAGAGGGTAGTTCTTCCTGCCGACCGTCAAAGGGCGACAAGGAATGATCAGTTAGCCCTACAGGCAAGCCAGAGGCTAGCTTTGGTAAGTCCATTTCTTTTATTTAATATCTCTTAATTCCTGTTTGTTTCCTCTTTCTAATATCTTCTTTGTTTCTGTAGTTTGTGACTGACTTCACCGTGCTCTATCGCTCTCGTGATGAGTTAGTGAAGAAAAGTGTCGAGATGGAACAGCATAATACCGCCTTAAAGTTAAAGGGTACGGAGCTCGGGGCTGCTCTTAAGGTTGATGACACCGCCCGAGCTTCTTCTAACCTGGCTCTCGTTAATTCCAACTGAGAGAGGGATGAGGCGATTAAAGAGTTGGTCGAGTTGAGGCAGGCTTATGATCTGGTCTGCTCGAGCAAGTTGGCCGTCGTAGAAGAGAACAAGGTTTTGGTCGAGCAGCTGAAGGAGAAAGAGTCCTAGGCAGCCACCATCAAGGAGGATTCATATAACTCCAGGTGGGCTGCGGCATATGATGACGTCGAGGTTCAAAAAAGCTACATCAGCCACCTGAACTTCAAGAAGGGCTGGAACAAAGCCCTCTTAACTGCTAGTGCTGATGCTGACTATCCCCTATTTAACGAGCACGACCCGGGCCTGAAGCCAACTGTGGATGAATAATCCCCTACCCTAGCCATCGAAGGAGTCGGTTCTGCCTCTTAGATAATTCCTGCCGATGTTCGCCCTGCCTAGGCAACTGAGGTTATTCTTGCAGAGGGGGATGCCTCTGCTGATACTGACAAGGGGAAGCAGCTAACTACCTCTCGGCAGCCTGAGGTTGCTAGTTAATCTATTTTTAGGACTATTTTTATACGTCAGTTTGTAATTTTCCCAATTTCTGCCCGATGTACTTTAACTTTTTATCAATGAAATGAAAAGGCTTCTTTTTCCAGTGTATTGATTGATTTTTCTCTCCATTGCCATTTTATGTCTTGTAGTTGACTGATGTAGAAGAGTATATTCCTGCCACATCTCAATTGGGTAGGACTCTTGGTCCCAATGCCAGTCCTCGGGTTCGCCAGGACTTTATTAGGATTTATAAATCTCTTAGCTCAAGGAATCAAAAGTATAAGGATCAGTCTGAGCTTGTGGCCAAGTTGAAGGACAGGATCCAGGAGATGGAAGAGGTTGGTGCTTCAGTGCAAGAAGAGATGAATGTGTTGAGAACAAAGCTTCTCGATCCTTCTGAGATCAACCAGGTTGGGGAGATGCTTCAGTAAGAAAATGAAGCTTTAAGGAAAGAGGTCTCGCGTCTTAGGGAGCATGCGTCGAGCACCGCTCCTGCAGTATTGCGAGGCTCTTCATCGATGCGAGCGAGGGGTGGCTCGAGCGACGTTCCCCCTGTGCTGTGAGGTTCCACTGGTCTACTCATTTCGCGAGCTGGTAGGAGCACCAGGCGTTCAGATAGGGAAATGGAAGAGCTCCGCGGTGACGTTCAGCGAGCATATGTGATTGTTGCTGGGCTTCAAAGGGATGTTACTCGGCTGCGGCATTTGTTTAAAAAAGGACCTCGATGAGTATGGGCCGATGGTTATGACCAGGGTTGGCTGGATGCTCCGACGAGGCTGACAGAATTTGAGGAGCTTGCCTTCATCAGGGGGTGGTTGAGTGCTTTGAAGGAGATGCAAGTTCCAAGGGACTATATGCTCTGGTATCGCCACGAAATATCTCCTTCCACTCGGATGCCCAATCCCTTCCGGAGAGATGATCAGTGGATACCCATCGATGCTATCCCTCGGCAGTTATTGGAGTCAGATGCTAACAAAGCAGAGGAAGAGTTGGTTCCTGCTCCTGATGATGGTCGAAGAGCTCAAGTGGTTGATTATCTCGTTCAGAGGCCTCATCCCCACTGATATTTTTCCAGTAGTTACTCTATGTATTTTGTGTTGTAGTGATGTTATGTTAATGTTTTGGGCGAGCTTTTGTAAATATGGTGGATTAATATAAAATTTATGTTTTGGGCTATTTTAGCCGACTAAACAAGTGTATTATATTCTCCATATTCTCACTCCTTTATGATCTTTAAATTTGTATTATTATGCAAGTGTCCTTCCAGTCCAGTACACTATCGAGGTACCATTGTGCACCACTTTACCTTTTAGGTCGTGTCATCACACTCCCTTAGGCCTAAGTGTGGCAATTAGTGAGGACACACCTGGTGTTGGATGCTCTATCCGATCAGGATTTTATTCAACCAAAGATGGTTTGGCGACCAGCTTTAATTTGGCCATATTGCCTAAGGATCTCCTGTAGGGCTTCATATTTTGCCAGGGGCAATGCTAAGAGGTCTTTTGTGTTTCATAACAAAAGCCTGAGGAGGGTGTTTTCCCTGCTATGGTGTAATGACCAATGTGCCTGTCATTTGGAAAAGATGTGTGATAAAGCTTATATAATTGTTACTCATTAGAACGCAACCGTTAAACAACTTTCATTAATGACAAGGAAAATAAACTAATAGTTCCACAACAAAAGCATAAAAGAAGAATCTAAAAATATAATTTCTTAAGATTGGCTGCATTCCATGCTCGGGGGATTTCTTTGCCTTCCATCGTTTCTAGGTGATAGGCACCTTGCAGATTATCTCTTGTTATCTTGAATGGTCCTTCCCAGTTTGACCCTAGCTTGCCGTATGATGGTTTCACTACGCTGCCCAAGACTTTCCTTGGGACGTAGTCCCCAACTCGAAATGTCCTCAGGTTGACCCTCTTGTTATAGTGCCTCCCGATCTATTGTTGATAGCTCGCTAGTTTTACTAGGCTAGCTCTCGACGCTCGTCGGCTAGATCGAGCTCAACGAGCAATGCTGCATCATTATGGCCTTGGTCGACAAGGTTGGACCTCATTATTGGCAAGCCTGCTTCTATTGGGATAACTGTTTCCATTCCATATGTCAACGAAAATGGGGTTTCTCCCGTTGCTCATCGTGGAGTGGTTATATAGGCCCATAGAATGTGTGGTAATTTATTTACCCATGCGCCTTTGGCTAGCTCCAATCATTTTCTTAATCCGTCGATCACTGTCTTGTTGGAAGCTATGACAACCCGCTCCAAATAATAACGGGTGGCCAGCCCTATACTACATAAACTAGGTATCTCAGATGGTACAGTCTCAACATCAACAACTAAACACTATAATATAAGACTAACTACTCAAAATCATAAAGTGCGAATTGCCAAAAATTTTAAAACTTTATTTTTAACAACAACAACAAAACCAATAATGCACACAACTAATAATATACATCTAACTATGATGAGAAATGTGCATGGTCCAATAGTAAAAGAGTACAATACATTGTACAACAAAAATCTCAACAATGAAATACCCGAATATGCTGTCGGGTAACAGACAATACAATAATCTGATAAATAGAATATGAAAGTGTTAATCTACAACACTTGATTACTAACTCAATACAACTGAATCATAATCTAGATGTACAATAGATAGGAATCGACTAAAGCAAAGTTCCGCAACAGTCCGCCACTGCCACAGCTCCACAAATCCTGAATGGAGGAAAATTAAAAGCGTCCTTGCGGAGGAACACCTGAAGTAATACAATATATACATGGAGGAGGAAAATACAAACGGGTCAGAGCCCGAGTTTTGAAAAACAGTTTATAGCAAGTGTATTAAAATGCATAATAACTATAAATGCATTATTACATGATTTAGTTGGAATCGAGCTCTCCATACAAATTCAACTCACCTCTCATCTAAAGCGCGCACTAAGCGTATGCACGTGATCTCCAAAAGGATGCCCGATTCTAAATAGGTAAGAGGATCCTAACTTAAACCCAAAAGAAGTATTTAAGCAAAATCATCTAACCTATTTCCCAATACATTCGTTCCCATAATTTATAAGTCAAATACATTAACTTTAATGTAATAGTTATAGTTATCTTTATAATGTTCATTTGTTGAACATATAAAGTTACATGATCCAATCATGTCCACATCATCACAATACATCCACAATCTCATTTACTAGAATTTATATTCTAGTGATGCCCATATAAGGCATGAAACCATATATATAATTATTATAGATGAGTTATTAGCATCAAGAGTTAAAGACTAAACTCCTCCCGATTCTCAACACGGTACTGCGTTTCATGCGTGGGACGTCTCGCCGAGGCGAAATCCAAACAAGGAACCCCCTCCGTTACACTACTCCTGACCGTATCGATCCTCGGGGCTCATTATGCCCTCAATGCAAGATGCATGTAACCCAAATGATTATTGTCCAATTTTAATTAATTAATATTCCCAATTCTCAACAGTACACGGCGTTTCATGCGTGGGACGTCTCGCCGAAGCGAAATCCAAACAAGGAACCCCCCGTTACACTACTCCTGGCACTGTCGATTGTCGGGATAGGTGATATATATGTATATATAATTATGAGCATTAAGGACTAAACTTATCCCCAAGTTCCAACATTACACTGCGGTTCGTGCGTGGGACGTCTCGCCGAAGTGAAATCCAAACAAGGAACCCCCCCGATACACTAATCCTGGCAATGTGGGTCGTTGAGGTCCATTATGCCCTTGACACCCAAATACAACCACAAGCAATAATAACCATCCAACCGTGCTATAACTCGAAGGACGCAGGCTCACATGCTATCATCTTCCAGCAGCCCATATACGTAGCAAACTGGGGCCACCTGGTGGGGTTCAACGACACCCACCTCGTGATCAACTCACGCACACAACGTCCCGGGAAGCGGTCATAGTTCCTAACCGGCAAGTGAGAGCGTCACATACCCCCGACCTCTCACCCCTAAAATAAATATATATATATATATATATATATATATATATATATATATATATATATCATAAATGTCATTTGCTGACCACAAAGGACGACTATGACCTGGGGAATATCCACATCCTGCTTTTCTAGTCAGAATGCTCACCCTCTACGCACGAAACTTCCTAATGATAGCAAGGAGGGGGTATGCTTAACATGTATATACACCATCATATAAGGTATACATACATCCCGCATAATAAAGATATACCATTTTATATAAGGTATACCTGCAACATCATATACATTTTCATTATACGCTCTTAGGCGCAATTGATTAACATCATTTGTTTAGTATATCTCTCTCTATTGATACACTAACTATCAATACTCCCACATTTTACCCCACTTGGTATAGCATGTGCTATACTACTTCTCGCTTGAAGCTCTCATGTCGCTTCTAGTATGAATTGTCTTTCAATTCAATTTAAGTTAAGGATATTCTATATCCTATTGTACCTCAATTAGCATTTCTCATTGTGTGAGATATCTCCCAAATCAATCATCAATAAGGATATTTCTATATCCATTTGCACATCAAATAGTATTATAATTCTCCATCCATTATAAGGTTCAATATAGTTTATGAACCATTAAAGTTATCCCAATTGGGATTGGATCCTAAGATCCGGCACCTCTAAGTCAACCTCATTTTCAAATCGTGTAGTTGTTATCATCACCAAACAAACCTCAAATAAAAGTGGGCTTCCCCACTTAGAAAAATACCAAAGTCTCTAATCGGTATTCCTCAAATTTAGTCAATATGACTCCAAAATTTCTTTTAGGGGAAACTCGCTAAAAGTCTCCAAAACCTTCTCCAAATATCTCCTATAGAGATCCCCAATCGATAACCTCGAACAAAACGGGATGAATTTCTCTTTAGAAAAACAATCCCTCCAAAAGCCCTGTTTCCAAATCGATTCGGGCTTATTCCGAATCGATTCGGCCCAGCGAATCGATTCTGCCAGGAAGGCGAATCGATTCGGGTCATCAGACCTGGGACTCTGTCTCAGGCCGAATCGATTTGGCTGGAGTCCGAATCGATTCGGTCACTCAGACCTGGGCACCTGCATATTTCCGAATCGATTCGGCTAAGGGGCCGAATCGATTCGGCCTACCTGGAGGCTCGAAAATGGCTACTTTTTAAGTAAGCCAAAACACCCAAAATCATTTTAATGGTTTTCTCTCCATTTTTCTTCAACCCAATCACAAATATATCAACAATATTCATCCTAGAATACATATAAACTAATTTCTAACCTTAAATCCATTTATGCACTACAAATCTAAGGTTTTTCCCAAAAAATAGGTTTTGACAAATTTAACCTAAAACCCAAAATATCAATCCACAAATCATGCAATAAATGTACACAATAATTATTTAGCAAGTTTAATCACTTGCCTCGGGTTCGTAGGGTTTGAATCCGCCTTTAGATCGCGAAATGGTCGGAGAATCCTCTTTCCCTCTCCTTTTTCCTTCTTTCTCTTCTTCTTTCTTTCTTCTTTCTATTTCTCTTTCTCTCTTTTGGAGAAATATCTCCCGTAGGCTTTTTAAGCCTTAACTCCCAATGTACACATCTTTAAATGACAATACACACTTTAAATGACTCGGTGACTTTAATTCGAGTCAAACGGTCCTAAATTATTTCGGAACCTAAATAGACCCCAAGTACAGTCATTTCGACTTTCTCGACCCTTCCGGACACAATGGTACCCTCAGAATCGACATTCGACACTCTTTCTAACGACTCTAAATTTTGACCTCACTTGCCTATTTAATTATTTCTCCAATAAAATATTATTTATTTCTCCCAAAATAAATAAATTGTCGACTCCAAAACCTCGGGTTGTTACAGAAGCCTCGGCTTGGCCATTGCTTTGAGGATAGGCCACCGAGCTGAAATGGTGTCTGATTTCATGTTCGTTACCGAAACTCTGAAAAGAGTCGCTTTCGAACTGCGTTCTATTATCGGTGATGATGGTTGTGGGGATGCCAAAACGGGTGATTATATTTCTCCATATGAACCTTATCATATCTGCATCTCGAATGTTTGCTAGGGGTTCTGCCTCGATCCATTTGGTGAAGTAGTCAGTCACGATCAACAAATATTTGCGACTGTCGGTGGAGGTAGGAAGTGTCCCTATGATGTCCATCCCCCATTGGGCAAACGACCATGGGCTGGATAATGAAATTAGGTCGCTGACAGGTTGGTGGACCATAGGAGCATGAAGCTGGCATTTCAGGCACTTGCGGGCATACGCCGTAGAGTCCATTTGCATATATGGCCACCAATAACCCTCCTCCATTGCTCGAAAAGCCAGAGATCTTCCTCTAATATGGCTTTCACAGATTCCTTCGTAAAGCTCATGTATAACTTGCTCGACATCTTTTGGGTGAAAACATTTGAGGTAGGGACCGAAAAATGATCTCTTGTATAGCTTGCCCTTAGGAGATAAGTGAAAGCGAGCAGCTTTGACTCTTATCTTGTGAACAGTCTTCTTATCATCTGGAAGCGTGCCATCCTTCAAATAATCCCTTAGTGGGTCCATCCAGCTGGGTGCTGACTCAATATGGAGCACCTGCTCCACGCTTGGTAACTCGTCGTTACGGTTAATGCTCGTATGAGAGAGGAAATCGATGGGGATTGTTCTTTTTAAGTCAGAATTGATTGCTGAACTTAGGGCTTCTAGGGCGTCAGCATGACTGTTCTGTCCCCTGGGGAACTGCTGGACATTGACTTCCTCAAAGTCAGCCAATAGCCCTTTTGCCAAGGCGAGGTAAGCTGCCATCCTTTCATCTTTTGCATTGTAGTCCCCGTTGATCTAATTGGATACTAACTGTGAGTCGCCAAACACCTGTAATTGCTTTGCTCCCAAAGCGTGTGCTTTCTGGAGGCCGGATATTAGGGCCTCGTATTCTTCTTCATTGTTGGAGGCTTCAAATCCAAGCATAATTCCCTGCTCGAGGATCATATTTTCTGGAGTGATAAGAATGAGGCCTACACCTTCCCCCTTTGAATTGGAGGCTCCATTAATAAATAATTTTCAGATTCCCTCCATCGTGTAGTCTCGGAGGGTCTCTTTAGGCGTTTTCTTCATTGTCAGCAACGCATCCATCCTTTTGGGATGGGAGCTACTAGTAATGAATCGGGCCGTAAAGAGCTCGGCCATGGATTTAAAACTCCTGATGGACCGGTGGGGGAGCCTTTCGAACCATTTCAACGCCACGTCATACAGGCTCGAGGGGAAAATTCGGCACATTAGTGCGTCCCGGTGGTTTCAGAGGGTCATGGCCTATCGGTACTGCCTGACGTGATCAATGGGATCAGTCTTACCGTCATAAATTTTTAACCTTGGAATGGCAAACTTCTTGGGGGCTTCTTCTTCTTTAATTTCCCTCGAGAAAGGTGATTTCATCTGGGTTTTAAGAACTCGCCTAGCGAGTTCTCGGGTCGATCTGGTACCGTGGTGGGCAGGATGCTGGTCCATCTCCCTTCGGACCAGATTTCGTATGTTCTCGTTACTGTGAGTAGGGCTCTGGTAACAGCGAGCTTTTTATAGCTGCTCACGTAGGTCGTCCTTTGACTCGTCTCCCTTAATCTTTTGGGATACTCGCCTAGGGCTCCTTCCTCGGCTGCGAGACTTGCCCGCCTGAGGGCTAGGAGTGTGGTACGAACGTCTCCTGGTATCATGGTGGAGCTCTTTCTCCAGTCTCCCTAATTTTCTTTTCAGGCGAGCATTCTCAGCCTCGTGTCTGTGAGAAGACTCCCTCTGCTCGTGAAGCCTGCCTCATATGCATCAATCAGTCTGGATATCTACATGGACCTTACTGGTCCTTGGCTTTCTTTTGAGGCTGGCCTTTCTAAGCGACCCCTCTGATCTGAACGTCAAATTTCAGATCTAATCCTGCGAGGAACAGGTGGTTCTTGAATATCTCATACCTGGGGAGCATTGCTACTGTGATCGGACATTTTAAACTCTTTTTTTGGTGTGGGCTTTCTCAGGGAAGATAAACGTTCCCACAGACGGCGCCAATTATGGTGACAATTATTATGCAACACAAATAGATAAGAGAAACTCAATCACCAAGTAAGAATAAGGAATGCAAAATGACAATCACACAACAAAGGATGTACGTGGTTCAGCAAAGATGCCTACGTCCACAGTGGTGCAGTCAGTATTATTTTTGTGTTCTCCGGAGAGTGATGATAGAGAATACAATGTGTCCTTTGCCCTAGACCTAGGGTTTTTTATATACATGTTTGTTCTAGTGAGGGGGGTGTGGTACTCCTCCATGTTTCCCATCTCCTCTTAAAGTGACCCTTAATGGGAACGTGGGAAGAGACTAAATCCTAATCGGTTTAAGGTATAAGGGGCCTGGACTTTGGGCCGCTAAAATTGGGCTACTCGTCCAGGCGATCATTCTAATTTCGGGTACCCACAGACGTCAATTCAAAAAATAAACTATATGTGTCTTACCGCACACTATATTGACAAGGAATGGAAACTTCACAAAAAAATTCTCAACTTTTGTCAAGTTAAAACTCACAAAGGTGAAGAGCTTGGGATGGTTGTTGAAGATTGTTTAATTAATTGGGGGATTGAGGGTATTTTCACCCTAACGGTTGATAATGCTAGCTCTAATAATAGTACCGTTTACCATTTGAGGAGAAAAACAAAATCTTACAAAGGTACCATATTAGAGCATGAATATTTGAACATGAGATGTTGTGCACATATTCTCAATCTCATTGTGAGTGATGGTTTGAAGGAGTTTAATGAATCAATTGCTAAAGTGCAAAGAGCCGTAAAGTATGTAAAGTATTCACCATCTAGGTTGGATAAATTTAAGAAATATGTTGAAAAGGTGAAAATAGAATCGAAGAGTTTATTATGTCTAGATGTTCCGACAAGATGGAACTCCACATACATGATGTTGGAGGCGGCTTTAAAATTTGAGAAAGCTTTTGATAGGATGGATGATGATGACGAACAATATAAGAGCTACTTTGGTGGAGAACAAGATGATGATGATGTGGATGATGAGGATGGTAGAGGTAGAGGAGTTGCGGTGGGGAAGTTAGGCTCACCAAAAAGGGAAGTTTGGGATAAAGTGAGAAGTTTTGTTAAATTTCTAAAAAAAAATTACAATGCAACTTTGAAATTTTTGGGGTCTTTGTATGTCACTTCCAATGCTTTTTTTCACGTGCTTATCATAATTCAAAGCAAGCTAGTTCAATTGAGAAACATTGGTGCTTATGTCTTATCTTCAATGGTCGAGAACATGCAAGCAAAATTTGACAAATATTGGAACGTGGAAAAAAAAAATTCTTGTTGTTTGTTGTGGTTGTCCTTGATCCGCGATACAAATTAAAATATGTTGAATATTATTTTGGAGAACTGCATGGTTTTATTATGGCAATAGAGTTGACTATGAAAGTGAAAGAGACATTAATTCGTCTCTTTGAGTGGTATCATGGTCATCATTTTTTCAATCCATCCCCAAGCACCACAAATCAATCACCAAACTTGGTGGGAGTTGATGATGATGATGATGATGATGATGATGACAATATGGATGGGCGTGCATTTTTGGCCTCTCAATTTAAAAGGCATGTAGAGGCCGAAGACAGCGTTGGGGCCAAGTCGGAAGTTGAAAAATACTTGTTGGAGACAAGTGAGGAGGAGAGCAATACTTTTGATATTATTAGTAGGTGGAAGAATAATCAAACCAAATATCCAATTATCTCTCATGTAGCAAGGGACATATTAGCCATACCCGTGTCTACCGTAGCATCTGAATCTGCATTTAGCATGGGAGGTCGTATTCTTGACCCATTTCATAGCTCATTGTCCCCTAATATGGTAGAAGCCCTTGTTTGTGCACAAAATTGGCTCTGGTATTCACCAAAACCAATAAATATTCTAGATGCATTGGATGACATTCAACAATTGGAAAAGCTTGATACGGGTAATTGTTCACTTTATATTATTTTCATATCATAATTTTGTAAGCTGTAATTTTTATATTGTATTACTAATGATTGTTGTTTGTTTTAATGTTTTGTAGAGTTGTTGGGATCTCTACGTGTTGAAGATTGAAGTAGCAATGTGGGTTGAACGACATTGATATGGAAGAGAGGATAATTGATTTTGATTTCTGTTTTTAGCGACACTAGTTTGTTTGTATTGAAATATTTAAACTTGATTCCTTTTGTTTCTATGCTCTTTTTATTTTTTAGTATGCTAAGTAAGTTGCTTGTCAATGGCCATTCTTTTTATGATTTTTAAGCAGCTTTTTACATGTGTTTTAAATAGGTTTTAGGTAGATTTTTAAGAAGGTTTTAGGCAGATTTTTGCAGTTGATTTGATTTTTTGCAGTTGATTTAGGCAGATTTTTGCAGTTGATTTGGGCATATATAAGCAGATTTTTGAGCAGTAATTTATATTAAAAAATGCTGTTGATTTACATAAAAAAATATAAAAAGTGCAAAAAAAAATAAAAGATTATTATAAAAAAACAGTAGGCCAAACTGAGTTTTTAGGAGAGTTACTGCCCAAAAAAGTGCAGAATTTTAACATGAAAAAAACAATAAAAATAATGCAAAAATAATTTATTTTTTTTTAATTTTTTTCATCAAACCATGTCCAACCGAATTGGACCGAACCCGAACCTTATTTGGACCGAAACACGCTTGGACCGAACCCGATTATGCAGGTCAGGTCTCGAGTCTTAATAAATATGGACCGATTAATTTGGTCCGGTCCATAATAATGTCTAAACCCAGACCGGACCGGACCGTGAACACCCTAGCCTCCAGTGGCACCAGTAGTTCAGGATCCAGTAGGACCACCTTCTTGGCAGCGAGTTAGGGAGACCCTTCAGAAGGGTCACCCACCAGAGTTTCGGGGTAACACCGATGTAGTAAAGGCCTGCGATTGGAAGAAAAATATTCAGCGACACAGGCGCATGCTAGAGTGTACCAATGTGCAAAAATATATGCTTGCTACCTTTCGTCTTTCGGGGGCATCCTTACAGTGGAGGGAGTCAGTTACCACCGCTGAGGAGAGAGATTTGATGATGATATCCAAGTTCTGGGTGAGGTTTGACCGTAAATACTTCCCACTGGTGGTAGAAGAAGAAATGAGGAAGAAGTTTAGTGAGTTAGTTCAGGGTGACCGTTCAGTGGAGGATTATGAGGAGGAGTTCACCCGTTTGGCAAACTTTGTGCCAAATGAGGTGAGTGACGAGGATCAAAAGAAGTCGAGGTTCATGGATGTCCTGTCCTGGAGGATCAGGCAGCATTTGATTGGTAATCCGGCATTGGTGATGTATATAGATGTCGTCAACGCTGCTCTTGAACATTGCCATGATCATCTCTTCCATGTGAAGGGGAGAAAGAGGGTAGGGGAGCCAAGCTAGCAGGGCAAGGAAGTTGTTGGTGGTGACACAAGTGGTACTCAGCAGTAGACTAGTAGTTAGCAAGGGAATAAGGCTAAGAAATTTAAGCATGGTGGGTTCTGACCGGGAGGACATGGATTTAGGCAGGGTCAGCTAGGACCAAATCAGTAGCAGCAAGTTCCTCAGGGTCGTCAAGGCCAAGGGAACAATAGGGGAGGCCAGTAGGGCCAGCCACGTCAGGGCCAATGACAGGGAGACAGTCAGAGACGCTGTTTTGTTTACGGGAAGACAGGACACTTCAAGAGGGAGTGCCCGCAGAGGGGCAGACGCTAGCAGCATGGTGCCCAGCAGGGGTAGCAGGGATAGATGCCTCCAGCACCACCAGCTCCACTAGCCCCACAGTAGCAGGGGCAAATGCACTACGGGCGTATGTATAGCGTTCGGGATGTTCCCAATCCTCCAGCACATCAGGCGCCACCAGCGGTTAAGGGTATGTTTCTTATCCCTGGTCATGAGGGTAGGATACTTTTTTATACGAGAGCATCTCATTCATTCATTAAATCTAGATTTGCTAAACTGGACGGGTTACTAGAGACTGCGGGTAGTCTCTGTATGTGTGTAGAGTCACCAGTAGGCAGCGGGGCATTGATTCACTCGATGTGTTGAGGGATGGACATTTTTATTGGGAGACTTAGTTTAGCGACGGACCGCTTAGTATTAGATATGGAGGGGTACGATGTCATCCTAGGTATGGATTGGTTGGCAGGATATCGGGCGACAGTAGATTGTTACGAGAGGACAATCGTGTTCTCCATTACGGGATAGGAGATGTTACTAATAGAGATTCCTCTACCTGAGGGATGATCGTGCACACACTTGTATTATATCGAGGAGGAGACCTCACAGGAGGTGGTAGTTTCGTTGGATTCGATTCCGATAGTGAGGGACTTCGAGGATGTGTTTCAGGAAATACCAGGGTTGCCACCCAGCATGGAAATCGAGTTTGTAATTGATTTAGCACTGGGTATGAGGCCGATTTCTCGAGCGCCTTATCGTATGGCCCCTTCAGAGATGCGTTAGCTGAGAGAGCAGATTTAGCAACTTCTGGGTCAAGGTTTCATATAGCGGAGTACATTATCGTGGGGTGCACCGGTGTTGTTTGAAAATAAGCGAGATGGCGCACTTCGGTTATGCCTAGACTACAGGGAACTGAAAAAGGTGACGATACAGAATAAGTATCCGTTGCCTAGGATTGATGATTTATTTGACCAATTGAGAGGGTCATCTTACTTCTCCAAGATCGATTTAAGGTCAGGGTATCATCAACTGCGTATCTGAGAGGAGGATGTTCATAAGACCGCTTTCCTATCGCGGTATAGATCTTATGAGTTTAGGATGATGCCATTCGAGCTCACCAATGCGCCAGCAGTGTTCATGGATCTCATGAACAGGGTTTTTAGAGAGTATCTCGACCAGTTTTTCATTGTGTTCATTGATGACATCCTGATCTACTCGCGCACTAAGGGGGAACACGCAGAGAATCTGTGTATGGTATTATAGACACTATGGGATCACCCGCTTTATGCCAAATTCGAGAAGTGTGGATTTTGGCTATGGGAGGTACAGTTTCTTGGTCATGTGGTGTCAAACCGGGGTATTGCTGTGGATCCGAGTAAGGTATCAGTGGTGAGGGAGTGGGGGCATCCCACGACACCGACCGAGGTGCGCAGCTTTCTGGGATTGGCAGGTTATTACATGCGGTTCATGAAGGGGTTCTAAAAAATTACGGGCCCTTTGACAAATCTAACTATGAAAGGGGTGCCTTTTATTTGGAGTTATCATTGTCAATTATCTTTCGACGAGCTAAAGGACAAGTTAACATCTGCAGCAGTACTTGCTTTTCTGAGGGGAGGACTAGAGTATCGAGTTTACACCGATGCATCCTTACAGGGACTTGGGGGTGTGATTTAGCAGGAGGAGAGGGCTATAGCTTATGCGTCCAGAAAGCTAAATCCCCACGAGAGGAATTACCCCACTCATGACCTAGAGCTAGCAGCGATCATTTTTACTTTGACGATATGGAGACATTATCTGCTGGGAGAGCAGTTCACCTTATTCACGAATCACAAGTCACTTCAGTATCTCTTCACACAGAAGGATCTGAATATGAGACAGAGGCGGTGGCTAGAATTTATGAAAGACTACCAGTTTGATATTCAGTATCATCCTGGTAATGCTAATGTGGTGGCAGGCGCATTGAGATGGAGACCGACTGGGGAAGTATCAGAGGTCTGGAAAGCAAAGTGGAGAGAGATTCGATATGAGGATGATGTAGCCAGGGCCTGCATGTCAGCATTATCCATCACACCTGAGATCATTATGCGAGTTATGGGGGCTCAGGCGGAGGACTAGATCTTCCAGGATAGGGTACGCCAATTGTTAGCTAAGGGAGCAGAGGGTTACTCAATCAGCTCAGAAGGAGGCCTACGCCTAAATGGGAGGTTAATTGTGACAGAGGATAAGGAGTTGAGGCACGCTGTTATGACAGAGTCCTATGGTTCGAGATTTTCAGTACATCCCGGCGGGGATAAAATATACCGGGATATGAGGAGGCAGCAGTGGTGGGCAGGAATGAAACAGGACATAGCAGAGTTTGTCTCGAAATGTACCACGTGTCAGCTCATGAAGGTTGATCATCAGAGACCTATAGGGATGCTACATCCACTAGAGATTCCCGTGTGGAAGTGGAAGAGCATCTCCATGGACTTCATTATAGGGTTACCTAGATCGCAGAGGGGTCACGAATTCATAGGGGTCATTGTGGATCGATTGACAAGGGTGGCCCACTTCCTACCAGTTTGAACAGACTTTGGGACGATGAGTTATGCGCAGCTATTCATAGCGGAGATTATTAAGCTGCACGGGGTGCTGGTAAATATTGTGTCTGATAGAAACAAAGTTTTTGTGGCCCATTTTTGGCATAGCTTTCAGGAGTCCATGGGCACAGAGATACGTTTGAGCACAACCTATCACTCAAAGACCGATGGGCAAACTGATAGGGTCAATCAGATGCTAGAAGACATGCTCAGGATGTGCATTTTAGATTTTGGGGGAGGATGGGAGAGATATCTTCCTTTGGTAGAGTTCGCATATAACAACTCTTACCAATTCACGATTGACATGGCACTGTTCGAAACACTATACAGGAGACCTTATCGTTCACCCACCTGTTGGTTAGAGGTGGGGGATAACAAGTTATTGGGGCAGAGATTGTCCAGGAGACGTATGCCAAGATAGAGCTGATTCGAGGGAGGATTCAGATAGCTCAGGATAGGCAGAAGAGTTATGCTGATGCTTTCGCGGAGACATGTTGAGTTGGAGGTTAAGGATCATGTATTAGTCCAGGTGTCCCCTATGAAAGGGGTGATGAGGTTTGACAAGAAGGGTAAATTAGCACCGAGGTACATGGGACCCTTCCCTATTATTGAGAGGGTGGGACCGGTAGCATATAGACTGGGATTTCCAAAACATCTTCAGCGGATACACGACGTGTTCCATGTGGCATCGCTGAAGAAATATCGAAGGAGCGAGAGGGACTTTTGGCACATTCCACTCAAGGAAATTGATTTATAGCCAGACATCTCATATGAGGAGAGACCAGTGGCTATTCTGGACTGTAGTGAGTGCAAGTTACGATCCAAGGTTTTTCCACTAGTTAGAGTACAGTAGGGTCATCACAACGTTGACGAGTCTTCCTGGAAGCGGGAGGGGGATATGCGGGAACAATATCCAGAGCTATTCACCATAGGTACGACCAAATTTTGGGGACGAAATTCCTTTGTAAGGGTGGGGGTATGTAACACCCCGTAATTTTATGCATTTAATAGCTAATTAATTCGAAAAAATTTAAATTACTAATGTGTTGTAATTTAATGGAATTAATTATGGAATTGTTATATAAATATTAATCAGGAGAATAATTGGTTAATATTTATGGGAAATTAATTTAATAGGTAAATAGTAATATTTAATTACGTCTTAAGAGTATTAATGACGTGGGGTTACTTATCTCAACCGGGAGTCGATTCCAAACTATGTTAGGTGGGAGATAAGAAATTTATAAACTTATCCGGATCCCAATTTTGAGTGCACGGTTGAGCCCGGAAGGGGCAAGATAGTCGAAATACAGTACCCGGGGTAGTAAATAGGTCTCGGTACGTTTTTAGACATAGTCGGGCCTACACGGGGGTATTTGGGTCACTTGGGCTTAGACCATTAGGCTAAAAACGGAATTAAGCCTAATTACTTAATTAAAGAAAAAAGGGGAACAACATATTTCACTGTGAAAAATCTATAGTTGGAGAGAATACCCTAGGGAGCAGTTAAAGGCACTGGGAACCATTTTGGGAGACAAAGGCAAGAACCAAAGGGGATTTCATCATCAACCTTGAGAATCAAAACTCTGGATCAGACCCTACGAAACCATAAGGCAAGTGGTTAACTTGTTGTAGCATTTATTTGTATTACAATTCATATTTGTGTGAAGTGGGAACCAAAATTCGTTTTGGGGTAAAAAGGGTACAAAAAATGGGGTTTTGTAAATAAATCTTCTGATTAGAAATTATTGTAGAGATTCATGTCCTGGTTAGATGTGAAACCCAGACGAATTATAAACGAATTTGAGATGATAATTTGGTGTTGAGACTAATTAACGAATAACACGGGTTTTTCCCCAATTCAGAACTTAGGAGATAACGAAAATTAAATGGGGTTTGGGGACTTTATGGGGGTTCCTTATGATGTTCTTGGTGCATTATATTGATGATAGGACCTAGGTTAGACTGTATAAGGAATTGGACATTTAAGGTTTTCGTCCATGGTAGAAACAGGCTTTCGGAGAAGACGAAGACCTATTCGATCAATGGTTGGGATCGATCAATCGATGGTCGAGGATTTTTGGCAGGTCGACCAATTTTAGTATATAAGGGAAATTTACTTAAAATTCTTTTCTCACACCTTATTTAGTGAGAAATAAATATAGGACATAAAATCTTAACAACTATGAGGGAAAGTAATTGGGATTTGGAGGGAATTTATGGGTGACACATTGTGGTTAATTTTGGAGAAATATATTCCAAAATATTTAAATTTCGGATTAAGTGGTCGAGTCCGGGTATAGTGGTTGAGTGATACCAAAGTAATTAAGTTAATTAATGTTCAAATTAATTAATAATCTGAGTTGGACCATAAACTCAAGTTATGACGTATAGGCTAGTGTTACAGGTTTAGTACACGGTAAAGTCGGGATTGTTTTAATTATATATATATATATATATATATATATATATATATATATATATACGGTGTGCGATAGTATATATATGTGGCGTGTGCATTAATATCAGTGGCTAGATATTATTATAATATACACTCTAGTTCTATCAAGGGAGATTGCCCATAGAGGGTGAATCCCCTAGCTTGAGGAGTAGGGCGAGTATACGCCCAGGTCATAGCGTCCATTATATGGGTGAGGGGCATCTCACTTTCAGGGAAGGGTTATGACCGCCTCCAATATTTATGTTATTAACCAAGTTAGTGAGCGATTCTGACTTGGGTTAACTAGGTTATGTGAATGCACCTAGTGGGATAACACTTTAGAGAATATACATTTGGTGAGTTATTACTCGGGAGGATGGTTATTATCATTTATTATTTATTATTTATTATTTCAACATATGTGTGAATGTTGTAATGTGGTTATACGTATATAATGAGATAAATAATTATGTACGTGTAATTTAATACAGACCGTGAATTGTATTATGGGTATAATGGGTGTGAAAGTTATATGAATTTAAAAGGAGAAATGATTAATTAAGTTAATGTAGATAATAACTTAAAAATCATAATTATTTCATACTCGGTTAGAGTAAGGTGGTTGCAAGGGTGTATATTGTTAGCTAGTTTTGGGATAAATAACTCGGGGAATTAATTAAGGCGTTAGTCGTTCACATTAGAGGAGGGGTGAGGATGTCCTCAAGGGAGTGCGACACTAACTAAAATATGAAGAACATGCATACATATTTACTACTGCAAGTTAAATCATTTGCTAAATATTTTCCAAATGTTTTGGGTTCTAACCCTTGCTATAAAAAATTTTAAAACCCTTTTAGGTGTCCAGCCACAGGGACGCCAGACTTGACTCATTTCATGGATCCGTTGCTGTAGCGTATGTGGATGTTGCGGGAGTTTGATAGACGCCTCATTCTTTTCATTCCTAGTATAGAAATTTACTATCAGTTACTCGAGCATGTTGCTCACAGCTTTATTTAGTATTTATGTCAGACTTTTTGAGATTTATTATTATCTGTCTTTACTTTTGTTGGATTTTAGCTGATGGTTTATTCGGTCAGATTATTTAGATGTGAATGGTTGATTTCATTTACTTGTGATGGTTTAAATTATTTTGTTTTCGCATGAGTATTTCATTAAATTAATGAAAGATAAAAGTTGTCACCAGTGTAATTTTCTCACTTAGGTGGTTAGTAATTAAAAAGGTGGCAGCGATACTAAGAATGAACCAACTAAGAAACATGTTCTAATTTAATTTAGGACTGATCACTTGGGGTTAATTAGGTAGGGTGTCACACTAACCATAAATAAAAAATTCTATTTTTATGAACAAGTTTCCGCTCGAAAAAATATTTTCTAATCTTTAATTAGCCATGTGGAATTATTATTTGCCGTGTATGTCAATTAATTTTTTGAATTCATAGTTGCTGCATATAACGTGAAATGTAACTCCTCAAAATGGTTCTGATTATAAAGTGTATATCCGATATTTTCCTCTATATCTTTTCCTACGTGTATAGTATTTGTGCAATTATAAGACCATTTATGAAAAACAAAGACACATGGGTTTACTCTACAATCTTGACAATGGGGACTGAATCCAAAAACTCTAAATTTATTCAATTCTAAACTACCTTATATGCAGAAGCCAAATCTTTGGAAGAAGGTTTAATAATGTGTGGTCATTTAGGATTATCAAATATCCTTGAATCTGATTCTATGAACCTAGTGAAATTTATCAATGGTATTCGAAAGCCCCCATAGTCCATAGCTGATATGGTATCCGATTGTTTAAATATTATCCAGTCCAACAACTATTTGGTGAAGCATATATGGACATAAGCCAATTATACTGCAGATACCTTATCTAATGCTCCTATTACAAGTTCCTCCTATTTTTAAGTTAACCAATTATCCTCTCCTCCATCCTTAATCAAAGGCCATCTTCTCATGAATAAATCAGGCATTCCACCTATTCGAATAAGCAAGTTGTAGCTCATTATCTTTTCGTTTTATCTAAGTTCAGTGCATCACATTGTAATGGATCATTATCCAAGTTTTTCATTTTGCTATTCAATTTCTTGAAATAAGCCACTAAGGTGAGGGTTTTTATCCTAGTCTTAATAAAATATTCATTTCTGGCCAAAAAAAAAGAAACCTACAGGTATTAACAAAAATAGAATCTGGGAATATGAAAAATAATGGGGCATATACATGAGAAAAATCTGGGATTTGGGATCATGTGTTGTCAACTGAAAGTAACTTCATATTTCAACAACAACTTCATAATAGTCAACCAACTCAAACGTATGATTCATACATATTACTAACAATAAACTTATAATTTGTAGCATTTGACAAATAAAGTACATGAATACATGCATAAGTCCATCATCTAATTGTCGTGTATGTTTTAACATTATGGCCGCTAAACTTTGTCATCCTCATAACAACCTTTCTAGTAGACTTGATACGCTTATTCTTAGGCCTCCTCGGTTGATTCTTGATCCACAGTGGCATTAACTCATCATCATCCGAGTTTTGGTACATCTCGCCGTCCAGTATAAAGTCGAGTATGGGGTATACATGCTCGGCATGAGATTTAATAAAGAATTCCGTGGTAAAATATCATTGAACATATGAATAAATGTCCTTCCTATCCTGGTGGATTGCCGAAATCGCATGAAAATAGGGAAAGCACTTTATGGCCGATACACCACAAGAACAACGCTAATTAGACAAACCCACAACATACCGATGATGCAATTCAACCATAAAGATTCCATTCCCCGCATGATGAATAATGTAATGCCTCTCACCCTCCACCTTACTAGCCAAGACCTTTTCTATTTCGGGACATAGCACTGAGGCTCATTGATTAGATACCAAGCTATATTCGGCCATTCAATCCATCAACTTACATCGTATACCATCTACCAACTGCATTATAGGTATGCATCTCTCATCCAAAATCCAATTGTTAAATGACTCTGCAACATTTGAACACATCTCACAATAACGGCAGCCTTTGAAAAATGCATTTGCCCATCTCTCTAATGATATACCTTTTAGAAATGTTTGATTGGCTCTTTCCCTTCATTTTTTAAGATATTCAAGTACTTATAAAACATAGTTTAAGTGGGAGCATAAGCTCATTTCTTAAAAAAGCTTTCAATCCTCATACGGAAGTTTGTACCATAATTTCTAGGAAATCTATGCAGTAAGTTATTCTTTAAGTGGTGGAGGCAATAACCGTAAGCAGACTGAGTAAATACACATGCCACTCCATTACGGATACCCCGTGTCGATCAGAAATAAATGTAATATTGTTCTCATCCTCAAACAAAACATCTTTCAAAATCTCCAAGAACCATCTCCAGTTATCATCATTCTCCGCATCAACCACACCAAACACAAATGGAAAAATACCTGCAAATAACCCAAACAAATAAGTTTGATATGCATAACATTGAAATTCAATAAAACACATTATTGTTCCCAATATATCAATATATCATATATTACCTTGGTTACCATTTTTTCATGTTACTGCCAATAAAGTCCCACGATACTTATTTTTTTTTAAAGTACCGTTCAAGAACAGAAATGGTCTATAATACTTGAAACCAGTAATGCAAGACCCAATAGAAACAAAACATCTCTTGAAACGGTGTGTCCCAAATTCACACTCCAACACAATATAAGAGTCGAGATTAGATTGCTTCAATGCGGTTAAATACGTTTGCAAACTATTATAAGATAGTGACTCATCCCCATATAACTCCTTCTTTGCCAGTTGTTTATCGTACCATGAATTCCAATACGAAATATCAAACCCATAAGATGGTTTGATATCCCTTGAAATTTCCTTAAGGGATATAAATGGCTTGTCACGTACCTTTTCTTAAACAATTTATGTAACCATCATCGAGTTCACCATATTACTCTTTTGTTCCCTAATACAACCTTTAAAATTATGAACATTACTTAAATTAGTAATGTAAAAATAACCATTTTCCCGACACACACGCTAATGGAAAAACCATTCACATTCATCTGAAATACTCCTTATACAAACGACAGTGATCCTAACTCTGTCATTTTTTACGTAAATAAATGAAAAACCACACTCTGTTGCATACTTCCCTAATTGTCACAAAGATATTTAACAGACTCAAACCACTGCTCCACGTGTGTAACGTAACTCTTCCATGTCTCGAACAAATATGTGCACGGTGGATCTAATGTTAACATCCCTTCATATTCATCATTACGTGCATCCAACGACATCACATATCTTCCAAAGGCATATCTATATCATATATGGGCACTGTAGAAGGGTGTTTCAGGCCTGCCCACTATATTTTGGGGTGAGGGTCCCTCATGACTCCCCCAGCTTCCAGAAAATGTGGGGCCCAGGAGAAGTCAAGTTCCTACCCCTAAGCTTCTAGAAAATATTGGGGCGAGGAGCAGTCAAAGTCCTTCTTCTCAACTGCAAGAAAATATATTGACGCGGACCGCCTCTTAGGGTCCTGATAGAAATTCATATTGAGAAGGAACCCCCTCAGGGTCCCGGTAGAAAATCATATTGAGAAGGAACCCCACCAAGGGTCCCGACAAAAAGTCAAGTCGAGAAGGGGCCTCACCTAGGTGGCGGAAGAAGCCCATGTTGAGAGGGACCCCCCAGGGTCCCTATAAAAACTCAATTCGAGAAGGAACCTCACCTAGGTGGCAGCAGAAGCCCATGTTGAGAGGTACCCCCCAGGGTCCCTGCAGAAACTCAAGTTGAGAAGGAACCTCACCTAGGTGGCGGCAGAAGCCCATATTGAGAGGGACTCCCCCAGGGTCCCTGCATAAGTTGACATTGAGAAGGAACCCCCTAGGGTCCTTCACAAGAAAGTGACATTGAGAAGGAACCCCCAGGGTCCTTCAACAGCAGAAATTCATAGTAAAGAAGGACCTCCCAGAGTCCCTCGACCGAAGAAATGTCATATTTGAGAAGGAACCCCCAAGGTCCCTCAACAGCAGAAATTTATATTGGAGAAGGAACCCCCAGGATCCCTCGACTGCAGAAATGCTCGATTGGAGAAGAAACCCCGAGGGTCCCTCAACAGCAGAAATTCACATTCGATAAGGAACCACCAGGGTCCCTCGAACGTAGAAATGCCATATTAGAGAAGGAACCACCCTCCCAGGTTCCCTCAAGCCCCAGAAAACATTTGGTCACATAACCCTTAAGGTTCCCCTCCCTCGACTACAAGAAAAAATTTGGGTGAGGAACCCTCAAGGTCCTCCCCCTCAGCTTCTAAATAATATGCCAGGATGAGGGAGTGGCTATCAAGAGCAACCCCTCACCATGAAAAGTCATTCTTCAAAAGAATAAAATTACTAACACTTCCTTTCTTATACAGGTAGCCTAATTGAGCAGGCAGGGCTCAAATAGGCCAGTTGGGATCTCTTGGGAGTTTTGTCTTGGCGGCTATGGAAGAAGGTTTATTGAGCAAGATCAACCATTTAGCACTATGGTATTGAGAGAATACTAGTAGAAAGACCCTAGGGTCACCCAGTCCTCACACACCTCATAGTCAGACATTACTAGGGTGAGCAACCAAAGGGTTACTCATAAGAAAAGAACTGTTTATAAAATGATTTTAAAGGAGATGGTCCTTTAGGCCCCTCTCGAGAAAAATAATTTCAGAAGGGGGTCCTCAAGACCCCCCTCAAGCTTACAAATATTTTAGAGGAGGTGGTCCTCAAGACCCCCCTCAAGTTTATAAAGTTTATACCAAATGTTACCGTTTCAAAAGATATTTACCAAATCAAATATTTTGTCTTCATTAGGATACATATTTGCTTTTTGGTTTTGGTTTGCACCAGGTGGCACCTGTCTGAGGGGATAGGCTGCTGCACACAGTTAGGGACAAATAGTACACTGCAGACCTTGTCCCTCACCAACCCTCTAAGTTTTGGCGCCAAAAGTGTCAACCCAGCCCTAGTGCCCAAGTATAAATAGGACCCCTTGGAAAGGTCATAAGATATAGAAAAACTGAATTGCAAAATTACTCTGTCAAAATCACACCAGAACCTCTCTAGTATTCTCTCCATGCTCTCTCTAAGTGTTGAGTGCCTTGTTATTTCACTCCCCACTGACAGCCATTACTCTCAGGAGTTCCTCTTGATAAAAGATAATATTATTGTTGTGAATTTCATCTTCTTGCAGGGAATGAGCTCTATCTTGAGTTTCATTTTTACCAGAAGGAGAAGGTTTTACCATAAGCTTCTTCATAAGTTCTTGAGAACCTTACAGATAGCGTCCATTGGAGTGGGTCACGCCTCACCCTTTCCAGTTATTCATAGACTCCAGTCTCACTACCCTCTTACATTTGGCGACTCTACTGGGGAGGTATCCTCATTTCTATGGACAAATAAGGTTTTAATGTTTCTAAGTAGCTAGTGTTTGAAGACATTCCATCTGAGAATGGAGCTCAAAGAGACCAGACCACTCAGGAGGATGTGGTGGTGACCGGAGCTAGAGTACCTACTCCTCAGGGAGGGCAGACCAGTTCACCGACAACGACTCCAGCAATCGGTATCAAGCATGTTTTTGATTTTCTTGAAACAACACAAAGTAGACTTGGAAAATTCGGGTCAAGGTTATGGAACACCAGCAGCAACCCCTTTGGAGGAGCGACCGCTCCTACAGCGATTCCGGTAGAAGTAGCTCCGTCGCGGAGGGCGGTGCCAGAGCAGATTATGGCACCGTCAAGCTCACCAGCAAGCAAGGGCATGAGTTTGGAGGAATCACCCTCCAAAGTTGTTACTATGAAGGAGGCCAGGAAGTTTCTCTCCTACCTCAGAGGGAGGGTCCTCCTTTGTATGATGAGTTGCAGGACCCCTGCCCACAAGAGGTAAATGAGAAACCATACCCAAATGGGTATTTCCACCCAAATCTTTCAAGTTCAATGGTAAAGGGAAAAACCCAAGAGTAGCAGAAGTCCCATACGAGGAACCCTCGATGATTTAGGTTCCCAATAAGGGACCCCTGTAATACTCGTCCAAGTAAGGAACCCAAAGTGGAAGAAGGCCTAGGTGAGGAACCTCCCATTATCAATACCCCCAACCTAAGAAAAAAATTATAGTTTGTGAGGAACCAATAGAGGTATGGCTGGCTCGCGAGGAACCCTTGCCCATAAACACCAACTCAGCAACCTCTGGTGCTAACGACGAGACACCCTCATATGAAAAGTTGATACGCGAGGAGCCCATTGACAGAGAAGTGGAGCTTGATGAGGAACCCACGGCCATAAAGAACTTTGAACCCACTATAGGAAATGATGAGGAACTTTGAATAACAGACCCACCCAAATTTGGGAGCAGCGAGGAACCCCCGGGTATGGAGTCCGCCCATGAGGAACCCAAAAAAAAATGGGGTCTCGTGACTTCAATTTGTGGCATCGACGAGGAACACCACTGAAATCAAATAGGTAACTACTTGGAATAGTCGAGGAAGCATCTGGTAGAAACCCAACTCGTGAGGAACCCCAAGTAATACCCCTCGACAGTGAAAAAATAAGTGGCAGCAGAACTTTTGGTTAAAATACTGCTCGGAAAGGAACCCTTGAGCGGATGAGAAACTGATATATCCACAAGAGGCGTGGAACCAGCATCTTCAAAAAGAGTGGAACCCAAATAATTATAGTTCATGGGCGAGACACCTCTATGACGCCCCTCGAGGAATTGTCAAGAGCAGACTCATGTAGCGAGGAACCCTTGGCCAGCAGCACATCACCCATAGGGTCAACCCGTGAGAAACCCTTAGCAAAATTGGTAGTCTATGAGGAACCCTTGGGTATTGGGTCCACCCACGACGAACCCTTGGTAGCAGCGACCTCAAACGTAAAAAAAAAGTCACGTGGAAATCAGTCGAGACACTCCCTTCTCCAAACCCAATACCACCAGGCGAGGAACCCTCGACGAAGCATGAGGTCGAGATACTCCCACTTGAAGCAAGTTTCAAATTTCCTATTTCACCAAATGCGGTACCACCGGATGAGGAACCCTCGAGGAAATGAGAGGTCGAGATACCCCTCACAACTCGGTACCACCAGGCGAGGAACTCCCCAGCAATTAGGGTCGCGAGACACCCACGGTTGGCAACATGCCCTCCATGACAGCAAAACGCGAGGAATCTCTCATAGATTATGACAAGGGTACGACATGAAATTTATTCGAGGAATCCCTCATAGAAGCAGTAGCAGATGAGGAACCCCCAAGACTGGGGCGGAACATGAGGAACACATTACACTATAAGGGTTCAAAGCCATGTTTGACGAGGAACCGCTGCCCTTATTAACAGCAAACATCGAGGAAGCCTGAGTAATTCTTGTCATCAATAAAGAATTTGTTATGGGTGACTCTAGTCAAAATAACATTAGATGAGGAACCCACTCAGAAAAATGATATTCATGAGGAACCCTTAACCATATTACTCCCAGATGGCAAACCCAAAAGTCGTTGCTAATGGAACTGTAGGCGAAGAGTCCCTAGGCATTAAGGGGGCCCATACAAGACCCAGTAAATTATTTATAGTAGTCTAGGAACTCTCAAAACAGGAACTGACAGGCGAGGAACGCTGAAACAAAGATCCCATGCCAACTCCTTATTGGGGGCGAGGAAACCATGAACGAGATGCCCAAAGCGAAAAAATTCTTAAGCGAGGAACCTACAGTGGACTGTGTCTTCAATAAAAGAGACCCAGCAACATTTGTTCCAATAAGGATCCCTGGGTAGTGGGTGGCATTCACGAGGAACCCCCCATAGTTGCGGCCTCATGTGAGGAACCTATAGCTGCACAAATCCTAATCGAGGGATGTCCAACAATAACTCAGGGCGAGAGACCTCCAGGTGAGGAACCCTCAAGCGAGGGATGTCCAGCAAAAACTCAGGTCGAGATACCCCCAAGCGAGGGATGACCAACAATAACTCCATATGAGAGGAACCCTCCGTGATTAACATCTCAGATAATATGCAAATATTGCGTATTTCATCCGTCGAACCTACGCATTTTAGCCCCCTCGAGTGCCTTAATCTCTGTATTTAAGACCATTAACCAGAATCCCTCGGTTCATATTGTTAACATGCTATATGAGGTATAACTGGGATTTTGTAGGTATTTAGGTACTAAGAATGGAGTTCAGACGCATTCCGCTCAAGTTCCGTATGCAATTGCACGTTCAAGGGTAATTCGGTCAATTCATAGTTTGGGAACCTGGCCCAACACCTACACGGAAGTTGTATCCCTCCTTGCAAGCTTCGTGTGGCCATAAACGGTGCGTGATTCGGTCCCTAACGAAGAAGTTACGGCACTTTTGGCGGAAGGAAAAATAATGAAACCAAAAGAGGAGGAGAAGAGGAAGAAAAGGAATGCATGCTGTTGCCATGGTTCTGCCTTGCTTGATCGATCGATCGATCAAAAGGATCGATCGATCGATCCTTCAAATTTTTTCCACTATTTGAACTATCGATCTATCGACTAAAGGGGTCGATCGATCGATCCCCTGTTTACTGCAGATATTTTGCTTTTCTTTTCTTTCTTCTTTTCTTTTCTCCCAACTTACTATATAACCCAATTTTGTTGTAATATCAGAGATAGTTAGTTTTAAAAGACATTTTAGGTAAGGGTTTGGTTTTGAGAGCTCATCTTCTTCTCTTCTTGGGGTGACATCCATTTAGCTTTGTAAGATTGAATTATTCGCTATCATCTCCTTTAATATAGTTTCGTTCTTGCTTAATTCTTGCTTTGTAGATTAGTTTCATGCTTTGTTAATTAGTTTACTTTCTTTAATTCTTGCTTTCCTAGTTTAATTAGTTGTAATTTGGTTTAATTCATGTATTTCCCCTAGTTAAATAGGGTCGGGTTTTCGTTCCGCCATTTTTGGGCCCCGAGCTCCGAAAATTAGGTTTTGTGAAAAATTGCGTTTAATTGAACCCGTGCGAATTAAAGTTGGATTATTACACGTTTAAATTTCTTTGTCATGCAACGTTAGTGTTTATAGTGATAATCCGAATTTAATCCGCGTGCGACCAATTTTCGGTTAAATGTTTATTCTCGCAACTTTGGCTTAAATTCCTTATTGTGTGAAGCTTATGATTAATTGATAATGCTCGATTAAATTGCTTTCGAGCCAGAATCTTGATTAGTAGTTGTTTTGAGTCGTATGGTTGGATGATATCCCGATCCTCGTTTTACTTTTATTTAGACTTAACTTATTCTTTTCTTTTATTTCCTAACACACATCATCTTTTTACACTTTTATTCCCATATTAATAAGCCGATTAAAGTCTGTCGAACACTCCCTGTGGATTCGATACCCGACTTACCGCTATATTTGTATCGCAAGTGTAGTCATAACTTAGGTTTTTGTATTGAGTAGGCGAAACAGAAAACAAAGATTAGCGTCTTTACACGCGCTACTTTTCGTCGTCGGTCAAAATGGCGTCGTTGCTAGGGAGTGTGTTTTAGATTGTAATTGTTTTATTATTTCCTAGTATTTTTACTTTGCCATTTTTATTCTTTATTTTAACCTTTTTTACAGTATTTCCATACTTTAGTGCTAAGAAACTTTGATTCATGTTTGTTCACTTTATTCCATTGGATTTTCCATCTACGAACAATTCGGTAATATGTCTTTCTTTTATAGCTATTACGGCCATTCTAATGATTCTTACTTTGGAGATAGTTTTCAAGTTTTCCATTTTGAATATTTTCTTGAGATTGAAAGACTTGAAAACAATTATCGGAATGAAAATCGTTATTGGTAGCTTAAGTTGGATTCATTATTCGAATCCAATGAAGATTCTTATTTCGATACTTTCGAAGACGAGTTTCGACCAAATGAGGAATCCAAGGCTCTTGAGTCGAGGAAGCTTACTTTAGAATAAACTTTTCTTCTTTACTCCCAAGGTTTGGAAAGCCTAAATTGTGCTTGAATAAGACTTGGATCACTTTGCGATGAGATAAATTCTTATGCCAAAAACAACGAGGAGGTGGAAACTTGTGTTTCACCTCAATTCTTCAAAGAATTTATCATCGAATGTGATTCCTTCTCTCCTGAAATTCAATCTCCTTTTGACGATATGTTGATGGAGATTGAATTGATTTTATTACCATATACATTTTCCATCATTGAACCATTAGAATTACCGGTTGATTCCTATGAGTCGGTAGAAACTTTTAAAACTTCTACACTTTTTACCGATGAAGACTCTTTGCCGAACTTATTTTTTATGGATGTTATCCCCACGTGTGCACCATCTCCCATTCCTATTGAAAAACCTTTGGGAGATGAGTCAATTTTTCATGGACCTCAAGTGTACATTTCCCCCTTATTATCCAAATCACCCATCGTCTGCCCAAAAATTGAAATTGACGATGGTTCACTTTTTCCACCACCCACATGCCTTCCGTTGTTCAAACGGAATTCATATTTTTTGGGAGGTATGATTTCTTTGGAGGGTCCACCATTGATCTTTCAAAGTCAAAATGTATTTTGGGTGGACCCTCAATTATTTAGACTTCTAGTGTATAGTTAGTGTGAAACCTAAATAGTAGGCTGTAAATAGTTAGCTTTTTAATTTTCTTGCTTTCTTTTTATTTTTCTTTCCTTTTAGTTTAATCTAGTGTATTTAGTTAAACTTTTTGTTATTACTTTTTGTTATGCCTTGGTACTAACATATTTTGTAAAATCGTTGGACTTGTACTTTCCGGAGACTGCTCCATTTTGGGTAATATCGCTCTTTTCCTTCTTTAACTTGGTTCTTAATTAACATTGAGGACAATGTCGAGTTTTAAGTTAGGGGGTGTGGGATATTCTATCCATTCATTGGTAGTGTCCATATTTTTTATCACGTGTTAGTTAATAAGTATGCTTTTCTTAGAAAAAATTAAAAAATTTCAAAAAGATTTTCTTTCTTTTTTCTCCTTTGTTGGGCATTTTGCCCCTCTTTCCGATGATAAATTTTAATAATTGCCCGATCCATTAGACAATTCAACGATGCCTGTTCTCAATTTTAGAAGTTATTAGACTTTAGTTCTCAAATCATTAATATTATGAATATTCATGAATTAAACTTTAATCCCGTGAGCACATGCGTTTTTCTTGTTACATTAATTTAGTTTAAGATTTTTATAACCCAGTAATCTTTTGTTGCATTATATATACTTACACCAAGTGATATTAGAGACTTATCTTCATTTGTGAGTGTATACACTATTCTTTCCTCTTTGATAATGTTATAGTCGTTGGTAATCTCTTTATTCTTTCACTGACCGTTCATTAACTGAGTCCATATATGAAATGTATTACTTGAGCATAATTTTCATTTATTGTTTTGACTTGAGAATTGCATAAACTTTTTGAAATGATCATAGGTCATCTTTGTATATCACCTATATGACCTTGACCTCACCTTTTATATGTTCCCTAGTCAACCCACTTGAGCCTAAATACTAACCTTTCGTTTCATTACCCAAAATTCCATAACCAACTCCAAATTGGAGTTATATACCATACATATTACCTTACATACCCTTGTTTGGATTGTTACTTGGGATTGAATGATGTTGTTGTGTATTGTGGTTGCAATTTGAGCATGAAAAGAGTGAGAAATGAAGAAAGTGTAGTGAAAAAGAGAAGAAAAAAAGAAAGTGAAAACAAAAGAAAACAAAAGAAAAAGTGAGAAAAAAAAGAAAAGAAAAGAAAAGAGAAAATTGTTTATAGTTATTCAATAATCCTCGTTACTCTCTCGATTGTTATATCTAATGCTCGTTTAGAAATCGTTTGTCCAATTTTGAAATTGCCCACTTTTTCCCATTATCCCGAGTTTCATCCCCAAACAACTTTGAATCCGCATATATATCCTTCCTTTCATAACCTTAGCCCCAAACCTACATTACAACCCTATTAAAGTCATATGTGATCTTAAGTGGTTGTAATTCAAAGGTTTAAATAGTTTTGATAATCTGTGAAAATGCATTTCGCCTCTTTTATATGTGCGGTATCTTTCACTGAGATTACAACTTTTATTTTCTATATAGCGTTCTTCAATTGTGACATGTGCCCGGCCTAGTTTCCCTTTACATTTACTCTTTATGCCCGCATGTCCCGTGTGTTACCTCCCTTTTTCAAGTGAATTCATTTGATGAATGTAATGCCCGTGAGGATTGACTTATATGCATGCTTTAATAATTAGTATCCGATTTATTTAAGTTTTTGCCAAATCATATTTTGCGTGTGCTCACTCCCTTCCCACATTTTAAAGTTTCAATTCATTGAGGTGCATTCGATAATGTTAATAACTACGAACTTTTCACGTGAATTCGTTTGCTATGCTAATAACATGTTGAAATCTTGTTCGCATTGTTGAGTTTGTCGCATGTGATTAGGCATATTTTGAGGAAACTGTATGATATTTGTGGGTTTCATCCCCGAAAACCCTCACGAGACGACACTCGTCCACTAGGGTAACCTAGGGGTTTAACGGCTTATTGCATATGCTAAATGCAATCGAATCGCCTGCAAAAGTGGCCTTATGCGTTTATACCATATTTTTGTACTTATCCTGCTTTTGGTTTGCTTGTTGTTCTTGTTGCATCCTATTTCATTGCTAGGGACTAGTAGTGTAAGTTAGGGGGTGTGATAATACGCAAATATTGCGTATTTCATCTGTCGAACCTACGCATTTTAGCCCCCTCGGGTGCCTTAATCTCTATATTTAATCCCATTAACCAGACAACCTTGGTTTATATTGTTAACATGCTATATGAGGTATAACTGGGCTTTTGTAGGTATTTAGGTACTAAGAATGGAGTTCGGACACATTCCTCTCAAGTTTTGTACACAATCGCACGTTCAAGGGTAATTCGGTCAATTCACAGTTTGGCCACCTGGTCCAACACCTGCACGAAAGTTGTAGCCCTCCTCGCAAGCTTCCCATGGACGCAAATGGTGGGCGATTCGGATCCCTAACGAAGAAGTTACGACATTTTTGGCGGAAGGAAAAATAATGAAACCAAAAGAGGAGGAGAAGAGGAAGAAAAGGAATGCAGGCTGCTGCCTTGGTTCTGCCCTGCTTGATCGATCAATCGATCAAAAGGATCGATCGATCGATCCTTCATATTTTTTCCACGATTTGAACTATCGATCGATCGACCAAATGGGTCGATCGGTCGATCCCCTATTTTTTGTAGATATTTTTCTTTTCTTTTCTTTCTTCTTTTCTTTTCTCCCAACTTACTATATAACCCAATTTTGTTGTAATATCAAAGATAGTTACTTTCAGAAGACATTTTAGGTTAGGGTTGGGTTTTTAGAGCTCATCTTCTTCTCTTCTTGGGGTGACATCCATTTAGTTTTGTAAGATTGAATTATTCACTATCATCTCCTTTAATATAGTTTTGTTCTTGCTTTATAGATTAGTTTCATGCTTTGTTAATTAGTTTACTTGCTTTAATTCTTGCCTTCCTAGTTTAATTATTTGTAATTTAGTTTAATTCATGTATTTCCCCCTAGTTAAATAGGGTCGGGATTTCGTTCCGCTATTTTCGAACTCCGAGCTTCGAAAATTAGGTTTTGTGAAAAATTGCGTTTAATTGTTTCCGTGCAAATTAAAGTCGGATTATTACGCGTTTAACTTTCTTTGTCATGCAACGTTAGTGTTTATAGCGATAATTCGAATTTAATCCGCGTGCGACCAATTTTTGGTTAAATGTTTATTCTCACAACTTTGGCTTAAATTCCTTATTGTGTGAAGTTTATGATTAATTGATAATGCTCGATTAAATTACTTTCGAGCCGGAATCTTGATTAGTAGTTGTTTCGAGCCGTATGGTTGGATGATATCCCGATCCTCGCTTTACTTTTATTTAGACTTAACTTATTCTTTTCTTTTATTTCCTAGCACATATCACCTTTTTACACTTTTATTCCCGAATTAATAAGCCGATTAAAGTCTGTCGAACACTCCCTGTGAATTCGATACCCGACTTACCGCTATACTTGTATCGCAAGTGTAGTCGTCACTTAGGTTTTTGTATTGAGTAGTCAAAATAGAAAACAACGATTAGCGTCCTTACACGCGCAAATTTTTTCCCTCGATCCACCTCGCACATGGAACCCGTAGCTATCACCACAAAGTGCGAGGAACCCATTGAAATCAGAATGGTTATTGAAGAACCCTCAGATATTGCAATAATAGGCAAGGAATCCCTGTCAACACCGCAAGGTCACGAGGAACCTTCAGAGGCATTAACTCTAGACAAAGAGACGAAAAGCGAGGAACCCTCCTCAATGGCCTGTGGGAACGAAGGGCCCCCCTAATAAATTCAGTTCCAAGAGTGGGACCTCTGAGTGAGTAACCCCCCACCATTACAGGCAGTGGCGAGGTACCTATGTTCCATGAAAGTAAAACTTTTAGCACACTCTATGGATTATATATTTAAAGTGCAATTAAGGATAATCCATGATCTCTGCGAATTCAGCTAAATGAATTAATTGATATATCTGTATAATCACATAAAAGAAAATGTTGTAAGACGAGATTATTGGGTTCTAAAATTGTTATGATCAAATTAAAATTAGAATTGGTTTCCTTATTATGATTTCTTTGGGGGCAATTTAGTTACATCTTTAAATGATAACATCCCTCCTATTAAAATAACGGGTGGCCAGCCCTCTATCAAAATAAAACGAGAGTCTCATATGCCTCATTCTTAGTATCACTATCGAAATTCAATTAAATACTAACCACCTATTATTTTAACAAATTGTGCTAAATTTTAATCTTTAATTACAATATCAAAAGTAAACCATTCACCATAATAAACAATATAAATAACCACACCGACAAAGAAGTCTAAATTCATAAATAAATAAAACCAAGTACCGAATAAACCACCAGTCACAATTAATCCAATGCAATCGTCCGAACTTAACTAAATAAAACTGGAAATAAATAAACCTGATAAAAGGGGCAACATGCCCAGCTAATGTCTGAATGGAACATAATCTAAGATAACAACGATAGTATCGACTACTCTAAAACCGTTAAGCCTCCATATTAGTTGCAGCTACGTAACCCTGAAGAGAAGAATCATCATTAACGTCCCTTTGGTTGGACACTTAAATTTTTTTGAAAATATTTGATGCGGGTCAAAGCTTAAAAACTTTGAAAATATTTAGCAAGTGAATAAAATACAGTAATGAATATGTAAAGTAATTTTTCATATTTAAACTGGTAGTGCACTGCACTCACATTAGATGACCTTCACCCATTATCTATCATGCACACCTAATATATTCTTCTTACCCTTTGTCTCGAGTATATTATTTATATGTGGTTTCTTAATTAGTTTATCCCTCAGTTTAATTATTTATCTATGACTAATCTCAATATAACCATTTATTTTTTTACACATCAGGACCCTAGTCACGATCTAGGACCGTGACAAGGGCGGTGACATGTAAAAAAATGGTCACGTCATGGGGATACGGCCCAGGCCTATGACTAGCTCCCATGACAATTTCAAAATTGTTATGACCTGTGATCGTGACCCATTTCAACTGAAACCCTAACATTTATCAAGCCCATATTCATGTTCCAGGGGCGTGACCCACTTTGGCAGGAGTTTTGGCCCCCATTTGGTCTCATGTGTGGTCAAGGACCAAGGTCGTGACCCTCGTGGTCACAGTCTATGGCCGTGACCACAACTATTTAATGTCACCCTTTTGCTTGTTCATGGCTTTTGTCACGTGCTTTTGGCTCTGGTCACGGTCTTGGATCATGACCCACTTATCGTGACCATTCTCGATTTGTGGTGTAATGAGATTTGCATCATCGTGGGCCCATGTTCTCATAGTTATATCTAATGCAATAACGTATTTTACATAAAACTAATATCTTATGATATTCGGCTATAAAAAATATACCTTACGTTTTGTGTCATTTACTCTTATTTACATCAGCTGTTGTACATTACATCTCATTTATTTATCATCTTAACAATTATAGCAGTTTTACTTCCTCAATTACTTTCATTAACATCGTTCTTGCTTATACTAAGATCCCATAGTTAGATTCATATACTTATCTACTTGGAAAAGTTTTCCTTATACTTTCTCCTTCCACATTAAAACTGAGCTACAAGAAGTGAAGAGCCCTCAAAAAATGTATACTTGCGTCTATTTGAGACCACTACTACCTATTATATACTTATGGGTGAAGTTAGGTAAGAGTTGCATCACTGAATGGATTTCCCTTACTAGCACATATAATCTTATATAAACTATATTTCGGTGCCCTTTTATTTCTTAGTTATGAGGCTAGTTATTTAATTATGGAATAAATCGCTAGTGAGCACGTTTGTTTGAATACAGATTCGCTTAGTCCTCTGTATATGATTAATTTATCACTTGTATGCACATCTCATACTTACACATAACACATGGAATTAAACTCATATGACCAAGAACCAGTAAATGTCAATCATTAGCAAATAACTTCTTGTGAGTTCATGTCGTGTTTCATTTTCTAGGTATAGTCCAAAGATCAAGTCGTCGACTCGAGGCCGTATCAACTTTCTTTTGGATAGATTGCTTGTTTTCCCTCCCAAGTACTTTGATATATATGACATAACCCAGACACATTGGTATTTGGTTATAGAGAAAAAACAATCCCCTTATATATATATATATACTAGCGTATGCGCGTGCCTGAAGGCACGACGAAATTTTCCAAAGTACGTAATCGCGTAACGGCGACAATTTTTCAAAGTACGTAATAGCGAAACGCAATAATTTCGAAGTGTAATTTTAAAAAAATTGGCCATAATATCCTTTATTTATAGGACTATTCACCATGCTTAACAAACAACAAATAGTCCAATAACATTCAAATAGTCTAAATTCATCAAATAAATTCACATATAATACAAAATATACAATATTCATCCATCGAATTCACATTGTGTCTCAAAAAAATAAAGTGTCAAATTTTTAAAAAAATTGGGCACAATCTCATTTGTTTATGGAACTATTCACCCTACTTAACAAATAAAAAATAGTCCAACATCCAAATTGTCTAAATTCATCAAACAAATTCACATATAAAATGAAATATACAATATTCATCAATCAAATTCACTGTGTCTCAAAAAACAATCTGTCAATTTTTAAAAAAAAATTGGGTATAGTCTCCTTTGTTTATTGGACTATCCACCCTATTTAAGGGGTAATAACAAATCCAACAATAAAAAAAAAATCCCAAATTCAGATATGGGAGCTAGAAGGCCGGGAAAGGAGAATATGAATTTATTCTTTCTGTAGAACTTCCACAAAATGTCTGTGCCGTGGTGTTTGACCACCATCTTGGATGGCGTGAGAGAAACTGAGCAGGCCTTTGCGGGAGCATCGAAGAGAATGTTTTTAGAAATTTTAATTCTTTTTAAGTATTTTTCACTCATCTGCTTCTGGATTAGGTGTTACTACTACTGTTGTCTTCCCATCCTTCTTCCCACCTCTCACCATTATCACTCTCTCCCTCTCGGGTTTCTGTACGATTTTACAAACAATAAACATAATTAATCAGTTTCTCGAACAAAGATACAATCACATAAGTAAATATACAATCAGTAACTTTGGTTTGCTTTTTTTCATCCTAATCTTAGCCAAGTTATTTTTTTATTGTAGTGAAAAGAGGGTAACAATAAAAATTAATAGTAATTTCCTAGCCATGTTATTCGATAAAAAATCCAAACTGTGGCAATATCGAACAGAAATGGAGAGAAAACTATTGCATCAGCTTCGATAAAACGTCCTAATAACGTCCAAAGCTCTCAAGTATAGAGCATGATTATATACTTAAGAAAAAAGAACACTATATACACTAAGCAAGTATAACAGATAACTCAATATCTAAGCAGGTATAATAGTTGAGCAGGTATGACAACATAATGAGTTCATGGTCACTCTCCGGTTGTCATTAAACTGGAGAGTGGCATATAATGATATACAATTATGGAGAAACAGGTTAAGAAACATGTGTTCTTTTTTAAGGTTTGATTTTAGAAAGCTTAAACCAATTCTGGAGAGTGACATAGATTTGGCAGGTGTCCATCAAATCTAGAATTGGTTTTTGATTTGAGATTAAGCGTGGCGTGGGCGATATAGTGACATAACAAAGTAATGGACTAAACCATTACATCAAGGAACTTTAAAATTAATAAAATCCAGAATTGGTTTTTGATTTGAGATTAAGATTTCTAAAATCAATCAAGTCAATAATCTCAGCAAAATATACATAAACCACAACATGGTCCTTTATTGAAAACTCACGAAAACACTACACATTCACATATATGCTCTGCGTGTGTGAGTGGAGAAGGGGGGAGGGGGAGGGGCAGGGGGCGACGGAGAGGGAGAAGATGAGGGAGAGTTGTGTGTGTGTGTGTGTGTGTTTGTGTGCGTGTTTGTGTGCGTGTGCGAGTGGGGAAGGGGGTAGGGGACGGGGCAGGGGGCGAGGGAGGGGGAGAAGGAGAGGGAGAGTTGTGTGTGTGTGAGTGGGGAAGGGGGGAGGGATTTTACCAGGGGAGGGAGGGGGAGGGGGCGCATATATGCAATATGCATATATGCAGATTGCATATATTCTGTGCGTGTATGAGTGGGGAAGGGGGGAGGGGGCGGGGCAGGGGGAGGCGGAGGGGGAGGGGGAGAAGATGAGGGAGAGTTGTGTGTGTGTGTGTGTGTGTGTGTGTGCGCGCGCGCGCGTGTGTGCGTGTGCGAGTGGGGAAGGGGGAGGAGACGGGTCAAGGGGCGGTGGAGGGGGATAAGATGAGGGAGAGTTGTGTGTGTGTGTGTGTGTGTGCGTGTGTGTGCGTGTGTCTGAGTGGGGAAGGGAAGAGGGGAGAGGGATTTTACCAGGGGTAGGAGGGGGCTATGGAGGAGGCGGGGGAGTGGGTTGCATATATGCAGATTGCATATATGCATCGCATATATGCTCTGCGTGTGTGAGTGGGGAAGGGGTGAGGGTGAGGCGGAGGGGGAGAAGATGAGGGAGAGTTGTGTGTTTGTGTGTGCGTGTGTGAGTGGGGAAGGGGGGAGGAGACGGGCCAGGGGCGGTGGAGGGGGAGAAGATGAGGGAGAGTTGTGTGCATGTGTGTGCGTGTGTGTGAGTAAGGAAGGGGGGAGGGATTTTACCAGGGGCGGGAGGGGGGGGGAGGGGGCTACATATATGCAGATTGCATCGCATAACAACATAGAATTCAAGTCGTGTAGAGTTCAAAACCATCATAACAACATAGAATTCAAGTCCATCGGACCAATTTATTTACCTCTATGCCTTAAGCTCGGATACTAATATACATTGGTGTGACTAAATGTTGTCTCACCATAACCTGTAAGCACAAAGTAGGTCGGTAGTTAAACACAAAGTAGGTGAATGTAAAAGCAAAACTGAACATGTAAATAGAGATTTAGCAACAAAATTTATCTTCGACAAAAAAAATATTGACCATGTATAGAGGGACAGTACAATATAAGTGTTGTGTTGTGTGTGTTGTAATCGCCACCGACAACTGAAAAGAAACCAAATGTACTATCTAAAGATCAATTATCAAAAGTGTTTGCGTACACTATTAAAGGATTTTAAGACTATAATTGAGCATGTGATTTACACTGGATAACTAAGGGTTGCTCCTTCAAACAAAATGAAAATCATTTATGGTTGCAAAATAGCGTTAATTACCCGATGTGGGACTTTAATCTCAACAAACCATAACTAATCCTTTATGGACACATTTAGCATTAAATATAGTTAAAGATACTGATGTCATACACTCAAAAAGATCTTGTACAAAAAGCTCACCTCACTTGCTAATTGACACTAAAAAAAATTACTTACATCAATTAAAATATGAAACCCTAATTGCCAAATCAAGTATTCATATGATTTGTAAAACAAACAAACAAACCAATATGATAATGAGAACCAAATGCAATATATTTTGTAGAATATATCAGCATAATGACAACCCAAAACAAAACCAAATATGGGATGAAAATAGTCTACCCCGACCCCCACCCCCAAAAAAAATAATATTACCTACGATTCGAATTAATGTAATATAAGAGGAATTCCAAATGGGCTTGAAGAAAATAGAATAAATACAGTGATAGTTCTTCGTCGTCTTCATCACCAACACCACCTGTTGTTGTTGTGACACCCCGCCTAATTAAATACCGGGCGATCACTCCTTTATTAAATTAAATCAAGGTAAACAGTTGGTTCATTCTCAGCATCACTGTCGATAAAAATAAATTTTCCAATTTAACACCCTAAATAATTAAGCTAAGTGTCAAAACCATTTTTCATACATAACTTTCCAAATTTTATTTAAAGAAAAATCATTTATTTTATTAACAACATTCAATAAATAAGAATCACACCACATTAAATTCTGCAACATAATCCAATTAATTTAATACATTCGTCAATCGAATGTCAACATACGAAATCTAAGTCACACATCCAAACTGAATAAATCCCATAGTAACAATACTGGAAATAACTGAAATACAAATGTCCAATAACAAGGGAATAATGGAAAGAGCTACACATGCCCAACTAGATGAAAGTACTAAGAGTGGATCCGAATGAATGAAGTCGTCTAATCAAGAGACCTGCAACTCCCACCTAAGCTGCAGCGCGTTCCTTCTAAGAGATCCTAAGGAAGACGCCCCTGTGGCTGGGCACCTGTAATACATACATATATATATACAAGAGAGAGAGAGAAAAAAAGAAACGGGTCAGAGCCCGATAGTGTGTTTGATTTAAAATACGTTTAGCAAGTATTTAAATTGATATAGGCCAATGCAACAACATAATAGTGCGACACTCTCTTGAGAAATTCTCACCTCTCTTCTAATGTGCACACCTATCGCACTAACCTCCCCAACGGGTTGTCTTATTATCTATCCCACTAATCTTCCCAATGATTTAACTTATCTTATATTACTCGTAAGATTCCAAATTTCACGATTCAATTGTTTGAAAAGAATATTTCAATTAGTAACCAAAGTTCTCATTTTGACTTTATTAATCAATAAAGTTTTCCAATTTCATATTATACTTTCTCAAAACAAGTATTTACAATTTGAGTCATCAACCATGTCCTACATATCAAAACACAGTAGACAGTTCCAGATTTCAGAATTTTATATATATATATTAACTACTCGAAAATATATATATCAAAACAGCACCCCACATAATAACTATGGTGCGGGCATACTCTACTATCCAAATCCCATATCACTCACATTAAGGGGAATACAAATTCGGAATCACTCTCGAATTGTATTAACACATACACAAACTATAGGTTCCAAGTCCCTTAGGACCGTCTGAACTATCACTGCGATAGCCTGTACCAAGGATACCTATACACAAACAAAATGAGGCGAAGCATAGATTCCAAGTCTCTAAGAGGAAAGCACATACCCGCATCTCTTAGGACCGTCTGAACTATCATTCCGATAGCCTGTACCAAGGATATCTATCTTCTAGGGTACAAGTCAATATCCCCCATAAAGGTCCCATCGAGATAAGACTGTCCCAGCGCGGAAACCTCAGGGATAGCAAGTAGCGTGGGCATGATTTTCACACATAGATAGTATATGCATACACAATCATATAACTATACTCATATTACCATATCAATAATGGGTAAATTCTCAATTCCCATAATTACGTCATTTGCATTTATTTCTCATTATATAGTTATCACGTATAACCATTCACATCTTACTTTAATTTGAGGAACCTTTCCACTTACCACATAACGCTCATGGATTCTATCCTCCCAAGTATAAAATTCAGTAGGTATTCATTTATGTTCCAACGTAACCCTCTTACGTGTCTCTCCCCTTTAACATATACTTACATTGTCCCTCATGTAAGATATCCCAAAAATATAGATTTCGCCTTACATTAAAGGATTTTGAATTTTATTTTCAAAGATGAGAATTTCAAATGGTTTCGAAATCGGAATTAAAATAGAGTTTTAATTGAATTTTTTTTTTTTTTTATTTAGAAGAGTCCTCAAAATATAAAACTCTTTAAGAGTCCTCAAAATATAAAACTCTCTAAGAATCCTCAAAATATAAAACTCTCTAAGAGTCCTCAAAACATAAAACTCTCAAGTAAAAATAATATTTTTAGAAATCCGACCGTTCGATCAAGCTGAATTTTTGTCAGCAGTCCTGTCTCGCCGTTCGCTACAACATACTAAAATTTCAAGCGATTCCAATGTTCCGATCATCCGGAATAAAAATTTTAGTGTTTGTATCTAATTAGAACTCTTTTCTTAATCAAACTCTTAATCCTTTACATGACAAAGGGTTTCCAGAATATCATTTAAGTCATCACTACATGCAATTTCCTATCTCAAATTGGGTTTTTCTTCCATACAATTCATCCTAATCATTCCTAAACCAATATGAAAGATGCATCAACGAAATAAGCAAGATAAACACTTGCCTGGAATTTTCAGAAATCTGGTTTGGTGCCGAAATTGGTGTGGTTGCGTTCCCCGTCTCGCGATCTACGCGTTGGTGGTGACGGCGGTGCAATCCGAGGTGTTCTTGGCCTAGAACTCCTTGGAGAGCTTCTCCTCTTCCTCTCCAATGGCCGTCATTTGTCTTTGGTTGTTCTAAACCTAGAAGACAACCTAGATATCTTATATAACCCTTTTAATTTTCGTAGGTTTAATTACCCATAATTGCGAAATGTCCAAAACGCCCTCCCGGGGTACTAATTGGGCCTAAAAATGCCCCGAGACCCAAACTAAACCCCCGGGTACACTTTTCTGACTATCTCGACCCTTTCGGACACGTTGGCGCACTCAAAATGACCATACGAATAACTTATAAAATATTCACTTATTAATCAACATTTAGTCCCGACACGACACAGGCGCGTCCCGACTTAAATTTCCATAATTGTCATTTTATTCACACGTGACAATATTATAACAATAAATCTCATATATTACTATACTCATCCAGTAATATTCAACAGATAACAAATTTCCAATAATTACTAACTCTCGTCACGATAGTAAATATTTAAAGCAACATTCCGGATTAAAATTAAATTAATTTATCTCAATTAAATTTAATAAATCCCATAATTTAAAAGCTATAAAAATACGGGGTATTACATACTTCCCCCCTAATAACTGAATTTTGTCCCGAAATTCGGAAAATAAGGTCTATCAGGTAGCACAATTCTGGATATCCTTTTCTGTACACAAACTAACTACACATTACGGTGCTCAATCACTATAGCCCTTTCTTCGCAGTAACATTGTTTTGCATTCTCTTTGGAGACACTTCACATTGTGCTCCCAATCGACAACATTCGCATAGGTCACGCCTATACGTTATACATTTCATTATCTCACTATCATTAGGAGGCCGCACCTCACTACATGACAAATACTCGGATTTATTCATATACAAAACTCCCATTCTGAGAAAATATTACGAACATTTTATCACTCTTGCTCGTCTAAAACAGTCGTGGAATTCTACCATAGTTATCGGATATTTTCTCGACCGATCCAAAAATTCTGATTATCTACTCTCCTGTAAACATACGGAAGGAGAATAGTCGAGGTTCTTCCATAACAAAACCTTAATAAGTACCTCATACGCGACAAACAGGTACGAGTGCTTCTACAGAGCATTCTTGAAATCATCGTACCAAGATTCCAAAATCTCCTTCACGTGGTTCCACTAATCTTTAATCACCATGCGCTTATTCCCTGGCTAAGGGTGATACATCCTACTTGAAACGAAACGGGTTCCTGAAATCCCATATCAAAGGTGGGATTCACCAATCTCATCCTGATTCAGAAATTTATACTGCGTCGGACCATGCACTGGCGCGATCCTTCCTTTCAAAGGAAGTCTGGGGCATACTAGTTAATATTGTAAGCCAGCCCAAAGGAATATCAATCACTTCCTTCTCGGCGACTTAATTCACATGTTCGGGATAAACCCTTGATCTTGTTTTGAGGATGGCAACCCATCCAAGAACTTTACCGACTTTACCAGCCTCTTCCAATTTCAAGAATTTTCGATAAACACAAAATTATTTGGTTGATTCTCCTCTTTCAACCAAACCTTACCTATGGGTAGTGCATGTAGAGACTACTCACTACGTCTCGCTAAACATCGATTCTTCCCTTGAAATGTCTCACATTAAGTGACACGTAATACTCCCCTTCCTTCCTTGTAGTATGCCGAAAGTTCCACACGTGCTCTTCTCTCCATGAAGCGCACTTCTGGAACTCTTATACTATACTAACATCATTACTCTTTGTATGCGCAAGTCGTTCTCACACTTGACTAATAAAAATTCCGCTCCGGGTGTGCTTCATAACGATTAAATTCTACTCTATTCAAGGAATACCAATTATTGAATGGCTTCCCACAACCTTCCAATCAAGTTAGGGCGTGCTATTCTAATTGCACACTTATGTATGGATTATCGCCCCTCATGTGACGTTTAATCCACTCTATCACTTCCACTTCGTTATACTAGTCCCACAAACATTTATTTCACACGTCTATTACCACGTCCCTTCGACTCGGACTATTTTAACTGTAGTTAACCAAGATGCCCCCATTTTTGCAACACTCCGACCGCCCTGGGAGAGAGAACGGCGGCTACTCTTATGCAGGACTAACTAAATTCAACGGAATAGAAGGAATAGGGCATTCAAATTCCATGACAATAAAAGAGGAATAATAATTCTCAACCTTCCTCAGATAAGTACAACAATTTTCCCAAATAGGTACAACAACCAAAATAAATCACTAACGCTCTATTCATCAAAATAATTACAGGTCATCTCTTTTGTATAATATAAAGTTCTTTCCAGATAATACATGCTAAAAATCATTCCAACTCTTTATTCACCTTGTGTTCTGTACGCGGTTATGACATTTGGGTACTCTCAATCACCCTAGAAATAAAAATTCTTAAATTCTCCTTATCATCGTTCCACCCCTCAACTCATGGGGATAACTTTCAATGCTTTCCTACCACAAAAATCCGGCTCCAATGACCTTAAAACAAAATTCAACTTCCAACTTACATACATAATTACTTGATCCCATTTCGACCAGGGTACCGAACTCATGGAATAGTGACCAAACGTCTCCCTATTTCCAACCTTACGCTAAGTTTCATGCGTGGGATGTCTCGCAAAGCGAAATCTAAACAAGGAACCCCCCCGATACACTACTACCTAGAATTATCGGTTATCGAAATCCGTTAGGTCCTCCGTCCATAGTATATACCCCTTTATTCCGTCCCTTGACAGAAAAGTTACAATTTCTCCCGTAATTATGCTTAACAATGAACGTTTCACTAATTGCACTATTGTTCAGTATAGGTTGGTGGTAATAGCATTCCATAAACCTCGAATACATACACTCGGAATTCTCGAAATTCCTTTCCCTAATAATAGGGGTATAAATATTAACTCCCACATCCCTAAAGGATGAATATAACAATGCACTCTTCCTATCACTAAGTCCGGAGTGCTAAACATAATACTGAGTCAAATCTTTTCGCCCAACGGTAAATCCCGATACATACGGAATTATACTGACAAAGTCTATACATACTTTGGCATCGAATATCTCGAGCCCACTATCTCCTCCGAAGTCTCTAGGATAGATAATATAAGTGCGAGTCCAACCTTCTCACGGGTAAAGCCTCGCCAAAACAAACATAAAACATGTTGCACTAATGCAACCACTCCGATAGTCTTGCAATAAATGCCCACTATCGTATAACCATTTCTATAATGTTTTAACAAAGATAATATCATACTCGTGTATCGCATCACTACAACGAGTAATCTCAAAAAATATGTGACACGGTTAATATACTCATTCATCCTCCGCGGATAGCACTAAAGAAAAATCCCGCTATACTAGGGAAAAATATTCACATTTTAATAACGTTTAAAATGATATGCATTAAGCTCGTCTCACATGCTAATCTAGCAAGGAACAAAATATAGTGACTCACTCGTGTCACATAAACACGCCGCATTCTCTAAGGATACAACTTATACTTCCATCCTGGCAATCATCTTGACTGCACAAATGGTTTTCGGACGTAACACGTCTGCCCAAACCAAAACAAAATTATTTTAATCGTTGCCTTACTAGGCACCGTATTCCTGTCCTTTTTCTCATTTTGGAACATATTATCGTGAGTGATCTCTCTCCGCACAAAATACCTCAATACATAATCCACTTACCACCTGTCCTACTAACTAGGTTAGGATTTGTCCTCCTCTCGGACTTTAGTAAACTCGATTCCTGTAAACCATCTCGATTGTTCTCTTAACTCTTCAAGCCATAAAGATCATGTTACTATCTATAATAGTACTTACTGAATTTACCATCACTTGGTAAGAATTTAACTATCTGAAGCATTTAAATGGTTTTCCTGATGTGTATCTACATCCTTTTGTGGTGCTATACCACCATCGTTGCATTCAGTCTCATTCTCGACTAAATTCTTCGATTTCCTTTAACTTCCCCCACAAAGAAGTGTTATCATTTATATAGTCAAAGTATGACATTGTCAACCTCTGAATCGGTCGTCCATCAAAATTTCCTCCTCGAGTATTATCAACTATTATTACAAGTTGGTCTCCCACTTGGATTCATTTCCCCCACTTGTATCTACATCTTCCGATACAAAATTCGCTAACGGTTAAGATTCATATTCACGAATGGACCCCTGACATGCCCTCTCTCAATGAGTTCAGAACCACATTTGCTTATAATCCTGAACAGTTAAGGAAGGAACATACGGTCAGCACTGTACCTAAGGTTCTCCTATAGGCATAGCATTCCACTTCTAAAATTGGTGGTTGACTCCAACCATTATAATTTCGTCCCGAAAGCCAAGAAAATTTTCTCTAAATTTTCACTTTCAGTTTGCCACAGTTCGTCCTATATCTAAGCCTTTGGGTACATTACCTCCTTTGGTAAAGACACATACAATTTCCGCATTTCTAAAATTTCCCATTGACAGTCTCTACACATTTTTTTTTTGTAATACGTTGGGTAAGTTTACCCTCGCACCTCATTTGACTATAACAGCATTTGGAAATCACTGTTGCGCCTTAGTCGCCTTTCTTGTCTTGGCTTCTCGTGCCATAATAGAGGTGACCTCGACTACAGTCATCATCCTCGGATATATTTTATAATCTCAACTGAACCCTGCCTCCTGATGTACGCTTAACGGTCCTCTTCTGACATCCGTCATCGCTCGGTATACGCACACATCCGAACGAAATTAGAATACACTAATGTATACACATTATAGCAGGAGAACGAAATCTCGTCAAGGAATCGACAATCCTAAACATAGGGCTCTATAACAAACAAAGCAACACTGAAAGCATAATAAGCCGTACAGATCCTAAGGACACTAGAACCTGATGCTCTGATACCACCTGTGACACCCCGCCTAATTAAATACCGGGCGATCACTCCTTTATTAAATTAAATCAAGGTAAACAGTTGGTTCATTCTCAGCATCACTGTCGATAAAAATAAATTTTCCAATTTAACACCCTAAATAATTAAGCTAAGTGTCAAAACCATTTTTCATACATAACTTTCCAAATTTTATTTAAAGAAAAATAATTTATTTTATTAACAACATTCAATAAATAAGAATCACACCACATTAAATTCTGCAACATAATCCAATTAATTTAATACATTCGTCAATCGAATGTCAACATACGAAATCTAAGTCACACATCCAAACTGAATAAATCCCATAGTAACAATACTGGAAATAACTGAAATACAAATGTCCAATAACAACGGAATAATGGAAAGAGCTACACATGCCCAACTAGATGAAAGTACTAAGAGTGGATCCGAATGAACGAAGTCGTCTAATCAAGAGACCTGTAACTCCCACCTAAGCTGCAGCGCGTTCCTTCTAAGAGATCCTAAGGAAGACGCCCCTGTGGCTGGGCACCTGTAATACATACATATATATATACAAGAAAGAGAGAGAAAAAAAGAAACGGGTCAGAGCCCGATAGTGTGTTTGATTTAAAATACGTTTAGCAAGTATTTAAATTGATATAGGCCAATGTAACAACATAATAGTGCGACACTCTCTTGAGAAATTCTCACCTCTCTTCTAATGTGCACACCTATCGCACTAACCTCCCCAACGGGTTGTCTTATCATTTATCGCACTAATCTTCCCAATGATTTAACTTATCTTATATTACTCGTAAGATTCCAAATTTCACGATTCAATTGTTTGAAAAGAATATTTCAATTAGTAACCAAAGTTCTCATTTTGACTTTATTAATCAATAAAGTTTTCCAATTTCATATTATACTTTCTCAAAACAAGTATTTACAATTTAAGTCATCAACCATGTCCTACATATCAAAACACAGTAGGCAGTTCCAGATTTCAGAATTTTATATATATATATTAACTACTCGAAAATATATATATCAAAACAGCACCCCACATAATAACTATGGTGCGGGCATACTCTACTATCCAAATCCCATATCACTCACATTAAGGGGAATACAAATTCGGAATCACTCTCGAATTGTATTAACACATACACAAACTATAGGTTCCAAGTCCCTTAGGACCGTCTGAACTATCACTGCGATAGCCTGTACCAAGGATACCTATACACAAACAAAATGAGGCGAAGCATAGATTCCAAGTCTCTAAGAGGAAAGCACATACCCGCATCTCTTAGGACCGTCTGAACTATCATTCCGATAGCCTGTACCAAGGATATCTATCTTCTAGGGTACAAGTCAATATCCTCCATAAAGGTCCCATCGAGATAAGACTGTCCCAGCGCGGAAACCTCAGGGATAGCAAGTAGCGTGGGCATGATTTTCACACATAGATAGTATATGCATACACAATCATATAACTATACTCATATTACCATATCAATAATGGGTAAATTCTCAATTCCCATAATTACGTCATTTGCATTTATTTCTCATTATATAGTTATCACGTATAACCATTCACATCTTACTTTAATTTGAGGAACCTTTCCACTTACCACATAACGCTCATGGATTCTATCCTCCCAAGTATAAAATTCAGTAGGTATTCATTTATGTTCCAACGTAACCCTCTTACGTGTCTCTCCCCTTTAACATATACTTACATTGTCCCTCATGTAAGATATCCCAAAAATATAGATTTCGCCTTACATTAAAGGATTTTGAATTTTATTTTCAAAGATGAGAATTTCAAATGGTTTCGAAATCGGAATTAAAATAGAGTTTTAATTGAATTTTTTTTTATTTTTATTTAGAAGAATCCTCAAAATATAAAACTCTTTAAGAGTCCTCAAAATATAAAACTCTCTAAGAATCCTCAAAATATAAAACTCTCTAAGAGTCCTCAAAACATAAAACTCTCAAGTAAAAATAATATTTTTAGAAATCCGACCGTTCGATCAAGCTGAATTTTTGTCAGCAGTCCTGTCTCGCCGTTCGCTACAACATACTAAAATTTCAAGCGATTCCAATGTTCCGATCATCCGGAATAAAAATTTTAGTGTTTGTATCTAATTAGAACTCTTTTCTTAATCAAACTCTTAATCCTTTACATGACAAAGGGTTTCCAGAATATCATTTAAGTCATCACTACATGCAATTTCCTATCTCAAATTGGGTTTTTCTTCCATACAATTCATCCTAATCATTCCTAAACCAATATGAAAGATGCATCAACGAAATAAGCAAGATAAACACTTGCCTGGAATTTTCAGAAATCTGGTTTGGTGCCGAAATTGGTGTGGTTGCGTTCCCCGTCTCGCGATCTACGCGTTGGTGGTGACGGCGGTGCAATCCGAGGTGTTCTTGGCCTAGAACTCCTTGGAGAGCTTCTCCTCTTCCTCTCCAATGGCCGTCATTTGTCTTTGGTTGTTCTAAACCTAGAAGACAACCTAGATATCTTATATAACCCTTTTAATTTTCGTAGGTTTAATTACACATAATTGCGAAATGTCCAAAACGCCCTCCCGGGGTACTAATTGGGCCTAAAAATGCCCCGAGACCCAAACTAAACCCCCGGGTACACTTTTCTGACTATCTCGACCCTTTCGGACACGTTGGCGCACTCAAAACGACCATACGAATAACTTATAAAATATTCACTTATTAATCAACATTTAGTCCCGACACGACACAAGCGCGTCCCGACTTAAATTTCCATAATTGTCATTTTATTCACACGTGACAATATTATAACAATAAATCTCATATATTACTATACTCATCCAGTAATATTCAACAGATAACAAATTTCCAATAATTACTAACTCTCGTCACGATAGTAAATATTTAAAGCAACATTCCGGATTAAAATTAAATTAATTTATCTCAATTAAATTTAATAAATCCCATAATTTAAAAGCTATAAAAATACGGGGTATTACAGTTGTCTTCTCCATCATTTTCATCATCAGCAACACCTGCTGCAGAATTGAAAAAATTCAATTTCCTGCACACTCAACAATAGGCATACATGTATTTTAATTGGATACATCAAAAGTAAACACATACATCCTATATAAAGTCTGATTTATCACTGTGTTCACATAATTTTCAATGCTTATAGATTCACATCAATAAAATAAATATAAAATTACAAAGATTAACATGTGTTATTCTCAAATAAGCGTTATTCTCATTAGTTCTAAAACTTCCTAAAGAACGTATGTTATTCTCTATAGCCTGTGGTGTAAAACAAATTAAGTGATTACCTCGTGCTCAGATTGGAGAGAGAAAGGAATTCAGTAATCAGATCGGAGAGAGAAAAAATAGATCTTGGGTTAAACCTTTTCTGAGGGGCGGGGCAGGGGGTTCTGTGTGTGTGTGTGTGTGTGTTTATGTGTGCGTGTGTGTGTTTGTGTGTGCGTGTGTAAAGCAGCGGGCAGAGGGAGGGAGGCATGGAAAAGCAGTGGGCAGAGGGAGGGAGGGAGGGAAGGAGGGAGGGCGAGCAGATGGGTGTGAGGCATGGAAAAACGGGAGGGAGCTGCGTTGGGGAGAGAGAGTGAAAAGCAAATGGGTGTGAGAGAGATCAAGAAAGAGAGAGACGGTCGTGTGTGTAAAGGGAGAGTGTTACAAAAATACCCCCATTTTTGAATTAAAGTGTAATTTTTGTGAGTATAAAAGAGGGGGAAATCAAAGAATTAAGGGGTAGGTTGGTAAAAAAGAAAGGGAGGTGATCTGAACCATTAAAATGTGTAAGGAGGTCGCACACATCTTGACCGTTAAAATGTGTAGACAATTCAAAAACCATCCTACTTTATTTTATATATATATATGTCCTCTCCTGTAAGGGCTCCTTATGGTGCAGACCCCGACACATACTATTTTTTTTAAATAGTAAAAAAATGAATTTTTTGATGAAACTTCATGGATATGATCTCCCTAGTGGGAAGATCATCTCCAATTTTTTTCATCAAAAAATAAAAGAAAAAAAGCATTGAGATGAGGTGATATGTAAAAAATTGTATAAATATGCATTTTTTACCGTTGAAATGTTGGCGATCATCTCACCCACTTTTTGATTGAATTTTTTTATAAAAGTTCATGGATATGATCTCGATAGTGAAAAGATCATATCCATGAAGTTTCAAAAAATAAAATCAATCAATAAGGCGGTTGGCACCGACCTAATATTTCAACGGTTGAAAATACTTATTTATACTATTTTTTGACATATCAACTCATCTCAACGGTTTTTTTGTTGAATTTTTTGACAAAAAAAAATTGGAGACGGTCTTCTCAACGTGGAGATCATATCCATGAAGTTTCATCAAAAAAATTATTTTTTTATTATTTAAAAAAAACGTATGTACCGGGGTCTGTACCATAAGAAGTCCTTACATGAGACTTTCTGTATATATATATATATATATATATATATATAGAGAGAGAGAGAGAGAGAGGACACCACTTAAGGGCAGTTTATGAAATTATTTTTAAACAATAGTAAAAAATAATTTTTGTAATCAATTTTTTTTATATTATGTTTAAACATTTTAGGGACCCCCCCTAAAAAAAACAATTCAAATAATTTTTTACTATTTTCACAAAATTGGGTGAAAATATGTCAGTTTTAGGCAGTTTTATACTAACATAGTTTGAATGTTTTTTAAAATAGCAAAAAAAGTCTTAAAACTAACATAATTTTAATGTTTTTTTTTAAATAGCAAAAAAAATCATTTTGAGCTTAGTTTTTTAGGTATTTTTCTGAAATGTTTAAAAATCATATAAAAAATCAACTCAAAAAAGTTGTTTTTGAGCATAGGTCCGTAAATTGCCCCTTAGAGGAGCCTCTCTCTCTCTCTCTCTCTCTCTCTCTCACTCTCACTATATATATATATATATATATATATATATATATATATATATATATATATATACTTAGTCGTCTTGGTAACACATCAACCATGCACATGCAGAAGGTCAAGTCTAATTTATTGAAAAACATCAAGTTTTATTTAATTACAATATTATCTCAGGGAGCAAAGTAAAAAAAACTTTAAAATAATTCATATACTCTCTCTGTCCCAAATTAAGAGTCCACGTCTTTATTTTATATAGATTAAGTATACACTCAATCAATGGTCAAACTTTACTTCTTGTTTACCATTGTGTTTTTTTTTTAACAAATGTTTTTAAATCAAATTAGTCAAATGCTTAAAAAATTTAAAACATAAAAAATGAATTTATAAAAAGAAGTTTGACAAATAAATCCTATTTACATAATGACATTTCCTTATTAGGCTCCATCAAAATAAAATTTTCTCATTAGATCCTATCTACACATACAGTGAATATTCACTTCATATTTATAAATATAATCTATCAATTAAAAAGTATTTTTAATAGAATCTGTTAGAGCGGAAAAAAAAAATCATAGAGGCCTATTTAGCTACACAATTAGTTACGTGACTAATCGATAAAGTTTGAAAAAAAAACCATCGTTTTTTTTAAATGGATCCTCGTTTTAAAACTCAAACATTTTTTAATACACATTTAGTCCAAGTCTTTTATTTTGTACTAAAAAATTCCTTATTCTCTTATCTTTAAATATGCATTTTTTAAATATGCATTTTTTACCGTTGAAATGTTGGCGATCATCTCACCCATTTTTTGATTGAATTTTTTGATAAAATTCATTGATATGATCTCGATAGTGAGAAGATCATAACCATGAAGTTTCATAAAAAAACTCAATCAATAAAGCGACTGACACCGACCCAACATTTCAACGGTTGAAAATACATATTTATACTATTTTTTGACATATCATCTCATATCAACGGTTTTTTTATTGAATTTTTTGACAAAAAAATTTGGAGACGCTCTTCTCGACTTGGAGATCATATCCATGAAGTTTCATCAAAAAATTCATTTTTTTACTATTTAAAAAAAAGGGTATGTACCGGGGTCTGTACCATATATATATATATATATATATATATATATATATATATATATATATATATATATATATATATATATATATATATATATATATATATAGAGAGAGAGAGAGAGAGAGAGAGGACACCACTTAAGGGCAGTTTACGAAATTATTTTTCAAAAATAGTAAAAAATATTTTTTTATATTATGTTTAAACATTTTAGGGACCCCCTCGAAAAAAACAAATAAAATTTTTTTTTTTACTGTTTTCACAAAATTGGGTGAAAATATGTCAGTTTTAAGCAGTTTTAAACTAACATACTTTGAATGTTTTTTAAAATAGCAAAAAAATCTTAAAACTAACATAATTTTAATGTTTTTTTTTTAAATAGCAAAAAAATCATTTTGAGCTTAATTTTTTAGGTATTTTTCTGAAATGTTTAAAAATCATATAAAAAATCAGCTCAAAAAAGTTGTTTTTGAGCATAGGTTCGTAAATTGCCCTTAATGATTGTCCGTTAGAGGAGCGTGACTCTCTCTCTCTCTCTCTCTCTCTCTCTCTCTCTCTCTCTCTCTCTCTCTCTCTATATATATATATATATATATATATATATATATATATTTATATATATACTTAGTCGTCTTGGTAACACATCAACCATACACATGCAGAAGGTCAAGTCTAATTTATTGAAAAACGACAAGTTTTATTTAATTACAATATTATCTGAGGGAGCAAAGTAAAAAAAACTTTAAAATAATTCATATACTCTCTCTGTCCCAAATTAAAAGTCCACGTCTTTATTTTATATAGATTAAGTATACACTCAATCAATGGCCAAACTTTACTTGTTTACCATTGTGTGTTTATTTTTTAACAAATGTTTTTAAATCAAATTAGTCAAATGCTTAAAAAATTTAAAACATAAAAAATTAATTTATAAAAAGAAGTTTGACAAATAAATCCTATTTACATAATGACATTTCCTTATTAGGCTCCATCAAAATAAAATTTTCTCATTACATTCTATTTACACATACAGTGAATATTCACTTCATATTTATAAATAGAATCTATCAATTAAAAAGTATTTTTAATAGAATATGTTAGAGTGAAAAAAAAAACCATAAACGCCTATTTAGCACACAATTAGTTATGTGACTAATCGGTAAAGTTTGAAAAAAAAAACATATTTTTTTAAATGGACCCTCGTTTTAAAACTCAAACATTTTTTAATACACATTTAGTCCAAGACTTTTATTTTGTACCTAAAATGTCCATTATTCTCTTATCTTTAAAGGTCCATACCAGCGGAACGAAGGACTTTTTGGTGCAAAATAAAAATACTTAGACTAAATGGGTATTAAAAAAAGTTCGAGTGACTATTTGGTATACACTCCTTTTAAAATATAACTAAATGCCTAACTACACGTTGATTTCACTATATCTCACTTTAAAATATTGCAAAACCCTAGTTGTCTCTCATTTCAGCAATCCAATTCATTTATTCTAGTCTCACATTTTCCCAGTTTGTTCTCTTTTCCAACCCTTCTTTGTTCTAATTTTATCTCCCTTTAATACATTAATTCATTTATTCATGTTAGGTCTTAATTTTGTTCAACTTTTTATTTGATGCCTGATTTTTGCTTTCAACTCAAATGGGTGTTTTTCAATTTGAAAATTTCATGTTTTGTTTTGTCTTTCAAAAGGGTATGTAGTTTTCTTTAGGTAGGTTTACATATGGTTGATGATATAAGTCTTACATATTAGTGTTAACTGCGCTAAATTAAGACTAATTCAATCACAAAAGAGCAATGTTGTGCATCCTAAATGTTGTTGAGTACCAAATTGAGTCCCCAAAGCATTGGAATTTTTTATTTCCTGATTTCTAAATAAGCAATTTTGCAAATGGGCCTAGACCCGTCAATGGGTTGTGTTCGTGTCGTGTGATATCGGGTTCGTGTTAAAATCTCCAAAATCCATACATGACCTATTAACAAATCGGTCAAAAAGATCAAACTTAAACCTGAACTGTTAGTATTAACTGGTCACACAACCCAAACTGGTAACACTCATTCATGAAAACAAACTATAATTAATTCCTATATCCTAAATTTCAAATGTTGATAGTAATAAGAACAGAACAAAAAAATGTTTCTAACCCAGAGATATAAAGATTTTAAATATTAAAAAATGTATTAAACATAATTTATAAGTAAAGAGTTTGGACAGTGTTAACGGGTTTTAATGGGTGCAAACGATTGTATCAAAATTACCGAACCCGAATAAGTATCTTAATGAGTCTATCATGTTGACTCGATATTGACTCAAACCCGATAAGTCTAAGCCCATTAATATACAATTTCGTATCGTGTCATGTTGTGTTGCATTTTGACAAGTCTAAGTGGGCCCTTAAAAAAATATTGAACACTAGATCCATTTTTATGAAGATAAATTGTGAGAAAATCGGCTCAGACAGTTAAGGAGCGTCAAATGTAGACCAATAGCTGTCGTAAGGATGAGTGATTTAGTTAGGATTGATGATAACTCTAGGCGTAGAGGTAGGCCTAAATTGACTTGGTGAGATATTGTAAAAAAGTACATGATATCATGTGATCTAACCGAGTATATTGTTTAATATAGGATTCTTGTAGCCAAACCCATATAATATGGAAAAGGCTTTATTGAGTTGAGTAGATCTATTTTTGTTTTACCAAATAATTGTGAAAATATTTTGTTGGGAAAAGGCTTTGTTGAGTTGTTGAGTAGCTCTTTGAATAAAAACCCTACTCTTAATTAAGTCTCTTGCCAATTTGTATTGATATGTACTTTCATAATACTTAAATTTAATTAACAAATTTAACAAAATTATTGATACTTTCACCAAAACTATGGATACTTTTGATCAAATTATATGTACTTTTGATAGATAATTTAACCAAACTATGGATACTTTGATGTTCGCAAGCTCCTCCAAAGGTCGGCGGTGGTAAGGGAGATTTTCTAGGGTCTAAATCTAGGTTTTGGGTGCTTTTGAACTATTTGTTTAGGCGAGGGGGTTAATTGAAGAGAAAAATGAAAGTGAGTTTTTCTCATTCAAAATCATTTGGGGGAGTCTCGATTTAGTTTACCCATTTAACTATACATAGGTGGTCACCACAGTTATGGCTCCAATAGTTAATGCATTTGAGACTCTAATTTGGGATTCATATTTCGTCAATTACAAAAAATTGATCTAATCCAATGGAGAACTGGTTTGAAGCCCCTTAGTTGAGGACTTTTGGGTGAAGTCCTACACCTTTTAAGTGTTAATGTCCGGTGTGCCTGATATAATAGCGATTGTGCCTAATATAATGCCGATTGTGCTTTAATATAACCGTGATTGTATGTTAATAATTGTTTTCAAACATTGTCGCATTGTTATTTTGACATATTTGTGATAACTAGGTGTGCCCACGTGCGTTGCACGTGCGATTGAATCCCTAAATTCAATTGATGCTTTAAAAGGAGACACCATGGCATTATAAGTAAAGAGATGCAATATTAGCTCAAAATCCATTCCAATGTAATATTTTATTAGTAAAGGCGTTGAGATAATTTTAAGAGAAAGAAAGTCATTCACGATTGCCATAGAAGGTGCAACCCATCTCAACTTATAATCAAAATCCTTTAGTCTGGTATGAGTGTTGTGAATAGTTTTTTATATTTCAGTTCATTAGTTCATCACAATAGTTCATTAGTTCATCACAATAGGTTACTTGCCTCAATCTAATGCTTAAGGTCATTTTCGTGGTTACACAACACTGTTCGATATTGTTTACTCGGTTTATTAGTAACTTCTGTTATTTCACTTTATTTTTATTTTAAATTTGAGTTTTGTTGGGGTATGTTTTGCTATAACCTATGTTGTTATTTGTTAATATTTTTAGGCATTGATAAATTTGCTTTATATGTTGGGGAATGTTGTTAGGTTATTTGAATGGATAAGAAATTATTACAATTAAATAAAATTTGACGTTAATAAATTGACATAGACTCCACACCCACACCCAAAGACCAAAAACCAAAATAAATACATAAAAAATTAAAAACAAATAACAACACCCACCAAACCATTGAGTCCACCACTCACAAACTCCATCACCAGTAAAAAATGCAATCACCACCACTTTCACCTCTAGCACCACAAACTCCTCCTCCACCACCACCTAACCCACCCACCCAAACTAAAAAAAAACATAATATAAGAGCACATACCATTGTCAAACAACCACACCACACCATACCACTCACAACCCATACTCCCATCCACCGCACTTTTTAGCCAACGCCAAAATCAAAAGAAAAATTGACATAGGAAAAAATATATAATAAAATAAATTTTGAGTTGTTAAATGACGGTACTTTTGGCACAAAGTGCAAAATACATTCAATTAATACAATTAACAAAAATCCAATAATTCCCCATAGTAATATCAAGAAAAGAAATAATAGCAAATAAAAAATTAAAGCAATTTGTTTTCAAGATTTCTATATTTAATCCCATAAATTCACAAGTGGAAAACATAACATAATCTGGCAACTGAAGTTCAAATGGATGGAGGATTCCAAGTTCAAAAATAAGTTTAACGTCACAAATGGAGTAACATTATGTGTGAGGGGTTATTTTAAGTTAAAAACTTTCAAAGGGATAAGTTTGTATACAAACAATTTTTACCCTTTAAATTACCACTTCACAAAAGTAGACTTGTAATTTCCAATACATACCTATAATTTTGCAGAGGTTCAGGCCTACTATAGGTTTGCCATGTGTGCGTATTTAGTCAATTAACCCTAAAAACGGATCACGAAGGAGTTGAATTAATCGAAAAATTAGGATTGAGTTGAATACATTGAGAATATTTAGGAAGCACTCTGCTCACTCAGTACAATCTTCATTCATCAAGTAAAAATCGAACAACAAATTTAACATGTAATTATCAACAAAACAAAATTGAAGAAACTAAAAATTAAGTTCCCATCTTCTTGTGTTTGTGCATAACTGCTAGTGTGTCTTCTGGAATAAAATAAAATGGGAACTTAAGCTTAAAAATTGTCCACAAAGCCTTCATATAAGAAATATGTGTTCCTAACCTAGGGGTAAAGAAAATTTTGAAAGCTCGGAATTTAAAAGAGCCCATCGTAACCATTTTCTTAAAATTACATGCTATTTCACGGTACTCACATAAACCACGTTATTTTTCACCTAAGTTTGTGGCCTCCCATTTCGCATATGCAAAGTGCTAAGTCGATTATTACGCATTTCGCGTGCAATTCACCCAACCCAATTTGATATGTTGCTTACGATTTTTTTTGGCAACAAAAAATGTATCCATTGTCATAAAAGCTATTAGGGTCCGTTTGATTCAAAAGTGGATATGGAAAAAAATTTCATGAGTAAAATTTGTCTTGGTAAATTTTATCTAGTTTTTTCACACGAGGCTATCAAACAACAATTAAACGAAATTAAAGTCAACCCAATTAGTTTATTTACATATCTTTTAAACATTTTGTAAAAAAAATTTTAATACAGTTATTAAAACAGCTTTAAAACAGTTTTCATAAAACAGTATTAAAACAGTTTTTAATATAATTTTTAAAGCAGTTTTTTTAAACAATTTTGATAAAACAATTTTTACAATATTCGAAACAGTTTTTTAATTATTCAAAATAATTTTTAAACCTTTTACCAAAACAATTTAGAAAATCATAAAACAGGTTTTTAATAAAACAGTTTATAAAACATTTTTTTAAATAATTTTGATATTATTTTTAAAACATTTTTTAACAGTTTTAGAACAGCTTTTTAACAGTTTTTAAAACAATTTAAAAACATTTTTTATAAAATAGTTTTTTTTATTTATAACACTTTATAAAACAGTTTTTTATTTAAAACAATTTTTTTAACAGTTTTTAAAATATTTCAAAAACAGTTTTTATAAAACATTACTAAAACAGCTTTAAAAATTTTAAAACATTTTTTAACAGTTTTAAAACAGGTTTTTGATAAAATATTTTTTTTAAATAGTTGTTATAAAACATTTTTTTAACAGTTTTAAAACATTTTTTAAACAGTTTTAGAAGAGTTTTTTAACAGTTTTTAATTAATAACATTTTTTAAAATATTTTTTATAAAATATTTTTTTATTTAAAATAATTTCCTAAAACAGTTTATAAAACAATTTTTTATTTAAAACAATTTTTTAACAGTTTTTAAAATATTTTAGCATAAAAAAAAAAACTTGTAAGAAGTGGCAAATTCGTTTGGCAAATACTTCTCGCCCAAATAGCAAAGCAAAATTTGCCAATTTTTTATGCATTAGAGATGTTGTACATGAACAAATAGCTTGTAGACAAACTTTGCTATCAAACAGACTAAAAAGTTGGCAAATACTATATTTGCCCACTTATTTGCCATTTACCATAACAAATTTGGCTATCAAATGCCCCCTCAGAAGAAAAAAAATCAAAGGTTAATATGTAACCTACCGTCTCAAGCTTTCTTGTCCAGATTACTAACTCGTCAACAGAATCACGCACACACATGATCACAAAAATATACGTGACATAATTTTTGCATGTATGTATCTCTACAAAAATAGAGATCCGAAATCTGAAATTATGTTGTAGCGAATAAACGAACATAATTCAAAATGTTGCCTTAAAATTTAAGTGAAAATGTAATTTCTAGCAAAGCAAAATGATCACTCTAAGAAATTCTCATTTTTATCTTTGAGTTTCAATCAAAGACTTAATCAACCTTTTTGGCTTAGTTTGGATGTTGTGAAAATAGCACATAATGGATGAAAAGGACGGAGATCTATGACCCAAATTATGAAATGGAATGAATAATGAAATGGATGGTTATGCCTCTTCACAAATACTTAAAATCAAAATAAAAAATCCAATAGAAAGTGACTACTTTCACTCACCAATCGAAGTAGCCCATTAGCCAAATTAAAAGTGGGTTTCATGAATCAGGGCCTTCCTCATTATTCCTCAAAGCATAGGATTGTTTTGAATTTTCAAAGCCCGGTGACATGCAAAGGAGAAATTATGAGATCAAGACATCTTTGTGTGGAACTATGTAGGATTTGGGGATACTCGGCATCAAAAATTGGGTTAGCAGTCAATTATAACTAATGTCGGTTTAGATTCTTAAGGATTATATTATAGAACATACTAGCATGAAAGCCACGCGATGCGTTGCCGAATATAGGTATATTATTATAGGTATATTATAGCATGAAGATCATACGATAACTATACCTTTGAATTGAGATCACTTTTAAATTGATATAAAGAAAAAATAGCGAGCCACCTTCAACCAAACAACTTAAATAAATAAGTTTATGTACCATATAAATATCATTGGCGTGCATAGAAAGTACATATAGAACTCTTGCAATGAAATGTATCCATATATGTGACATCATAATCCTAGACCTAGTTCTCCTCTCCTCTTATTCTGACTTATTTTCACCAAAATCTAATTATAAAAACATTAATTAGTATCTAAATCTAAATGCTGATCCCATTTAAGTAGATAATAACTATGAGTTTTTATTTACCCTAATACATTACTATGTTTTAAATGTGAACGCCACTAAAAAGTATTATTTTGTGACATTTAGAGAAAACAAATGTTCTAAAGTCTAATAAATTGATTAATTTATATTAAAGTCGAATATCAATAGTTACTAATTTATATTAAAGTCTAGTATGGTATTTAAGTAAAAATGTTACCTCCAACCCTCCCTTTTTTTCTTATATCCTCTATTTCCAAACTTGACACGCATTTTTAAATGTTGCCCTTGAACATTTTACAACATACTTTTTATGCCTATTTGTCTGAATCAAATTAGGAGTCTTTTATTTTAGAAAAAAATGAACATGATCCAATTAAAAAGAGACAACACATAACACGAAATCTTTATTTTTTACTTAAAATGAATATAACCAAAATAAAAGTGACACGACATGAAATCTTATTTTTACCAAACTAATGTATCTGTGACGTGTTATCCTCATACAATTTGAGGCAATAATTTTTAGATAGTTACATAGATTGGCAAAAATGTACTGCCATCTTTCATAAAGAAAAGATCAAAACATAGAATTTTAGCTTATATCGGATGAACTATTATATGTATCTGTGTAGATTTAAGTACGATAAATTTACAATAATAAAAATAAACATACATATAAGCACCGTAATTATATTCTCATAATTCTGACAGTAAAAATAGTGTAATAGAGTTTAATGTTACCGGCAGTAAAAATATTCTCTAGCTCTAAATTCTTTGTTGCAACAGATCCTATATATAATTCAATATGACAAAACACAGCTTAGGTCATCAGATTATATGTGGTAAAAATATGAAAATGGAAAAGGAATACCTGCACAATTGGATTACACCCCTTCCACCACACTATTGCCCTCGTTTTGATCCTCTCGCAAGATACGCTTACTTCCGAAAGATTACCACATTTCAGGTCTTATGTATGTTGCTGTATATTTCAGTAAAAATAAAACGTAATCATAAAAAATTCTAATACGAACATGACAACGCACAACATAATTTAAGTTATAGGATTGCATACCGAGGTACCTACAGTTACACATCTTTTCTAGCTTACGATACAGATCATCAGCTTTCACAAAGGGAGGAATCGTATATTAAGGAAACTGTTGGTTTGGGGAAATGAATAAACAAAAGAAACTTGGGACATATTAGTTTTATGTATTCTGGGTGGGAAAAGGAACCGTATATTCAGGAAACTGTTGGTTTTGGGAAATGAAACATCAAAAGAAATTTATGACAGATTCATTTTATGTATTTGGCGTGGAAAAAAATTGTAGATAAATTTAATGATATTTAATGCATTTGCTCTTTAAAGAGAGACTCTCATTTATGATATCATTTATTAAGTTGTCACGTGTCAGTCTCACATGATTTTGGTCTACAGTTTTTATATAGTTACTAGCATGAAGGCCACGCGATGCGAGGCCGAATATATATATAACTATGAAAATTGTACAAATTAATTGTTAGCAAACCAATTTAGAATCACCAATTGAAATAACATAATTATTTAGCACATCTAATTTTGTTTCTTTAGATTAAATTTAAAGAACCAATAAGTAAAAAAGAGTGATAACATAATGTGATAAAGAACTGCCCTTCATCAGCCGAGGTGGTCATCAGGTTTCGATTTTGTCTCCAATATCAATACTATGAATTTTATCCGGTCCCAGGGTAATGTTGTATACCCGTCACAAATTTTGTCACCATTCTTATCATTGATAAAAAAATAGCTCATCTCACTAAAATCAATGTTAACATAATTTGAGAGAAAAAGAGAACAAATAATAAGAGACTCACCAGGGGTGTTTTGCGGTCACACACATACACCTCCATGAAAGCTTAGGAAATCAACTAAAAAATGGAATCCACCTACTTTCATAATTGTTATAATTTTAAATTCAACAAAAAAAACAACAACCACCATATCTCTTAAAACTCAATTCCCCCATATATATATATATATATATATATATGTATATATATATATATATAAACAAATCATTTATCATATATATGCGTGTCTATGAGTGTATATGCAATGAGAGAGATGAGAGGTCACCTTGTTGGCGAAAAAAGTTCTCTTTTCAGGATTATCAAACTTCGAGTGAATCCATGTAAAGTGCATGGTGCCATTAGGTAAACCTTCAAGTGCTATGCATTTAAGGTACATCTCCCTGTAATGCTTATTTTCTACCAAAACAGCACCAATTTCTCCAAATCCTTCCTGTCTCACAATAGCTTAGCTTTTTGTGTTATGTGGCTAGTGAGATTTTGAGGAAATATGTTATGTTTACCAAATCTAAAATCAAGAGGGAATAAGTTCTTGGAAAATAAAAAATGGAATACATTGAATAGGAAGTCGGTTAGATGGACTAAATTCATTGTATTGGAGTGTAGAGAAAGATGAGTTATTATCTTCACGTATCCTTCTCTAGAGAGAGACTCTCATTTATAATATCATTTATTAAGTTGCCACGTGTCAGTCTCACATGATTTTGCATTTATTAAGTTGCCATGTGTCAGTTTCACATGATTTTGGTCTATAATTTTTATATAGTTATATAGACTAGTTTTAAACCCCGCGCGATGCGCGAGCGTAGTATAATTTTATTCGTAAAATATATGCCACATAAATAATATTATCATTACATTTAAACTAATGTTAATATGAGATGAAAAATGAATAAAAAATTTGGGACATATGAACATGCCTTTATTTTAAAATTACAAATTAACTATATATTTATATTTTTTAATACAGATGGTAGTTCTATGATTAGTATACACTAAACACCGAGATACTTTTTTTATTTAAGACATAATTATATTTTTATGTCTATTTGACACATTATATAAGTATTAATTAATAATAGATGGAGAGAAAATGGACACTCATATATAATCACGATAATTACTATCATATATATATATATATATATATATTTCAAAATAATTTACTTAGGCACTTAATCAACTTTACATAAATTATACTTTAACCCCTAATTTTTTAAAAATATAATGAATAGTATCATGGATATGATAGACAGAAATGACAAAAATTTAGAACTTGTGTGTTAAGAAAATAAAGCATAAAGGGTATAATTTGTATAAAAAAATCTGAAAATATGTCAAAATAAAAATATCAAACTTTATAACAAAGCACAAAAATAATTGTGCAATCACAATATAAAAAGAGAAAAATCCAAAAAGGAATATTATATATTTTATTTAAAAAACAATGTTATTAAACATGGAAGTATACCTCACTTCCTTTAAAATAGAGCAACATACGCCATATGCTTCTAACTAACTAAATTCACATTATATGCCTCTAACTAATTAAACTCACATTTCTATATAAAGATTCAATCGAAATTATCTTAAGAAAAATACTATTTCAATCTTCACATAACACATTCTACTTAAACAAAATCACAGTCTATTCTATGGCTCCTTGTCAATTTTGTAAGGATTTTTTACTATTTGGGATCCAATAGTTATTTAGAGTTTTATTCCATTTGTTTACATTCTACTCGTTTGGAATTCAAAATCGACAAAAAACGTTAGTTAGCTAGTTTGATGGTCAGTTGACTCATTTTCCAATCAAAAAGACTATTTTACCCATTAGTATAAGTATTTATTAGTGTATTAAAAGCAATTTTACATTATATCTTATTGTTTTAAATAGCAAAACTTTTTTTACTAACACTTTTTTATAAAATGAGAAAGTTTTATAAAATGAAAAAGTTTTATACACTTTTTTTATTAAGTATTTTTTTTTTAAATCAAAAAGTTTTACAAAATCAAAAGTTTTTTTTATAAACTTTTTTTAGCACTTTTTTTTACAAACATTAAAAAATATTGTTTTTAACTGTTTTTATAAACGTTGAAAAAACTTTATATAAAAACAATCTTATAAAAAACAGTTTATGAATGTCAAAAGTTTTTTTGTAAATTGTTTTCAACTTTTTTCATAAAACCAATTCTTTATATGAATAAATTAAAAACGTAAAAAACACTTAATATAAAAACATTAAAAACACTGTTTTTTTAACAGTTTTTTGTATAAACGTTAAAAAAAATTATGTAAAAACACTGTTCTTAAAAAAAAAAGAACTCTTTTAAAAAAATATTAAAAAATGGTTTATATAAAAACAACATTTTTTTAAAGAGAATTATAAAACTGTTTTTGAATGTTTATAAAAAATAGTTAAAAATTCAGTGTTTTGTAACGTTTTTTAAAAACAGTGTTTTTTCCTTAAAAAATAGTGGTTTATATAAACAGTTTTTTAACATTTATAAAAAATAGTATTTTTAACATTTTTATATCAACTGTTTTTGAATGTTTTACGTAAAAAAATAATTTTATAAAAAAGTAGAAAAAATTGTTTATAAAAAAACCGTTTAACGATTATAAACTGATTTTTTTTAAAAACATTGATTTTATATAAATTGTTTTTTTATGTTTATAAAAAACAATTTTTTTTTAACGTTTAAAAAAAGTGTTAAAAAAATAATCCAAAAAAGAGAGAGTAAGAATAAGAGAGAGAAAAACTCTTATAGTTTATATAAAAACACTTTTTGTTAAAAACACTGTTTTTTAAAAAGGTTAAAAAAACACTATTTTTTTTACTGTTTTTTATATACGTTAAAAAATTTCTTATACAAAAACCTTTTTTTTTAAACAGTTATAAACATCAAAAGGTTTTCTAATAAACTCTTTTTAACTGTTTTTTATAAAAATCTATTTTTTTTTTTATAAAAAGACATCAAAAATGTTAAAAAAAAAGTTTTTATCAACTATTAAAAATAACTTTTTATATGAACAGTTTTCATATAAAATGTTAAAAACGTTAAAAAAACAGTATTTTTCAACGTTATTATATAAACTGTTTTTTAATTGCTTTTGACTTAGTTTCGTAGTTAGATTAAATTGAAGGAGAGAGAGAGAGAGAGAGAGAGAGAGAAAACTCAATAGTTCAATGCATCTATTAAATTGCTTGTATAGTATTTTATAGAAATATAAAACATAGAGTGCCACGTGGACACTCTCAATGAGCAGGAGTCTTAAATGTTCATAAATGCCTTGTTTTGCATTTTATAGTATATAGAGATATAGATATAGATTCCAATGATGAGAAACAAATAAAAGAATTAGGGTGTGAAGCAAGAGAGAGTGTGAGCGTTAGAATCAAGAGACACAGAGTATGATGTAGAGAACAAATTATGGTCATGAGGTTATAGTCGGAATTTTATGTTATATGGGGCTAATTTAGTCATTTGATTATTCTAAAAAGATTAGCCTCTTTTTAAGTAGTAGAGATATAACTGTATTTTAGTTGTCATTTTGTAATATAACAATGTCATAATTACACCCGACAATCGGGTATATTCTGGTCGTGTATGTGGGGGTTGTAGGCGGGATGGGCCGAATTGGGGTGGGCTGATTTCAGGTTTCCACGCTGGGTGGGTTAGCCCGACCATAGAGAAAGATTCATTCCCATTCGATCAACGAAAGATTGTCTTCTTGTTCGAACAATTACCTTACGAGAGACTCTCTCAAAGACTCGGCCGCGTCAATGAAAATGGAACAAATCTTGTATATATATAGAGAGAGAGAGTTAGGGTCTCCAACATACCTCATTAAACATACCTAGCAACATACCTATTTTTTTTAAATAGTAAAAAATAATTTGAGTTTATATTTTTTATATGGGTTCATGATATTTCAATGTACCCTTGTAAAAATATTCATATCAAAATAATTTGTTTTGATATTTTTAAAAAAATAGGTAAAAAAACTGATAGTTTTAAAGGGTAAAAACTGACAGTTTTTTGACCTATTTTTTAAAAATAACAAAAAATATTATTTTCAATTGATTTTTTTTATAGGGGCGCATTGAAATATCATGAACCCATATAAAAAATATCATCTCAAAATTATTTTTTTTACTATTTTTAAAAAAAAAAGATATATTACTAGGAGGTATGTTAAAGAGCTTGACTTATATATATATATATATATATCTATATAATAAAGTAGGAAACTTATGTATGTCACAGTTTGAACTATGATGTCATCTTTATAATTTTTTTTGCACTTCTTATTTTACCCTTGAAATTTTTTGTTTCCCCCACTTTTGACACACTCTAATTTGTTTCCCCCTTCTCTTCAAAATTCAAAAACATGGGTAAGAATGTAAATTGGTTTGATTCTCCAAAACTTCTCTCATTTTTCCTGTACCACCTACACACACACAAGATACCCGACTCTCTCCTCCGTTTCTCTCTCTCCTCACACACCCGCGCGCACCCGGTAAGATTGTTTGAGGGTTGTAATTTTTGGTTTCGTGTTTGGATAATATTGTTTGAGCATTTTGATTTCGATTTGTGTTTGGGTAATGTTTGATTTATGTTTGGATAATATTGTACATGAATACCCATTTCGTCCGATTTAATGTTTGATTTGATTTCTGTTCATCTTCAGATTTGATTCTTGTTCATCTTTGTAAGTCTTATACACTTCGTTGTTGTGTACCCATACCCTTGGTATATAGAAAAAATATAAATCTCTCTATCTCTCTGCCTATCTCTCACTACTCTCTTTCTCTCTGCTCTCATTCTCTCAAATCTGGCAAGACCCTAACCACAACCACACAAACATGCTCTCTGTCTCTCTGCTCTCTGTTTTTTTATTTTCATTTTCATTTATTTCGTTGTCTTTTCCCCAGTTTTCTTAGTTTGTGTCTTCCTTTTTCTGTTCTTTTTTTTTCATCTTCACCTATTCAATTAAGTTTTTGGTTTGATTCATGAGTTTTTGGGGGTAGTGGTATGTATTAAAATTTAGAGCGTTTTGGATTTATGTGCTCATGTTGTTTTGTTTACTTCAACATGAATGGCTTAACGTTGTTTTTTGTAGGCGGCGAAGATGAAGAAAATGAAAGAAACATGACTACCTGGTGTCTCATACACAATTATGACTTGATCCTTTTATGTAGTAAGTTGTTTGAACATTATAGCCCGTCGTTGTCTTTGGAATTAAGGTTTTCATGTGTGATGGCTCCATAATTAATGCAGCCCTTTGTTTTGATTTTTTAATTCATTTGCTTTTGTATTTTCGGATTACCAGTATAGGCAATTTTTTCGTAGAGATCTTATTCATGAATGTTTAACTGACTTTTCTTGGTACTATTTCTGCACTGAATTTGTTGGGTTAGTTACATGAGTTTGACAAAAAAATATATATGGTGTGAAAAACATATATGCTTTTGGCCTACATTTTGTGTATTTCTTTAATACATTAGGTAAGGTATACTATTGGCCTACATTTTCTTCATTTATGTGTTTCTTTCATTCATTATATTGTGAATACCTGATGCACTGTGTATAAGTGTGTATATATTGGCAAATTTGATTTAGGCATCCTTTTATGTGTTTGTTGTTAAATTTTTCTGTATTTACTCAAATATTTGATCTTATTTGGTGTTTTTCAGTCATTATTCAAATAGGTGACGATTTTTCTATTTTGGCAAATAATGCAACGATTTTTATATAATACACTTTGGGAGCACAACACATTAAACATTCATTCAGGTTTCTCTAAGCGCCTCTTAAACAAAGTATGGCATTCATTTGGTGGTTATATCATTGTTCATGCTTTGCATCATGCCATTACAACTGGCATTATATTTCAACATCATGGTTAGGCTATTTAGAGTTGGAGAACATTTTAGGTTGTTTCTCTCTAACTTCTCTTCCACTCACTCACGTAACTCTCCCTCCTATATGCTTAATATTTTCTCTATTTGGATTTTAGGTTTGATTGGGATTCATAAATTTTTGTTTTGAATATGGTGAAATCTGCAAAAATATATTCTAATAGTTCATTTATGTTTTGCAATGCCATAAAATGTTTTAAACAATAGTCCTTTCATCAGAGGGTAAGATTTGTCTTTTGGTGTAATGATTTTATTTATTAAATCTCATATAGGCACCTAAGGGCATTTGTATTCAACTTCGAATGATTTTGGTGTGTTTGAGAAAGTTTCTCCCGTCGATTGTAGAAGTTGATTCTATGAAGTTTAGGCATTATTTTACCTCTGTAAGTTCGTCGAATTATTTTGTAAAAACACTATTTTTGAGGTTGTGATAATTGGGACAGGGGGTTACTCATTAGAATAAAGGTTGTGATAATTGTTTCACTATAATTAACTTGGCTATAGATCTATGTTTTATAAAGTAATAGTTTTGTTTTTCCATAGCTTGAAGGTGCACTACTTTAATGTTAGAAGGTGAACTCGATTATAACTTCGATTTGTTTTGCTATAGCTAGAAGGTACACTACTATAGTGTTTGTAAGATATCATTTCAATTGGTTAGCTTAGTATTTTTTTAGATTCATTACATTCACTCACTGCATTTTTTTCTTTAAATCACTTTGTCATAAAAAATTATGCTTGATTTCAATACGATTTTTTTTTTCCAATTAGTGATTCATTTTTTAGATTCCAGTTTATTATATTTCACAAGCTTTTCAATCTTTTCATTATATTTCATTTTTTTGACATACTTTTGACGTGTTTTCTTTCGAAAATGTGAAATGTGATGCCTTTTGTTATTTTGTTATTTACCTACTGATAAAATGTTATAATATGTTAGTCGGGGCAAAATATGATGCCGTACTCATGTATAATAATTACATACGTCGTAGATTATCATGTTTTCAATACATAATGTTTTGCAAGAGATTGTTTACTAATATCAAATATGCACACTTCCTACAAATTAATGTTTTGTTGATGTAGACGATGCTCATGTGTTGATGTTTATCTACCTTAAGAACAACCAATACTATAAAAGTTGTTGCAGTCCCACTTGCACCACTTCTCGATACAGTTATGTTAAGGAACATTATTGATTTTCTCCCAAAAAAGGTATTTGATATTGATGATATGAAAACATGGAAGTCAGTTTTTATATCTGTAACTTCATATACATTGAGGATTTTCATGATTGCCAAATCCCCATGGTATATACTTCCTTTGGCTTGGGCATGGATAGGAGCTGCAGTGACAAGCTTCTTTGTAATAGTACATCATTGTGCACATAAATCATGGAAGTCAAGATTGTAGTCTGAGATACTTTGGTTGTGCATATCAGTGCTTTGAATATTAAGTTCACACTAACCTGGGATAGATGTATAGATCAGTGATTTGAATATTTTTGTCAACCAAAAAGATTTCTATACATCTATCCCAGGTTAGTGTGAACTTAATATTATTTATTCTTATAGCAACACATATTAGACATTTTCAAATGAGTTATTTTAGTGATTCAAATTGAGACTAATCATCGAGATGTCACTTCCATAGCTATAATCAGCTATTTTATTAATTCATACAACGGTATCTGTTATGTCTATTACAGTTCTTTAGGAGGCTATTTCGTTAATTTTTATATAACATTTGGAGTATATCTAACCTAAAGATGTGTGTGTGTGTGTGTGTGTGTGTGTCTAATATCATTTTAGTCTTCATATTTTCATAAGGATTTTTGTGGTTTTGATGATTGACCTTTTTTGTCAGCGATTTGACATCATTAAGCGACTTTCTCTCGCTGCCGCAGAGCTTAACTGGGTGCTCTATGTTGTTGTAGGATACGATGGAAAGGATTACTCAAAGCCTGCTGAAAGGTTTGACCTAGAGAACATTCTCGGACCAAAATTATGACTATGGAAACAGAGAGGTGTAGTCATTCTTTGTCTATTATGAATGGAAAATTGTACGTACTAGGTGCTTATGATGGAATTACAATGGTTCCAAGCATCGAGGTACATGCCATGGGTTGACTTCAAATGATCTTAATTTTCTTCCTTTTGTCTAAGAAGTTTCATCACAACACTATCCAGTCGTTTCTCACCATAACCTTTTGTTTTGAAGGTCATATACTAGTGTTAAATTTTAGAAGTTTATTCTACAATTTTCCACATTTTATTCATAGACATAAGCTCTTTCAAATCATTATTTTTACTTTTTATATGGTAAATTTATTTTCTTTTGCAGGAATTTATTTCGTGTTTACATTTTGGGGGTTTTATGCTTTTCTCCTAGGTATGATTTTCTGCTAAAATCGTTCCCTTCATTTTTCAAACTGTGGTTGATGCTCGGATAGCTTGAAGAATGACTCGTCCACTTGGATAAAGCTAAGTAAGCATATGATTTGGGTTTTAAAGCTGTCACAATTGTATTCCACGCTGGCTTTCACTTGTTAACCTAAGATAAAATGAATGGGCTGAGCAAAGCATGGACTGTTCTCACTATGGCTAGGAAGAACCCTCAGAACCCTGAACTCTGGCTTGCTGCTATTCGAGCTGAATCAAGGCACGACTTCAAGAGAGAATTTTATATATTGATGTCTAAGGTACTACAGAAGTGCCCCAACAGTGGGATCTTATGGGCTGCCCCGATTGAGATGGTCCCACGCCCTCAACGAAAAACCAAGAGCATGGATGAACTTAAGAAGTTTGACCATGATCCTCATGTCATCGCTGCCATGGCTAAGCTATTTTATCACGTTAGTTGGTTGAGAGTTTGACCATGATCCTCATGTCTCCACTGACTTGCATTTTTTTTTTGTCAGGTGTAAATTATTTATGATTTTAGTTTAATTTCTTCTTTCAAAAAATATCATTCGTTTGTTATGCTAACAGTTGGAGAATGTCAGTGTTAAGGGTGCTCAGTTAGAAAGATTCTTTCTATATATTTTGTTCATAATCAATATGTGCCATATTCAATATTCATCCCTTCGTAATATGGACCATATTCAATATTTTTTTCGTAATCTTTCAATTTGTGCAACATTGCCTTTGAACTACGAAGGAAGCATGAGTAACAATAACAATAACAATAACAATAACATATTTTATTCATCGCATATTTGTGTTTTGATTTTCGTGAATATTTTTTTATAAACAGGAAGGAGCTTGAGTGCCACACAGAGCTTGTCGTTAAGTTTATAGAGCTCTTAACCAAGATAGATAGGCGAATTGGAAAGACGCTTCAGGAGGAGCCTTAGGTCAAGATGATTCCGACCAACCCTATAGTGGTGGATACCCTCACAGAGTACCCTCCCCTAAGATGTTTTGCTGTGAGGGACATGGATCAAATTGTTTCTATTAGTCACCAAGGCTATAGTCAAGAAGGGTGCCAAGTGAAATGTGATTTTGAAGACTATAATTATCTCTACACTTAATTATTTCTGGCCTGGTCATTTTATTAGCAATTTTTGTTATAGCCATGGAGGGTTGAACCACAGTTCTCTAACCTCACCCCATCCATGAATTTTCCAGCCATAGAAGATAGCCAATCACGCGATATTTGGTTTTAGAATTTTAGAAAGGCAGAGTCCCGTGACGCACTTCCACAAATGATGCTTTCGGTGGAGCGCTACATGTTTGTTCATCACACTGGTAAATTCTCTTACTTTTTTTATTATGAAGATAATGTTTGTGAAAGTTTTTATTTAATTTAATAATTGTAGTTGTTTTCTTTTGATTTGAATCTAAAATTAGAAAGTTTTCATCTGATTTTCTTTTATTTAAAAATTTAGTTGATTTGTAATGAATACTTAGTGACTTAGTAACTAAGCAGTCCGTAGTGTTTCTGACAGGAAGGACACAAATGTTAGTGTTCACATGAAAGAGAATGTGTGTGTAGATGGTCCCATTGGCTAAAATGCTAATTACTTTCTATTTCAGCTTTTGACCTCCATATGACACCAGTTTCCTATTTTGTAATTTCAAATTTCTCCAGTTTGCTAATTTATAGATACTGATTTTTTTTATTTACCGTGTATTTATTATAGGTTATATATCTAATCACTGGATGGAAGCTTGGATAATGACTTGACCATATTGGCCTTACTATGACATTCATTTGGAGGCAAGAATATCATAAACTACTAATATGACATGGAAATACTGTAAATACACAATTGAAATAAGGATATATGCTGCTCATTTGAGTCATCTAACATCCTTAGTTATGATGAAAAATGAGGTGCTTTGGGGTGAGGCATTCGAAACTATATCGAGTTTGTTTAATGATGAAAAATGTGCATTTTCATCTATTTTTTGCTTGAATCCTATGCTTTCTCTTCTGGAGGAACTTTTGCAAAGATCTTATCATGTATTAAAAAAATATTTGTCTTTGTCCTTTGTTCTTTATCTTTCTTTCTTAGAAAAGAGTATAATTTTATTTGCATTACTTGGATTGATAGCTTCCATTTTTCATTCCATTTTTATTTGAACTGATAGGAAAAAGAGAGTTAAGTTCTTCCAAATTTATGCTTTTGACATAGAACCTGAATTGATAGTCAATCCCATTTTTTTTTATATATGCACACATATTGACTAACTATATGTTTTGTTTTGTATCAGGTCGCATTTTGAAAACTACGAACAGTCACAGTGGACCACGTGGGACAACCTCAATAAATATATATATGATTTTTCTAAAGAAGTTTGTTTCGTTGAAACATTTGTTTGATGAATTTGAACTTTTTGAATATTGTACGATTGGTTGTTACCCCTTACGGAGGGTGGATAGTCCAATAAACAAAGGAGACTATGCCCATTTTTTTTAAATTGACACTTAGTTAATTTGAGACACAATGTCAATTCAATTGATGAATATTGTATATTTCATGTTATATGTGAGTCTATTTGATGAAGTTAGACTATTTGAAAGTCGTTGGACTATTTGTTATTTGTTAAACAGAGTGGATAGTCTTAAAAACAAAGGAGATTATAGGCATTTTTTGAAAAATTATATTTTGTTTTGTTGGGGAACGAAATTTGTGCCTTTTTACAATTACGTATTTTGAAAATTTTTTGTTTGGCGATTACCAGCGCGCCTTCAGGCACGGGCATACCCTAGTATATATATATATATATATATACACACACATTAGTATATGAAGTGATTTTGAGTTGTGAATAATCATTAATGGAAAGTCTTCTATCTCGCTGTTAGATCCTCATTCAGATGGTACATTGAGATTGGCTCCCAATAGTTTAGTTAGAGAGAAGAGGACGCAGTTAGGTTTAGAAACCAAATTGGATTATGTCAAGTGAAATATGGTTAAATGCTCAAACCCATTCCAACCCACGCGCAACCCATTTTGTGTTCATTTTTTAGCCTGTTATTAAACTCTTTGGCCCCAAATCAGCCCGGCATAGTTAGAGAATGGATGGTTAAGTAATATGGACTAATTTTCCCACCTCTATTCATAAATGATACAGGGACCACACAAGTCTAATCACAACCTATAGTTGTTGGACCGGGAGTATTAAGACTACATGCCCATTAATTGAATTGATTTGGATTTCGGAACATATCATTTTGAATTGGTTCTGTGTACGGTATTGTATTTGTGAACTTGTTTTTCGTGTCTTTATGTCAATAAAGTAAAGGGATATGGATATCTGAACATTGGTTAAGTTGTTTTTAGGCCTTTTTAGCAGTTTGGGTTAATTGACTTTTTTTTTCTAGTAATGCTATACATTCCAAGTTTTTATCTCCACTCCTTTATTTATTTTTATCTAAAATATATTAAACTCTTAAGTGTTGGATTGTAGTGAGTGAGTAATTAACAACCATATCAATTTGTATGGATATATCTCTCTTTGACAGATACTCTTCCTGGAAATCAATCTTGCCATGGGGATCCCCAAGAATCTGGCACCTCTAAGGCAAATTTGCTTCCTTTGCTTGTTCGTAGTCCTAATTAGGAGAGCAAGATTCCCGAATACCTATTACATCCTTTTTTACCATATGTAGAAAAAAAATATTTGCCTTTGTGATTTAATGATTAATACATTACCAACCTTCACTGCGGAGCCATGAGTGCCCCCTTAATGTATTACTTCGGCACCACGCCACCAGATCATTGCTTAAAAATGAGATACTCTCAAACATGAACCTCATAAATGGGGAGCAAATGAAATACGCGTATTCTCGAAAGGAATCCAGTAGATCCCCAAATATTTAAAAATAAACTTTTGCTTGAGCGGAGTTAAGTTAAGAATGAATGCAACCCAACTATTTCTTTTTGAAAACAATTCTTTTTTAATTTTATAAAACCAAGTTGTGACACAAATTAACTTAACCAGATTTTATCTCGTTTAACCCTAAGCATGCAACTCGTGAATAAAGCAAGTAAAATAAAGTAAAGCAATATTCACAACGCCGATCTACGAGGAAAAACCCAATCGGGAAAAAACCTCGGACGACCCAGGCCAGACAATCACTATGACAAAGGAATTACAAAGTCCGACGGTAGTCTTATACAACAACTTGATCCCCACGAAACTTGACATTCCTCTGATCTTCTACCAATCTTCACAGTGCCCACGCGGAAAGTAAACTTCTTCCACGATGCTCGTCCACAACATGCACATCCTCGAGTGCCTCGGTGTCCACCGATATGGCATGTATCGTCTACGATGTCGAAACCGGTATCCACCGAATCTTCACCGCAAAACCAGCAATGGATCTTTAACAAAACCTCAAATTTGGTGCCAACAAGATCACAAGAACTTATGATAATGAAAATCTCGGATATTGAAACTCTAAGGATGTTTTATAGTGAAAACACTTAGAAAACTTTTGTGCAGAAACCTCTCTGTATCGTAAACTATTTTTCGCACTGCATGCACTTCGAGAAAACAAAGCACACCTATATATAAATATTTTTAGGCGGTGGCAGAGTCTCGTTCGAGCGAGACACCGTGTCGTTCAAACAACATCAGGTCTCGTTCGAACAACATGAGGTGTCGGTTGAACGATGTCATAATTAGAGTTCGATATTAATCCAACTTTGAAAACAGAGTTCTATTAAAAACCAGCTCTTATCTAACTCTAATTCGTCCTCATTTGATTAAAACGAAGTGTAAACATTTTAAACATTTTTAAAAATATTTTCTTTTAAAAAATAACATCCTTATTTTTGTATAATAAAATTCCGAGTTTCATTAACATTATGCATTCATACCTGTGTGATCTCATAATGCAATTAAACCTTGAAGACGAGAAATTACACCAATTTAAACTTCGGCATGATTAATTCCTTGTAGCTTTGCCGGAACGTTTTCAATTAATCTTCGACAAGTCATAGTCTCGTAGTAATCGGATAATAAAAATCTACCTATGACTCAAACGTGTTTTGTTCCGAGAATAAGTCAAAACTACATTAAGACTCAATTAGAAATTTTGTCCTTACAAATCTCCCCCTTTGACTATTCCGGGACAAAACCAACAGTGAAATTCCTATGTCGGGCCGTATGATGCTTAAATCACATCCCATACCCCCCCCCCCCCCAAAAAAAAAAAAAAATTACATCATTTGTACAGGATAAGGAACCATAAACAATGGACCGACAAGCATGAAAACTATCTCTGAATGTCTGAATGTGATGTAGACTTGAAATCTCGAATATCTTTAATCATACCTACTCACATGAAACAGAAAAATACCCAATGAAGTATGGAGGAACAAATGATACAAATTAATATGAAATATCAAATCCGAATCATTTGTTATTATGTGAGTAAACATGATACCAATATGTAAACATGAACAAAGCATGGTACCAGTATGTGTAAAAAAAACTCACAAAAATCCCCCTACATCACAGATATTCTCCCCCTTTTTGTCTCGAATAGACAATCCGGTGAAAAGACAAACACTGGAGAATTTCCAGACAAACATGAAACAACCAGCTAAATATAATCAATCAATGTCAAATCAGTAGCTAGCAAACATAGAATCACACTAAAATATATCAATCTAAGCATGTGTGACAAACTAACCGATGCAGCAAAATATGCCAATGATTAAAGTAAACTGCATAAACATAAACCCAGTACCAATATATGAATCAATATGCAACAGGGTAACGAAACAAAATAAGTCAACCAGAAAAGTCAAACTGGTCAAATAGGCTGTCGTGCGAACGAGCCAGGGATATCGTTTGAACGAGAAGCGACATCACTCGAACGAAAACATATGTTGTTTGAACAACATAAACAAAACAATCACAATTTCCCCAGAAAATTAAATAGTGTTGTCTAGTGAAAAAACTATGTGAAAATTCTAACTGGAAGGGGATAAAAAATGCGAAACAGAAGCAAAATAAACAAATATGAGTAACGTGCCAACATATTATCGATGTGCTTAAACTTGAACATGTAGTGTATGTGCATGAACTAAAACAAATGAATCATAATTCCAACACATCGAAAAGATCAAGAGGCTCTAATCAAAAGCAATCTATTATCAAACTTTATTATAGCCAAATGTGATAACTAAAGTGCGAGCTTAATGAACTAAATAAACATCATGCACATGAATCCGAAATTTTTATGATTCTACAAACAATAGCGTCATGACACGAATTTTCAACGTTAGGATTCTTTGTGCAAACCCGCTTAAAATTTTTTAATCCATCCAAACTCCTTAAAAAATATCATATTTTCTTTTAAATGAACTAAACTAATTACGCCCATTTTTGGCATATGATTCTTTTTATTGCCTTATGGTTTTTTCGGGATCTTTTAAACGGTGGTTTTCACGGCGAGTTAATTTTACACTCTCGCATCCCTTTCTCGTGAACACTCATCATTTTTCCAATATAATCCTCACGGTAAACGGTTATTACATATGCACATTCCCTCCTTAAGTCTACTTACGCATAGATGACAAGATTGAGATAAGAACGTCTCACCAAACTCAAATATGCAAGAGTAGTCAAGTATCCATATAAACTCGTGCATGTGTGTAATCATGGCATATACACAAAGTCGAATCAAAACGCATATCAACTTCAAAACAACCCCATAATACAATGGTTAAGATCATTTTAAGCATCGATAATAATGATAAAATGTCCTAGCGACATGGATAATGGAAGGAAGGGGGTCCAAGCACACTAATATGCCACATCAAACATGTTAACTCAAAATCGAAATCGAAAATCTTTTCTAACTTTTTCAAAATATTTTGACTCAAATAAAAGCAAAATCGTTTTGTGTTTTTCTCAAAAAATTTCAAAATCAAAAATCTTTTTGTATTTTTCAAAAAATTTATCAAAAATAAAATCTTTTTGTATGTTTTAAATAAGATGAAATAAATGAAAAATATAATACAAAATAATAAACATGGTAATACACTCAACTTTTATATTTAGCATGGGAAGAATCAAGTGCAGCCAAATGAGAACCATGAAGTTTTATTACTAAAGCTACCAAATTCGACTTCCTGACCCAAGTAAGTGTGTAATGACGCATGGGGGTGGGGGAATCGGGGAAACTTTATTCCTAAACTTCATAAACTTTAGAGGAGCATTCCTAAGGTCATAACAAAACTTTCTAAGGTGACCTTTCCTACCACAAAACGTGCAAGTGTAGCGATGGTATGGAAAGTGACCTACATGTGGACCTTTTCTAATGTTCCTTTATGGCTCTCTCACACGTGCGAGGGGAATGGGAACAACACGATCATCAAAGCCAATACCACCCCTATCTCTCTTAATTTGGACGGTTCCTATCATCATATCTAGCTTCTCACTTCTAGCATCTAACTTAAACTAAACTCTAGACTAGTCTCTCAATCTATCCTCCAACTCTTTAATCCTAGACTCGAGTAGACGCCTAGACTACTCAAACTCTAGCAACTCATTTTTCAAGGCCTCCATCAAACCTTCAAGGGTGTATCTCTCTTTCTCTACGTACTCTCGATTCTCCCTAATCTTCTTCTCCCGTTCCCTAAGATCCTCAATTAATGCATCATTATTTTCTACGGCACGCTCTTTCAACTTAGCTTGCAATTTTGAGTTTTCCTTTCTCACCTTCACCGTCTCCTTAAACAACTCTCGAAATACAACTTGCAACTCTCTTATGTCGATCTCCTCATCCTCGCTCTCATCACCCTCACCCTCTCGGGAAGCACTCTCAACAGCCTCAGAAGTGTCATGCACATGAGTATCCTCATGGAAAGATATATCGTCGTTGCTCACATGACATGCCATAAACGCAACAAAGTTAAGCTCAATGGGGGAATCATCTCCCTCTTCCGGTTCACTATAACTTAAGGTGGCAATGTATGCTATCGATTTCTTGCGCTCTTTCTTAAGTCTAGTGGGACACTCATCTACTTTGTGATGATACTCCTCACACCCGAAACACCTATCAGACTCATGTCTCTTAGGTTTCTCACTCTTATCCTTAGAGGTGGAGTCTCCTTGTTCTTGAATTTCTCAAACTTTTTGGCATATTTCGATTGCTTATTATGAATTTGAAGAAACTTCTTAAACTTTCTTGTCAACAAGACGACATCTTCAAAGTCGGAATCGGAGTCGTCATTCAAAACTTTAGTTTCCTCCTTTTGGGCTTTCAAAGCAATGTCTTTTTCTTTCTTTGTCACTTGTTTGGAGGTAAACATGTCGAGTTCATAGGTTTCAAGGTCTCCTACGATCTCTTCTAGTTTCGACGAGTTAAGCATACTAAGGGAATTCATAACAGTCACTTTCGTATCAAACCTACTCGGCACCGATCTCAAAATTTTCTTAATCACACGGTTATCAATAATCTTCTCACCTAGGTTAAATGCCGCATTAAGAATCGTGGACAACCGAGTGTAAAACTCATCAAATGTCTCACTCTCTAACATCTTAATCGTCTTAAATTATGTAGTGAGATTTTGCGACTTAGACGCCCTAACCGTGCTCGTGCCCTCGTAAGTGAGTGCCAGTGTATCCCAAGCTTCTTTCGAAATTTCACAAGTCATGATACGATTATACTCTTCAGGTGTGAAATGTGAGGAAATAACGTGCAGACCTTTAGAGTTATATTGTGCAAGCCTATGTTCAATCTCAGTCCATGACTCAACGGATTTCAAACTAGTGACCTCACCCTCTCGTGTACAGGTGGTTTCCAATCTTTTTCAACCGCTAACAAAACATGCTTTTCAATAGATTTTAAATCACTTCTCATTCTCATTTTCCAGTAAGCATAATTAGTGTCATAAAAAACAGGAGTGCAAAAATTATCATAACCACCAAAATTCATCCTTACAAGCAAAAAGGGATCAAATACAATAAAAATGTATTTCTAGCTCTGATACCAATTTGTAGGTCCCCAAATATTTAAAAATAAACTTTTTCTTGATCGGAATTAAGTTAAGGATGAATGCAAATCAAATATTTCTTTTTGATTAAAAACTCTTTTTCAATTTTATAAAACCAAGTTGTGACATAAATTAACTTAACCAGATTTTATCTTGTTTAACCCTAAGCATGCAACTAGTGATTAAAGCAAGTAAAATAAAGTAAAGCAATACTCACAATGCCGATGTACTAGGAAAAACCCAATCGAGAAAAAACCTCGGCTGGCCCAGGCCAAACAATCATTATGACAATGGTTTTACAAAGTCAGGCGGTAGTCTTATACAACGACTCGATCCACCCACGAGACTTGACCCTCCTCTGATCTTCTACTAATCTTCACAGTGCCCAAGCAGAAAGTAACTTTCTTCTACGATGCTCGTCCACAGTAGTCGCCTCCACAAATGCCTCGGTATCCACCGATGCGGCCTTCTGTCATCTACGATGTTGAACACAAAAGTAACCTTCTTCGCTTCTCCACCGCAAAACCAACAATGTTCAAGTGTTGAACAAACCCAACTTGGTGCAGCAAAGATCACATAAACATATGTTAATGATAACTTGGATCTTTGTAAACTCTAATGATATTTTATAGTGAAAACACATAGAAAACTTTTGTGCAGAAACACCTCTGTATCATAAATTATTTGTCGCACTGCATGCACTTCGAGGAAATAGAGCATGCCTATATATAAATACTTTACGGTGGTGGCAGAGTCTCATTCGATCGAGACACTGTGTCGTTCAAACGACATCAGGTCTCGTTCGAATGATATGAGGTGTCATTTGAACGACGTCGTAATTAGAGTGTGATATTAATCAAACTTTGAAAACAAAGTTCTATTAAAATCCAATTCTTATCTAACTCTAATCCGTCCTCATCTGATTAAAACGAAGTGTAAACATTTTAAAAACATTTTCTTTTAAAAATAACATCCTTATTTTTGTAAAATAAAATTTCGAGTTTCATTAACATTATGCATTCATACCCGTGTGATCTCGGAATGCAATTAAACCTTGAAGACGAGAAATTGCACCAATTTAAACTTCGACATGATTAATTCCTTATAGCTTTGCCGCAACGTCTTCAATTAATCTTTGACAAGTCATAGTCTCGTAATGACCGGATAATAAAAATCTACCTATGAGTCAAACGTGTTTTGTCCTGAGAATAAGTCAAAACTACATTAAGACTCAATTGGAAATTTTGTCCTTACAAATTCTCTTGTTCGGAGATTCCAAAAAGGTATGGTTACGTCACGACGATGAATTTTTCCATAACAATATATGGGTCAAGTGGATGAAATCACAAACTAAAGAAACCTTGTGCCAACCATGATATGCGGGGAGCAAAGATAAGTTTCGAGGTACTCAATGTCCCCGCTGATTAACTTCTATCTAAAGAATATTTACTGCACAATGGAATGGACAAAAAGGGTTTTCTCGCACGCACCTTCAGTCCGAGTAAGTAACGTTCATAAGGACACATTTTCCCCCTTCCCCTCCCCTCCTCCACAGGAGGAAGCATGGGAAATCTACTCACTTACATGTAAAATGGCATTTGGGTATTAATTCTTATTTGGTTCGAGGAAGGATAGGGTTTGAGGAATGTAACACCACGTAATTTTGAGGATTTAGTATTTAATAATTTTTTGGAGAAATAAAAATATTTAAATTGGAGAAACTTAAATTTATGATTTGGAGAATTTATTTGAATGGGAAGAATTATTTACTTTTAGCGACTTTAAGTTAAATTGTTCAAATTTTATGTGTCGCATTTTGAGGTCAAAATTGAAAGATGTTATAAATTATTTCGGATGACAATTCTGAGTGCGCGATTGAGTCTGGATGGGTCGAGATAGTCAAAAAAGAGTATTCGGGGGTAGTAATTGGGTCTCGGGGCATTTTTGGGCATAATCGGGCCCAAACGGAGGGATTTGGGCCATTTTAATTAGGCCCACATAACCACAAACGGGATTAAGGGTTTTAAATCTAATGAAGGGAGTGTTGAACGGCAGTTAACAATTCTAAACTTAGGTCTTTGAGAGAGAAATAAAGGAAGCTAATCAAGAGCCAATTGGGGATATTTTGGAGTCAAAATTAAGGGACTAATTGAGTATTCGTCATCAAACCATTAACTACACCAACAGATCAGACTCTACGAACAATTTCAGGCAAGTGGTTAACTCGCTGTGATTCTAAGTTGTGATATCCAATTCAAATTATAGCACGTGTATCAACATATGTTTTGGGGATAAATTTCGGATGAAATGGGTTTTGGGGAAATCAGTTTGACAATGAATATTAGGCAAGATTTGATGTTAGTATATGATTTGATAGTGATAAATTTGAATGTTATTACAGTCCCATTAACTATTGTTGAGTAAAATGAGTTTGAGGTGGTAATTGTAAGAAACGAATATACAAAATCGTAAAATCCCGAGTTAGAAATTATTGACTGTTGATGAATTTCGTGGATGAATCGAAATCAGTAAGGGAATTTAAAAATCATCTTAGGAAAGATTATAGGAGAAAGGTAATTGATTGAGGTTTGAATTTTGGGATAAAAACCTTGAAAGGTTAACAATTGAGAAACAAGGGTGCGACGAGGAAGAGAACTGATTGATCGATCGTTCGATCAATTTGGTCGATCGATCGACGATCCAAAATCACTGGCAGTTCGGCTTGTTTAGGTAAATAAGGGGTGGGTTTTGTTGGATTTGTAATTAAGTTGAATTATTTAGTGAATAATAATTATGAGGTACTTTCTATCAATTATAGGTGAATACAATTGGGTTTTGAAAAGAAAAGATTTGTGACACCTTATAGATAAAAATTTGGGGGATTGTATTCCTTGAGATGAAAATAATGGACTGGGTGGTTTTATTCGGGTGTGGTAGTTGCGTGCCACTACCGAAATTAATTAATTGAGGTGGAATTAATTAAATAAATTAGGACGCTGAATATAGACTCGGAAAATATTAAGATATGGGCCAAGTTAGTGGAGTCCGGGTATGTTGGTTGAGTGACACAAGGTGATAAAATGAATTGATTTGTAAATTAATTTAAATTAGAGTCGAATTATAGACTCAGGAAGTATTATATTAATTAATGTGTAAATTAATTAAATTAGAGTCGAATCATAGACACGGGGGAAAATATCATATTAAGTAATATGTGAATTAATTAAATTAGACTCGGACTGTAGACTCAGGAAGGTAATAAGATTTATTAATGAGAAAATTAATTAAGTTGAGTCACGCCAGAGACTCGGGAAATTACAGTATAGTGTTACAGGTTTTTGACTAAACGGTAAAGTCGGGGTTTATATATATATATATATATATATATATATGCGTATATATTGTGTGTTCTATTAAATATCAGTGACTAGATATTTATTTAATTTATATACTCTAGTGCTATCAAGAGAGGTTGTACGATGTGGGTAAATCCCCTAGCTCGAGGAGTAGGGTGAGTATATCCCAGGTCATAGCGTCCGGTATATGGATGAGGGGCTTATCTCACTTTCAGGGAAGGAATGTGTGACACCCCGCCTAATTAAATACCGGGCAATCACTCCTTTATTAAATTAAAATCAAGGTGAACAGTTGGTTCATTCTTAGCATCACTGTCGTAAAAATAACCTTTCCAATTTAAACACCCTAATTAATTAAGCTAAGTGTCAAAAACCATTTTAGACATTACTTTCCAAATTCAATTTATAACCAATGATTTAAAACTTTACACAATTCAATGTTAACGAATCACACCACAATTATCCTGGAACATATAATCCAAATAATTTAAACATTCAACAACTAAATCCCAACATTAAAACTTAAAGTAAAATATCCAGACAGTAATAAATCCCAAAGTGACAATACTAGAAATAAATGAATCACAATGTTCAATAAAACAAATGGATAATGGAAACGGGCGACACATGCCCAACTGAATAAATAAGCTAGGAGTGGAATCAAATAAATGAAGTCGTCTAAGCAAGAGGCCTGCAACTCCCACCTAAGCTGTAGCGCGTTCCTTCCAAAGGATCCTACGCAAGACGCCCCTGTGGCTGGGCACCTGTAATATATACATATATATATAAGAGAGAAAGGAAAATAGAAACGGGTCAGAGCCCGATGGTGTAAATGATTTAAAATTTGTTTTGCAAGTATTTAAAATGTTTACAGGCCAATGCAACAACATATTAGTGCGGCACTCTCTTGAGAAATTCTCACCTCTCTTCTAATGTGCACGCCTATCGCACTAATCTTCCCAACGGTTTATCTTATCTTAGGTTACTCGTAAGATTTAAACTGAACAATTTAATTGTTTAAGAGGATAATTTCATTTGATTACAAAGTTCTCATTTAAACCTTATTTGCTAATAAAGTTTCCCAGCGTCCCATTATACTTTTCAAACCAAGTATTTCCAAATTTAAATCGTTATGATTCATTTCCTACTTACCATAAACACAATAGGGAGTTCCAAATTTCAGAAATTCATATATATATTAAATACTCGTATAATATATATACTCTAACATCACCCCACATAAAAATTATGGTGCAGGCATACTCTGCTATCCAATCCCTGTATCACTCGTACTAAGGGAAATACAAGTTCGGAATCACTCTCGAATTGTATTAACACATACACAAACAATATTGAGGCGAAGCATAGATTTCAAGTCTCTAAGAGGATAGCACATGCCCCCACGTCTCTTTGGACCGTCTGAACTATCGATTCGATAGCCTGTACCAAGGATTTCTATCTTCTAGGGTACGAGTCAATATCCCCCATAAAGGTCCCATCGAGATAAGACTGTCCCAGCGTGGTAACCTCAGGGATAGCAAGTAGCGCGAGTACGATTTTCACACATAGATAGTATATGCATAAACACAGTCATATAACTATACTACTATTACCATATCAAATTAGGTACATCTCATAACCCATAATTACGACATTTGTCCTTATTTCTCATTATTTAGTTATCATGTATAACCGTTCATTTCTTACTTTAATTTGAGGGATCATTCCAACTTATTACGTAACACTCATGGACTCTATTCTCCCAAGTGTAGAATTCAGTAGGTACTCATCTATTATTCCATCGTAACTATTTCACGCGTCTCTCCCTTTAATACACAACCCCATCGTCCCTTATGTGTAAGCATCCCAAAAATGTAAATATTGTCTTAGATTAAAGGTCTCATAGTTATTCTTAAGTCCTACTGGTTTCCTTTACCTTCCAAAATATTTTAATAAGGATGTCCAAAGATTTCTACTCATTTAATTTGGATTCAAGAATTTAAAAAGGGAAATATGAGTCTTCCAGGAGGGGTCGATCGATCGATGGCAGGGGCTCGATCGATCGATGCGTCGATCGATCGACACCCATGGTTCGATCGATCGATCAAACAGGTATGGCGAATTCTGCAAATTAACAGTTACGGGTTTAAACATCCAACCTCAACCAAATCAAGATTTTTCACACCCAAACTCCTTAAAATTCGTACAACAACCAGTATACACCCATATTATACATCTTCTACGTAAAGCATGCAAATTTTCATCAATAATTATGGATTAATAGGCCAAAACTCATATCAATCTCAAGAACCCTAGAAATTTCTTCAACATGGTTCTAATCAGTCTTTTTCCAGAAATTCTACTCCTAAGTCATCAAAAATTCGTGGTTAAGCCTCTAAATATGGAGGGGTTTCCAGATTTTCATTCAAAGCATTACTACATATGATTTTTCCTATCTCCAATATGGATTTTCTTCTATAAAACTCATCCTAATCACCCTAGGCTAACATGAATGATGCATTAACGAAAATAATCAAGATAAATAATTGCCTGGGATTTTCAGAGTTCAGTTTTGTGGATGAATTTGGTGTTGTTGCGTTCCCCGTCGCTCGATCTAATCGTTGGTGGTGGTGGCGGTGCAACCGGATGGATTTTTGGCCTTGGATTGCTTGGAAAGCTTTCTCCTTCCCTCTCCTATGGACGTTCTAAGGTTTTGAGTCTTTTAACCCTAAAGGACCATTCCCAATGGCTGATATAACCTAATAAATTTCGTGGGTTTAATTACCCAAAAATGCAAAATGACCAAAATGCCCTCCCGGGGTACTAATTAAGCCTAAAAATGCTTCGAGATCCAAACTAAACCCCCGGGTACACTTTTCTGACTATCTAGACCCTTCCGGAAACTTTGGCGCACTCAAAACGACCATACGAGCAACTTATCATTTATTCACTTTTATTAATCAATATTTAGTCCCGACGCGACACGGACGCGTCCCGACTCAAATTTCCAAAATTGTCATTTTATTCACTCTTGACATGTAATAGAACCAATATTATATATTACTCTACTCATTAGTAATATTCAACAATTTTCCCATAATTACTAACTCACATCATGTTAATAATTATAAAGTAATTAATTTTCGGATTTATATTAAATTAATAACTCACATTAAATTTAATAAATCCCCAAATTTATAAAGCATAAAAATACGGGGTATTACATACTTCCCCCCTAATAACTAAATTTCGTCTCGAAATTCAAAAAATAAGGCATACCTGGTAAGAATAAATCTGGATATCTCTCGCGCATATCTGCCTCGTGCTCCCAAGTGGATTCCTCCACATTATGATGCTCCCACTGGACCCGTACAAGTGGAACTACCTTCGACCTCAATCTCCTCTCGCTATGGTCTAGGATAGCCACCTGTCTCTCCTCGTAAGAGCTGTTAGGATGTAAGTCTATCTCCTCTATCGCGATGTGGGTGTGAGCCATGTCATCCCGAACATATCGTCTCAACGACGATATGTGGAATACATCGTGAATGAGATGTAAATGCTCTGGCAGTCCCAATCTGTATGCTACCGGCCCAATCCTCTCGATAATGGAAAATGGTCCCACGTACCTCGGGGCCAATTTCCCTTTCTTCCCGAACCTCATCACTCCTTTCATAGGAGATACACGTAGTAATACTTGGTCCCCCACATTAAACTCTCGGAAGAACCGTTTCGCATCAGCGTAGCTCTTCTGCCTGTCTTGGGCTACCCAAATGCGACTCCTGATCATCTCAATCCTCGCGGAGGTTTCCTGAATCAACTCTGGTCCTAGCAACTTGTTATTCCCCACCTCTAGCCAACAAGTTGGTGAACGACAAGGTCTGCCATACAAAGCCTCGAATGGAGCCATGTCAATCGTGAACTAATAAGAGTTATTATAAGCGAACTCTACCAGTGGAAGGTGTGGCTCCCAACCTCCTCCAAAATCAAGGACACACATGCGTAGCATATCCTCCAGCATCTGATTAGTACGCTCTGTTTGCCCATCTCTCTGTGGGTGATAAGCTGAACTCAACCTCAACTCTGTACCCATTGCCTCCTGAAAGCTCTCCCAGAAACGCGACACGAAAATCTTGTCTCTATCTGACACAATATTTAGGGACACCCCATGTAATCTGACAATCTCAGCAATGAACAATTGAGCATACTGACCCGTGGTATAGTCTGTCCACACCGGCAGAAAATGAGCCACCTTGGTCAAACGGTCTACAATCACCCAGATAGAGTCGTGGCCCCGCTGTGATGTAGGCAACCCTGTTATAAAATCCATGGAAATACTCTTCCACTTCCACGCGGGTACTTCCAATGGCTGAAGTAACCCCGACGGCTTCTGATGGTCCACCTTTACCAGCTGGCAGGTAGAACACTTGGACACGAACTCAGCGATGTCCTTCTTCATCCCACTCCACCAGTATTATTGCCTCATATCCTGGTACATCTTATCTCCTCCGGGATGTACCGTAAATCGGGACCCGTGAGACTGGGTCATCACTGCATGACGTAATTCTGCTCCTTCTGGGACCACTAATCTCCCATTAAACCTCAAACCCCCATCAGAACTAACAGAATAAGACTCAGCACGCTCGGCTAAAAGTCGTACAATCTGCTCCTGGAAAAACGGGTCTGCGATCTGTGCCTGTATCACCCTCGTGACAATCTCAGGTGTCACTGTCATGACAGATATAAAAGAACGTGCTACTGCATCCTGGTGACCCAACTCTTTCCACTTTGCTTTCCAGATATCCGCTACATCGTCTACTGGTCTACGGCTCAACGCATCAGCAACTACGTTGGCCTTCCCCGGATGGTATTCTATGTCGAACTAACAGTCCTTAACAAACTCTAACCATCTGCGCTGACGCATATTCAGCTCTTGCTGAGTGAACAGGTACTGCAGTGACTTGTGGTCTGTGAACAAGTGAAATTTCTCCCCCAATAAATAGTGCCTCCATATCCTCAAAGCAAAGACGACCGCTGCTAACTCCAGGTCGTGGGTGGGGTAATTCTTCTCATGCGGCTTAAGCTTGCGGAAGTACTCCCCCAAGTCCCCATAAAGAGGCATCGGTGTAAACCAGGTACTCCACTCCCGGCTTAGGTAAAGCAAGGACCGGTGCTGAAGTAAGCTTGTCTTTCAGCTCGTCGAAAGCCAATTGACAAGCATCATTCCAAACATATGGTACCCCTTGCGAGTCAGGTTCGTCAATGGACCCGCTATCTTGGAGAAACCTCGAATGAATCTCCTATAGTATCCCTCTAATCCCAAGAAACTACGCACTTCCATCGGTGTCGTGGGCTGTCCCCACTCCCTCACCGCTGACACTTTACTCGGATCGATTGCAATCCCCTTCTCAAAAACAACATGCCCCAATAACTGTACTTCCCGCAACCAGAACCCGCATTTCTCATACTTAGCATACAGCTGATGCTCTCGTAGAGTCTGAAGAACCTGCCTCAAGTGCTCGACATGCTCTTCCTTGGAGTGTGAATATAACAGAATGTCATCTATGAAGACAATGACGAACTGATCCAAGAACTCTCTGAACACCCGGTTCATCAAGTCCATGAATACGACTGGAGCATTTGTGAGGCCAAATGGCATCACTCTGAACTCATAGGACCCATATCTCATCAAGAAAGCAGTCTTTGAAACATCCTGCTCCCTAATACGTAGCTGATGGTACCCTGACCTCAGATTTATCTTCGAAAAGAAAGTTGCTCCCTTCAGCTGGTCGAACAGATCATTGATTCGAGGTAGCAGATACTTATTTCGTATCGTGACCTTGTTCAATTTTCGGTAGTCCACACATAGCCTCAGTGAACCATCTCTCTTTTTCACAAACAAAACTGGAATGCCCCAAGGTGAGGTACTCCTTCGAATGAAGCCCTGACCTAACAGCTGTTCTATCTGATCTCGTAACTCTCGCATCTCCGTCGGAGCCATACGGTATGGAGCGCGTGCTATAGGTCTAGTATCCGGTAATAAATCTATGAAAAAGTCTATCTCTCGACTGGGGTGTAGTCCTTGTATCTCCTGAAATACATCGGAATACTCACAAACAACTGGGATAGTGTTTAAGGGAATCACAACCTCCTTAGAGGTATCCTCCTCTATGTAATACAAATGAGCGGTCGAGCCTTCCTCTGGGAGAGGCATCGCCACTACAAACATCTCTTGCCCCATAATGGCAAAAACAACACTCCCACCAAAACAATCTATCATGGCCCTGTAAGCAGCGAGCCAATCCATACCGATAATAACGTCATACTCATGCATATCTAAGACTAACATGTCTGCAGGTAATACCAAGCTACCACTTTCTACCCCCACACCCCAGCATATAAAGAAAATAAGCGAACCATTCCCCAGTGGTGAGTCTAAACACGTCACAGTGCTCTCTGCTGTGGCTAACAACCCTAAGGCCCTCGCAAAATACGTAGCTATGAAACAATGCGTCGCCCCAGTATCAAATAAAACCCGAGCCATAGTACCATGGATAGGAAACATACCCTCAATCGCGGATGGTGCCTGTGGAGCTGCTACCTGGTGGGCGTTATAGACACGTCCATACTGTAACTTCTCCTGCTGCACAGGAGCTGCTGGAATGGCTGGTAGGGCTGGTACTTGAGCTGGGGCTGGGAGGACGGCTGGAAAAAGTGGCCTCTGTGGCTCGTTACGGGCACCCTGCTGCTGTGGGGCCCTCTCTCCCTTTGGACAATCCTGGAACTTATGCCCATGCTTACCGCATATAAAACATCGGCCTTTGAAATTTCCTCCCCTCTGTCCCTGCTGACCACGGCCCTGTTGGTCGTTACCGCCCCACCACTGGCCCTGTTGGCCCTGATGGAAACGCTATTGGCCCTGCTGCTGATGGTGTTGGCCTTATTGGCCCTGCTGATTAGGCTGGCCCTGCTGACCCTGCCTGTATCCCCCAAATCCCTGCCTGGAATCACCTGAACGGAATTGCTTGGCAGGGTCCCCCTGATGGGAACTCTGCTCGTGCTGACGAGTCTGTCCTTGAGATGTCGGTGCTCCACTAGAAATACTACCCCTGGTCCTGCCCTGCTGGCCGGACTCTCCTGCTCGCTTGCTTCCCTGCAGATGGAAGCGGTGATCCTGGCAATGTAGTAAAGCAGCATTGAGTACATCAGTGAAAGTACTCAGAGATAGATTCCCTATAAGGTGCTGACGGATCCTCCAAGCTAACCCGTCCACAAACAACATTATCTTCTTACCCTCAGTGGGTGCCTCATCTGGAACTATGGTGAGAAGTGTTGTGAACTCCTCCTCATACTCAGCAACGGTAGAATTCTCCTGCTTCAAGTTCAGTAATTTCTGCCTCATCTCAGTCTTCACGGTGGGTGAAAAGTACTTGTGGTCAAACCGCTCCCAGAATGACTGAATCGGGATCGTATCCCTCTCCTCCGAGGTGGTGGTGGACTCCCACCACTGCAAAGCGGCCCCCACCAGCTTAAAAGAAGCCAATAACTGTTTATGCACGTCTGTGCACTCACACATACGCAGATGCCTCTGGATATCTTTCTTCCATTGGCTGACGATGACAATATCTGAACTACCTGAGAACTCAGGGGGATGCGCCTTCTGAAAGGCTTCCCTCACTCGCTCCCATGCAATTGGAAGTTGTGCAGGTACTGGTGCCACTGCCTGAATCTGGGGTGAAGCCTGCTGTACTACCGCTAGCGCGGCATTCACCGCCTGTGCAATAATAGCGGCTACCTTATTAGCATTCATCGTACCCTGAGCCGGAGCTGCTGGCTGCTTGGCTTGGGCACGCCTATCCTTTGGTGCACGTCTCGGAGGCATCTGAAACATGAAAAAATTTATTAGTCTACAGTTATTATCAAATCTCAAATAGCAGAAGACGTTAACGTAAAAGCAAGAATACAATAATCCTAAAATAGGGCTCTATAGCAAAAATGTTAAGCTGAAAACGAAATAAGCCGTACAGATCCTATGGACACTAGAACCTGATGCTCTGATATCACCTGTGATACCCCGCCTAATTAAATACCGAGCGATCACTCCTTTATTAAATTAAAATCAAGGCGAACAGTTGGTTCATTCTTAGCATCACTGTCGTAAAAGTAACCTTTCCAATTTAAACACCCTAATTAATTAAGCTAAGTGTCAAAAACCTTTTTAGACATTACTTTCCAAATTCTATTTATAACCATTGATTTAAAACTTTACATAATTCAATGTTAACGAATCACACCACAATTATCCTGGAACATATAATCCAATTATTTAAATATTCAACAACTAAATCCCAACATTAAAACTTAAAGTAAAACATCCAGACAGTAATAAATCCCAAAGTGACAATACTAGAAATAAATGAATCACAATGTCCAATAAAACAAATGGATAATGGAAACGGGTGACACATGTCCAACTGAATAAATAATCTAGGAGTGGAATCAAATAAATGAAGCCGTCTAAGCAAGAGGCCTGCAACTCCCACCTAAGCTGCAGCCTGTTCCTTCCAAAGGATCCTACGCAAGACGCCCATGTGGCTGGGCACCTGTAATATATACATATATATACAAGAGAGAAAGGAAAATAGAAACGGGTCAGAGCCCGATAGTGTAAATGATTTAAAATTTGTTTAGCAAGTATTTAAAATGTTTACAGGTCAATGCAACAACATATTAGTGCGACACTCTCTTGAGAAATTCTCACCTCTCTTCTAATGTGCACACCTATCGCACTAATCTTCCCAATGGTTTATCTTATCTTAGGTTACTCGTAAGATTTAAACTGAACAATTTAGTTGTTTAAGAGGATAATTTCATTTGATCACAAAGTTCTCATTTAAACCTTATTTGCTAATAAAGTTTCCCAGTGTCCCATTATACTTTTTAAACCAAGTATTTCCAAAATTAATCGTTATGATTCATTTCCTACTTACCATAAACACAATAGGGAGTTCCAAATTTCAGAAATTCATATATATATTAAATACTCGTATAATATATATACTCTAACAGCACCCCACATAAAAATTAAGGTGCGAGCATACTCTGCTATCCAATCCCCATATCACACGTAGTAAGGAAAATACAAGTTCGGAATCACTCTCGAACTGTATTAACACATACACAAATAATATTGAGGCGAAGCATAGATTCCAAGTCTCTAAGAGGATAGCATATGCCCCCACGTCTCTTAGGACCGTCTGAACTATCAATTCGATAGCATGTACCAAGGGTTTCTATCTTCTAGGGTACGAGTCAATATCCCCCATAAATGTCCCATCGAGATAAGACTGTCCCAGCGCGGTAACCATAGGGATAGCAAGTAGCGCGGGAACGATTTTCACACATAGATAGTATATGCATAAACACAGTCATATAACTATACTACTATTACCATATCAAATTAGGTACATCTCATAACCCATAATTACGACATTTGTCCTTATTTCTCATTATTTAGTTATCATGTATAACCGTTCATTTCTTACTGTAATTTGAGGGATCATTCCAACTTATTACGTAACACTCATGGACTCTATCCTCCAAAGTATAGAATTCAGTAGGTACTCATCTATTATTCCATCGTAACTATTTCACGCGTCTCTCCCTTTAATACACAACCCCATCGTCCCTTATGTGTAAGCATCCCAAAAATGTAAATATCGTCTTAGATTAAAGATCTCATAGTTATTCTTAAATCCTACTGGTTTCCTTTACCTTCCAAAATATTTTAATAAGGATGTCCAAAGATTTCTACTCATTTAATTTGGATTCAACAATTTAAAAAGGGAAATATATGAGCCTGCCAGGAGGGGTCGATCGATCGATGCCAGGGGCTCGATCGATCGATGCGTCGATCGCATGGTTCCATCGATCGATCAAACAGGTATGGCGAATTCTGCAGATTAACAGTTATGGGTTCAAACATCCAACCTCAACCAAATCAAGATTTTTCACACCCAAACTCCCTAAAATTCGTACTACAACCAGTATACACCCATATTATACATCTTCTACGTAAAGCATGCAAATTTTCATCAATAATTATGGATTAATAGGCCAAAACTCATATCAATCTCAAGAACCCTAGAAATTTCTTCCACATGGTTCAATCAGTCTTTTTCCAGAAATTCTACTCCTAATTCATCAAAATTCATGGTTAAGCCTCTACATATGAAGGGGTTTCCAGATTTTCATTCAAAACATTACTACATGTGATTTTTCCTATCTCCAATATGGATTTTCTTCTATAAAGCTCATCCTAATCACCTTAGGCTAACATGAATGATGCATTAATGAAGATAAGCAAGATAAATACTTGCCTGAGATTTTCAGAGTTCAATTTTGTGGATGAATTTGGTGTTGTTGCGTTCCTCGTCGCTCGATCTACGCGTTGGTGGTGGTGGCGGTGCAACCGGATGAATTTTTGGCCTTGGATTGCTTGGAAAGCTTTCTCCTTCCCTCTCCTATGGCCGCCCTAAGGTTTTGAGTCTTCTAACCCTAAAGGACCATTCCCAATGGTTGATATAACCTAATAAATTTCGTGGGTTTAATTATCCAAAAATGCAAAATGACCAAAATGCCCTCCCGGGGTACTAATTAAGCCTAAAAACTCCCCGAGATCCAAACTAAACCCCCGGGTACACTTTTCTGACTATCTCGAGCCTTCCGGACACTTTGGCGCACTCAAAACGACCATGCGAGTAACTTCTCATTTATTCACTTTTATTAATCAATATTTAGTCCCGACGCGACACGGGCGCGTCCCGACTCAAATTTCCAAAACTGTCATTTTATTCACTCTTGACATTTAATAGAACCAATATTATATATTACTCTACTCATTAGTAATATTCAAAAAGTTTCCCATAATTACTAACTCACATCACGTTAATAATTATAAAGTAATTAATTTTCGAATTTATATTAAATTAATAACTCACATTAAATTTAATAAATCCCCAAATTTATAAAGCATAAAAATCCAGGGTATTACAGAATATGACCGCCTCCACTACGTTTATATTTTGGGCCAGGTTGGTGAGAGATTACAACTTGGGTAACTAGGTTATGTGAGCACACCTAGTGAGATAGCACTTTAGAGGGAATCATCCGATGAGGGTATACTCGGAGGGATGGATATACATATGATAGATGTGTGGATGTTTTTAGTAAAAGTACGTATATAATGGTGTTAAATATTATATGCGGGTCATAATACAGTACGTGATGTATTTGTTTTATATAACTTGTGTCACAGTTATATGATATTATTTAGAAGGAATTAATTAAGTTAATCGGTGAGATAAATTATGGCCCATGAATAATAATACTCGGTTTAGAGTAGAAAGGCAAGGGAGGATTACCAAGACTAGTTGGACGGGATAATACAACTAGGTGGGGGGTTAAGGTAATTGTTAAGTGTGCACATTAGTGGAAGGGTAAGTATGTCCTCAAGAGAGTGCGGCACTAACTTAAATATGAAGCGCATTCATACATTTTAAATTACTGCAGTTAATTCACTTGCTAAATATTTTCAAAATGTTTTGGGTTCTAACCCTTGCTATAAAACTATTTTCATAACCTTTTAGGTGTTTAGCCACAGGGACGCCAGACTTGATATTCTACTCCAGGGACGCGTAGCTGTGGCACGTGTGGATGGTAGCAGGAGATTAGATTAGACGCATCGTTCATTATTTCCTAGAGTAGGAATCATTTATCAGTTTCAGTTTTCTTAGGGCATGTCGCCCAAACTCTTCAGTTGTAGTTCTCAGATTTATTTATTCTATTGTTGTTTGTTTGTTGTTGGACTTTTATTTTGGTGATCGATGGTTTATTCGGCATGTAGATTATTATTTATTCAGTTGATTTATTTCAGTCGTGGTGTATGACTCATATTGTATTTCCGCATGTTATTGGTTGTTTATTAAAAAGATAAAATTTGGCACCAGCTTTTTGCAATACTAGGTGGTTAGTAAGTTTTAAAAAGTTTTCGACAGTGATGCTAAGGATGAACTAAGTGGGATTTCTATTTTAATTTGGTATAGGACTGATTACTCGGTATTTTATTAGGCGGGATGTCACACATGGTATCAGAGCATCAGGTTCTAGTGTCCTTAGGATCTGTGCGGCTTTTCACATTTCAGTTTAGCGTTCTTTGATGTAAAACGCTATTATAGGATTGTTGTATTCTCATATGTATGCGCATTTACGTTCTTCTGCCAATTACTTTATATTTGAGGGTGAACTCATATGATTCGATTCTCATTTCGGATGCTGCCCAGAAGAGGAGCAGCTAGGGCAACAGGGGGAGATGAGACTAGAGAGGCTCATCAGGAGTCAAGAGTTACCGCAATAACTGTCAGAGATGATTTTGGCAGCACAGGTAACTGAATTAGTGGCGCGGGCAATTGAAACAACAATGATCGCAATGGCAAGGTACTTTCCACAAGATCAACCACAGGCATTAGTAGTACCATATGTTCAGGCCCACCCAGGGCTGTCGGGGTGGCAGCAAGTACAAGTGGTTTTTTAAAAAGGGCATCCGCCAGAGTTTCGAGGGGGTTCAGATGTGGTGCTAGCATGTCAGTGGAAGAGAGATATCCAGCGTTACCTATGCATGGTAGATTGCAATGAGGTGCAGAAGCAAATGCTAGCCACTTTTAGGTTAGTGGGAGCAGCGCTACAGTGGTGGGAGTCGATCCCCATAGTTGAGGAAATGGATACATTAACTATTGTAGAGTTTTGGGTTCAGTTCGACTGCTAGTATTTTCCGCCAGCAGCCGAGGCTGAAATGAGAAGAAAAATCAGTGAGGTGACTCAGGGGGACCGTTCAGTGGCCGATTACGAGGAAGAATTCACTCATTTGGCAAATTTTATACAGGATGAGGTAAGTAATGAAGAAAGAAAGAAGTCGAGGTTCATAGATGGGTTAGTCTGGAGGATCAGGAAACATTTGATTGGTAATCCCGCATTAGTAGCTTATACGAATGTTGTTAATGCAGCACTCCTGCACTGTCAAGAATATTTCTTCTACATGAAAGGAAGCAAGAGGGGAGTGGAACCCAGTCAGTCGGATAAAGCAGGAGGGAACAGTACCAGTGGGGTATCCCAGCAGTAGGCAGGGGGACATCAGGGGAAGGATTTCCGGCAGGGGAATCAGGCCAAGCGATTTAGATCTAGGGGCTCTCGACAGGATGGCCATGACTTTCGACAAGGCTAGCAAGGAAGTGATCAGTTGCAGGATGAATTCATTAGGAGGTGTTTCATTTGTGGGGAAGCGGGACACTTGAAAAGAGATTGTCTTAAGCGAGGTAGGGGTTAACTACAGGATGAGGTCTTGAATGTACAGCCACTACAACAAGTCATGGGTGCGTTTGGGCAGGGGGAATCTGCTCAGGAACCCGAGGATCAGCCATTGCAGCGAGAGTATGGAGGTAATTGTCTTTTATCCTATGGGAATGGGGTATGTTTTGGGTGACAGTGAGGGTGTCACAATATGGAATTATTTTCACTAGAGTTCGCGAGTGAGTCGGATTTAGTGGGTGCGTTGGCTGTAGCAGCCATAGTATGTAAATAAAATTTTCCGTGGGTTAACGGAGTCCTTTGGTGTTAACCACGAGAGAGTGGAGGTACAAACTGAGAGAAGGTTTGAATTATGCGAGGGGTCACTACTTTCGAGAATTATGGGAGTAGGGTTGATGATTTTTCAAAATATCGACTGGATAGCGATGGATTTGAACTATTGTGGATAGTGTGGGGATAAGTTTTGGTGTTCGCGACACCAGGGTATGAATTTTACTAGGTACCACCTGATAGGGCATCTAGCCTATATATATGTGTGTATATATGTTGTATTGTGTGATGCGATAGACACATAGTGAGGTCTTGTATTCTCATATTTTATCCCGGTAAGTAGGGGTATCTACTGAAGTGAATCAGGGTGGTTAAATTTATTTTCGAGTAGGGAGAGATAGCTCGGGGTTTATTTTGTGCAAGAGCTAGTAATAGTAAGGGCGCGGTATTTTATGTTGTCTTTTGTAGCATAAGAGTAGGCGTGTATACTTTTGTGTTAAGAGACAAGTATTTGGGGGTACGTACTATGGACTGAGGGTCTAACAGATCTCAACGACCGACAATGTTAGGTAGTAGTGTAACGGGGAGTTCCTTGTTTGGATTTCGCTTGCGAGACGTCCCACGCATGAAACTTAGCACAATGTTGGAAGTGGGGAGATGTTTGGTCGTTAGTACATGGGGTGGATATCCCAATTATTATTTATATATGTGATATGACTACGGGTTGGAAGTTATATCATGGGTCACGGCTATCATAGTCGGGTAACTTTCGTGCGGTAAAGCACAGGGATAGGTTGTATGGGTACCCAAGTTAATTCAGGCAACTTTTGTGCGATCAAGCACGGGTACAGGGTGTATGGGCGCCCTGGTTAATTAAAATGCATATTTGCGTTTCTCTTAGTTAGAAGCAGGAGAGATAGAAGTAGCTAGCTTAGAGGCACAGGTATAGGAAGTTATATTCGGGACTTAGAGCACTAGGCGTATCTTAATTTCGAGGACGAAATTCCTTTATAAGGGGGGGAGTATGTAACACCCCGTAATTTTGAGGATTTAGTATTTAATTATTTTTGGGATAAATAAAAATATTTAAATTGGAGAAACTTAAATTTATGATTTGGAGAATTTATTTGAGTGGGAAGAATTATTTATTTTTAGCGACTTTAAGTTAAATTGTTCAAATTTTATGTGTCGCATTTTGAGGTCAAAATTGAAAGATGTTATAAAGTATTTTGGATGACAATTCTGAGTGCGCGATTGAGTCTGGATGGATCGAGATAGTCATAAAAGAGTATCTGGGGGTAGTAATTGGGTCTCAGGGCATTTTTGAGCATAATCGGGCCTACACGGAAGGATTTGGGCCATTTTGATTAGGCCCATATAACCAAAAACGGTATTAAGGGTTTTAAACCCAATGAAGGGAGTGTTGAACAACAATTAACAATTCTAAACTTAGGGCTTTGAGAGAGAAATAGAGGAAGCTAATCAAGAGCCAATTGGTGATCTTTCGAGTCAAAATTAAGGGACTAATTGAGTATTCGTCATCAAACCATTAACTACACCAACGGATCAGACTCTACGAACAATTTCAGGCTCGCTGTGATTCTAAGTTGTGATATCCAATTCATATTATAGCACGTGTATCAACATATGTTTTGGGGATAAATTTCGGATGAAATGGGTTTGGGGGAAATCGGTTTGAGAATGAATTTTAGGCAAGATTTGATGTTAGTATATGATTTGATAGTGATAAATCTGAATGCTATTACAGTCCCATTAGCTATTGTTGAGTAAAATGAGTTTGAGGTGGTAATTGTAAGAAACGAATATACAAAACCGTAAAATCCTGAGTTAGAAATTGTTGACTGTTGATGAAATTCGTGGATGAATCGAAATCAGTAAAGGAATTTAAAAATCATCTTAGGAAAGATTATAGGAGAAAGGTAATTGATTGAGGTTTAAATTTTGGGATAAAAAACTTGAAAGGTTAACAATGGAGAAACAAGGTTGCGGTGAGGAAGAGAACTGATCGATCGATCAATTTGGTCGATCGATCGACGATCCAAAATCGCTGGCAGTTCGGCTTGTTTAGGTAAATAAGGGGTGGGGTTTGTTGGATTTGTAATTAAGTTGAATTATTTAGTGAATAATAATTATGAGGTACTTTCTATCAATTAAAGGCGAATATAATTGGGTTTTGAAAAGAAAAGATTTGTGACACCTTATAGATAAAAATTTGGGGGATCGTATTCCATGAGATGAAAATAATGGATTGGGTGGTTTTGTTCGGGTGTGGTAGTTGCGTGCCACTATCGAAATCACTTAATTGAGGTGAAATTAATTAAATAAATTAGGACGCTGAATATAGACTCGGAAAATATTAAGATATGGGCCAAGTGAGCGAGTCCGGTTATGTTGGTTGAGTGACACAGGGTGATAAAATGAATTTATGTGTAAATTAATTTAAATTAGAGTCGAATCATAGACTCAGAGGAAAATAGCATATTAAGTAATGTGTAAATTAATTAAATTAGAGTCGGACCGTAGATTCAGGAAGGTAATAAGATTTATTAATGAGAAAATTAATTAAATTGAGTCAGGCCAAAGACTGAGGAAATTACAGGTTAGTGTTATGGGTTTTTGAGTACGCGGTAAAGTCGGAGTTTATATTATATATATATATATATATATATATGTGTGTGTGTGTGTGTGTGTGTGTGTGTGTGTGTGTGTGTGTATTGTGTGTTCTATTAAATATCAGTGACTAAATATTTATTTAATTTATATACTTTAGTGCTATCAAGGGAGGTTGCGCGATGTGGGTGAATCCCCTAGCTCGAGGAGTAGGGTGAGTATATCCCCAGGTCATAGCGTCTGGTATATGGGTGAGGGGCTTATCTCACTTTCAGGGAAGGAATATGACCACCTCCACTACGTTTATATTTTGGGCCAGGTTGGTGAGAGATTCCAACTTGGGTAACTAGGTTATGTGAGCACACCTAGTGAGATAGCACTTTAGAGAGAATCATCCGATGAGGGTATACTCAAAGGGATGGATATACATATGATATATGTGTGGATGTTTTTAGTAAAAGTACGTATATAATGGTGTTAAATATTATATGCGGGTCATAATAGAGTACGTGATGTATTTGTTTTATATAACTTGTGTCACAGTTATATGATATTATTTAGAAGGAATTAATTAAGTTAATCGGTGAGATAAATTATGACCCATGAATAATAATACTCGGTTTAGAGTAGAAAGGCAAGGGAGGATTACCAGGACTAGTTGGACGGGATAGTACAACTAGGTGGGGGGTTAAGGTAATCGTTAGGTGTGTACATTAGTGGAGGGGTAAGTATGTCCTCAAGAGAGTGCGGCACTAACTTAAATATGAAGCGCATTCATACATTTTAAATTACTGCAGTTAATTCACTTGCTAAATATTTTCAAAATGTTTTGGGTTCTAACCCTTGCTATAAAACTGTTTTCAAAACCTTTTAGGTGTCCAGCTACAGGGACGCCAGACTTGATATTCTACTCCAGGAACGCGTAGCTGCGACACATGTAGATGCTAGCAGGAGCTTGGATTAGACGCATCGTTCATTCTTTTCTAAAGTAGGAATCATTTATGAGTTTCAGTTTTCGTAGGGCATATCGCCCAAACTCTTCAGTTGTAGTTCTCAGATTTATTTATTCTATTGTTGTTGCTTGTTATTGGACTTTTATTTTGGTGACCGATGGTTTATTCAGCATGTAGATTATTATTTATTCAGTTAATTTATTTCAGTCGTGGTGTATGACTCATATTGTATTTTCGCATGTTATTGGCTGTTTAATTAAAAGATAAAATTTGGCACCATCTTTTTGGAATACTAGGTGGTTAGTAAGTTCTAAAAAGTTTTCAATAGTGATGCTAAGGATGAACCAACTGGGGTTCCTGTTTTAACTTGGCATAGGACTGATCACCCATTATTTTATTAGGCAGGGTGTCACATCAACGTACCACCAAGCAAATCATCTTGCTCACCTACATGTATAATGTTCTCTAGGTGCCAAGTCTTTATTAGGCTCAAGTAAGGATAAGGTCGATGAACTCAACTTTCCATTGAGCAACTCACCTTTATTTCACGGAGCAACTCATCTACTCATCTGGGTCACCGAGCAACTCATATTGTTCATCGGGGATCCTTAAAGATATTGGATTGGTGGTTGAAGTATAGAGTAATGGTTAGGAAATTGCTAACCATTATAAGTATAAGAAAGATACCACTAGTAATTCATGAGTGACAACTCCCGTTCTTTCTTGAGAAACACAAGTTGCCTTGAAGATTTTTTAATATAATAAAATAATATAGTTGCTATGTCTACTCACTGATTTCCATCAACCTTTTTCCTCGCATGTCATCACCGAGGAAGTCCCATTTTCTCACCAAGGAGGGTTTTTTCATTTTTAGAGCATTTAATACTCCACCTAATATAAATGCAAGTATTAAAGGTTCATCAGATCATATTAAAACATAAGAGCCAAGACTTTGGCACATCTCTCCGGATTAATCGTTCATATATTTATAACAAATTGTTTGAGTGTTCTTCGACATTCAAGAGCATTTTATTGGATTTCTCATTCCCTTGTACAACCCTTACAAGGAAGTTTTTATTATGTGTTCTTTGTAGTGTCTAGGGAGGTTTGGTGAATTAAGCTAAATCAGGCTCATCCTTTTATGCTGAGGCCGCAAGTTTGTCTATGTTAAATAGTCTAGGTAGAGTTGAAGCTTAAAGCTGGCTCATTCATGCTAGTCATCTCAAAGTTATGAGTGACAATTATGTTTACCAAATATTTCATTCATGCTAGTCATCTCAGAGCTATGTATGGCTCTCAGGTGACTTTTCATCCATGTTTATGATAGATTCCATACTTAGTTGTGTTCTTAAGCTGCATTTGTTTTTTCATATGAATTATAAAAATATGTTTGTTCATATTGAATGGACCTCAATGGATCTCTGAATGGATGTATTTGGACAGATTGAGATTCGAGTCAAGTTTCAGGGAAAAAACTAGTTGTTAGCCTCTTATTCTTTAAAAAAATAAATACTATTTAATACCTTCCAAGTTTGAATGATTCAAATTCAGACTTTAAAAGGCAAAATTAAACGAACCCTTAAACTGCTTATCTCCTCACCCTTCTTCTTTTACATCTCGAGAAACCCACTATAAGTTACTCACACGCATTACTTATGGTGGCCAAATATGAGTTACGTGTCTAGCACCACGAGTAACCCATGTACACTCCTATAAACCCTCTCAACCCCAACTAATCTTTAATAAGCAAAAATTAGTCACATGTGTATATATTATATTTAGGGATTGTTGATACCAAATTTAATCTGCTGACATGGCTCAATCGAGTGAAGACACGTGGCAATCTACGTGGCAACAACAAACACCTCTGAGGAACCATACTACAACGAGGAACACTGCTTCCCCGAGGAACTCAAACGCTCCGACCTACAAGAACTCTCCGAGGAACTTTTGATTACCGAGGACCTTAGGCGGTCCGAGCAGCTTAGGCGGTTCGAGTTGCACCTCGTACAAACATTAATAGCCGGATAACCAATAGTTTGACTGTTCATTAAATGCTTATCATTCAGATGTATACACTTAAGGGGCATTGAATGTATTACCCTTTCACATGTACAACATTGAATGTATTACCCTTTCACATTACGTCCTTAGGGCTATAAATACATTGTATTACTCTCATTGTAGGGGACTGGAATTTCTTGATTGAACTTGTAATCGAGAATTCCGAAATAGTCATCAATAACAGAAACAGTGGACGTAGGCCATTCTTATAAGGCTGAACCACTTTAAAACTTCTTTGTCTCATTTATTTTATCTGTGATTAAATAATTAGATATAATCTAATTTTTTACATCAATAGATTGGCGCCATCTGTGGGAAACGACTGGTAATATTGTTTTTCATCGAAAACAATTCATCACAAATGGCTGATATTCCAGAATCCAGCAATCGAAATGCTGGAAGCCCTCTAAATCCATCTGCTCTGCCAAATATTCCAGATCTGGCTGGAATAATGACAAATCTAGCTCAGGGCCAGACAGTCATGCAAGAAACTATGCGACAACTCATACAAACCCTCCATGGCGGTGCACCAACCCATTCAGGACTGCGAAGTATTCAAAGAAATACCCGTTTACCTTCTTCACGTACTAGGCGTGCTGATTCATATCGTACTGAGGAATCTGAAGATTTTTCTTATCAACCTGGACGAACTTTGTCAGTGCGGGCCACAAATACTGAACAACGTATCACTCTCTCTCCAAAAAGGACTAGTGCGCTAGAGAGGTTAAGAAGGGTATCACCTTTTTATCGATTAGGACCTAGAAGGAGTAGAAGTCCTCCTAAAGTCGCATCGAGGAGTTTTCGACGACCATCAGACTTAAGGGAAGGATCTGCCTAGTCGTGACCAACTGCTCGTCAAGATAGATCACAAGAAGCCACATCAACTCGATCAGTTGCTCGAACTAACAGGGCCGAGGAAGGAAATGATGTATGGAAAGGCTCTATTCAGAGGCTGGAGGATAGATTAGGGGAAATGGCTAAAGCCAAGAACCCTCTACAACGAACTTTTGTTTGAGGAATGCCTTTTATCCAGGCCATTGTAGATTTTCCAACACCATCAAAGTTTAAAGCACCTGTTGTGACCCCCAAATATGATGGAAAGACCGACCCTGTCCTTCATATAGAATAATACCAAGCTGCAGCCGACATCTATGCTATTCCAGATGAGATGAGATGCAGAGCATTCTCGAGAACTCTTACCGGATCTGCTCAAATGTGGTATAATAATCTTCCTCGGGGTAAGATCTCAACTTTTCTTCAACTGACCGAGTTATTCATTAGGAATTTTTGTTTTGGGGCAAAGCCGGTTAAACGAGTAGCGCATTTGATAAGTGTTAGACAAAAAACTGGTGAAAGTACCAGAGATTATATAACTCGTTTTAATAACGAGAAGCTCGAAGTCATTGACTATGAGGAAAAGACAGCGATTACCGCCTTTATGAGTGGATTACTACCCAACAAGTTGTACTACACTTTGGCTAAAGATCCGCCTAGAACCATGTCAGATCTGATGGGAAAGGCAGCCAAGATTATGAATGCCGAGGAGGCTATGGCTGCGAAGAAGAATATGGATGCCAAAAAAACCAAGGTGGAAGGTGATAAAGCTAAGAAGAAGGAGCATAAGAACAGTGGTAGTGACAAACACTCAAGAACAAGGTCGTCATGGGAAGTATTGAAGAAATTTGATAATTATACTCCTTTGAAGAAAGACATCAACCACGGTCTAGAAGAAATCAAGAACAACGAGGAATTAAATTGGCCAGAGAAAATGAAGGCAGACCCCGAAAGGAGAAATAAGGCAAAATATTACGAGTTTCACAAAGATCATGGCCATATGACTAAAAATTGCATAGCTCTTCAGAATGAGATTGAAACACTCATCAGACGAGGAAAATTGGCAAAGTATGTTGATTGGAGGAATGATAGAAGAAACAACGACCGAGCAAGAGAAAGGTCTAGATCTCCTCATCGAGCAGAGGAGAACAAGAAGAGAGACCATGAAGTTGATCCAGAAGATGACCCCAATCTTCCCAAGAGACCAAGGCAGCCAGAACGTGAGGTATTTTCAATACGCTTTGGGTCATTTGACTGTAATGTTATTACAGGTGGAGATGCAGGAGGATGAGACCTTACTGCCGAGAGAAAAGATTACCTCTATGAGGCTCAAGCTTGCTCATACATTCAACGAATAAATCTAGCTGAGGAGGATCGCCCGAGAAAGGTGAACAAAGAGAAATTGGTCATTGGTTTCTCAAAGAACGACCTCGCAGGTGTTCTATATCCTCATGATGACCCATTGGTGATCAAAATGAGGATGAAGGAGGTAATGATTTCAAGAGTACTGGTCGACAATGGTAGCTCGGCAGACATTATGTTCTACTCGTGCTTCGATAGTTCAAATCTAAAGCTATCTCAACTGGAGCCTTATCATAGACCTCTCCTTGGTTTTACTGGCGAGAAAGTATTTTCACTTGGGACGATCAAATTTGACATATTCATTGGTATGTGGCCTGCTTGTCGGACATAAAGAATATGCTTCTTCGTGATGGATAAGAATGTTCAATCATCATACAATATCATCATGGGAAGAGTAGGATTGAAGAAGTTCGAGGCTGTACCATCTACGGTACATCAATGCCTAAAATTTCCAATAAATTTTGGAGTAGAAGTTGTGAAAGGTGATCAGAAAGTAGCTTGAGAATGCTATTATTCATCTGCCGAGCAAGAGGAACTGGAGGAATAAAGAAAAAAGACTACTACCTATCAAGTGGATGAAGGTGCAGAAATTGAAACATTGTATCCTAGAGATGAGTCGCAACTTGTGAAAGGTCAAGTGGTGGAAGCTACTGAAAACATCATTCTAGACGACGAGCACCCTGAACGAACTACTCAAGTAGGTTCATCGTTAGAAGCCTCACTAAAACAGGAATTGATAACTTTCCTAAGAAGCAGAAAGAAAAATTTTGCGTGGAGTCATGAGGATATGCCCGGGATAGATCCAAATTTCTTATGTCACGAACTCAATGTGAATAAGGAGATCAAGCCTGTGAAACAGAGAAGAAGAGTATTTAGTCCCGAGAAGAATCAAGCTATACAGGAGGAAGTCGAGAAGCTCCAGAAAGCTTGTTCTATTGAAGATGTTAAATATCCAGACTGGTTAGCAAATGTGGTGATGGTGAAAAAGAAGAACAACAAATGGAGGATGTGTGTAGACTTCACCGACCTCAACAAAGCATGCCCAAAAGATCATTTTCCGCTGCCCCGAATTGATCAACTAGTGGATGCTACCTCAGGACACGAGCTGCTGAGCTTCATGGATGCTTATTCTAGTTACAACCAGATTAAAATGAATCCTGAAGACAGGGAGAGTACTTCTTTCATTACCCCTAGGGGAACTTATTGTTATAATGTTATGCTTTTTGGTTTGAAAAATGCAGGTGTGACATATCAGCGGCTGATGAACAAAGTCTTTGCTGAACAAATCAGTTGCAATATGGAAGTCTATGTTGACGATATGCTGACAAAGAGCAAGAAAGCTGTCGATCACCTAGTTGACTTAGGCCAGACCTTTGATCAACTGGATAAATATCAAATGAATTTGAACCCGACGAAGTGCACATTTGGAGTACGAGAAGGTATGTTTCTCGGGTACATTGTCAATCAGCGAGGCATTGAAGCTAACCCTAAAAAGATCAAAGCTCTGTTAGGGCTGCGATCCCCAACGACGAAGAAAGAGGTGCAGAGTCTTACAGGACGAGTATCAGCACTCAACAGATTTGTATCGCGAGCAACTGATCTATGTCTTCCATTCTTCAAGAAGCTCAGAAAAACTTTTGAGTGGAATGATGAATGTGAGAAGGCTTTTCAAGACTTGAAGAAATATTTGGGAGCACTTCCACTGTTATCCAGGCCAGTGATGGGAGAAAAATTATACTTGTATCTGGCAGTGTCCGAGAATGCAGTCAGTTCGTCATTGATAAGAGTAGATAATGGAGTACAAAAACCAATCTACTATACAAGTAAGGTCTTCCGAGGAGCAGAGATCAGATATCCAAGGCTGGAAAAATTGGCACTAGCATTAATCGAGGCAAGTTGAAGAATGAAGACATACTTTCAAGCTCATACCATAGTAGTATATACTGATATGCCATTGAGGCAAGCCCTTCATAAACCAGAAAAGTCAGGAAGATTGATGTGCTGGGTAATAGAACTCGATCGGTGAATATGATATAGTCTATGAACCCAGATCATCGCTAAAAGGGAAAGCGGTAGCAGATTTTATAGCAGAGTTCACCTATCCTGATACCCTCGAGGAACAAAAGTTACTCGCTGATCAACCTGTGGATGTTACAGGATCATCAAATGCAAGTCCAGACCAACTTAACTTGGTAAAAGGGCAAGTAGATGTTACAGGATCATCAAATTCAAGCCCAGACCAGCTCAGGTTGGTAAAAGGGCAAGAAAAGATGATCGACGAACAGCAAGAAAAATCAGGAGATGGTGAAAGGAAGCAACAAATTTTCCACCGAGGAACTCTGTCAGATCAGAAATTTGAAGACGAGTTATCTATATGAAATCTGTATGTGGATGGTTCATCTTGCACTACAGGATGTGGCACAGGGATAGTTTTGAGCAGTACGGACGAGGTCGACATGGAATACGCCCTACGTTTCCAATTCAAAGCTTCGAATAATGAGGCTGAATATGAAGCCATGATTGCAAGTCTTAGTTTGGCAAAAACCATGGGGGCGGAACAAGTTATTGTCTTCAGTGATTCACAACTGGTCATAAATTAAATGATGGGAGTATATACAGCCATAGGAGAATTAAGGATCAGATAGCATGCAAAGGCAAAGGAACTAGTGTCGAAATTTGCTGTTATTCAGATGGTCAGAATACCAAGAATGAAGAATGCGAGAGAAGACGCCCTAGCTCGATTAGCATCAGCTACTCGTACCGAGCTACAAAAAATAATCCCAATTAAAGTTTTAGTTGGTCGGAGTATAGATGAGGATTTGACGATGAACTTTATTACCCTCGATTTAGGATCATCATGGATGGATCCCATCAGAGCATATATTGAGAAAGGGGAATTACCAACTGACAAACTTGCAACAAAGAAACTGAAGTTTAAGGTTGCTCGTTATGTACTGACCAACGGTATTATATACAGACGAGGAGTTATAGCAGGTTTACAGAGATGTGTGCATCCCACCGAGGTGAAAGATTTAATTGAAGAGGTCCATGAAGGGTCCTGTGGAGCCCATGTAGCAGGTCGAACTCTTTTGCAAAGGGTGATGACGCAAGGATACTACTGGCCAACGATGAGGGCTGATTGTATAGCATATGCTAAAAAATGTGACAAGTGTCAGCGCTTCTCTTCCATTCGAAGAACTCCCCAAGCATTATTGACACCCATTACTTCCCCTTGGCCATTTGCCATATGGGGAATAGATTTGGTCGGGCCACTGCCGACGACCAGGGGAAGATTTAAGTATCTCGTGGTCGCTATGGATTATTTTATTAAATGGGTTGAAGCTGAGCCTCTCAATGATATGACGTACGACAAGGTGTACCAATTTATTTAGAAGAACATCATTTGTCGATATGGTCTTCCTCATGCCTTCATCACAGACCATGGAACACAATTTGACAACGAGGAGTTCGCTGCCTATTGTCATCAGTCAAATATTTTGAAGATCCTCAAAGCAATGGACAAACTGAAGTGACAAACAGAACGCTGCTGAATGGCTTGAAGAAAAGATTGGATGATGCGAAAGAAAATTGGATCAACGAGCTACAATCAGTACTATGGGCTTATCGAACTACTCCCCGAGTAGCAACAGGGGAATCTCCATATATGCTAGCATTTGGAAGTGAAGCTGTTATACCCACCGAGTTAGGTCTCCCAACACACAGAGTACTGAATTTTAATTCCCCTGTCAGCGAATTAATGAGAAGATTGGATTTAGACATGCTCGAGGAAGTTAGAGAAGAAGCATCCCTTAGAAATGCTGCTTACCAGCAGCGAACAACTTTGTTCTACAACAAGAGAGTGAAGAAGTGTGACTTGACAGAAGGAGACTATGTGCTAAAGAAGGTGATTCAAAAGCACAACAAACTGGAAGCAAACTGGCATGGACCATACCAAGTTAAAGAAGTTGTTCGACCAGGAACTTACCGAATAGCAACTTTAGAGGGGGAGGAGTTTAAGAATGCATGGAACGCAGAGCACCTGGGCAAGTATTATCAATGATGTAAACTCTCATGTAATGCAGTTTCATCAGTATGAATAAAGTGACAACGTTCTGCCAAGTTCTTTCCTTTTGTTGGAAATTTTTTGCGGAATACTAGTGCTACACACTACTCAGCAAAACTCGGGCTACTCAAATGTATTCCTATGGGAAGTAAAAGTATTCCTAAAAATGCCAACTTATGTTGGTTAGGAAATGTATTCCTAAAAATGCCAACTTATGTTGGTTAGGAAGTAAATGTATTCCTACGGGAAGTAAAACTATTCCTAAAAATACCAACTTATGTTGGTTAGAAAATGTATTCCTAAAAATGCCAACTTATGTTGGTTAGGAAGTAAATGTATTCCTACGGGAAGTAAAACTATTCCTAAAAATGCCAACTTATGTTGGTTAGGAAATGTATTCCTAAAAATGCCAACTTATGTTGGTTAGGAAGTAAATGTATTCCTTCGGGAAGTAAAACTATTCCTAAAAATGCCAACTTATGTTGGTTAGGAAGTAAATGTATTCCTCGGGAAGTAAAAGTATTCCTAAAAATGCCAGCTTATGTTGGTTAGGAAATGTATTCCTAAAAATGCCAACTTATGTTGGTTAGGAAGTAAATATATTCCTACGGGAAGTAAAACTATTCTTAAAAATGCCAACTTATGTTGGTTAGGAAGTAAATGTATTCTCGAAAATGCCAACTTAAGTTGGTCAGGAGATAAAACTATTCCAAAAAGTGCCAAAGTTGCTCGTTAAGAAAAAACCCACTAACTGTAGTTGGTCGAAAAGGAAAATTTACCGACCTTGGTTGGTCGGAAACATTTTATGAATACGAGAAAGTGATCGAGAAATTTTTTTGATACTCGTAACTTTTTAAATTACTACTAAGTTAGTCGAGAAACAAAACATCATTTTTGCCAAATGACTACCACAAATTCAAACTACTCGACAATAAGTTGGTCGACAAATAACACAATATTACTATCTTTTTAACAGATACACATGCACAAATATAAAGTGTTACAAGACAATGGCAGTCAAGATTTACAAATAAAATTATTTCATTAAATGTAGAACAAAATACATCAGGAATGAAATACAAATTTATTACATCAATATTCCTATTCTATTGGTTTCTTCCCCTCTGCTTTTGAAACAGGTTCCTCGCCAGCAGGTGGATCATTTAAAGCAAGAGGAGAATTTATGAAGTTAAGATCTTTTAACATCCTGATATTCATCACAGATGGTCGATCTAGTAGGTGCTCGGGACGAGATATCTCGACATTGGAGTGGAGATTGTAATCGCCGAGGTATTTGGAAATCAGACATCGAGGGATGGCCCGAGCAGGGATCCAACTCGATCATATCACGTTTGAATGGTGGCACGGGTAGGTCGAGCAGCCCAGGATTATGGTAATCCCACAAGTAATGACCCTGTTCGAGTTGCAGCACACCTAAGGCATTCAACCATCCCTGTTTGTAGCCCTCATTATTTGCATTCTGGATACGATCGTCCAAGTGGCAGAGAGCCTCATTGTAGCCATCCATCCAGAACTCCCTGGGCTACTTGTAGAATTGATATGTCAATCTTTCCAGCTGCTCGTGGAGATTTTTGATAAAAAATTATTTATTCTCCAAGACAGACTTCTGCGCAGAAAGCTGCTCTTCCAGGTCCCTGATTTTCTTAGACATCTCAGCCAATGCCTGGTTCTTCGCCATCAGCTGGAAGGCCTGGTTCTCTAAAGCAGATTGAGTCCTCTGTTACTCGACAGGAATTCGAGCAGTTCTTGCTCATCCCCGAGGAGCTCTTACTCGTCCACGAGAAGATGTAGAAGGGCCAGCTCTTTTCAAGGTTTCCAACTCATCCCTCAAGTTGGCGTTCTCGACCTCCAAGAACGAGAATCCCTCGTCAGTCACTGGGATCAAAGCATTTGAGGTGGAAGCTGCAGATTTTAATTGAGATACTTCTCTTTGCAAGTTATTATTTTCTTTCTCCAACAACTCGGCTTTTTGCCTGTGCTCCTCGACCTCGGCTTTCAAAGTTCTTTCCCTCACATTGTAAGCAGCAAATCGTTTATCATATCCCTTGTCGGCAATGATTTGCTGATACTTCTTCTCGTACCCCTCGTGCAAAAGGGCAGTGGATTCCTTATATTGTTGTTGAAGTTCTTCAAGAGTGCCTTGGAGATCCTCAATCATATCATAATAAGCTACATTATTGGCCACTGCATGATCACGCAGACACTTCAAATATTGGTAGGCTTCAATTGCCTGTTCCGAAGCATCTTGGCCGAGGATGTCGATGATTTGTGCTGCACTCAGATCTGTGTGACCAGCCTTAAAATATTCATTGCATTACCGTAACAGCTTTGTATCATGAGCAGACAATAATTCCATCCTGGCCAGAAACTAGTAGAGGAAGAAAAAGCAATAATCAATAAAAGTACCAACAGAGCATGAAGAGGAGAAAACAACAGTATGCATAAACAAAAGTTCAAATTTTATTATATCACAAAGTTCAGAGTTACATGTTCAGGGTTACATTTGACAAAGAAAAATAAAATAGAGAGAAACCCGAACAACTCTACACCTTTTCCTTGTCTCCCAAAACTTTCTCGGGAGGCTGGGACCAGGAGGTAGGTTGCTCGGAGGGAACAAAAAGTTGCTCGGGGAGCGCTAGCAGTTGCTCGGATGAAGTAGCGAGTTGCTGAAGTTCCTCGTTAGTAGGCTGGATGGCTGGGGGATGAGAAACTTGATCTCCTATCACCATGGAAGACTCCTCAGAGGCAGCTTCGTCCTCTTCTTCGTCTTCAGGAGTTGGAGGGGGACCAGGGATGTGCCGCTGAAATAGTTCAGAAGTTTCATCAACTTTCATCTCTTGTAGAGTAGCGACCCACCCAACTCTAAAGTATTTGAGGCTTCCATATTCTACTTGCGACATCATGGCAGCCAAGCCTTTATTCCACCCTTTATCCCAGCCAGCGCTGAAAGATTTCTTCACAGTCAATTTCCTCTTTAACTTCTCCGAGAAAAGCTTCTCGGACAGAACATTTTCAGCAGCCTTCAGTTTATTATCAATTCAAATTCTTCCTTCTGCCGACTTACTTCCCGAAGTTGACTCAACTCCTCCTCAGCAACCTTGAGCTTATTTTCAAGCTCCCCAGCATTTTTGAGCTTCCCTTCGAGCTCTTTATTCTTCTTCTCCAAATCATTTATTTTTTTCTCCAACCCCTTGGAGACTTCAACAACTTGAGCCTTATCCTACTCGGTTGAGGTAAGTTTCTTCTCCTAAGCAGCCTTGTCAGCATCATGCTTCTGACGAGAATCTTCCAAAGACCGCGTCAGACCCATCAGAGCTTCCTCCACACCAGATGAGGAGCTTGAAGCTTTAATAGCTTCATCTTTCTTCAAAATTGTATTAAAGCAGCTCACCAACTGTGAAAAGAAAATGAAAGTAAGTCGGAGATAGATATAACAAGGGAAAGATGAAAAGTTCAAAATAATAAGACTTACAGAAGCAATATGGCGAGCAACCAATGAGGTAACCATGTCCCGAGAAAGGTTTTCTTCAATACCTTGGATCTCGAGAATGATCCAAGTCTTCACCGAGCTCATGGCAGAGCTCGGGGGAACAAAAGTAGGAACACCAGTTCGAGTAGTTGGGGGTTGAGAGATGGTTTCAGCCAAATTGACCGAGGAGCTCTTCTTCAGCTTCCTCGGGGGAACAGGAATAGTTTCGACCAAGGAGGAACTCTTGGTCGGTGATATGACAATCACTTCTTTTGGAGCATCAGTCTTGTTCCGGGCCACTGGAGGCTTCTCGGCAACCTTCACAAGAGCAGCCGGAGGGGCTGCATCAATTTTCTTTGTCCCTTCTGGGACATCATGTTTACTTCTTTTTGCCTCTCCAGCACCAGAGGCAGGTTTCTCAAAAAGGGTGGGAGGTCTTCTTTTCTTCATCCTTTCACTCAAAGGAATATGTGATTCAGGCGAAGAACTGGTAGAGGCTGGTATTGGTTCTGCGTCGCTTATCACCGGACGAGCAGTAAAAGAGGATGTGTAACTCTTGTACTGAAGCAGATATGAAGCTGACCTAATATGCTCGTCAGCAACAGTCTGATGCAAACTCCAGATAAGTTTCAAGTGCTTTATATTAACGTCTGCCTCTTTTGGACACTTTCTTTTACTGTCAACTGCAAATAAATAAACATTAAAATATCAGTGACACATTTTATCAAACATAAAAGAAGCATAATCTCAAAATAAATAAAATGAAATAAAAATTACCTATCCCATTGCCATAGGGAGGGCATCTGGGACCCTGATACACTTCATCTCCAGATAAAGGAGCATGTTGCCAATTTTTTATAACAACCTCGTGCTCAAAGTAGTCCCTATTGGCATCCGGGAGATTGACCACTAAAGCCCTTTCAAAAATCTAGTTTTTAAATAAAAAGTATTATCACCAATAGCCCATCTATAACAAAACATGATTTCTGGAATTCCTATGCGAGTTCCATGAATTTGATTTAGTCTATGAACCCCATTAACTATTCTCCATGTATTGGGGGCTATTCTTGCAGGAACAACGTCAAAATACTGACAGAATTCCAGACATAAAGGATTTGGCGGAAAAGAAAAGCCACATTCAGCAATAAAGAGACTGGGGAACCAATGTCCCTCAGGCAAACGGAAATAATCGAAAGGTTCAGAAAGTTCCTCCAGAATAACCCATGAAGGAATAGAAAAATCAGAACGAAATTTATCAAGAGATTCAACAAGGTAAACCATAATGAATAAAGGAAATGAAGAAGAAAGAAGAAGATCTTACAGAAAAAAAATGGATCTGTTGACAACGAATGATGAAAAGGATGAACGCACAAGAGAGTAAGATAATGGAAAACTCAAAGATACAAATTTGAAAAAGTAGAAGACGATGGGATTGTTTGTAACGCTTAAATACCTTATCTTGGGAAACAGTAAAGTTAATGATTTAAAAAAGAAACGATTACGCTACCGGCGGCTAGAAGGACAAAAAGTACGCGGAGATCGAGGCGGTTATAAAAATTCAAAAAAGCATGATTCTACGAATTTGGAAGGAAAAATAAATACAAAGGAAATACTCCTAAAAATCAGGAGGACCATTTAAAACTACCATATTCCGAGAAAGAATGTTCCACACTCCTCAAATTTCGAACTATGAAACATTGGAGGCTTCTGTTGATACCAAATTTAATCTGCTGACATGGCTCAATCGAGTGAAGACACGTGGCAATCTACGTGCAACAACAAACACCTCCGAGGAACCATACTACAACGAGGAACACTGCTTCCCCGAGGAACTCAGACGCTCCGACCTACAAGAACTCTCCGAGGAACTTTTGATTACAGAGGACCTTAGGCGGTCCGAGCTGCACCTCGGACAAACATTAATAGCCGAATAACCAACAGTTTGACTGTTCATTAAATGCTTATCATTCAGATGTATACACTTAAGGGGCATTGAATGTATTACCCTTTCACATGTACAGCATTGAATGTATTACCCTTTCACATTACAGCTTTAGCGCTATAAATACATTGTATTACCCTCATTGTAGGGGGACCGAAATTTCTTGATTGAACTTGTAATCGAGAATTCCCAAATAGTCATCAATAACAGAAACAGTGGACGTAGGCCATTCTTATAACGCTGAACCACTTTAAAATTTTTTTATCTCATTTATTTTATCTGTAATTAAATAATTAGATATAATATAATTTTTTACATCAACAGTGATATTAAGCGGTCTAAATTATCTCGAGTTTATGAATCAGCCCAACACTCTCTAATTATTGACCCGCGACATTTGACAAGAGACTGTATATATAAACATGTCCTCGTTGCTTCTCATAATATTCTTACTCACGGAAAACACCTCTGGACCGTCGACATAGTTACAAACCCTAGGCGACGCTTACGGAGGCAAAAACACAGGTTTTCCTCTCGCTCGTTTATGCAGGTTCGCCTCTCCCTCGCTCGTTTACGGTTGATTTAGTTTGGAATTAACAAAATAACTCTTCTTTCAATGATAATTATACACCTTTTGTTTGTTAGTAAAATTTACTTCAATTAGGTGCTTGTAATTGATTGGGAGATGTATTATGTTTTATTGAGACTATATCACTAGGTTGCTTAGCTTCTTCGCACTATCAAGAGAGAGGTTGCATTCCAATTTTCAAATAAGCTGATAAATTGGAATAATAGATGGTTCAATTCTTTTAGTTTTATTTATTATTAGACTAAATTATATCTATGACTCCTAAACTACTCCCAAATCTTAATTTACATCTGAAACTTCTTTTTGTCTTGATTCACCCTTGAAGTATTGAAACGTTTTAAAATGCCCCTTCCGTCAACTTCCGTTAAACGAATTGATTTTTGTACTTCTGAATTTGACGGAAGGGGCATTTTAAGACTTTTCAATACTTCAAGGAGTGAATCGAGGCAAAAAGAAGTTTAAGGTGTAAATTGAGATCTGGATTAATTTAGGAGGCATAATTGTAATTTACTCTTCTTATTAAGACCCTATATTGCATGTATAATACGCCCTTCGTTCCAAATTAAAAGTCCTTATCTTCTTTTTGTATAGATTAAGGATTCACTCGGTTAACGTCTTAGATCAACACTTATTTATTATCGTGCAATTTGCTTCGTTGATTATGTCTAAAAAAGGAAAGTGGACTCTTAAATTGGGACGACCCAAAAAGGAAGAGTGGACTCCTAATTGTATTGTTAAAAAGGGAAAAGAAAAAAGAAAGCCGGAAAACTACTGTTGTATCAGCGGTCATTCAAACATTGTTATCATTTCTAAAATTATATCTTAAACGTGGATTGGGAATGGAGACAGGTTATATACTTTCGTCTCTAAATATATTTGGTTTTTAAGGGTATATTGTTGGAGATGATCATGGGCGGAGCTACACTAGGACGAGTGGGTGCGGAGGCACCCACTGAAATTCTGAGATTTCTGATTTTTTTTTATACCTTTGTGTAATAACTTAATTGTTGAGGTGAAACTGTTAATTTCTGAAACCTTAATCATTTATATGAAAGAGACCTGCATTTCTTTAATGGAAAATACTAGGGAGACCCACTTCGTGGACACATTTCGTGGACACACTGCATTAAAAGCTTATACCTTATTGTTTTGGGTCCCGCCAGGGCATCAACCAATGCAATAAATACTTGTACATATTTTTGTCTTATTCACGGGGCCACGAAATGTGTCCACAAAGTGGGTCTCCCTAGCATTACTCTTCTTTAATAGCCAGCTGGCCCTATTTTCCAAGAGAACTCTTCTTCTTTCTCTCCCTCGAAGAACAAAGCTTCTTAACCTCCTTAACCATCCATTATCCAGATCTTGCTCACCATTATCCACATAAAAGGTAAGTTTACTTTTATATTTCTGATTTTTTTTTTCCAGACGGCCATTAGATTTGTTAGATTTGTTAGACTAATAATTTTTTTTTTCTTCGGGCCATTAGATTTCATTTCTTAATTCTGTAATACTAATAATGTTACGCCATTATGTTAGATTTGTTAGGCTGATTTATTTGACTTTTCCAGTTTGAAACTTTAGACTTTTATAATTTGGAACAAAGCTTAAGATTAATTCTTTTAATATACATATTTATTAGCTGATTTATGTTGGATTAAATTTATTAGACTTTTTATTGATTTATGTTAGCTAATTTATGAATATTAATGCATGATTTTTTTGTTGAAATTTTCTTTAGTACTAGATTTATGCCCAAAAAAGTAAAAATAACTTCAAAAAATTCGCCTCGGGGGCTCCCGCCCCCGAACCCCCGGGAATCATCACACACTTTCGCACCCACTCACTAATAATCCTGGCTCCGCCACTGGAGATGATAATAATAGAGAAAATTTAAGGTATCTGTCAACTTGTATAATCACAATTTACATATTATATTAAGCTAGGGACATCTATTAGACTTAAAAGTACACTGATTATATAAATATTAACTGGAAATATTCCACATACCAAATGGTTCTGCAGTAGCAGGAAGATACGTATCGCAGGGCTGTGTTACAAGTTGCATTGGATCATAAGTCCTATCAGTTGTGTCGATCAAGTCTATTATTTTTTTTTTCTTATAAAAATATTCAAATGAATGTCATTTTGTTTATAATATTCATAATTCGATTTGGAACACCCTTGTCTCATAATGGCAAAAGTCTTACCATTGATGTACTTATGTCCTAAGATTACATTGCGATTGGAACGCACATATTATCACAAGGGCAAAAGTCTAACAATTAGACGATATAATCATGTCCTAAAGTGTTGCTTTTAGACTACAATATATTTATTTTTGCCATAGTTTTTAGGTTTTGCCTGGTCTCTCACAATACTTACACAATTGGTGATTCTTATTTTTATATGCGACACAATACATGATGGACAACTATGTGCATGTATTACTTATTGTTGTTGAAAATTAGAAAAATACAATCATCTTATTTACTGGAACAACCAAATGCCTGACTGGATATCAATTACTGTTATATGTTTACGTTTTGTCTTAAGATACGATACACAATATGTGATACATAGGCTTTTTGATACGATACATGATTTGACAACTGTGCATGTCTTAGTCAATTTTCTTGAAATTTAGAAAAATATAATCATTGTATTTATACTGGAATAACCGAACGCTTTGACTGGAAATCGAGAACTTTTATATGTGATACATATGGTTTATGATATGCTACACAATACGTTGTTCGACAACTATGCATGTATTAGTCAATTTTTTTTTAAAACTTAGGATGTACATTCACTGTATAAACTTGAAATGCTTGACTGGAAATCAAGACCGATTATATGGTAACTTACTTGACTTATTTTCCCCCTTTTCAGGCCTAAATATAGAATAGTGTAGGCTCTCTATATCTATATCCAAAAACGGTAAAAAAATGTCAACTCAAGAAAACAAAGAAGACAATCAACAAATGGCAACAAGCCCATCATCGGCTGTCGGCTTAACAGGGATGATAGAAGAACAATACCGAAAAATCAAACTCAACGCCGAAACTTACCCTTACGTTTGGGGTTCATATATAGTTGTATATGGTGGGTTTGGGCTATGGATGGCTTATAGATGGAGAAGGCTCCGAAAAACCGAGGATAGAGTTCGAGTCCTTCAAGCACGACTTCGCAAACTTGTTGAAGATGACGAGAAAATAAGCTCTGCCACCGTATCAAATAAGCGATCATTGCCATCATCTGATAAACCAACCAAATAGTTTATTTTGAAACTCATCATTTTGTTTTTGTTCCTGAAAATTTGTTTAAGATAGGGGGATATCTTTTGCTGATAATTGAGTTCAGAAATTTTCAAATGTTTTATGGCCTGTAGAAGTTCAGGGAAGTTAAAGAGGTTATATGTATTATTTCTTTAAAAAAAATTGATGTGAGGGATTTGTCATGGTCTTGAATGTTTCAAGAGTACCCTCAAGTTTTATGAATATATGAGCTATTAGTCTCTATTAACAATATAAGATTAAAGAATTTGGTCCCTGTTTTGGAGAGAGTTCTCCCTATTCTCTTGTACTTTTTCCTTTTTTGTTGAATGTAATTTTTTGTTTTTAATCAATATATACCCCCTTTGTTTGATTTAGTAGTCATGCTTTCTGTCCCAAATTAATAGCTTTTATTTTAAGATAAAAACTAGGTGAGATTGTAAAGCTACCAATATATACTATACAGATGACCCTAGTGCATATAGTGCATCCAAAGGTATTCCCATCTCTTTTCAGAGGATAAATTCAGACAGCAAAATTTATTCTTGAAAGTTTGATTTTCAAACGACGACTATTAACTTGGGACACAAGGAGTATATATATACAAGAATTTTTTGATGTGGACTATGAGAAAACAGGGCTGTCCAAGATCGTGGCAAATACATTTCATTTTCCCAATTTTTAAAATGCCTGTTCCCAAATTCATTTTTCCAGAAATGAATGATTTTTGATGAAATTTGGTGGAAATGATCTTATCATCATGGAGATTATCTCCACCAAATTTTATTTAGAGAAGCAACATATAATTGATGAAATGCCAATTGGATATGTGGGCATTATTGTCATTAAAACTTTATAATTTGGTGTGATGTTCTTTAGGTATGTTAAATGAAATATGTTGAACACGCTCTCACGCGGTAACGAATGGATGGATGGATGAGATGATAGTATCCCCAACTGTTTCATTTTACAGGGATTATAATTTAATTGGGGAGGCATATCACATGTGCCGCGGTAAATGAAATGCCACATGAGGGACCCTTTTGTCAACCCGTGGGACAAAATTACGACAAAATTGCCTTAGTTTTGTAAAATATTATCACAATCACAAATTGTTGTTACAAAACCAATAAGAAATGTTCAAAACCATTGGTGAAAAATAATTATGATGCCTTGTTTTAAAGCATGTTGGGGGGGGGGGGGGGGGGGGGGAATGCCTAATATTTTTTATAGGAGCATTTTAAAATTTCCACTTACTACAAGGGCAATAGATAAAGCAAGATAAATTGATTATATTTTTCGTGAAAATCATATTTGACTTTGGGAGTTCGATTACGAGCCATCCTTATGGGTACATTATCATTTTATCCTTCCAAGTAATATTAGGATGAGGCGGTGCTTCATGAAATGTATGAACTTAATGAATTGACACAAATTAAATTACACATCCACCTCAATAGTTTTTTTACACTAATAGGAGAAGTTTTATTTATATTCGTATTTATAAAATTAGCCTTTAGACTCAAGTACCTATTACTAATTATACTTTCGTTTTCAGTCGTTAATTTTCCATTAAACTTACCGGTCACTTGCAAAATATGTGACCTTCAAAAATACAAATTAATTTTTAAAAATCATAAAATAACAAAATATTAAACTCTAAACATTCTAAAATTTCTGATTTTTGACATTATTTAGTATTGAAAGAAGTTATGTTTTGTCACACGCCGTTATCTTCAACAAAAAATTAACGGCATAGGTACCAACACATACCTAGTAAACGGTATTAAAATCTAAAAGTCCATATTGTGGAGGTAGTTACATAAAAATCTATATAAAGAATCACTACTACTAAATTTTTTTAACAACTTAATATTTCACATAATCGTGTAGACATTCAAATTATTTAAATATAAGCATTATTATGGGCTAGTCTCATTTAATGGGTCAAAGATGCATAAAATTTCACTTTAATGTCATAACTCATTTTTCATAATTTAGCTCACATATTTAGACAATTGTACTCCTCATTCATTACCATTTTAAGTTCTCTCTCTCTCTCTCTCTCTCTCTCTCTCTCTCTCTCTCAACTCCATCCTCACCCCACCTCCACCGGAGAGACGCCAGAGCAATCTGTAGGACATCCTCGACATAGTCTTTCTCTCTATGTATTTATCTCTTACTCTCCTTGTTTCTCACTCTTTCTTCGTCTATTTCTTTACTTTTTTTGGTCCACGCCAGCGGCACCGTCGCCAGAGCCGGAAAAGAAGGTGTTTCGTTGGGAAACAAATTGAGTTTGTACAGAAACAAATAATTTGTTTCTTTTTTTTTTCCCGTAATAAACATCGAATATGAGTCTTGTTTGATAGATCTTGATGAGTAGATTCCAAATATATAAATTTTGTGAATTTGAAGTTACGGTCTTTTAAATATTTGATGATTTTTTTTTTTGAAAAATGAGGTAGTTGGTGAAAAGAGATATTTTGGGGGTATTTTGATCATTTTAATTTGCTGAATTGACAAAATAGGACTTTTGACAGTATTGACTAAGTCAAAGGATTTATCACATTATTGACCAAATTAATGAGCTTTGGTACCAATTACCTCTTAAATATATAAGAAAAAGGGTTAAATAAGTAAAAGACTTGTTTAATACAATTGGTGGTGTTTTTTAAATTTAGATAAATTGTAACGTATCCTAAGCGGCACATGATGTGTCACGCCAAGATTTTACAAAATTTCAAGCGACAAATAGTGTGTAACCCCAACTATTAGGCCCATTCGCACACCAACAATGGTAGTGCAAATTTGCCTTCATGACGATGCCTTACCTTTTGCGAAATATACGTAAAATTATATAGAAATTACCCTGTTTTTTTAAAGGAGCGAGGTAACAAACTAAAAAAGAATGCAATATGTAAAAATGTGTAAATTGTACATTTATTGCCTTCTAGTTCCAGACCACATAATGAGCAAATCTATAGAAGGGAAATATTTTCTCGATATAAAACCTCATAGGTAGGATCGTAGCAAGATAAAAGTGAGCTTTACAAATAAGAACTGTTTATGTAAGATATTTTGTAAGTAGTCCCATCAAAAGAAATTGCTCCAAAACAGTCCTAATACAAGTTTTTCATAGGTATTAAATATTAGAGAAAAATAAAATTTAACCTCAATGTTTTAGGGTAAATTTGATTTATATTCTGTACTTTCAAAAGTTACAAACTTAACCCGATGTACATTTAGTGACGTAGGCACACATGGTATGTGTTTAATTGATTTTCGTTTGTTCTCCAAATGTAGCACAATTGGAGAGTTAAAATTGCATCGCTAAATGTTACCTTGGAATTAATTGTGCAACTTTTGAAAGTATAGGTTAGAAATCAAATTCACCCCAAATTATTGGGGGTTAAATTTGCATTTCCATTTAAGTATGACTACATTACATATCTACCACAAGTAGTAAATATTTACTATATATACTACGTTACATATCTACCACAAGTAGTAAATATTTACTACATGTTTTTTAATGGGGCGTATTGGAGCAAAAATATTTTATAATGGAACCAATGGATCAAAGAAAAATACATAGAACCTATTGACTATTCTAATAGGGTAGTTATAATGGGATATGTGAATAATGATTAATGGAGAGGTGTGACTTGCCTTATGAAAGACTTTTCTAAGTTTATAATAACTGAGTGCTTGAAAATGAATGAGAATGAACATTTCTTTATAATAATTGGATCTTTACTACAAGAGGATATCAATCAGTGTAAATAAATGCCATGACTTTTAACATAACAAGAAGTAGACAATAATAAATGCCAAACGAGACCTTTTTTAGGGTAATGATTATTTGATAGAGAAGTAAGCACTTCAATAATTATGATAAAGAAGTAGGGAAAGAATATCTTTGCTTTCGTGAGATTTGTGCAACTTAACAATTCTTTGTTATGTCATGACTTTTGGTGTGCATGCGAGGTGCAATTTATAGGTAGATATTAGGGATGACGTGTCCTTACGCGCCTCCAAAATATTTTGTGTAATAAATATCTAGGGACATGCCTGTATTAACTTTTAGTGGTATGACTTCGGGTGTAGTAGTGACAAAAAGAAAATCTTATCGGCCAGTAGCCTAAAAAGTACTTTTTTGTACCTTGTACTTTTGTTATGTGCAAAGACCACACACACATATCAATACTGATAAAAACTTATTGTGCAAGTATGAAACCTTACGAGTGATCCTAATGGTCACTCGCTGTTACGACTTTGTGTAAATCTGCGAGCGACCATATTGGTTCGCTTTAGTGTGTAACTAGTGTTAATGCGCGTGACCTCTATGGTCTCTCGCTATCTTGTTTATATACGGGTGACCTAAATAGTCATTCTGTGTGTCGGTGCGAGTGACCTTTTGACTCTCTCGCACTGCTACTCTCTCTTTCTCAAATTATTGAAGTGATTGATTTTTTAGCTTACTCAACAAGTCTTACCCCTTAGTCTCCAAACCAAAACTCTCAAAGGTCACATATTTCCTGGTTGATCGATCCATGCTTGATCGACCAAGGCATCCTACTAATTTAACCTAGAATAAAATAAAAGTAACTAGTCTGTTAACGAGGGATTACTCGTGTATCCCTCTAGATTATCCCCTCATACAAAAGTCTCTCAGTTTTCGTGTATAGAGAATTGTGTATGCTTGAAAATATTTTGAATTGATGTTTGGCATCATTACGTTTATGAATTATTAAATGCTCCAGCACTCTTAACTTGTTCGACACATTCCTCTATGTGGTAAAATGCCACGTGTTGCTTTAGGAGAGGTAATACCCGAATTCTAATTATGACCCCTTGTTGGATTAATGTTGTCATTCTGTATTCCCACTCATATATATACCTATTGGCTTCACTTTGCATAACCTGTACCTTGCTTATTTGTTTTGGATTAATGAGCTTTTGAGTTCAAGCATTTTTCGACCAAAAAACATCTTTTGTTCCGTTTATATTTCTCATGCTTGAATAACATCTTTTAGCTCTGCCATTTTATCATCCTCTAATGTTGTTACCATTTTCCTAATAGGCACCATGCGTATTGAGGTTCCAGTTTGCGAAGTCTCTTCTGTGATTTCATTTTTTCCATCGCTACTATGGAAGTTTCTATCATCACCGCCACTAACAGGAGTGGCGCTGGGCCATCTGGTCACCATACCGGGGGTAGTAGTTTTGTTGTGATGAGCAGAAGTACCTTGGGAAACGCCTTATAAGGGACTTCACCATTTATCGTTGTGCCCCTTTTTTGGATATGAGGACAACTTCATGAACCGATTCGAGTAATTTGTAGGAAAGATAGTTGCTTTGGTGAACTTGGGTTTCCCTGAGCCAATGACTCATTCGATGCTCTTCTTTTCATTCCAGACAGTATTTTGAGAGTGCGAGTAGACATAGGTGACTTTCCATATTCTAACATAAGCTTTGATTTTTATGAAGGGACCCTGAGGAATGGGAGCTTTAGGTAAAATATGTGATATTTGTTGGAGATTTTTGAGAAATGATCGAGCAACTGGTCTCGGGTAGGGCTATCAGAATCCTTGAGAATTGTAACGTAGAAAAAACACAAGTGCTCTTAATTCCCTAGTCTACCGCTGCAGTGTCACTCAAACTTTCGAGATAGGTTGGGGAGAATTTATTATCACTCGCTCTGGAAGATATTTGTGAATTGACTTTCTTGCCAACTTTAGGGACCTATATATTCTCTGATGGTTATCAAGATACTGAGGAGAAGGCATTGTGCGAGGAACTGTATAAGACAATATCTGAGTATGAACATTATATTGGGCTTACTCGGAATGGGGCGAGAAAACATATCTTTACCAAATGGAAAAGTTAATGAAATACCCCGTGTTTTCAGAATGAAATAGTATGACTGAAATTTAATTAAAAATTTCAGATTCAATTTGAAAATGAATTAAATCATAGGGATTTAAACTTAAATGAATAAAATTTAAAGTGTGAATATATACTTATTCATGATTTCATAATTGTACGACTCAACTGGGAATGATGGGTTTGCTCGTGAGAAATAAATCTTAAAGTAATTAACTTATGGTTGGGCGTTGATTAAACATGATACAAATGGGTATGCTAAATAAAAATATCCGGGACGCATTTTGGGAGGTTCTATGGACTAGTACAGGTGTTCTAGATCTTTAAAAATAGTCCCGGGTGTATGATTATACTAATTGGGTAACTTTCGCGTCATGTGAGTAGTGGGATTGGTCCATTTGGGGTCCAAAGTTGAGGCCTAATGCCCAACTCGGGATTTGAGCCTTAGAATTAGGAGTTTAATAACTTTTTATCAATTGTGTAAGGACATATTTTCATAGGTCCGTTATCAATTTATTATGTCATATACCGCTACACCGTCGAAGAGCATTCAAGAGACATCTACATCAAAGATGGATCCGAATTTCTCAAGTTCTTCATCATTCAAGACTCCGCGAAGTTTACTTTGGTAATGTTATGTTTTAAATACCTTAACTTTTCACTTAGAGCTTTTGGGACATTTTTACAAAATATTTTCTAAGTGTTGGAGCAGACTTTTTCGTCAAAATTTGAGAATGAGTATTTTTTCTAAGTGTTGAAGCGAACATTAAAATAATATTTTTTCGCTTCAGTCGTTCGAGCGACATAGCATGTCGTTCGCGCGAGATAGCATGTCGCACGATCTCGTTCGAACGAAAGTTGTCCTTCGTTCGAGCGACATGCTGATCTCGTTCGAACGAGCTCTGTTTTCGAGGCGACCCGATTTTCTATAAAATCTCATTCTCTGGTTCCGTTTTCATTAAGAAGTCATAGCGTTTTGATGAACAAAAAACTGCGAAAGCAGAATTCTTTTAGGCTTCTTCCTTTAGGGTTTTAATCCCTTTTTGTTTTCAATTCACAAAACTCCCATATGCCTTAGTGAATTACTTTGGTTTTCAAGAACATACTTTGCTCTTGTTTATTCTTTGTGGGGAAAACTCTACAACCGACAACTGCGTGCTATTGTGGAGTGAGTCCTTATAAAGTTCACTCTTGTGGAGGAGCCGCCTTCTTCTTCACTGCTTCCCTCCTGGAAAGGGAAAGTTCCAGTCGAGACATTGAAACCGACACCTACGGGTATTTCGTATGTCACCCTATTTCATTGTAATCCGTGTAAGCCGTTTTCTTACAAAATTATAGTGAAATAAAAGGTTTTATCCCTTTGGGGGATTTTTCCTGAATATTTGTGTCACATGCTTTATTTATTTATGGGTTGACACACACACTTTAGATGCATGTCTAGGGACTGGATTAATTTTGTTTAAAAATAGACTCTAATTAAATAAGTGTGCCAAACTAGAAATTTGCGAATTTAATCAATTATCACACAGTCGCGTTTCATGTTTTTTTTCAATTTGTATCCAAGAACCCTTAAACATATTTTGGGAGAGAGAGGCAAGAACCCTAGCAGAGAATTGGGAGAGAAAGATCCAAAGAGTAATCCAAGAATCAACTAAAAAGACATCCAAGATCTAGGCAATAATTTTCTTGCTTAAATTTTTATTGGTTCAAATTACTTCTTTTTCATTGTGTGTTGTGATCCATGTAGAAATTATAGATTTAGGTATCTTGATGATTTGATGATGAAATTGAATATACTTATGATATAAGTGACATTTATGAGTCATTAGGGAATTCAGAATTTAGGATGGTTAATTTATAAAGATTAAATGAATAGAACTCATGCTTAGGGATCCTAATGAAATGGTTGTGTTGATTGATATGTAGAAGACTTTTACACATAATATAAGTACTAAAATTATGATGATTATATCCCTTGTATGTAATAGAAATTTGAAAGATTTATTGTTAATTGTTATAGAAATTCGGAATTGATATGAACATAGATTGGTCACTAAAATATCTGGGATTTTTAAATATGAATTCATTGTTAAAATACATGATTAATTACCTTGAGTTGGTGAACTCATTATTAAAGTTTCATTTGGTGGAACATACATTGGTAGGAACCTAGAAAATGAGGTTTAGCTTTAAAAAGTGTAAATCCTTTATAGAAGAAAAATTGGAAAAATAAATTCTGGAGGAGCGAACCGGTTCGCTCCTGGGCCGAACTAGTTCGGCTCCTGGGGGGCTTGGCCGCGGGGTCTATCGTTGGGTCCGGCTAATTTTTAGGAGTTCGTACGAGTTGACGAAATCGTGTTCGGATAATTGAATAATTTATTAAAAATGATAATGCGACGATGTTAATAAATAGGACATAATTAATTAATTGGATGTCGAAGGGTGTTGTACAATTAAAAGTCATTTAATAAATTAAATGTGGAATAATTATTAAGTGAGGATTATTACGGGAGGCACCAGGGGTAATCGTGGGTAATCACCTTATATATATATATATATATATATATATATATATATATATATTGTATGTGACATACCTGGGTTCGTGGACCGTCCTATTAGTTTGGGTACGTATGTTCGGGACCCAAGCACACGTAGACACAAGTGAGCTAGGCATAATTTTAGGTACTACGTGGCAGCGCCACTTATATGAGTTTATTGTTGATGCTTGATCCATGTGACATCGCTTGGTATGGGTCGTACAATGGTGAAGCTATGTAGGTACCGCCACACTTGGTTGTGTTTTGTTTTGTCCGTTTTGGATAAGTATACGTAGCTTCCTTAATGTCGCATATATAATGACATATATGAAACTAATTGAAATAAATTAAAGAATTCCCAAGTCTAATGTTGTGGACTAAAGATGTAAACCCAATACAACGTGATATGAATGATATTAGATGTTATCTCTTTATCGGTAGTATATCGGGGGTAAATTGGGAAACAATAACTTGACAAACAAGCCCCATCTTCGGCGTATCGTGTCTAAACAACATTTACGTGAGAAAATGGGGGTTGTTAGAGTTTGTATCAGAGCATCCAGGTTCAAGTGTCCTTAGGATCTGTGTTGCATCCGATTCGTTTTTGCTAAGCGTTCTTTGATGTGTCTAGATCCCGTTATAGGATTTTGTAATCCGGTGTCATGATGACGTGTGTGTCGATATCGTTCGTTATCATTTGAGCATTAGAAAGACTTCTGGACTATTTGAGCTTAGAAAAGCATGAGAATGAGGACAGTTGCGAGTTAGTGGTCAGGCGTGGAACGAGTGGTGGGACAACAATGTTCACCATAGTTGTGAAAATTATTATGGAAAATTTTCTTGTTTGGGGTTAAGGTCTTCAACTTAAAGACCCGCGGGGGCACAAATTAATGAATGTCATTTGTGTTGAGTCCATTTTTGGAGATATAAAGGGACTTTCATTATTGATAAGCTTATTGGAATTTTAGGCTTTATTATGATAATATGGGTTGTGATGGAAATTTAGCCTAGTAGAATGACCTGATGAAATTTTGTGCACATAAGAGAGTGAGCAATGGATTGTTGCGTTTTAGCAAAAATATTTATATTTTGATGAAAAATTTGGGTGGGGATTAATTTTAATTAAAGATTTCAATTGGTGTTGCAATCAGATTTGGGCAATATTCATTTATGTGGTAAAACCGTTTGTGATCCGGGTGATGATAACATGAGAGTATTTGGGCTTAGTAGTAGGTTCAGGTGTGGTCACAGAGTAGGGGGTTGGAGAATAGTCAGATCATTTGTAATGCACCTATGTGGGTGGAAATTGGAAATGAGAGCATTGATTTTCTGGTTGGTTCGAGTTGAGAGGACCCAATTAGATAATTATATGAGGATGGAGTTACATGTACATTATAGACGTGTATTTTGTTAGTGGATTAGTTATAAATAAGATTTAGGAACAAGTGGGCTCCAAGAAACTCAAAGCAAGGACATGTTTCTATTAAGAATTGTAATTACGAATGTAGGATTGAGAGTACCCTTATTAGATACAATTAGGGGAAAATGGAAGATGATGTTATGAAATGGTGAGTTGAGACGAGAGGGAGGGTTACAAATGTTAATTGTAATTTCAATTTTACGACGTATGATGTGTGGTAACGTGTTTTCCAGTTTCCCGAATGTGGATTCTGGGTACGATAGAGTAAAACCAAGGATGGTTCCGTTGGGTATATGGTGGACACCGTTACGGGCATCGGGGTTTTTGATGTAGGTTTAGTATTATTAGGGAAGTAGCGCTTGGTTGAGAGTGGGCACGACGATGTGATGATTTTAAGTTAGTTATTGACTTTGGTTTTGGAGTATAGAAATAATGAAGTATAATGTTCATAATATCTATTCATTAGGTGATTATATATCTTGTTTGGGCATGATGGCCTTACTAAGAGTTGTCTCTTTATAGGTGGATTGACTGTTGACGCAACCACGAGTATTATGGGTTGGTGTTCATTTGGATTTGGTGTTAGTCATGAGAGATGTCATTCCATATAGAAGCGGCTATGCGATTTATCATGTACGGGTAGATTATGTGGATATTCTCCCCTAGTTATTGGATAGTGGTGAACATGTGAGCATCCCCTAAGTTGTTATTACTTATTTCTACGTTAGGAGAGGGCCTAATGGTTGATGAGTTTCGTAAACGCCTTATGTGTTCTAGTCATTATTCTTGGGCAGTTGTGATGCCTTATTATGGATTCTCATAGTGAATGTGATGATAAAAAATGATTTTTAGCTTACGACATAACTTTGTCTATTGTAGGTTATTTTCATATTAAGCACATGAGTGATGAGAAGTAATTATATGATAAAATGGATGGCGATGAAAACTTCGAATTGGTACGCTAATCTTTATAAAGCTTAAAGAGAACCGCGTAGTGATACGATTGTGGGAGTTTTAGAGGGGAGATGTTATGGATGGACAAATTCTGAGTAGAGAGAACTAAGTGATGATGTAATTAGTTTGGGCAAGATTTATAGTGTTGTTACATCGTTCTTGATTTCGGTGAGATTAATGTACGCGTGATTAGATTGAGGAGTAAGGTCACCATATAATTTCAAAACTTTGAGGGCGACGACCCAATTAGAAAACTTGTACAAGCAAGTGTGGCTTATGCATCCTAGATGCGCATTTTGTTGATCCACTAAGGTAGATAACTGGACAAGTGAATGTCCAATTATGAATTTCTGGAGATATTATCGTGCATACCTTAATGGTTCAAAGGAGTTATAAACCCTATATAGTGGGAGTTTATACAGATACAAGGATTTTAGACGCGGGATTCACATGAATTGGGAAAAGTTGCCTTATCGAGAATAAGCACAACAATGTGAAGATTTTAGAATGGGTTACTCAAGTATTTTTAGAAATTAGAGAAAAAATGAATGTTCGATTCGGGATACGAATGTAGAATAACTATTGATAATAGTATGTTTTGAGGGATAAATAAATGTGATGATTATTCAACGATGAAATCTTCTTATTTTATGTTAAGGGTATGCAAAGTGGAAAGCATTCGTATTGTAAAAGTATTTGGTTCCTCTGGGAACATTAAGACTAGTGATAGTCTCAGTTACATGTACACACAATCACTAGTACCTCATGGGATATGATTATGGACTATGTGGGTATAAACTTAAGATAATGGTACGAATTAAAAGGTGACTTCATGATACAGTGAATTCTGAGGACGGAATTCCGTTATTAGGGGCGAAGAATGAAATACCGTATTTTCAGAATAAAATATTATGACGAAAAATTAATTAAAATTTTGAATTAAATTTGAGAATAAATTAAATTAGAGGGATTTAAATATAAATGAATCAAATTTAAAGTGAGAACAAATACTTATTCATAATTTAATAATTATACGACTCAACTGGGAATAATGGGTTCGCTCGTGAGAAATAAATTAACTTATGGTTGGGCGTTGATTAAACATGATAAAAATGGGTATGATAAATAAAAATATTCGAGACGCATTTTGGAAGGTTTGATGGACTTGTTTAGGTGTTGTAGATCTTTAAAAATGGTCCCGAGATATGGGTAAACTAATTGGGTAACTTTCAGGTCATTTTAATAGTGGGTTTGAGTCCATTTGGAGGTCCAAAGTTAAGGCCTAAGGCCCTACTCGGGATTTAAGCCTTAGTTATATTAATTGGGAGTTTAATAACTCCCTATCATTTGTATCCAAGAGCCCTAAAACACATTGGGAGAGAAAACCAAGAACCCTTGCAGGAGAATTGGGAAAGAAAGATTCAAGGAGGAATTCAAGAATCTACCAAGAAGACATCCAAGATGTAAGGCAAGAATTTTCTTACATAAATTTTTATTGGTTCAAATTACTTCTTTATTCATTGTGTGTTGTGATCCTTGTAGAATTTGTGGATTTAGGTATCTTGGTGATTTGATGATTAAATTGAATATACTTTTGATATGAGTGACATTTATGAGTAATTAGGGAATCCAGAATTTAGGACGGTTCGATTATAAAGATTAAATGAATAAAAATCATGCTTAGGGATCCTATTGTAATGGTTGTGTTGATTCATATGTAGAAGACTTTTACATATATTATAAGGAATGAAATTATGATGATTATAGCCCTTGCATGTAATAGAAATTTGACAGATTTATTGTTACGAAAATTCCGAATTGAGATGAACATAGATTGGTCACTCAGATTTATGGGATTTTAGAATATGAATTCATTGTTAAAATACATGATTAAATACCCTGAGTTGTTGAACTAATCATTAGATATTCATTTGGTGGAACATATTGAAAAAATGATTTTGGAGGAGCGAAACGGTTCTCTCCTGGGCTAAACCGGTTCGGCTCTTGGGGGCTTGACCGCAGGGTCCGTCGTTTGGTCGTGGTGATTTTTAAGAGTTCATACGAGTTGACGGAACCGTGTTTGGATAATTAGATAATTTATTAAAAATGCTAATGCGACGATGTTAGTAAATAGGACATATTTAATTAACTAGATGTCAAAGGGTACTATATAATTACAAGTCATTTAATAAATTAAATGTGGAATAATTATTATGTAAGGATTATTACGGGAGGCACCAGGGATAATCTTGGGATAATTACCACACACACACACACACACACACACACACACACACACACACACACACACACACACATATATATATATTAAGGTTCTAAAAAATGCGGGACGTGATCGAGACTTGGAGGCCAAGCTTTAAGCCTCAGAAGCCTAGGTGGGCCTTAGGCGTGAAAAGACATTTAGGCCTTTTTAATATATTTTAACATTTTTAACTATTATAAGGCTGTAAAAGATAATAAAATGGTACACGCCTTAAAATATGAGTGAATATATGCAAACTAAAATATTATTTTTTTAAAATAGAAAAAAATATAAAAGAAATAAAAAAAGAACATTTTTTTGGAGTAGAGGGAGAGAGGTTTGAGATATCATTTATGTTTTGAATGAGATACTAGTCCATTTTTTTAAAAAAGTATTTAAAAGGTGATATCGTTTAACTAAAGCGTTTTTGTTTTTAAAAAAAAGTGCGCCTTAAGACTTTTACCAAGAATAATGCGTAAAAAGCTTAAGGCGGGAGTTTCTCTCAAGCCTAGGCGCGCCTTAGCGGAGCGTAGGAGAGCCTTTTAGAACAGTGATATATATCAAAACGGATATATATTTTTATAAATGCTCGTCACAATTAATTATGTCGTATACCGTTACAACCGTCGAAGAAGTTCAAGAGCAATCTACATCAAGACGGATACGAATATATCAAGGTTCTTCATCAAAAAGCCTCCGCAAACTTTACTTTGGTAAGGTTATGTTTTAAATACCTTAGCTTTGCACTTAGAGCTTTGGGATATGTTTTCAAAATATTTTCTAATTGTTGGAGCGGACCTTTTTCGTCAAAATTTGAGAATAAGTATATTTTCGAAGTCCTGTAGCGTTCCTCGATTTTGACAGTCAGGTCGTTCAAATGAGATCCTATCTCGTTCGAGCGACATTGAGATGTCGCGCGATGTCGTTCAAACGACACGTGTACTTCGTTTGAGTGAGATCCCTTTTCGGTCTAACGACCAAGGCGACGCGTTTTTCTATAAATACTCATTAAATGGTTTCGTTTTCATTAAGAAATCCCAGCGTTTCGAAAGACATAAAACTACGAATCTGTAGAATTCTTTTGACTTCTTCTTTTAGGGTTTTCATCCCTTTTGTTTTCAATTCATAAAAATCCCATATGCTTTGGTGAATCATTTTTGGTGTTCAAGAACACACTTTACTTTTGTTCATTCTTAGTGGGGAGAGCTCTACAACCGACAACTACGTGTTATTGTGGAGGGAGTCCTTGTGAAGATTTTAGACTGCGTGTCTGGACTACGCATCCTGGTGGTATAGCTGCGTGTGAACCATTGCTGATTTCTTGCCGATGCTTTGGAGGTTTGACGAAGACACTGTGCGTTACTCTTGCGGGTGAAAGAAAGATGGTATGTAAGTCAATGGTCTTGTAAACTTGTCAGAGTTCTAGAAATAAAAGGTTTTGCCCTTCGAGGATTTTTCCTAAAATTTTGTGTCGCATGCTATATCTTATTTGGTTTGATACGTAGTTGCATGTTTAGGGGCTGAATTAATTTGGTTTAAAAATCGACTCTAATTAAATAAGTGAGCCAAATTAGAAATCTTGCGAATTTATTTAAATCGATATCACACACCGTTATATTTTACACTTTCACTTTTCTTAATTAATCTTCCCAATTATTTTTAAGAAAACGTGATTAATTAAGGTTTAGGCAACATTTAAAACATATAACACTCAAGAAAAACAATAGAAGTATTCATACTTAAAAAGAAGTCGTCTTGAAAATTTGATTCTACGGTTGCGATCATCACGTGAAAATAGCAAAGACTCCTTCTTGGTTGATATTGAGAAAACTAGGTTTGGGTCTTCAAAACTTGAGTTGAAACTTATTTTAAATGGGGTTTAGGTTTTGTAGATGAGATGATAAAATAATTTGTGAGGCTACTGCTTAATGGGATGGGTTAAATGTGTTTGAAAATGTCTAAACCCGATCCTATTTTATATAATAGGAAAGTAGTGTTTAAAATTTTGAACCCTGTTCTAAATATAGAAACTCTTTCTTCATACACCTAATCGAATAAGGTAAATACTTGTCATTAAATTTCACCAAAAAGTCTCCATAATTCTGACGATCTCTATCCTCAGATGTGGTGACACTCTCCCACCACTGCAACGCATCCCCAATCAACTTAAAAGTAGCTAACATCTACTTTTGCACATCCTCACAATCCACCATCCCCAATTGCCTTTCCATATCACACCTCCATTGCGTAGCAAATATTAGTTCAGATCCCCCTAATACCATCCGATATGGCCTCACGAATAATAACCACTAAATCTTTTGCACCCCAAAGAAACTGAACCCGCCTCTCCTAAGTTGTGAAACCAAATATCAAACCCTCTCTCCTATATCCATCTCTCCTAGTGTTCGTCATTTGAAAAGACAAGAACAAACAACAATCATACTTGGAAAACTTAAAGAGTACAAATCATCAAAAGGAATCAAAGATAGGCAATCCAAAATCTATAACAGACTCAAAAACTATGAGACCTAAGAGTATGCTATGATAACATCTGTGACACCCCGCATATTTTGGCGTTGGAGGTGGCCAGCCCCCCGTTGCAAACCTAAGTCATGTGTCATACATAAAATACCATTCTAAGCGTGTGATCAAAATATGATACATTAAAAACTTTACCACCAGATATAATCCGAATTAATCCAACAAATAAAAACATCCATATAATAAAATCCATAACCACGCTAACTCCAAAATAAAATTTAACTCCAAAATATAAATCAATACTTAAATGAAATAATCCAACTTAAAATCTCTAACTGAAAATCGTAAACAACTATGGAACCGAGTGGCCCACCAAATCCATAAATAATTGTTTTATAAAAAAATGACGGAATAAAATAAATCTAAACTACTAAAGTGATAAAACAAACTCCAGTTGTACTCCAAAACTCTCCAATTCATCCTATGCATCTACTCCAACAGGTACACTTGAAATGTTAGTCAACACGATGGGTTAGAGCCCACCACGTGAAAACTATCTACTCCTCCAAATTAGGATCCGTGAATCTAGACATAGGCATCATACATGATAAATATTATAATAGAGTATTTTAAATCAAACAATATAAGGACATACTAATAAAATTAAATGACATGGACTACCCACATATACTAAATCACCCCATTATTTAAAATAAATTATATTATTTCAACAATAAATTAAACATTAGATCTTCATCTTACTCAATGTTAATTATTCAATTGTTCTCATGTGTGCGACACCACTATAGTCAGTCAACCTTTCTATTGGTCCTGAATATACTCCTGGCGCGCTTAAGTTTCAACACACCATAACCATTCCCCTCACTATAGTCAGTCAACCTAATTTCGTTATACTTGTGAGGTTCCACGCTCGACATGTCACTAGATCCAGTCATCCTAATTATCGTTATCCCTTCACATACTCGTGTCGCCAACACACACCCGTGTCGCTATATCCAGACAACCCAATTATCGTTAGCCCTGTACATACTCACGACACAAATTCATTTTAATACCCATTTATTGTCATAGGAAGTAATAATTAATTCTTATTCAGGTTCTCTTCGTTCTTAATTAGCTCCACCCATAACTCGGGTAATACAACCTAGAACCGTCTCTAGTCCCATACCTAGAGATCACCAAACCATAAGTATTACCTAGTCTATCAACTAGGAAGAATACCTATCAAAATCACCACCTAAACTCGCCCCTAGGCTAACGAAAAAATGTAACGGCATACTATAGAGCCCCACCTAGAGAAAATACCTCCCATACCTACCAAATAACCTATAAAGTAAGGGTAAAAGTAACTACCCCAAAATTCCAACGTCCCCGCGGTGTTGAAATATTAACATATGCTCCTCTAGTCCCAATAATGACCCCTACTATACTATCCACAAGAAATTACATGTCATCCATTATGCATTTACGTAGTATTAGGTTCATTGTCAATTGTTTACATCATTACCCATACATGTATTCCCATTTCCCAGAGCACCCAATGATACTACCCACAAGAGTAACAAAACCATCAATTATGCATATACGTAGTATTGGGTTCATGATTGTTTGTCTACCTCGTTAGACTAATTAATTAATCTTGATTAATTTATATGACTATATATATATATATATATATATATATATATATATAGAGAGAGAGAGAGAGAGTGGGGGGAGTTCAAAAGTGAACATAAAAGATGAACATTTTAATGAACCTTAACAAACAACACCTAACAAACCATTTATTTAAATTCTTATGTTGTAATTTGTCCACGCTAGTGGCAACAGATACATGTGTTGATCGAATATATACAATGGACACGCGTGTACCCGCGTTAACCCCCATCCCCCACCATAACCGAATCCAACTTGTTGAACCATAGCCTTAGTTCTCCTATTAAACCCCTACTTCCCCTGGACGATTACCCATCCAATTCGACCCAGCTCAGAAACCTAGTTCCACCACACCGCAACACATTCCATCTTCAACCCAAAACCATTTCCAACGAACTTCGAGTTCTAACCATCCCAAAACCTGAATGCCACCTCTGCCTAATCCTTAAAGCTCCAACCTACCCTTAAACCTCCAACCCGCCTTTGACCCAACTCCGATAATTTCCACCATTGATGGCAACCCTAATCTAACCTACCCTATCTCATAACCCGATTGTCCCGACGCTTGCGATTCGACTCGCAACCCATGGCAACCCCAGCAAAAGCCAAAAACCCAAATACCCACCTCCACCATATATGGAAGATGGGGTGGGGGAGGGGGTATTTAATGTTTGTTAGGGGTGTATGTATATTAAAAACACGCGTGTTCATTATCGCTGGCGCGGACCAATTACAATAAAGGAATTATAATTAATTGATTGTTTTTTTATAAGGTTCATTAAAGTGTTCATTTCTGAACCCTCTCTCTCTCTCTCTCTCTCTCTATATATATATATATATATATATATATATATATATATATATATATATATATATATATATATATATATATATATATATATATATAGGTACCTACCTTCAGTGTCACGTTCTTGCTCTACTGGTAAGTTCAGAGGAGTCTCTCATCAAAATGGACATCACAAAATACATACAAGTGGGGCGATTCCTATGTAGTACACCATTGCACGGTCCATACCCCCGACAGTGACAATGGATCCCATCATCAACACATACCTCCTCGTAAGTGGAGCTACTACGTAGGACCCAAAATAATGACCTATAAAATGCCTAGTCCACCTGTGCCGACACGTGCTCGGGTCCCAATACATACGCAACCCCAACCAATCAGACATCCACGAACACGGGTATATCCGCAAAAATAAATAAATGCATATACTCATCACATAATATGTATATGAAATTACTCTATAATTACCCCTACCCCTACTATATAACATGGATTCGCCCATCAATAATTTTCCTTAATTAACCATCCTGTTAATTGTCAGTCCCCATATTTAAATGGTAATCAATATTACTCAAAATTTCTCTATAATTAGTTTAGGTAGTTGCCAATCTCCTCATTTTTGTTCTCGAAAATTTCATCCTAATTCTCGAACTCCATCTACCAAGTCGTACCTTAGACACCCATGTTTCCACACCCCGAATTTTATTCCCATCTAATCGAAGGTATAATAATGTCCTATGAATTTCCCAAAAGTCCTAAATATTATTTATGGACCACCTAAATTAATTCGGACCCCAAAAAATTCACGAAGAAAATGAAATAACCAACCTGGGCTAAACAGGTGGTCTGAACCAATTCACCCCCTAGTTTAATCGGTTCACCCCTAGTTCTGGCTTGGGCGGGGTGTTACGAGTTTTGACTTACACCATAAGCAATATATTCTTCTGAAGAATGTAATACCCTATGTTTTCAGAATAAATTATGGGGATAGGATTTAATTAAATAAATTTGAGAATAAATTGAATTGGTAAAATTTAAATTGAGAATAAATTATTATTCTTAATTGCATGTTATGTGAATTTATTCATGCATGTTAAAAGTTATCGTAGAAAATTATTGCATGTTTAATTTATAATTGATATGTGATACTCAAGTTTATTGAGAAAATGTATATGTTGGGTAAAAATAATTCGGGCGCATTCTGGGATATTTTGGGGACTTGTTTAGGTATTTTAGTTATCTAAAATTGGGCCTAGGGTATAGGTATATCATTTAGGGAGTTGTTGGCCATTCCAATTGGGGCCAAAAAATAGGGATTAAGGCTTAACTTTGAATTAGGGTCTTTTATGAGTTAAGAGGGGGTTTAAGAAACTCATTTCACTTGTCTAAGGAAACCTAGTAGCCCCAATACATAAAGAGGAGACACCAAGGTCAAGAAAGAGAAGTAAATTGGGGATTCAAGAAGAGAAACTTCAATCTTCATCATAAGGCAATAATTTTCTTGCTTAAATAAACTTCCAACATACTTATTAATTCAATCGTGTAATCTCTCATGTAGAAGCCTGGGTTATAAACATAAGTTGATGTTGATAGGATGAGATTTCATCTTATGCATGTAGAGGATCCCAGCTTAAATGGTTAGGAATTGAGAATCGATAAATTGGTGAGAAAACCTTGAAAAAGTGATAATTATATTAATTTAGAGATAAATATTATGATCTCATATTTTGATAGTATAAATCTAACATCTACATAAGACAAGAAAGAGTACGAAGTATAAAACAAGCAAAAATTAAAATTTGAATAGACAAATATAACTCAAACACAACTTTCATTAACAAGAGATATAACTATTACATAGTTTCTTTAAAAGATACATCCATGAAAATGAAGAAACTACATAATAAAAAGCATACATCCACAAGAGATAGTGCGAGGGGTTGGGGGCTTCGGGGCCATGAGCATAAGGGTCCCAATAGTAGCTGAGAAATTGGGAACCTGGTCCCATGCTAAGGCGGTATAAATCGGCTTGGATCCGCATTATCATCAGAGTGTCCCTCCTATTTTGGTAATCGAAAATAAACCCATCAAGACGGGCCTTAAGTTGGTCCATGCGACTATTGATGACCACCGTGTTATAGGCATCTTCATCAAAGTCTCCCTCAAAATCCAAATGGTTCGGGTCATCTTCCTCTTAGATGCCCTCATTAAAGTTCCCCTCCTCCTTACTTTCTTTGTCGCTTTCCACAACCTCTTCCTCTTCGGAACTTTCCTCCCATATTTCAACGCTTTCTAGAATGGGAACAAGTGGAGGTGGAGCATTTCAGGTTTTCGTATTGCTTCAACAAATAGAGGTGCATTTATAGTCTTTGGCTTGTGGGCTTGGTGGCCCCATAGAAGGATACCCACTTCGATGCATAGTGAGGTAATGAAGCGGGCGTATGGGAGATAAGTTTTCTCGATGCCATCATATGCCGTGGTGGTAATATCATCAAAATATATATGAGTGAGGCTTATATTATCCTCCATGTGGAACAAATAATAGAGGATAGTCACGTGCCATAGAAAGATGGTCGAGTCATTCTTTGGGGTGGTGGCGATGGAGAGCAAGCCCTGCACGCATTATACTGACATGACGGCTGATTATGACTACCTGAGTTTTGTGACCAGCTGGTTGATGTCATCATGTATCAATGACATGGAGAATATGCCTCTAACTGCAACGAGATCTGGGAGGGGTACCAGCGTACCAACGGCGTCGACCCATAGCACTTGGGGGAGGGGGGGCGACTACAGAAGCAAAGGAGGTTCCTTTCTAACATATTTCCATCCATTCTTATCAAATTCGGGTGCAACGAAGATAGACTGCTTTATGGTTAATCTTGAGGAGGCTCTCCGAAAAGATGTATGACTTCTCTTCTTATTTTCATATTTATGATTTTTAATTTTCTTCTTCTCATTTCTGATTTGTTTGATTTTGGTCATTTGGTTCTTTTGCAGACTATTCGCATATTGACAACCTGCTTACGAGACATTTGGGACTAGATAGTGTTAACGTTCATCTATGTGATGAAGTCGAACAGTTCCTACATAGTGCCACCGGCTACATCTGAGGAGAGATTCAGTTCTGGGAGTAGGGGGTCTACTACGCATCATCGGGGGAAGCATATTCGTTGGGGCACTTGATGTGAAGGTATTGTTAAGGTTTTATAGGTCTTAGGTTGTGTCCCAATTTATCTTTTATTTTTCCTTTTCGCCACTGCTAGGGATACTCTTCCTCAGAAGGTAAACAAAAACCATCTAATTATTTGGTTATTAAAAGATGATTTGTCAAGAGTTCTTTATCCCCGCAACGACCCTCTTGTGGTTACTATGATGGTGCATGAGAGGAGAGTAGCAAGAAATCTAGTCTATAAAAGCAACTCTATAGATGTATTGTTCCATAGTTACTTTATGAAGTTGAAGTTGAAAAACCAAACACTAGAGGCGTACCACATACCACTTATCAGTTTTTTAGGGGAGAAGGTGTACCCCTTGGGAACGATTGAACTAAAGGTTATCATCGGCACATGGCCTACCTACATAATAGAAATGATACATTTTTTTTATCCTTGACGATAATATCCAATCAACCTCCAACATTAACTTTGGCGGGGTCAGATTGAAAATGTTCAAAGTCGCACCTTCCACTATTCACCAAGGCCTAAAATTCCCAATAAACAATGGGGTTGGTGCTGTAAAAGGAAACCAAGTGGAAGCTCATGAATGCTATTAAACGTCGGCCTTAAAATAAGAATGGAAAAACTGATCGGAACATATTATATTGAGATGGATCCTCCTACAGATGAAAATAACTTGGTCACATGTGAGGTCGTCGAGCAAATTAAACCAGTGATTCTGGATGATGAACATGACGGCGCAGATCAGTTTGTCACTAAACCCAATCTTTAAGAAACACTTGGTAAATTTTTTAGATAGAGAAAGGGTTTATTCATCTAAAGTCATGAGGACATGCTTGGTATAGATCCATTATTCATTTACCACGTGCTCAATATTGTAAAAAACACAAAGCTCGTCATACAGACGTGCCAAGTGTTCAGACGAGAGTAAAATTTGGCCATTTAAGAAGATGATGATAAATTAGTAAAGGAAGACTTCATTAAGGATACCAGGTACCCAGAGTTTCTCTCAAATGTGGCCATGGTAAAAAGAAGAACAACTAGCGGCACTTGTTCATCGATGTTATCGACCTCATCAAAGCTTGTCCCAAAGATCATTATCCTCTATCCAGAATTCATCAGTTGGTCGATGCCACTGCTGAGCATAACTTACTAAGATTTATGGATGATTATTCAAGGTATAATTAGATCAAGATTAAGCCGAAAGGTAGGGATAATAACTCATTCATCACCATTCGAGGAACATATTGCTACAACGTGATGCCCTTCGAACTAAAAAATGATGGAGCTACTTATCATAGGCTAGTGAAAAAAGTCTTTGGAGAGAAACCTGGGAAAACTATGGAGGTATAAATAGATAACATGCTAACAAAGTGTAAGAAGGCATCCAATCTCACTAATACCTCAGAAGGACATTTGACCAACTAGATAAGTATCAGATGAAACTGAATCCATTACAATGTGTCTTCAGAGTTACGGAAGGAAAGTTCTTTGACTTTATAGTCAATCAGAGGGTCATAAAGTCCAACCCTGACAATATTCAAGAGACGATTGACATGCATCCACCTACGAGTAAAAGAGAAATCCAGAGATTGACATGATGAGTAGCCATACTGAACAGGTTCGTGTTAAAATTCACCGACAAATGTCTTCCATTCTTCAAAGTACTCAGAAACACCTTTGAGTGGACCGAATAATGTGATAATTCTTTTTTAGAACTAAAGAAGTACCTAGGGTTAGCGCCTCCACTACCAAGGACAATTCTAAGTGAAAATATTTACTTATATTTAGCCATATCAGAATTTGCTGTTAGCTGGGCATTGGTTTGATAAGAAGATAAAATTCAAAAGATCGTATACTGCTCTAGAAAGGCAAATTGTGGAGCTGAAATTTGGCACCTTAGGCTAGAGAAGTTAGTGTTACTTTGATTGAATCTTCTAAAAGAATAAAACCCTACTTTCAAGCTCATATAATTAGGGTATACACAGACCTTCCTCTATGATAAGCCATTCATAAGCCTAAGAAATTTAGCAGACTAATGGATTTGGTTATGGAACTAGGAGAGTATGACATTACATATCATCCTTGAATGGAAATTAAGGGTTAGGCCATAACAGACTTTATGGAAGAATCTACTTATAAGGAGAAAAGAGTCGAGTAGACTTCTTAGGAAGAGAAAATAGTGGTAAAAACATCCAAGCATATTTTTACGAAAGATAGTTCAACACTCAAAGTAGTCGAGCAGACTTTTACACAAGATAGCTTAGTAATCAATGTAATTGATCATACTTCTACTGAAGAGAGCTTAATGGTAAAATCATACAAGAAAAAGTCAATAAAAAAGTTAGCCGATCATATCGAAGACAGACCAGAGTCACTGGCTCGGTAAGATATAAGAACTCGTAAGGCAAAGAAAATGAAAAAGTTATTCAAAATGGATTTTTAGTTGAAGGAAGTTTCGAAAAAGAACTAATAGTTGTTTATAGATGGTTCATCATGTGCTAGCGGTAGTGGAGCAGGTTTGGTCATCAATACGTATGATAATGTAGACATCAAGTTTGCCCTCAGACTTAACTTTGAAACCTAAAAAAATGAGGTAAAGTATGAAACATTCATAATAGGATTGGGATTAGAATCATCATTGTGAGTCGAGTAGTTATCCATGGATAGTGATTCTCAACTGGTCGTAAATTAAATTCCTAAAATTTACGAGGCTAGAGAAGAATCGATGTTGAAATACCTGGCCAAATTGAAACATTACTATCGAGGTTCTCTACTGTACATACGGTGAGAATCCTAAGGGATAAAAATTCCCTAGGAGATGTACTTACTCATTTAGTATCAACAGTAAGAGCTGAAATTAGGAGAACAGTCCCAGTGGAAATCATATCGTAATGCAGCACAAAAGAAAAACATGTCCTTTTTAGGGGGTTAAACATTGGACCATCTTAGATGGACCCTATCTACGCATACGTGGGGATCGATACCGTACTAGGAGATCCAAAGGAAGTAATGAGACTTTGCTACAAAGTAACAAGATATGTTCTTAAAGGAGGAGTTCTATTTATGAAAGAATTTGTTATATCACTAATCAGATGAGTTCATCCTACTGAGGTCAATGCTTATAAAACAAGTACTCTAAAGATCGTGTGGATCCCATTTGGCAGGTCATTCATTTGTAAAGCGGGTACCACCTAAGGATATTACTAGCCCACTATGAAGGATGATTATACTAGTTATGTAAAAAATGTGATACTTGACAAAGGTACATTATGATATATAAGAGATCTGGAGTTGCACTAACACCGATATATTCTCCTTAGCTTTCACCAATATGGGGAATTGATCTGGTTGTCCCACTGTCGAAGACAATGAGCATATTTAAATACCTTGTTATAACAGTCTATTATTTCACCAAGTGGGTAGAAGTTGATCCATTAATCGAAATGTCATACTAGAAGGTCTTCCCCTTCATTTGGAAGAATATCATCTACAGATATGGGAATCCCTACGCTTTCATCGCCAACATGGAATGTAATTTGAAATTTTTTAAGAGTATTATATTCAGTCGGGGATTAAGAAGTTACACTCTAAAAGAACTCACCTCAGTTCAATAAGCAGGTAGAAATCACAAATAAAACCCTGTTGGATGGAATGAAAAGAAGATTGAATGGTGCAAGGGAAATTGAATCAACGGGTTATATAATGTACTTTGGGTATACAAAACAACATCGAGAATCATGATGGGAAAAACTCCCTTTATATTAGCATATAACACAGAGGCGTTAGCACCTACTAATGTCATCTTACCCAATCACTGGGTACTAAACTTCGACTTTCCCAAGAGAGACCTAATGAGAAGAATCGATCCGGACTTGTTAGAGGAAGTTAGGGAACATGCAATAGTATGGGTCACAGCCTATCAACAGAAGACTACTCGATCCTATAATAAAAGGGTAAACCTGAGCATTTTAAAGGAAGGATATTACGTGCTGAAAAAGATCATCCAAAAAGTTAATAAGCTGGAACCGAATTAGCATAGCCGTATTGAATATCTGCAATCGTGTGACCTGGAGCTTATAGAGTCTAGACCTTAGAAGGTGAAAAGTTTAAGAACCCGTGAAATGCAAAACATCTAAGGAAATACTATAGGTAATGATTACAAGCCTATAAGAGAAGAAAATCAATCATATAGATAGTTTTTCATCCATTTTGTAATCAATTTTCAATGACTAATGAGAATTCGAGATTCTTCCTCTACATACGATGGCATTTTAACTATTGTTCGTTGTTCACTACTTAGCTCATCGACAAAAGAGATGTACAAAAATCTCAGGCCGAAGATATCTAAAAGTCAAACATAAAAATAAGTAATCAAGCACATTTCATGAATGCCTCGTCTTAGACAAGTTATGATCAAGAAGTTTAGTTAAGATTGGAAAATCTGGTACAGTCACATAGATCACTATCGCAAGGATATATTCCATTACATTTAGCCAAATTTGGAAAATCTAGTGTAGTCAAATGGTCAATAAGATTCTACCATAACTGAGTAATGCAAGGAGGGATCCTAGTACATTTGGTCGACTCTTGAAACTAATGTTGACACATGGTCAAGATAACAAGATACGTCCATATGACTAGTAAGCTAGCATGAGCAATGGTATATCCTAAGTCAGGATAACTCGAGTTCATCCAAAATTGGTAGCTAGTAAGGCAGATCAGGTCGACAAGAATCAACCACATGATCATAAGAATAAACTGCTGGCAGGCTTATTTAAACAATAAATAACTAGTAAGTCGACATAGCAGGTAGACAAGATCCCACCATGAGACCATAAGGCTAGAACTAACTGGGAGGTCAAAAAGATCTCACAACATTTACTTATAAAAAATATTTTTTCACAGACACTTACCTACAAGTGGTGGAATAAAATTAAGTTGAGCAAAATAAAACAAACAACATACGTAAATAAATATTTCTCAAAAAGCTTCATAAAAAGGAAAATCAAGTAACAGGAGCATTTTCGAAACCGTGGGTGACCTAAGGAATGTTGATAGTAGCAACGTCACTCATATTAGTGTCATGAATTACCTCATCACCAGGTTCCTCACCCTGAGCAACGGGCTTGTCCAGTTCTATCAGCATTTCAGTGGCTATAGTTGTATCCTCGTCGTCGTCACCCTCTCACTTATTGACCACCTCCGTTATGTGAGGATAATGCTTTATGATCCTCTTTTTCAGGTCATTATAACCTTCAATAAAGAAGGAAAATATTTTGAGGTTATACTAGGTATAAGATTTGAATGTTTTAACAACATTCCCCTCTACTTGGGCAGGAGATTCATTGGCTTTAGAAAGAGCATCAATGGCCTTTTTTAGGGCCTCATTAAAACTCTGCCGCTTCACAGCATTATTAGAAACTTAGTCTTTTAATTATGATCACCTCCTTAGATGAGCTCAGTGCCTTTGCCTTATCAAAGAGGTGATTATCCCTCTCCTTGAGTTCATTATACTTCTTCTTCCGATCATTCAATTCTCCCTGAAGCATATTGATTGGAATCTCTTTACTCCTCATATGTAACTTGGTTAGCTATAGCCTTCTCGCGAAGAACAATGCCAACCATGGTACTCTAGAAATGGATATAGTGAACTCGACAAATAATATGGCGAAATCATGAGGCAAATAAAAATACAACATATGAAGAACTTAACATATAATCCCTATGTCGAAGGATCCCCCATGGGGTGTCAGCATTAAAATCCCCGAGGAACTTAAACTTAGGGTTGTGACCAGAATATTCGAGAACATCCAGAATATTTGCCATGTGTTAGGGTATCATTATTACTCCTTTACCATGGGGTAAAGGGGAGAAATATCCACCTTTTTGAATAGCCTCCAAAAAGGTCGCCCCTTAATATCCACACATTTAAAGGCCTTTTTACACCAGTGGGAGGACAATTATATGTGGCAACAACATTTTCCTTTCCTTTACCCTTGGCAGTGGCATCATTTTTCTTCTAGATTCATTCTCGATTCTCTTTTGGGATTCACCATCCGCTTTCTTTTTGGTCAGCCTCGGCCTGCTTCTTGGCCTCATTATCATCTTTCTCTTGGGCTCTGCCTCAATATTTATATTATGAGCAGTGGTGAGAGAATCCCGATCAATTGGTAACTGAGCCATACCCCAGTAAGGCTCAACACAAAAGTTTAAAGAATTAGGAGCAGAAGCTATGCCAAAACACATCAATTGGAAAATCAAAACGACAAGGTAAAGATGAGATAATAAAAGTAAAAAAGTCGCATACCTTCGTTGACCAACTACTTAGCTCTCCCTCTTTGCTCGATGAAAAAATTTCCCTCAACCACCAATGTGTCCGCTCGATGCAAACATCTCCAGGAGGAATATAATATCCATGCTCTATAAACTTGTTTAGTGACAAAAGTTTCTCAAACTCATTAGGATTTGGTGTGAACTTGTCCAAAACTAATCGTTTTATTGCTTATGGCAGTTTGGGAGCTCTTTTCTCTACAGAAAGGTAAGAAAAGAACAAAGTGTGAGTGCAAAATAAGTCTAAAGAAAATTAGAAATCATAAATGGAAAAATTTACACCAATACGATTTGGGGTACACTGATCATGACGGACACTTTAGGATCAGTTCATCTCATTTGAATGAAACTCCCAATCGCCTTTCATGTATACAAATTGATTTTTCCATCTATGGTTGCTCATCTGAATAACTTTGCCTATTTTTAGGTCGAACTTATGAGGAGCAAAGTAGTAGCATTCATTGGCTCTATCATTATCTTTCATGAAATATATAAATCTGAAGATATCCTCAATAAAGTCAAAACCAGTTTGAGCTTGCCAATAGACCATTGACCATAAAATGGACTTATAAGCAATTGGTGGAAGTTGGGTCAGAGCCACTCCTAATACGGTGGATAGGCTGGCAGACTCCAACTTGAAGAGCCGAAATAAGAAAGTATATATCATCAACGTTAGGCCGATCATAAACTCTCTCATCTGAATTAGGCAATCTTAATAAGATACTAATAAGGATCTCATACTTATCTCTCATCTCTTCTAGTTCATCCTCAGTGATGTCGTAGCCATGATTTCAAGCATTGATGTTGGTTATGTCCTAAGAACCATAGCTCCTAGAGGTGCTCTCCTTGGTGAGAGGTACAACCACAGAAGAGGTAAAATCCTTAGGTTTCTCAGGCATAACTCTCTCCAGTGAGGCATTCAAATCAATAATGGATATATTAAAAATTGTGTTTACGAATTTTTCACCACCCTTGGGGTGGTCCACTTTAGCACCGTCTGTAGGTTCTTTGAACTTAAGGGAATAATTCTCCATAATCGGGTGCTATGATATAGAACCAGCAAAGGAAGCTACTTGGGGAGTATATCTGGGGTGACCAGGTTCATCCTCAGGATGAATGACCTGGAGAGGATTTGGAAACCTTCTAGCAATAATACCGGGACAAGGCTGCTTCAACTAAATCAAATGATGCATCCATATTTGGACCCAAGGCTCGTAACTTATAGAGGGGAAACTATGCGTTTTAAAGTCTTACTCTTAAACGAGAAAATAAATTTGGGAAAGAAAGATAATGTAATACCCCGTATTTTTACTGATTTTAATTTTAAGATTAATTGAATTAATTGGGAAATTAATTGGTAATTAATATGGATTTAAATACTAGCGAGACGAGAGTTAGTATTTTATTATGATAATTATGTTGAATATTACTGAGTGAATATAGTAATATATGATTATGAAATTATTAAAATTGTCACGTGTAGAAAATATAGCAGTTTTGGAAATTAAGTTAGGACGCGCGTGTCAGTCGTGTCGGAACTAATTTAATGGATTATATAGTAATTTATTTTTATATCATCATTATGGTCAATTTGAGTGCGCCAACGTGTCCATAACTATCGAGATAGTTAAAAAAGTCTATCCGGGGGTTTAGCTTGGGTCTCGGGGTAGTTTTAAGCCAAAACCGATAATTCGGGAGGGTATTTTAGTCATTTTACTATTTGATGAATAGTGACCTACGAAAATTAAGATTATTATATTATCCAACCCTTAGGGTAATTAGGTTTATTGGCTGCTACAAACTTGCGAGAGATAAGTAGAGAGAAAGGAAGGGTTCCCAAGGGTTGCTAGGGCCAAACAACCACCTTGCACCACCACCGCCGCCGGATTTGTGACCAAAAAGTGAACATCACCTCCATAACATCTTCCTCAAAGGATCAAAACTTCTAATTCCAGGCAAGTGATTTAACTTGCAATAATTCAGTGTATATATTATCCATGATAATTTTGAATTGGAGAAAAACTTTAAAAAAATGATGAATTAATGGATTTGGAGATTTAAATCTTAATCTTGGTAGGTTTTGCATGTATATTAACTTCTAGAAAAATAGTAGACACGAAGACATGATCCATGTGTAGATAATTACGAATTCATGTTGAGATATATGATGATTCTTGAAGAAAATAGAATAAATAGGGTTTTTTTGAAATATACATGATTTGATCCAAGAAATTGACAACCCATAATGATTTAATGATTCTAAGACGTTAGAATTTATGTGTTTATGTTGGTATAACGTTTGGTATAAATATTTGGGAGTTTGGGACATTTTAATAGAGCATTTGAGGGTTAAAATTGATGAAATCGGTAGGCTAATATATGCAGAAACTGTAGGCCAATATCTGATGGATGGATCGATTGATCGACTCAAGAATGTCGATCGATCGACCCTTTCCTTCGATCAATATACTCCTCCTGAATCTGTGTTATATTTTCCTTTTAAGGTTTAGCCAATACCGACTTTTAAGAATTATTGGAATGGACTATTTGAATTTATTGGGACTTAGGGAAGGTCAGTAGGGATGTATTTGAGGCCCAAAAAATATTAGTTTGGTTTGGGATTAAATGATAAACTTACGAGTGTCCTACGAGAGTGGTACGGTTGGAAATTATGGAAATTTGAATTTAATTTGGATAAACAATAACTTAAGGTTAGAGACAGTAGTAGGGAGACTCTAATTTACTGAATAACCTTAGAGATAAGTGGGAGACTAGTAACCTTTTGGGGATAGGTTTAAGTAGTCGGATTCATACGACTGCACTAAACATATTACGTAAAATAATTGGGATGAAATTATACTACGTATGAGACTTGTAATATATGATAAGAGTATACTTATATTGAAATGATGATTATTTAGGTTGTGTGATTACCTAATATATGGATTATTATGTGTATGACATACCTACCATACTTGCTATCATGGGAGGTTGTAGGAAGAGGACAATCTTATATTGTGTGCCTTTGGGGGGATGTAGATTTGGTACCTCAAGAACATAGGACTGTGAAGACTTATTTGTGAGTTTATAATTCATTTGACCATGGGAGCATAGGTATGTGTTTGACCCATGGGTATGAGAACTATGTTCGCCTCCAATATGTATGATTTGTATTGATACGATTCCTAAATGATTCGAAACTTGTGATCCTCATGTACGTGATGTATCGGGATTCGATAGCAGAGTATGCGTGTACCGCGTCTTAGCCTAGGGGTACCATATGTGTATATATGTACTGAGTGTGATATAAATATATACTTGTGATTATTCACTATTGCTTAGTAAATGAGAATGGCTAAGATAATTAAATGACTTAAAGATGTGGGAATTTAAATAATACATGAGATAATGGATTCAAATGACGAGTCTTTGAAATATAAGTATGTCTTAATTGAGTAATACGGGTGGATCCATGTAGTAATCCCTTTTGTCGGATTTAATATAGACTAGTTAGTTAGTAGCATAACTAGGATGGGTTAACGACATACGTTAGGCGTGCACAATAGTTGAGGGGTGAGAATCTCAAGTGAGGGCATGTGACTAACATGTATATAATATTTACTATTTAATGGAATTAAACACTTACTGTTTTTAAAATGTTTTCACCTTGGGCTCTGACCCGTTTGCTTCCAAATCTATTTTGTTTTTGTAAAAACCTTTTAGGTGGCCAACCACAGGGACACCAAGCATAGGAGCTCCATTCTGTTGACGTGTTGTAGCTGCTATGGAAGTTACAGGATCTCGGTATTAGACGCATCCACATCTATCCTTCCTTCCTTCGAAGTTAGTCATAACAGTTAGGGCATGTTGCCCATTCTTATTCAGAAATAACAGTTTCAGACTTTCATTTATTTAAGATGTTGGATTTATTTATTCAGACTTTTATATTGGGATTTTTTGGAATTGAGACTATATTTGGAGTGTTACTCCAGACTCTGTTGTTTATTTCTATTTATTATTCCTATAAGATTGTTTATGTGAATGTTGAATGGATGGTTTTTCGTTACTTAGGTGTAAGTTAATTTAAATAATTAAATTTTGCATCTCACTTTTTAAATATTAGGTGGATAGTAACTAGTTAAATGTTTTTCGATAGTTATGCTAAGACTGAAGCAACTTGATATTCTATATTAATTTAATAAATGAGTAGCTACCCGATATTTAATTAGACGAGGTGTCAAATATAAGAAATCCTAAAAAGCATAAAAATTCCTAAAATACCAAAAACCTAGGCCATCGAACTCAATGGCCACTTAAGACGTTTAAACTCTGATCAGAGGTTAAATGCAATAACCACCTTCAATAATAACAACAATAAATCGCAGCTATAATTGAAGAAACTACAGAAAAATTAAGGAGAAAACCCTAAGAAAGCTACAGATGAGCAAATGGCGTACATGGAATAGTAAAATTGTGAAAGATGACTCAGAACATTCGATGGAAAGGTTTTCGCAGTTGAACCTAGTCGAAAATGGAAGACTTTTTCTCTATATATAACACAATCGTGAAAGGTAAACGAGTTTGAAAAGTTTTAAATGATTTGAAAATCATGCTTTTATACTTTTTAGGAAGTAATCATTACCTTTATTAAAGATAAATGATGCCATGCCTGGGAAAAGCAAACTGACGCTTGGGAATAGAGCACGCACTATTGATGTTAAAAATTAGACTATCTCTAATTTGTTTAATCACAGATAAAAATATATAAGACAAGAGATTTTAAAGTGGTTCAGCCTTGAACGAATGGCCTACATCCACTGTTTTTGTTATTATTGACTGTTTGGGAATTCTCGAAGTATGATTATCCTCCAGAAATTCCGGTCCCTTACAATGAGGATGATACAATGTATTTATAGCCTTGAGGTTGTACATGTGAATGAGTAATACATAGCTGTTCAACAAGCGTATACATCCGTATGATAATAATCAGCATTTAATGCGCATTTAATCCTCTTAATTGTCTGATAATTAATGCTCTGATCGAGGTGCAGCTCGGACCGCCTAAGCTGCTCGGACCGCCTAAGTATCTCGGTATCCATGAGTTGCTCGGTGCAGTAAAGTTCCTCGGTGAGCACCTACTGCTCGGAGTATCTGAGTTGGTCGGGGAAAATGAGTTCCTCGAAGTCAAGGTGTTGTTCAGATGTGTTTTTTATTGTCATGCAGATTGCCATGTGTCTCCACTTAATTGAGCCATGTCAGAAGACTAAATTTGGTATCAATAGAAGCCCCCAATGTTTCAAAGTTCGAGATTGAGGAGTGTGGAACATTCTTCTCGAAATATGGCGGGATTAAATGGTCATCCTGGATTTTAGGAGTGTTTTCTTTGCATTTATTTTTCTTTTCGAATTCATAGAATCAGACTTTTTGAATTTTTCTAAATGCTTCAATATCCGCGCCCTTCTTGTTCTTTTAGCCGTCTGTAGCGTAAACGTCTCCCTTTATAATCATTATTTTCACCTTTTCCCAAGGTAAGGTATTTAAGCGTTGCAGAAAATCATATCGTCTTTTACTTTTTCAACTCTGTATCTTTGAGTTTTCCATCTTCTCTCTCTCTTATGCGTTCATCCCTTTCATTGTTCGTTGTCAACAGATCCATACTTTTCCTGTAAGATCTTCTTCCTTCTCTTTTATTTCCTTTATTCATCATGGTTTACCTTGTTGAATCGCTTGATAAGTTTCGTTCTGATTTCTCTATTCCTTCATGGGTTATTCTGGAGGAACTTTCTGAACCTTCAGATTATTTCTATTTGGCTGAGGGACATTGGTTCCCCAGTCTCTTTGTTGCTGAATGTGGCTTTTCTTTTCCCCCAAACCCTTTGTGTCTGGAATTCTGTCAATATTTTGACGTGGTTCCTGCAAAAATAGCCCCCAATACATGGAGAATAGTTAACGGAGTTCATAGATTAAATCAGATTCATGGAACTCGCTTAGGAATTCCAGAAATCATGTTTTGTTATAGATGGGGTGTCAGTGACAATACTTTTTACTTAAAAACTAGGTTTTTAAATAGAGCTTTAGTGGTCAATCTCCCAGATGCCAATAGGGATTATTTTGAGCATGGTGTTGTTATAAAAAATTGGCAACATTATCCACTAACTGGAAATGATGTGTATCAGGGTCCCAGATGCCCTCCCTATGGCAATGGGATAGGTTGTTTTTAGTTTACTTTATTTTTGAATTTATGCTTTCTTTATGTTTGATAAAATGTGTCACTGATATTTTAATTTTCATTTATTTGCAGTTGACAGCAAAAGAAGGTCTCCAAAAGAGACAGAAGTTAACTTAAAACATCTGAAACTTATTTGGGGTTTGCATGAACGTGTTGCCGACGAGCATATCAGATTAGTTTCATAGTTGCTGCAGTATAAGAGTTACACCTCGTCTTTTACTGCTCATCCGGTGATAAGTGACGTAGAACCGGTACCGGCTTCTTCAAGTTCTTCACCTGAGTAACATATTCCTCTGAGTGAAAGAATGAAGAGAAGAAGAGATCCTTCCCTCTTCGAGAAACCTGCCTCTATTGTTGGAGAGGCAAAGAAAAGAAAACATGATGTCCCAGAAGAAGGGACAAGAAAAATCGATGCACCTCCTCCAGCTGCTCCTGTGAAGGTTGCCGAGAAGCCCCCAGTGGCTCCGAGCAAGGTCGCTGCTCCAAGCGAGGTTATAGTCATATCCCCGACTAAGACTACATCCTTGGTCGAGACCGTTGATGCTCCTTTGAGGAGGCTGAAGAAAAGCTCCTCGGTCAATTTGGCTGAATCCATCGCTCAGCCCCCGACTACTAGAAGTGGTGTTCCCACTTTTGTTGCCCCGAGCTCTGCCATGAGCTCGGTGAAGTCTTGGATCATTCCTGAGATCCAAGGTATTAAAGAAAATCTTTCTCGGGATATGGTTATCACATTAGCTGCTCGTTATATTGCTTGTGTAAGTATTATTGTCCTAAACTTTCATTTTTCCCTTGTTATATCTGTGCACTGACTTGCTATTATTTTCTTCCCAGTTGGTGACCTGTTTTAATACAATTTTAAAAAAGGATAAAGCTATTAAAGCTTCAAGCTCCTCGTCAGGTGTAGAGGAAGCTTTGGTGGGTCTGACGCAGTCTCTGAAGGATTCTCATCAGAAGTATGATGATGATAAAGCTACTTGGGAGAAGAAGCTTAATTCCATCGAACAGGAGAAGGATCATGTTGTTGAGGTTTCCAAGGGGTTGGAGAAAAAAATAAAAGACTTGGAGGAGAAGAATAAAGAGCTCAAAGGGAAGATCCAAAATGCTGGGGAGCTTGAAAGTAAGCTCAAAGCTGCCGAGGAAGAGTTGGGCCAACTTCGTGTAATAGGTCGTCAAAAGGAGGAAGTGGAGAATAAATTGAAGGCTACCGAGGAACTTATATCCGAGAAGCTTTCCTCGGAGAAGGTGAAAAGAAAGTTAGCTGTGAAAAAGTCCTTCAGTGCTGGATGGGATAAGGGGTGGAATAAGGGTCTGGCTGCCATGATGTCACAAGTAGAATATGGTAGCCACAAATACTTTAGGGATGGCTGGGTCGCTGCTCTGCAAGAGATGAAGGTTGATGAAAATTCTGACCTATTTCAGCGACACATCCCTGGCCCCCCTCCAACTCCTGAAGAAGAAGAAGAGGACGAAGTTGCCTCTGAGGAATCCTCCATGGTGATGGGAGATCAAATTTCTCATCCCACAGTTGTCCAGTCTTCCTGCGAGCAACTTCAAGCATCCATTATTTCAATCGAGCAGCTTCCAGCACCCCCCGAGCTACCATCTGTGCCATCCGAGCAACCTACCTCCTCGTCCCAGCCTCCCGAGAAAGTTTTGGGAGACAAGGAAAAGGTGTAGAGTTGTTCGGTTTTTTCCCTTTCTGTTTATTTTTGTCAATTGTAATTCTGAACTATGTACCTCTCTTTTATGATATAATAAAATTTGAAGTTTTACCTATTCATACTGTTGTTTCTCTTCCTCTTGCTCCTTATTGATTCTTGCTCTTTCTTCTTTTTACTAGTTTATGGCCAGGATGGAATTGTTATCTGCTTATGATACAAAATTGATGAAACAGTGCAATGAATATTTCAAGGCTGGCCATGCAGATTTGACTGATGCTCAAATAGTTGATATACTTGGTCCAAATGCTTCAGAACGAGCAGTTGAAGCCTACCAGTATTTGAAGTGCCTGCTCGATCGTGCAGTGGCTAACAATGTAGCGTATTATGACATGATTGAAGACCTCTAGGGCACTCTTAAAGAGCTTCAACAATAATATAAGGAATCTACAGCCCTTTTGCACGAAGGATACGAGAAGAAGTATCAGCAACTGAATGCTGATAAGGGATACAATAAATTGTTTACTGCTTATGAAGTGAGGGAGAGAACTTTGAAAACCGAGGTCGAGGATCACAGGAAGATAGCTGAGTTGTTAGAGCAGGAAAACAATAACTTGCAAAGAGAAGTATCTCAATTGAAATCTGCTGCCTCTACCTCAAACGATTTGGTCCCTGTAAACGACGAGGGATTTTCTTTCTTGGAGGTTGAAAATGCCAACCTGAGGGATGAATTAGAAACCTTGAAGAGGATTGGGCCTTCTACCTCTACTCGGGGACGAGCAAGAGCTTCTCGGGGATGAGCAAGAGCTGTTCGGATTCCTGTCAAGGAACAAAGAACTCAATCGGCATTGGAGAATCAAGCAGTTCAGTTAGTTGCGAAGAATAAAGCTCTGGCAGAGATGTCCAAGAATATCAGGAATCTAGACGAGCAGCTCTCTGCACAGAAGTTTGCCTTGGAGAATAAAGAACTTTTTATAAAAAATCTTCACGAGCAGCTGGACAGGTTGACTTATCAATTCCACAAGCAACCTAGAGAATTCTGGATGGCTGGCTACAATGAGGCTCTCTACCATTTGGATGATCGGATCCAAAATGCGAATAATAAGGGTTACAAACAAGGGTGTTTGAATGCCTTGGGTGTACTGCAATTGGAATAGGGTCACTACTTGTGGGATTACCATAATCCTGGGTTGCTTGACCTGCCAGTGCCACCATTCAAACTCGACGTGAGCTAGATTCCTGTTCGGGCAATCCCTCAGTGTTTGATTTCTAAGTATCTTGGCGATTACAGTCTCCATTCCAATGTTGAGATATCTCGCCCCGAGCACCTACTCGATCGACCATCTGTGAAAAACATCAGGATGCTCAAAGACCTTAATTTCATTAACTCCCCTTATGCCTTCGACGATCCTCCTGCTGGTGCAGAACCTGTTTTAAAGGCAGAGGGGAAGAAACCAATAGAATAGGAATCTTGATGTAATAATTTATATGTATTTCATTCTCAATGTACTTTGTTTTGCATTTAATGAAAAACTTCTATTTTTCTTTGAAATCTTAATTGCCATTGTCTTGTAGATATTTTGTAAAACACTTTACATATGTGTATGTATATCTGTTAAAAAGATAACAATATTGTGTTATTTGCCGATCAACTAAAGCTGGTTAAAACTTATTGTTGACTATCTTGAATTTATGGTAATCATTTGATGATTAACCAAAATTTACAATATTTTGTTTCTCGACCAGCTTGGTGGTAATTTAAAATGTTACGAGTATAAAAAATTTTTCTTGATCACTTTTTAATTCTAAGCCATTAGCTGACTTTTATCTCATACTCGTGCTTTGTTTAATAAAAATGTTCCCGACCAACTGTAGTTGACCGCTTCTTATTCCCGACCAACCTGAGTTGGTGGATTTTTAGAAATATTTTTTCTTCCTGACCAACCTTAGTTGGTATTTCTGGGAAATATTTTTTATTCCCGACCAACCTTAGTTGGTGGATTTTCTTCCCAACCAACCGGAGTTGGCACTTTTGGGAAATATTTTTTATTCCCGACCAAACGGAGTTGGTGGATTTTCTTCCCAACCAACTGGAGTTGGCACTTTTGGGAAATATTTTTTATTCCCGACCAATCGGAGTTGGTGGATTTTCTTCCCAACCAACCGGAGTTGGCACTTTTGGGAAATATTTTTTATTCCCGACCAACCTTAGTTGGTGGATTTTCTTCCCAACCAACCGGAGTTGGCACTTTTGGGAAATATTTTTTATTCCCGACCAACCGGAGTTGGTGGATTTTCTTCCCAACCAACCGGAGTTGGCACTTTTGGGAAATATTTTTTATTCCCGACCAACCGGAGTTGGTGGATTTTCTTCCCAACCAACCGGAGTTGGCACTTTTGGGAAATATTTTTTATTCCCAACGAACCGGAGTTGGTGGATTTTCTTCCCAACCAACCGGAGTTGGCACTTTTGGGAAATATTTTTTATTCCCGACGAACCGGAGTTGGTGGATTTTCTTCCCAACCAACCGGAGTTGGCACTTTTGGGAAATATTTTTTATTCCCGACCAACCGGAGTTGGTGGATTTTGTTGAGTAGTGTGTAGCACTAGTATTCCGCGAAAAACTTTAATAAAAGGAGAGAATTGGGTAGAATATTCACATTTTATTTATACTGATGAAACTGCATTACATGAGAGTTTACATTACTCATAATATTTGCGCATGTGTTCTGCATTCCATGCATTCTTAAACTCCTCCCCCTCTAAAGTTTCTATTCTATAGGTTCCTGGTCGAACAACTTCTGTAACTCGGTAAGGTCCATGCCAGTTCTCTTCCAGTTTGTTGTGATTTTGAATCACTTTCTTTAGCACATAGTCTCCTTCTTTCAGGTCGCACTTCTTCACTCTCTTGTTGTAGAACAAAGCTGTTCGTTGCTGATAAGCAGCATTCCTGATAGCTGCTTCTTCTCTAACTTCTTTGACTATGTCCAAATCTAACCTTCTCATTAAATCGCTGACAAGGGAATTGAAATTCAGTACTTTGTGTGTTGGAAGACCCAAATCGACAGGTATAACAGCTTCACTTCCAAATGCCAGCATATATGGAGATTCTCCAGTTGCTGCTCGGGGGGTAGTACGATAAGCCCATAGTACTAAATGTAGCTCGTTGATCCAGTTTGCTTTCACGTCATTCAGTCTTTTCTTCAAGCCATTTAGCAGTGTTCTGTTTATCACCTCAGTTTGTCCATTGCTTTGGGGATGGCCTGGTGCTGAGTGGATTTTCAAGATATTTGACTGATGACAATAGGCAGCGAACTCCTCGTTGTCAAATTATGTTCCATGGTCGGTGATGAATGTGTGGGGAAGACCATATCTACAAATGATATTTTTCCAGATAAATTGGTACACCTTTTCGTATGTCATGTTGACAAGAGGCTCGACCTCTACCCACTTAGTAAAATAATCCACTACGACGACGAGATATTTAAATCTTCCTCTAGTCGTTGGAAGTGGCCCGACCAAGTCAATTCCCCACATAGCAAATGGCCAAGGGGAAGTAATGGGTGTCAACAATGCTTGGGGAGTTCTTCAGATGGAGGAGAAGCGCTGACACTTGTCACATTTCTTGGCATAGGCTATACAATCAGCCCTCATCGTTGGCCAGTAGTATCCTTGTGTCATTATTCTTTGCAGAAGTGTCCGACTTGCTATATGGGCTCCACAAGACCCTTCATGGACTTCTTCAATCAAATCCTTCACCTCGGAGGGATGTACACACCTCTGCAAGCCAGCTATGATTCCTCGTCTGTATAGAATACCATTAGTTAGTACATAACGAGCAGCTTTAAACTTTAATTTCTTGGCTGCGAGTTTGTCAATCGGTAATTCTCCCTCCTCGATATATGCCCTGATGGGATCCATCCAAGATGGCCCTAAATCAAGGGTAATAATATTCATCGTCAGATCTTCATCTATGCTCCGACCATCTATAACTTCAATTAGGATTATTCTTCGTAGCTCGGTACGAGTAGCCGATGCTAATCGAGCTAAAGCGTCTGCTCTTGCATTCTCCATTCTTGGTATTCTGACCAGTTGAACAGTAATAAATTTCGATACCAATTCCATTGCCTTTGCATGGTACTTAATCATTAATTCTCCTTTTACTGCATATACACCAAGCATTTGGTTTACAATCAACTATGAGTCACTGCACACGATTACCTGTTCTTCCTTTATGGTTTTTGCCAGACTAAGACCTACAATCATCGCTTCATATTCGGCCTCATTATTAGAAGCTTGAAATTGAAAGCGCAGAGCATATTCTATATTGATCTCGTCTTGACTTTTTAATACAATCCCGGCTCCACTACCTGAGGTGCACGATGAGCCATCCACATATAGGTTCCATATAGGTATCTCGTCCTCAAACTTCTTATTGGACAAAGTTCCTCAATGGAATATTATTGCTCCTTTATCTCCATTTCTACCACACTTCGCTGCTCGCCGACCTTCTCCTCTTGATCTCCGACCAACTTAAGTTGATCGGGGTTTAAATTTGATGATCCTGTAATATCTACAGGTTGGTCGGTGTTTAGCTTTTGCTCCATGGGGGTATCAGGATAAGTGAACTCTGCTATAAAATCTGCTACTGCTTGCCCTTTCAGTGATGATTTGGGATCATAAATTATATCATATTCACCGAGTTCTATTGCCCAATACATCAATCTCCTTGATTTTTCTAGTTTACGAAGAGCTTGCCTCAACGGCATATCGGTATATACGACTATGGTATGAGCCTGGAAATATGGCTTCATTCTTCTACTTGTTTCGATTAGCGCCAGTGCCAACTTTTCCAGCTTTGGATATCTGATCTCTGCTCCTCGGAAGGCCTTACTGGTGTAATAAATTAGTTTTTATACTCCATCCTCTACTCTTATTAATGCCGAGCTAACTGTATTTTCTAAAACTGCCAGATATAAGTACAATCTTTCTCCCATCATTAGCCTGGACAACAGTGGAGGTACTCCCAAATAAGAGTAGAGGAATATTTTTTCAATTCTTGAAAAGCTTTCTCGTAATCTTCATTCCATTCAAAAGTCTTTTGGAGCGTTTTGAAGAATGGGAGGCATCTATCAGTTGCTCTCGATACAAATCTGTTAAGTGCTGCTACTCGCCCTGTAAGACTTTGCACTTCTTTCTTCGTCGTTGGAGATTACAGCTCTAACAGAGCTTTAATCTTTTCACGGTTTGCTTCAATGCCTCTTTGATTGACAATATACCCGAGAAACATGCCTTCTCGTACTCCAAATATGTACTTGGTCAGGTTCAGCTTCATTTGATATTTATCTAATTGATCAAAGGTCTGGCCTAAGTCAACTAGATGGTCAGCAACTTTCTTACTCTTTGTCAGCATATCATCAACATAGACTTATATATTGCAACTGATTTGCTCAGCAAACACCTTGTTCATCAGCCGCTGATATGTCGCACCTGCATTTTTCAAACCAAAAGGCATAACATTATAATAATAAGTTCCCCTAGGGGTAATGAAAGAAGTACTCTCCCTGTCTTCAGGTTTCATTTTAATCTGGTTGTAACCAGAATAAGCATCCATGAAGCTCAGCAGCTCGTGTCCCGAGGTAGCATCCACTAGTTGATCAATTCGGGGCAAGGGAAAATGATCCTTTGGACATGCCTTGTTGAGGTTAGTGAAGTCTACACACATCCTCCATTTATTCTTCTTTTTTTTCACCATCACTAAATTTGCTAACCAGTCTGGATACTTAACATCTTCAATAAAGCAAGCTTTCTGGAGCTTCTCGACCTCCTCCTGTATAGCTTGGTTCTTCTCGGGGCTGAACACTTTTCTTCTTTGCTTCACTGGCTTGATTTCCTTATTCACATTGAGCTCGTGACATAAGAAATTTGGGTCTATTCCGGGCATATCTTCATGACTCCAAGCAAAAGTTTATTTTTTGCTTTTTAAGAAAACTATCAATTCCTGTTTTAATGAGGCATCTAACGACGAACCTATCTGAGTTGTTCGTTCAGGATGCTCATCGTCCAGAATGATGTTTTCAGCAGCTTCAACCACGTGACCTTTCACGAGTTGCGACTCGTCTCTAGGATCCAATGTTTTAATTTCTGCACCCTCATCCACCTGATAGGTAGTAGTCTTTTTCCTAGATTCTTCCAGTTCCTCCTGCTCGGCAGATGAATAGTAGCATTCCCGAGCTACTTTTTGATCACCCTTCACAACTCCTACTCTAAAATTTATTAGAAATTTTAGGCATTGATGTACCGTAGATGGCACTGCCTCGAACTTCTTCAATCATACCCTTCCCATGATGATATTGTAGGCTGATTGAACATTCTTACCATCATGAAGAAGCGTCCTCTTTCGGTTTGACAAGCAGGCCATGTACCAATAAATATATACAACTTGATCGTCCCAAGTGGAAAAACTTTCTCGCCAGCGAAACCGAGGAGAGGTCTGTGATAAGGCTCCAACTGAGACAACTTTAGATTTAGGCTTTCGAAGCACGAGTAGAACATAATATCAACCAAGCTACCATTATCAACCAGTACTCTCGAGATCATCAGTTCCTTCATTCTCATTTTGATCACCAATGGATCATCATGAGGATACATCACACCGACGAGGTCATTTTTTGAGAAACTGATGACTAGTTTTTCTTTGTTGACCTTCCTCGGGCGATCATTTTTAGCCAAATTTATTCGTTAGATATATGAACAGGCTTGAGCCTCATTGAGGTAAGCTTTTATTTCTGCAGTAAGGTCTCCACCTCCTGCATCTCCACCTGTAATAACATTACAATCAAAGGATCCAAAACGTATTAAAAATACCTCACGTTCTAGCTGCCTTGGTCTTTTGGGAAGATCAGGGTCGTCTTCTGGATCATCTTTATGGTCTCTTTTCTTGTTCTCCTCTGCTCGACGAGGAGATCTAGATCTCTCTCTTGCTCGGTCATTGTTTCTTCTTTCATTTTTGGGATCAACATACTTTGCCAGTTTTCCTCGTCTAATGAGTGCCTCGATCTCATTCTGAAGAGCTATACAATTTTTGGTTATGTGGCCATGATCCTTGTGGAACTCGTAATATTTGGCCTTATTCCTCTTGTCAGGGTTTGACTTCATTTTTTCCAGCCAATTTAACTCCTCGCTGTTCTTGATTTCTTCTAGAACATGGTTGATGTCTACCTTCAAAGGAGTATAATTCTCAAATTTCTTCAATACCTCCCATGATGGCTTTGTTTTTGAGTGCTTGTCACCACCATTGTTCTTATGCTCTTTCTTTTTGGACTTATCACCCTCCACCTTGGTTTCTTTGGAATACATATTCTTCTTTGCAGCAATAGCCTCCTCGGCATTCATGATCTTGGCCGCTTTTGCCATCAATTATGACATGGTTCTGGGTGGATCTTTAGCCAAAGTGTAATATAACTTGTTGGGCAATAGCCCACTCATCAGGGCAGTAATCGCCGTCTTTTCCTCGTAATCAATAACTTCGAGCTTCTCGTTATTAAAACGAGTTATATAATCCCTAGTGCTCTCCCCTGCCTTTTGTCTAACACTTAACAAGTGTGCTACTCATTTAACAGGTTTTGCTCCAAAATAGAAGTTTCCAATGAACATCTCGGCCAGTTGAAAGAAAGTTGAAATCTTACCCCGAGGAAGATTATTGTACCATATTTGAGCAGATCCTGTAAGAGTTCTCGAGAATGCCCTTCATCTCATCTCATCTGGCACAGCATAGATGTCGGCAGCAGCTTGGTATTGCTCGATATGAAGGACATGATCGATTTTTCCATCATATTTAGGAGTCACAACAGGTGCTTTGAACTTTGATGGTGTGGGAAAATCCACAATTATTTGGACAAAAGGTGTCCCTTGGATAAAAGTTCTTTGTAGAGGATTCTTGGCCTTGGCCATTTCCCCTAATCTATCCTCCAGCCTCTGAATAGAGCCTTTCCACGCATCATTTCCTTCCTCGGGCCTGTTGGTTCGAGCAACTGATCGCGTGGATGTGGCTTCTTGGGATCTATCTTATCGAGCAGCTGGTTGTGATTGGGCAGAACCCTCTCTTAAATCAAATGGTCGTCGAAAGTTTCTCGACACAGCCTTAGGAGGACTTTTATTCTTCCTAGGGCCCAATCGATCAAAAGGAGAGACCGTACTCAATCTTTCCAGTGCACTGGTCCTTTCCGGAGAGAGTGATGTGTTGTTCAGTATTTGTGGCTCGTATTGACGAAGTTCGACCCGGTTGATAAGAAAAATCTTCAGATTTATCAATGCGATATGAATCGCTTTGCCTAATGCATGAATAAAGTAAATAAGTATTTCTTTGACAACTTCGTTGTCCTGAATAGGTTGATGCTCCACCTTAAATAGTTTGCATGAGTTGTCGCATTGTTTCCTGAATGACTGTCTGGCCTTGAGCCAAACTGGCCATTATTACTGCCAGATCTTGGATATTTAGAGGAGCGGATGGATCTGGGGGATTCCCAGCATTTCAATTGCTGGATTCAGGATTGTCAGCCATTGATAATGAATTATTTTTGGTGAAAAATGAAAATTACAGTCGTTTCCCACAGACGGCACCAATCTGTTGATGTAAAAAATTAGACTATCTCAAATTTGTTTAATCACAGATAAAAATATATAAGACAAGAGATTTTAAAGTGGTTTAGCCTTGAACGAATGACCTACATCCACTGTTTGTGTTATTATTGACTGTTTGGGAATTCTCGAAGTATGATTATCCTCCACAAATTCCGGTCCCTTACAATGAGGATGATACAATGTATTTATAGCCTTGAGGCTGTACATGTGAATGAGTAATACATAGCTGTTCAACAAGCGTATACATCCGTATGATAATAATCAACATTTAATTCACATTTAATCCTCTTAATTGTCTGATAATTAATGCTCTGATCGAGGTGCAACTCGGACCGCCTAAGTATCTCGGTATCCATGAGTTGCTCGGTGCAGTAAAGTTCCTCGGTGAGCACCTACTGCTCGGAGTATCTGAGTTGGTCGGGGAAAATGAGTTCCTCGAAGTCAAGGTGTTGTTCAGATGTGTTTGTTATTGTCATGCAGATTGTCATGTGTCTCCACTTAATTGAGCCAGGTCAGCAGACTAAATTTGGTATCAACACGCACTGCCCTAGGCATGTATGCAATTATGAAACTAAAACCACCACGGATGATTGACACGTGGAAAATCCCCGACCAAATGTGTGAATTTTTATAAGTTATTTTGCTCATTTGAGGTCGAGCCGATGATTTTACCCAACTAAGAAAAACCTTATAGTTCGACAAAAACAACGACCTAATGACGTGTCAATCAACCTTTTACTCACTCAATCTGCTCAACACACACCCAACAGACGAAACATTTCAAAAAATTTGTTGCAACCTCCAATCATGAGCAAAGTCTTGGGGAATTTTGTTATACCACTAATATGGTATCATTACTAAACCAGTCAAAAGAGGACTACCAACAAGATTCCAAAAAATGCGGGCACGTGACCGAGGCGTCGAGGCCAAGCCTTAAGCCTTAGAGGCCTAAGCGGGTGTTAGGCGTAAAAATGTGTTTAGGCCTTTTTTAATATATTTTAACATTTTTAACATAACAAGACTATTAAAAATATTAAAATCATTCATACCTTAAAATATGTCTGAATATATGAAAACTAAAATACTATTTCTTTTAAAAAAATAAAAACGCTCATTTGTTTGGATGAGAGGCAAAGAGGTTTTGGATACCATTTGTCTTTTGATTATTTTGAACGAGATATTAGCCTTTTTTTTAAAGTCTTTAAAAGGCGATATCGTTTCATTAAAGCATTTTTGTTTTAAAAAAAAAGTGTGTCTTAAGCCTTTTACCAAGAATAAGGCGTAGAAGGCTTAAGGCAAGGCATTTCTCCCAAGCCTCAAGCCTAGGCGTTCCTTTTAGAACACTGCCTACCAGAATAAGGTCAGCTCATGTAATAATGAGATCAACTCAAACACTATCTTGGTCAGCCTAGGTAATTTGGTTGGCCCTAGTAATTAAGACAACATACTTAACTCCATCATTTGACAGAGTTAGCTCTGTCAAATAGCTCCATCACAGCAGGGATAAGTCAAGCAGTGGGATGTTGTCAACAGCGTACCCACATGTTAGAAAGTATAAACATTCCCTCATACCATGTGTGTCCATACTAACTTTACAGTTATTCTTCCACTACCATGTAAAGTAGGTACTTTGTTAATCTATAATGACAAGACCCCTAACACACTCCAGTGGAATGGTTGGAATAGTCCATAAACAAATATGATAACCTCCATATTTAAGGAAGTTGAAGTAAACAAGAAAGGATAACTAACTGAGATTACAAACTCTGACTCTACTAACCTATGGACATAGGCACCACCTTGGGCCAAACCACGTAAATATAGATTCAATCTTTTTCTCTCATCTCTCTATATTATATAGAGAGTCCTAGATACGTATTCCATTGATTTTCACCTCTTTATCTATTATCATTTATACTTATATGCTCTGGCTAACATCAAATCAGTATACCGGTTTTAGGCGATTACAGGAACTATATGTTGAAACCTTATAGAGATGTTCAAAATTTGACAAAATTATAGTAAAAGATTGAAGCTTTGAACAAGCAAGTCTGGCAAAGTGTTGGGGAATATAATTATTAGTGTCAAATCTTTAAAACTGAAGAACTTGATTCTAAAAGAATCTCAAAGATTTGAGTGTTTTAAACCATATTTTGGAACAAAAATGCAAGGCAATTTAGTTGAACTTGAGAAATCCAAAAAAAAAATTTCAAATATATTTAAAAAAATTCAAGTGTTTGAATCAATTACAAAACAACTAAATCAGATCTTAAGTGTTGGTAAGTCTGAACATGAAAATTTTGGTTTATGATTTGATGAAAATAAAAAAAAATGTTTCTAAAAGTAATGTTATCACATTTGTCAAAGCATTTAACAATTCTGAAAAATAACCAACATTCGAGAAATATGACGTTTTACTAAATCGTGCTTTTCAAAATTCAGTCTCTAAAGTGACACAAACTATTGGACCTCCAAAGCATGAGACATGGAAAACTGCTAAATATAAGTGGCATCCCATAAGAGCCATTGAGAATGGGAGAATAAAGTGAAGAATATTTTTCAAAATCTATCCAATAAAGTGAAGTCTAATTTGACTGAATATTGTTGTTATTATGATGTGTTTGGGTACACTAGAGAAGAACGTGTAAAAAATAGGCCTACTACTCCTATGTGTAAAAATTTAACTGCACTCGTGTGAAGTTTAATGGCTATGTTCTCCCAAGACATATTTAACTCATCAAAAAACTGGGAAAATTAAGAATAAATCCAGAACAACATGAAAACCACAATGTAGGACTCACAGGCCCTCTACTACCCAAAAGAACAAAAATGTTTCTAAAAATAGGCCTATTTTGGTTATAGAAGACAAGATACTAACCTAGTTGAGGTGCAATATCATTTTTACTACTTTAAAAGTTGAAAATACCTGAAGTGGATGGTACCTAGACTTCGGTTGTTCCAAGCATATGATCGGGGATTAATCACGTCGTTCAGGCATGACTAACTAGCTTAGCGGAAATGTTATGTTTGGTGATGGTGATTCCTCCCGAATTATAAGGAATGTAACAATTAAAGAGGCAAGACTTCCATTATTAATTGAAGTTCTTTTTGGTTGAAGGCCTCAAATTAATTTTCTAACTATAAGTAAGTTGAGTGATGCAGAGACATTGTAACGTTTTTAAAACAAAGTGCAAGATTTTTTAATCAAAATGGTCAATGCATCTTAAATATAAACATGATAAAGGATAAAGTTATCTAGTTATTACCAAGCTTGAATCACATACTTGTTCGCTGGATAAATTGTATGGGGTGGGCTTATGGAATAATAGGCTAGGTCATATGAACTTTAAAACCTAAGAATATTAAGCATCCAAGAACTCTTATGTGGTTTACCCAAAATGAAAAGGGTCGCAAATATTATTTGGGCCCATGCAAAGTTGGAAATATAGTTAAGGAACATCATAAGAGAGTCAAAGATATTATAAGTTTTAAACCTTTAGGCCTAATACACAAGTAACTCTTGGGTACTTCTAGAACAATTATCTTATGGGGAAATGCCTACATTCTCATCATAGTTGATGACTTTAGCCGGTTTACATGGGTATCTTTATGAAACAAAAGTCGTACAGTTTTAAAGAGTTTTATTTTTCACAAATAGAGAATGAAAATGAAAAAGATAATTAAGTAACTCGAATAAGGTGTGGCATAGGCATAGAGTTTAAATAGATAGTATGTATTTAGTAGTGTGTCAACGCGATCACAAACATAAATTTAGTTCCCCCAAACACCACAATACAACGGTATTGGGGAACTGAAAAATAAAACAATCTAAGAAATGGAAAGGGTAATGTTACATGGCAAGAAACTTCGAAAATAATTTTAGATTTAGGGAATTCTAACTACTTGTCATATAATCAATCGTATCTATTTTTTTAATATTCCAAAACTACTCCTTATGATATTTGGTATAATAAAACACCTAGTTTAAAATTCCTTAGAACCTTTTGGAGCATATGTTATATTTGCAAAGATAAAGAATCCATTTTTAAATTTGATGCTCGAGGGGATAAGGGTCTTTTCTTGGGGTATTCTCAAATCAGTAGAGCCTGTAGGGTTTTTAATATTCGTACCAAATTCATTCAAGAGTCTATTAATGTAGTTATAAATGACACAATAGTTACTCCGGTTCATAATGATCCATCTCTTAAGGTTGAGGATGAAACCTTTTCTGAAAATAACTCAACTGGAGAAAATGAATCCTTACCAATAGAACAACTTGAAGTACCAACGTGGGTTTTTAAAGATCACACAAGAAATAAAATACTTGTGAATCTTATAGATTTTGTGAAAACTAAGTCCCAATTACGTTATTTTTCTAATTTTGCATGTTTTATTTCTCTAGTAAACCTGAAAAACATAAATGAAACTCTTGATGCCTCATATTGGAGTAATGCGATGTAAGAAGATCTTGCTTAATTTAAAACCCATGATGTATGGAACTTAGTTCGAAAGCCTAATCACACTAAATTCATCAAAACAAATTGGATTTTCAAAATCAAATTTGATGAGTCTGGTGTGATCATTAGAAACAAGGCCAGGTTGGTAGCGGATGGGTATAATCAAATAAATAGTATTGACGCTAATGAGACATTGCTATTATCACATGTCTCTAGTAAGTACATCTATTATTATTTGTTACGTGCCATTTATAATTCAAGTTATATCAAATAGACGTTAAGTTGCCCTAATTAAATGGGATTTTTACATAAGAAATATACATTGAACAACCTAAAGGTTTTGTTCACCCACACTACACTAATAATGTCTTTAGATTAAAGAGGGAACTTTACGTCTTGAAGCTATCCCTCCGTGCCTAGTATGATCGATTTTCAAGCTTTTTAGTCAAAAAAGGCTTTGAAAGACACGGTCGTTACCATACATTGTTCTTAAGAAGACTAAAATCTGAAGTTTTGATTGCTCAAATCTATGTGGAGGACATTGTTTTTTGGATATACCTATGAAAATCAAGTAAAAGATTTATTTTATATTATGCATGGTTATTGCAATACTTTTTAAGAATGCAAGTAAAACAGAACAGTTGTGGTTTATTTATTAGTCAATTAATAGATGCAAAAGAGTTGATTAATAAATTTTATTTGAAAGACTATAAACCATCTCCCAATCCTATGAGTACTAGTGTAAAATTGCAAAAGATGTTTTTCGCACACCTATACACCCCACCGTATATCGTAGCATGATAGCTAGTCTCCTTTACTCAACAACATCTAGACCCGATATTGAGTTTTTGGTGCGTGTGCTAGATGCCAATCTATCCCTTTGGAGAGTCTCTTTAAATCAGTCAAACGTATCATAAAATATATTAAAGGAACTCTTTAATGTGGCATATGGTAACTAAGGATACTACCAATGCAATAGTAGGGTACAATGATGCTAACTGGCCTGGATGTACTGAAGATAGTAAGAGCACCTCAGGTGGCTATTACTACATTAGGAACAACCTAGTTGGTTGGTCATGTTAGAAATAAAATTATTACTCACTATCAACAAATGAAGTTGAATACATAGTGGCTGAAAGTTGTTGTGCATAGTTAGTTTTTATTAAGAAAATGTTGCACGATTATGAAATTTTTGAAAATCAAACTACTCCCATGTGTGATAACCAAAATTCAATAAGTATATCTAAGAATCTTGTTCAGCACTCAAGAACAAAACACATGAAGATCTGGCATCACTTCATTAGAAAATATGTAGAATCTAAAGATTTTATAATTCAATATGTTCATTCAGATAAACAACTAGTAGACTTGTTCACCAAACCTTTAGAAAATAATCATTTTGAATATCTCATAAAAGCTATTGGGATGTCTATTATTGACTAAAACTGCTATAATTGTGTTTTCTTGCTATAATCCTGGTAATATGTCTCTATGAGGTTTTAGGTCAAAGTTTTGATAAATGACAAAATACGCCTCTTAAAATTGTTTGATGTAGGAGTGGCATGGGATTGGACCCGTTAATACTGTGATTTTAGTAGTTATATGTATTATCCCTCTTAGTATTACGACACTAGTTATCTATTTGAGACAAAATAAGGGAGAGATTACATTATATAGTACTTATAGGATTAGACATTTTGAGCATAATATTTATCGCTTGATCTTAGTGAGATGGTATTTTATGTGCAGGAAGTTATTAGAACCATAGTAAAGTGGTTTGTATTCTGGTTGAGTTGTGTCATTTTCTCTTTTTAGGATTATGATTGGTTGGTAGAAATTTTTGTATAGGACTTAGGATTTCTTTTAAGAGTACCCATGATGTACTCAACGGGTTTTGTCATAAATATCCAATGAGTCTATACAATTTGGTGGTTCTATATGTTTGGATAATTTGGACAAAACATTTTTTAATTTTTAAGGAAGTGTCTCTAGTACATATCATTCAAGGTATCCCAACATCAAGTCTATGAAATTCTAAGACCAGAGAAGGGTATAAAGGTAAAATCAACCAAGTGGATTGGTGTACACACTTCACACAACTTTTCCTAATTTTGAATAATTTTGTAGGCATATATAGGAATTAATTTGACTAAATTTTGGGTAATAAAATTGGGTAAAATAAGAATATATGTAAAATTGGTGAAAATAATTTTCATATATTTTTCTTGATTTATAAATGATTTTTAAAATATCCTTTAATCATTTATAAATTCATTTATTATACACTTCTTGTAGGGAGATTATTTTGTTAATTCTAATTGGTCATATTATGTGCGCATGTGAATCTAATTAGTAGTTTAATACGTGGCATGTGAGTTAGGCTTAAATTTTTATACATGTGTGTTTTTGTTTATATTCATTATTTTGGAGAATCGTTATCATCCATTAGATCAATATGATAAAGGTTTCCAGGATTAATCCAAGTGATATTAGTTAAGACCAATCATATTAGAGAAATCGTTTAAGCTTTTATTATCGATCAAGCGTACCTTATACGCTTCATCCCAAGCCGTTTGATTTGAACCTCCTAAACTGAGTTAATCTAAGCCGTTCATTTTAAATAACTTTAAGAGGTTTTTAGATTCTTATTACTGTCTCTATATAAACCCTACAACTATTAAACATGAGCAACTTATGACTAGTCTTAGAGAGAGAAAGAAAAAAAATAGGAGAATGGAGAGAGAAAGAAAAGAGAAAAGACAGAAATCTTATTTTGTGTGATTTATAAACATGAGAGAGCGAGAAAGAGAGAGAGTGGTGAATAGAATGATAAAGAGGGCGAAAAAGGGGAGAATTTGAAAGGGTTTAGGTGAGCGATAGAGAAAAATATCATATCCTTAAGCTTGTGAATTCCTGTAGTTTGACTCTTAGAAAAATCAACCCCGGGTTATTTGATCTCAACTTTTCATCTGTTAAACTTGAGAAAAATATAAACCCTAACATTATTTTCACTATACACACGTGTGAGGTTTTTCTTTTGCATTTACATTTGTTTTAAAAATTATTTTCAAACCTTTTATGTATGAAAAATAATGTTATGGTTATGTATCTAGACTTGCATGTTGAATATTTGTAAGTTCCATACTTCTCTTGTTTAAATTTTATCCTTTTTAAGTAAAACCTTTAGGTTTGTTTTGTTTTCAATAAAAATATTTTAAATCTTTTAAAGGATTTTAAATTTTCTATTTTTAAACGTATTTACAACCTTTTGTATATAATGGTGGGTATATTAGTATATATATTTATTTTGAATGAACTAAATAAGTTGGGGTAAGTGGCCTTGTGGTAAGTTTATGTGGTTTGGTGCTTGAGGTCATGGGTTCAATCCCTAGGAGCCACACTAAACATTAATAGCTTTGTCCATTCACAGTGATAGTCAAGCAACAATTGCAAGAGCACATAATAACTACTACAACGAAAAGTCTAAACATATCAGGAGAATACACAACACAGTTTGACAACTATTGAAAGATGGAGTTGTAGAAATTGACTATGTCAAGTTAAAGGAAAACCTGGCAGATCCATTGACTAAAGGGCTTACTAAAGAGCTAGTTTATCAAAAAATGAGGGGAATGGGCCTAAAGCCTACTAATATTTAAATCACCTATAATGGAAACCCAACCCATGTGATTGGAGATCCCAAGATCTGGGTTCAATGGGATAACAAATTTATACGAGTGATTTGTGGGGGTACTAACTTAAGTTTTACTTAAATCCCATTCCTATGATGTAGTACTTCTGTATCAATGGAGGATGAGATTCAATCTCTTAATGCTTTCTATAGATGTTATTCAGTGGGGTATGAGGTACAATACACTCTTGATAGAAGCACTTATATGAGTGTGGTAGTGGGGCCACTTCCTATTAGAATTAAGGCTGATTCTCTAGAGCACTCAAGAAACCTGGGCATGCTCAAGGCCAAAACTAGCACAACCGTGGGAACTCGATGATGATTTTGGGAGTCACGTGTGTGTTCTACTGATCTAAGTTTACAACAACGGTGAAATAGTTTAAGACATTAGTTCACTATCAACCGGTAAACTCAATAGATCAACACAAAGCAAAGGTTCAAGTCGAATGACACCTTCGACTTTTACGTCAGTCCTAATGATACTCCAGAGCATATTTATATATTTATTAATTTATTTCATTCATGTGGGGGATTGTTGGGTATATTAGTATATATATTTATGTTGAATGAACTAAATAAGTTGGGGTAAGTGGCCTAGTGGTAAGTTTATGGGGTTTGGTGCTTGAGGCCATGGGTTCAATCTCTAGGAGGCACGCTAAACTTTAATAGTCTTTGATTGGGCCTTGGGGACTTTGGGGCTTTGGGCTTCTATTGAGTGCCCAGAATTTTTACCCTTTTTATTAATTCGTTTTTAACTAATTTTAAACCCGTTTTTTTATTTTTGACTCAGTCTCCTATTCTAAATAAAACCCGTTAGTGGAGATATTAGTGGGTTAGTTGCTTAAAAATACTACCCACGTTTTTTACCAATTTATGTACAAAACAAAGGCTACAACTTTAGAAAAAACACATAAAAATTCTCTCTCTCTCTGCAAAAAATTATTTGCCTATTTTATGCAATAATTTTCATATTCATTATTTATTTGGGAGTGCTGGAGTATCCTGAGAGTTCCAAGATTTAACATTAAGCTGGTGGTTAAATCTGATCGTTGAATCCTGGGAAGTGTTTGGTCAGGAGGTTGATAACTACAAATATCAACGAGCAATTTCACCTTTAGGACTTTGTGTCAAACACAAACCTCGATCGATAAGTTCTTCCAATTTTATCTATTTCCTATTTAGGTTTTTTCATATATTCTGCATTTATTATTTCCAACATATAATACTTCGATCTAAACGTTTGGACATATTTTACAGAAAGTAATGATTTAGACCATTTGTTTTTTTTCATAATTTATGAGAGAAAAAACTTAGACTTTTGTGATTTATAGGACTAGTCCGTAATATTAAGGGTGTGTTTAGCGTTTAGTTTTGCATGTATACAATCTACACTATACACTAGAAAACACACGCAAGCCACTTACAATGTATCCATTTGGGTTGTTCTTTTGGAGAGTTGGACTACAGTCGACCAGGGATTTAAGAGGAACAAGAATCCACAATAAAGGAACATGACTAGATATATATAGAGTTTTTCTCATTTAGGTATATTTATTATTATTACTTTGTTCTATGTTTGATGTATCTTGTAAATATTTATTTTGTTTTAGTGTTTTTTTATTGTCTCCTAGAGGAGGCCATGGCAGTTTGGGATTTTACCACGTTAAATCTGGTGTAGTGTTTTGAATATCTCTTATAAATCTATACAATGTGTGATAGCCCAACATACTTGTAGACTTAATTTTTATTTGTGAAAACTTTAACTCAAGGATTTCACAAATAAAATTGAATTTAGGTTTTTAGTGAATCTTGTTACACATCTTTTGTTATTTTACAACCATTTAAGTTTTAAATCAAATAGGGTTACTCAAAAGTATTAGGGATTACACTTTAGAAATTTAACTTTGTTACAACGGTGTGAAGTAATTTAAAAAAAAATCTTTGGAGAATAAGGAAATCTAAACCTCATCCTCATCAGAATCGTCATCCAAGATATAGGGAGAACTCATTTGTGCCTTCAACGCGATGCTCTTCCTTTTTTAGGCGACAAATAGTTTTCTAACTCAAAGGTTTTAATTGATCCTACAAAACCATCCACATTAATGTTATTTATACCTCCTACGGAATTCAAGGCATATACTTCAGGAAGGAACTTAGCTGGTGGTGACCTAAATGTTTTCTAACAGTAGTTGCGTCTGGGATTTTCTTAACTCATTGAAGGGGTCATTATCTTGCATCTTCATTAACTCAAATTGAGTGATGAGATATTATAACTTTGAGATCCACACCTGCTTAGATGTCTTATACGTAGAAATTCGGTGGAACTCTTCTTAGGTGACCCCTCATAAAATGGAATTAAGAACCTTAGAGTTGTAGTGAGATACCCCATGTTCATCTCCTCAATTTTTAGGAGAATGGTATCTCCTAGAAAGGTTATTGAACGTCTCCATCTTTTAATTACAGTTAATCATACCATCTCCTATTGGAACTTCAAAAGAATGTTTTGTGCGCCTTCCAGTACACATAATTACTATCATCGAAATAGGCGAACGTGTGACCGACTGACTCTTAATAGACATACCCCCCCCCCCCCCCGAATGTATGGTAAACACTCTCTCTAATACTAGTTTGAAAAGTCAGGTATGTGCCTAAGGGTCCAAATGTAATTAATTAATTAAATCCATTAAACAACACAGAGAACAATTTAAAGTATTTTTTTTATTTGAGTCAAATTTTAATTTTACTCGATAAAATTATTTAGTCCAAAAATTTACGAAGTTAGTGATTAACAGCGGAAGAAATATAAAATAATCACAAACAACACACTGGATTTTGGAGTGAGGACCCTCACAAATAAAACCACTATCGCACCCGAACCACAATAAGTCTGAGAGTATGCTTTCAACGGAGATTCACCAATTAAAATTATTTTCAAATTCTAAAAGTGTTGAACCTAAAAACACCTTAAAAGTCCATGTAATAAAGGTTTTATCAAGTTTTAGAATCAACCACATTTTATCTTTTCAATTAAGACAAGTGATTCTAAAAGTGCAAAAAGATAAAACAACCATACAGCACCGGATGTATGAGGAAAAACCCACAATGGGAAAAAAATCTTGGGCCGAAATGAATGACATATGTACTATTATTGAGTATTACAAGTAGAAAACCATGAATTTGGTAACTGAATAAGACGATCCTAAAGGCAAGGTAACTTAGCATAATTATGCTCTTACATTCTCCACTATGAGGAAGTTATGGTTGTTTTAGAACGTTTCAGCATTTTCTTCTATTTAAAGGGTAATTTGGTAATTTCATACTACACAATTTGGATTGTTTCAAAACACTATCATGTATAAAATTGAATTAGCTTCACATGGGTTATGACCGTGCATCATTCTAAGTTCGTATGAGGATTTTAGAGCCTTTTCTGTGCAACGTGTAAATCGAAATGAGAAATGGTACTACCAGAGGCCAGGTCGACCGGGACCATTTGATATTGAAGCAAATTGACTTATTTTGGGTTGTTTTGCTTGGTTTTATTGGTATTTTGTTTTGGGGTATAAATTAAAAGTAGGGGGCTATTATTTGGGACATATATCAGATTTTAGGAAGGTTTTTTGGGGGAGCTTTCCCTTCCTCTCTCTATCTTAAGGTTTCACCCATTTAGGTATGTAAGTACACTATTCATATTCTTTCCCATTTATTAAAGATTTATTTTCATGTTTTAATCATTGTTATATTATTTACTTGCTTTGTTAATTAGATTTGCTTGTTTTCCTTTATATACATGTCATTTAATATATTTTCTAGCTCAATTAGTTTATGTTAAGATTGATTGAACTCACCTTAGATTAATGGGTTGTTTTGATTTGGTTATGGATTAGAAGATTTTAAATGGGTTAGGTTGTTTGTTATTTTATGCCTAGGACATTTAACAGTGTGTATCATGTATGCTCCGTATTTACGACAATTTAGGGCGCATACATGATATACACTGTTAGAATCACTTGTCCTAATTGATACGGCGCATACATGAGGTGAGGGATATTATTATCAAACTATGAGAATTTGAGAATTTCTAAACTTGGAATACAAACTTGATAAAATGAGATTTAATCTTTCTAAACTTGTATTCCAATGTAACCATTTATACTAATTAACTTGAGGTGAGGGATATTATTCTAAAACTATAGTTTTTACTCATTTTGTTAATCTTAGTTTAGATACATGCCTAGATTAATCTTTTGTTAAAATAATTATCTTTTATACTTTTATTTGAGAAATAATAAATCAATTAAAGTCTATCACTCATTCCTTGTAGATTCGTTACCTAAACTCGCCGCTACACTTATAAAACAAGTGTAGTAAAAGTTTAGTTGTTTTGCATAGCGACGGGAGCCGAAAACAACGACAAGAGTTTTTACACGAACGCCCGATTTTCCCCACTATCAAAATGACGTCGTTGTCGAGGAATTATTTATTTTAGAATTTAATTGATTTAGTATTTTGTAATATTTTTCTTTCTATTTGTATTCTTTATTAACTATTTTTGTAGGACTTCTACATTTGAGTGCCAAGAAATACTTGAATCTATCGGCCGCACATCACTTTGTGGATTTTGTCATCTTGAGCTTTTGGGGTAAGCGTGTAGTATTCCAATGTTTTTGGTAATCGCATTGATAATTCTAAAAATTCCCCTAAAACTATGAGTATGGGTGAATACTCGCAAAGTCAAAAACTTTAAACTTCTAAAATGACTTTGGGTGAGTATTACAAAAGTCAAGTTATGGATTACGGGAATTTTGAGAATGATGATTTCGATAGTGGGCCACAAAATTCTCATATAAGAATGTTGTAACTAATTGCATTATCTTTCAAAATTCTTATAATAATGATTTTGATAGTCGTTCCGAGGACAGTTTCCAACCTTCTCATTTTCAAGAATTCACGCCTCCACCTATGACTTTGCGTGTGAACTTGCGCATTTTCGAGAATGAAAAGAGTGAATATCATTGTTGGGAGCATGACTTGGATTTATTATTTGAATCCAATGATGATTTTTCTTCCTAGACTTTTGAAGTTGAGGAATGTCTTGAACTAAAGGAGGAATCGATACCTACTTTTGAGCAAACCATTCTTCTCTTTGCTCATGGCATAATAATGAATGAAAGTGAGGAAGAAGTGGATGTAGTATCCATTTTTAATGAAATGATTTCTTCTTTGGTAACCAAAGATGAAAGTTTCATTGAAATGATCTTATCCCCTTCGAAATTCAATCTTTGAGTGTTGATAACTCATCTCTCGAGATTGAATTTATTCCCTACCCTTTTTCATTCTCCGTTATAAAATCCGTTACAAGTATCCCATGAGTCAATTCAAAAGTTTTAAATTTTTAATCCTTTTACTGAGCTTGAGTTGCTTTCCATGAATAAAATTTTGCTTCCTTGTGCACCCCCTCCCATTCCATTTGAAAAATCTTTGGGAAGAAATTCAGTTTTTATTGGATCCCATGTGTACTTGTCACCCGTTTTATCCAAATCCCCCATCATCCCCCACAAAATTTTAATTGGTGATGGTTTCTTTCTTTCACCTTACACATAAATTCCATTTTTCCAACGGAAGTCTTATTTTCCAAAAGATATGCATGCAAATGAGGGTACAACGATTATCCCTCAAAGTCAAATCGTAATTTGGGTGGACCCTTAAAATTTTTGAACTTGTAGTATATAGTTAGTTAGAAGTTAAAATTGTAGGTTGTATATATTAGGTTGATTTTTATTTTTACTTATTGTCTAGTGTAATTGGTTAAAGTTTTTGTTCTTCTTTTTTGTTATGCTTTGTGCTGACATGTTTTATAGAATCGTTGGACTAATACTTTTCAAAGATCGCTCCATTTTGGGTAACATCGCTATTATCCTCTCTTTAACTTGGTTCTTAATTCACATTGAGGACAATGAAAGGTTTAAGTTAGGGGGTGTGGGATATGCTATCCATTGGTTTTTTAGTCCATGATTTGATTATATGTTTTTTCCATGCATGCTTTTGTTATAAAATTTGAAAAAATTCTTTTTTCTCCTTTATTGGGCATTTTGCCTTTATTTCCAATGATAGATTTTAAATAAATGCCTAACCCAATAGATAATTCAATGATGCATGTTCTCAATTTTAGATATTATTAGACTTTAATCCTAGAATCATTGATTTTATGAAAAACTTCATGAATAAAACTTTAAACCCATGGGCTCATGCATTTTTCTTGTTTAATTGAATTGGTTTAAGGCCGTTATAATCCGGTAATCTTTTGTTGCATTGTATATACTTACATCTAGTGAGTGTTGTGCTTTTCTTCGTTTATGAGTGTTTATACATTACTCTTTCCTCCTTGAAAACGTTAAATTCATTGGTAATCTCAGTATTCTTTCATTTGATCGTTCATTAATTGAGTTCATATATGAAATGAGTTACTTAATCACCAAAAGCTAAAAATCTATCAACCATAACTAAATTCTCCCCAACTTATAGCATTAACTCTTTTCATGTGAAAAGTATAACGTAAGAACACAAAGTTTCTCTCTTTCTATCACATAGCTAATTTCTTTTATCACGAATTGTTTCTCCCCCTTAGTTAATTATTCTCTACTTTTAGGAAACTTCTCCTTATTTTAGGAAAGATGAAGAAATTAAGAAACCGCATCAATAAGGAAATAACGTACGTAGCGCCATATGACATAATTAGATAAATTAAGCTTAGAGTGTGGAAAACATGCTATTTACACAATAAGCGTGAGGAGATTACAGAAATACTGAATATGAATCACATGATATAACATATAAAGGAACAAATTACTCATATGATATAACATATAAAGGAACAAATTATCAATAATGATATAAAAGGCAAATATATAAAAATCATCATCAAGATTTAGCATAAATACTCAAAATGTTCTAAACATCAAGTTAATCATAACGACCAAAAAGTATAGGATTATAAAATATACCAACTCTACTAGTAGAGACTGATTTCCATTGAAACCCAAATATTGGGTGAATAATGGAGATTCATATGATCCAATCCTAAAAATTAAAGCATAAACATAATTCAAGATACCAAATGATAACGCATGAAAAGGCATCTATGAATTATGTCTAAAAAAATCCATATATGAAGTATGAATATTATAATAACTATCATTGACTAAGGATATAGGATACAACAAAATAGGATATCGTACAATTTATCCTAGAATCCTAAAAACAAAATCATTGCAACAAATATGATTAAACAACATTTGGATATAATGTAGCATATTATGCCAAATGTAGAAACTATGATATCAAAATATATGAAAATTTTGAGTTAATATCAAAGTCAATGGTGATACAACATACTCTAAAGACATGAATAAACAACATCATGCCTAAAACCAATTAAGACTAATATACAACAAGGTTATACCAAACAAAATTATCACTAAAAAATACGTGATATCCCCAATCAAGAACAATAGTTCTTACAACATATGAATATTTTGAAGAAACTTGCAAGCTATACTACATGGGGAAAAGAGAATAAGATGAAAAGCTAATGATATCAATTAAACTTCTCAAAACATATCTCTATAAAAGGTTTTATGATGAACAGGAACATTTATGGAATAAAGATAACAACTCCAAGACCTCATTTGATAAGTACAAAAATATAGGCAATATTATCACACTTACCAATTTTGAGTTTTATATCCAATGTTCAAAACCAATAATTATTTATAATAGGATAATGACATGATGAGAGCATTAAATAAGAACACAAGATCATATCTCGAATATGAAAAATAAAAAATGCACATTATTGAGAGAAAGGTCCAAGTTTAAGTTCAATTAAGATAACAAATCATAAAACAAAGAATGCAAAGCTTCGAGTCAAGTGAAATCTCTAAGACCCTTTTAGGATCACTTTTAACTATTTCCTCCTCAAATAAGCAGTTTTATGGTTAAAACCTTGGTGTAACCCAATTTTGGATAGATTAAAATCTTCGAAACATTTCTATGTTCAAATTTATTTTGCAAGTGGTGGTTTCACACAAGCACAAAGATGGGATATTGTTTTTCATTTTCAAAGGTAGCAACACACAATCAAAGTTGTATCCCTAACCACTTCTTCACTCGTGATTTTTTCGATAGCATAAGGCTTTGAATGACATTTAAACATTGTGTAGTGCGGTGTAACATACAATAAGATATGGGCATGTATGCACAAGTAAAAAAAAATCTCAAAGTTCGTAAGACTTAAAAGAAAATAGAATTCATCTCATGAAGCACGTGTCAAATTCCCAACCAAAGCTAATTTGAAATACAAAAGTAGGGCATGCAGTAAATTACATAAAAAATCTTAAACACTATTGTATCAATTTTTTTGTTTTTTTTATGAAAGAAATGTACAACCACAATAGAGCATACCAAAGGATTAAGATAAAGACATGAAGCATATAATCCTAAACATGTTCCTACAATCTCAATCAATCATGAAAATAACTAACGAACTCCTACGATAATCAATCTAAAGAATTCACAAAGGTTAAGACTAAAAGAGCATGGAATGCCTAAATACAAAATAGGCAAACCAAGCATAATAATCATATATAATGCATATCAATCCAAGGCTCATAATATAATACACTGATACACACAAGAATGTAATACACATGGATCAATAAAAATATAAACCACATGTGACAATCTTAAAAGCATACTTTCAAAAAACCAAACCTAAGCATTCTCAAAATAAAATCTTTTTGAATTATTCAAGATATGAATCAAGAACAAATCAAGAAGATAAACAAATCATATATGGGATATCAAAGATGATACATATGATTGACAAACTCATATACGAATCAAAAGTACATAGCCAAGCATAATCTTTACGAAATGAAATGCAAATATAAGATAAAATAGACCAACTCTAGCATTTAGAGGTGGAGGGGACCAATTTAGAAATCTTCTTATTCTCAACTTTAATTCAATTCGAAGTTTTAATTTTAATGCATACATGACTCACACGAGGACCCTTAGGATAAGATGGGACATAGGGTACATCTTTGTTCACTTTGCATTTCTTTCCATTTTCCTTGTCCTAAAAAACGTTTCTAATTCTTTTTAACCCAATGCTTTTCTTTCTATGGGCTTATAAGAAAATTTCTTTGAATAAACAAATGGCCTTTGTTGTTCCTCACAAAACTCTTACCACTCCTACCATGGTGTAAGTGCAAGGTAAGTTTGAGCAAAATAAAGAATTCTCATAATTGACCAAATTTATGTCAATGATCACATATAAAAGTTATAGTTCTAGTCATTTGGGTTTGGGGTTCATGAATAAATTTCTCAAAATGATTAAATCCATTCAACTTATTACAAAAATCTTGAAGGTGAACTTTCTTATGCTCATAAGAACATACAAAGTCCTTTTTAGGTCTCTTATGATTAAGCACATGATTTTTATTAACACAAATAGGAGGAACAATATCATTCCCCTTCAAATGAGTGACAACATATTTCCCTTTCATTTGAGAATTTTTTAGAGAACTTTCAAGAGGTGTTATCTAATTTGATGACGAAGGCTTGATAAAACTAATTTATCCTATAGGAAAATTTAGTTTGCTATAATCCAAGTCTTTATGAAGATTTTTAATACTTTTTTAAAAAAGGACACTTGATTCTTCATAATTTTGATATTATTTTCTTAAAGTGTCCAGTGAGATGGTCAACTCTTCTCTTTATTTTATCAACTTGGAAACACATTCATCCTTTTCTTTAGGAACATTTTTTTAGTCTTTCAACTCATTAAGGAAATCTAGGAGGCAACTAAAGTCAATATTAAGGGCTTTAATTTTAGAAAGGATGGAATGGCCATGATCTTCCAAAACTTAACAAACTTCGATTTCTTATTTTACAAAATGAATCTCATTAGAAATTTTAATTCTTTTATTTTTTAGCGTTATGAGCTTTCTAATAAAATATCCATTTCAATGGACAACTAGGAAGAGGAATGATCTTCACTCTTCTTAATGACCTTTTCTTCTTTATATCTTTTTATCTTATAAGATAGAATCACATTATTTTCCAATAACACTTTGGATTCTATGCAAATATTTTCCTAAGAAGTTTGAAGATCACTTTTTTCACTATCACTACTTCTAAGTAGAACGATTCAAAAAATCGAACTGGGTCACTAATCTGATAAAAGCATCGCTATTGTGTGCATAAATTAAATCACTAATATGATCATACAGTATAAACTCCATCTTCACACAAAATCCGATCTTCCTCTATGCTATTAAACCTAATAAAAATGAGGACTATCTCTGATGCTAGTTGATAGTGCACTTTACGCATGGGATCAATGGAGATACACTAATTAAAATTATTTTCAAATTCTAAAAGTGTTAAGCCCTAAAACACCCTAAAATTATATGTGATAAAAACTTTATCAATTTTTTGAATCAACCATATTTTATTTTCTTAATTAAGATAAGTGATTATCAAAGTGTGGTAGATAAAACAATCACACAACACCAGATGTATGAGGAAAACTGTACAACAAGAAAACATCTCGAGCCGAACTGAATGACAAATTTACTATGCTAGAGTATTGAAACTAGAAGACATTGACTTACAACCATATAATAAAATGACCTCTATAAATTCTTTTCCACCATATCCTCGAAGGCGAGAACCAACAACTATAGAACACTACATAATCTTGATCGGTTTTGGACCGGTCGAATATCTTTAAATCTTATGCTAAAAGAACTTTTTTAAATTTAAAGCCAACTTTATTCTCCAATAAAACAAGTGATAATACACCAATGAAATTCTAACTTCCTAAGATGTAAGATTCATAAAGGTTAATGGAAGTTTTAAAAGTGTTTGGCTAATCAAAATAAACTCATAAGTATTTTTGAGATATTAAAAATATTTAAAGTCTCTCAAGAAAATATTTGGTAAATATATGTTCAAGTATTGAGAAGAAGTAATGAAAAATAAAATGACTTTAATTAGTAATAACGATGTATGTGTCAAGAACACACAAAGAAGCTTAAAGAAAAACTCTACTGAATAGTGATTTTTAACATATATTTATCTCTATTTAAAACTCAAGCTTTCCATAAAAACGACCTCTAACTTATTTGGATAAGAAAGACATTAAGTATCCAACAAGCCATAAATAAATTTGTTGACATAAGTTTTCTAAGGTAAGGATGCTTCTTGTTCATACCAAAAATTCAAAAGAAAATCCACACAAATATGCCTAAAAATGGTTTGCACAAAGTTTGGGGCTAAACAGGTGGTTAAATGGCTATTAGATTTTTATTAGATTGATTGTTGGTCATTGAATCAACCATTGAAGGGTCAGTGAAGGATCCTTCACTGTAGTAACGAATTTTATCGCATCATCAAACTAGGTAGAGTCCATGATCATATTTTTCACTGTTTGAGTTTTACACAGCGTGACCAGTGAAGTAAAACTTCACTGTAGCGAACCAAGACACGTTTTTATAAGTTTTAAAATTAAAAAAGGCTTTTACACGATATGTACTTTTCAAAGTATGTTTATATAAGATATGTATATGGCATATGTAGTCCCCATTGGGCGCTTTCCAATGCTAATCACAGCGCATGCGCCTCACACGTCTTGGTATCCACCTATCTTTCATTTGCTTAAATAGTTCATTCATCACTCATCACAACATGAAATCCACTGCACGAAATGTACTAAAAAAATATGAATATTCAACTAATCTTGGTTCTCAAACACACATATTATGTTGAAATCTGGATCTCAAACAATAGGTGTAAACTAGGGTTTAAGAGGTTTTGTCTATGAAATATGTTTTCATAAAACCTCTCCTAAAAACTGTTATGCCAGCATTTTAATTTATTAAAAAACAAGAAAAAAATGGCAGCGTGCATCCCTAGACAATTCGTTCGAATGAAAAAACATAACTCATTCGAACGACATTGGGTATCAGCATCGAACCAACTTATAACCGTAAAAAAGGAACACAGAAAGATGGCGTTTAAGCTCATTCTAACGACATATCGATTCTCATTGTAAAGATATTTCAATCTCATTCAAATGAGATGGACTTATGGTTTCTAAGGAGATTGCAATTTGGTTCCTCTGTTTCTAACTAGATTTTAAAAAAATGAATTTTAATGCAAAAAATTAAAATTTGATTCCAAAAAATTCCAATTAAAATATTTTAGCGTCTAAGATATAAAAAGCACCCATTTAAAATTACAATGATCAAAATATTAAGTCATTTATTCCTTTCTTAATATCCCATGGATGAAGACAAAGCTCGACACGAAACAAGCCATGATGTTTTTGTCCTTTTAACTTTGTTTTTCGATCTTCAACATGCATCATAGGCTTGAAGGACAGACTGAACTCAAATCCTAACCTCTTACTCAAATAGTTTTGTCCAAATGGAATAAATCTAGTCTTGCAAATTTTACAATATATGTTACTAATAAACTTGCTGTGAAATTTTACCTTACATACAAAATTGAGGGGACGAAAGAAGGAAAAAGAAAAAAAAATATTAATCTCATTTTATTTTGTAGGCTAAAATTTTTCTTTGTTCTATTTATTTATATATAAATACAATGATTTATGGACAATGTGTATGTACTGTCAAACCATACTAATAAAACTAAAGAATTAAACTCGATTAAACTGTCTAAATATGATGAATTTTCAAAGCATAAAAACAAAGCTAAACGTGATGTGATTATTTATTACAACTACTTATATCCAACACAACCTTGAGAGAAGTAACTCTATGTCACCAAACCAATATTTAGTAAACCACTTCTATCATTGAAGTCTAATGGAAGAAGGTACACATATAAATATCTTAAGAGAAAATAATAGAGTTTTGTTTCTTTCTCATTTGAAACCATGTCTTTGTTTTACCCCACCTTGCTGATAATGATGCCATTAACAACAATGCTAATGAGGCCATCATGTTTCACCTTCTTCACATAGATATCGACATTTTTACTACATCCAAAATGATGTTTAATCCTAGAATGAAGCCCCTCTAAAAACTCAATATTGAAATGAACGATCACTATATCTTATTTGGTTATCTATTGTGATCACCGACGCAATGATCGGCGACGGAATCACTAATAATAACTAAAAATTGACCACCGAAGGATTTTCCATAACTCTATTAGAGATCTTGCTCATATCAAATTTTTAGAGATGTGTTGTCGTATATTTATTTATATAAAAAGATAGAACAGTATGTTGGACTTAGGTTTGGAAAACAGCATCAGGACTTAGGACTAGAAATATAATGTACAAACATATATTATATAGTCCGTTTACATTTGAGTATGTCGTATACCGCTACACCCGTCGAAGCAGTTCAAGATCATAGATGCATCAAGACGGATCCGAATATCAAAGTTATTCAACAAACAAGCCTTTGCGAGATTGATTTCGATAAGATTGATGTTTAAGTTCCTTAATGTTTCATTCAAGTGTTGGGATATTTTTTCTAAAATGTTTTTATCAACCTGAGGCATTTTATTGAGTCAAAATAATTTTTCTAAGACCTGTAGGCGGAGTTTCAAAAATAAATATTTTTCACTTAGGTCGTTCAAGTGACATTTAGTTTATGTTCAAATGATAGCTTAAAGTCGTTCAAATGAGGCTTCAAGCGACGTTGCATCTCGCACGAAGCAGTTGCAAGAAGCTCGCTTGATTTATACATCTAACGATCCCGTACTATGTGCATCTATTTAGTCACCATATAGGTCGCGCGATCCAAGGATTATGCAACATTCAATGTCATTCAAGAGAAATCCTCTTCTCCTTAGAGAGACCCCGCCGACTCAATTTTGTTTAAAATACCTATTTTGTGAGGAATCTTTCTTTAAGCCTTTGGCGAAGACACAACTGCTATCTGCAGAATTTTCAGTCATCACTTTTAAGGTATAAAAAATTATTTTCAATTCACAAATCATCCCAATTACTTTAGTGAATTATTTTGGAACCCATGACATAACTTTGTTAAAGTTTGTTTTGTAGAGAGAAAATATCTACTGCTGGATTGGTGCTTCTTGCGGGAGCTGCTTGCTGACTACGACTGCGATAATTTAGGAATGCTTGAGAGTATTTCTTGCGAAAGACAGAGCTGCGATTCTTATGGATTTGATGCGGTAAATTCATTGTAGGTTCTAGGTTGCAGCCTATGTGAGTGTTCTACAGAATATTCATTGCAGATTTTATTATGTATGTAAGTTGTGATTTACTCTTCATAGTGAAATAAAATGTTTTACCTGAAGGGTTCTTTTTCCTGAAATCTGCGTATCAGCAATTTGTGTTTGTGATGGCATGATTAATTTATCAACGTAGATGCATGTGTTAGGACTTAATTAATTTGGATAAAAAAATGACATCTAATTAAATAGGCTTTAAAATTGGAAATTTGCAAATCCATAAACAATCGATATCACACCGCATTCTCAAATTGGTATCAGAGCAAGTTGTTCCAAGTTTTCGAGTGATCCTGATTTTTTATTTTTTTTGTTTGATACCTTTTTACTACTCACGTTGTCAAATTGGTATCAGAGCCGTCTTTTCTAATTTATCGAGTGATCATTTTTTTCACAAAATCTTTGTGATATTGATTTTTTTTGAAAAATCTGATTTTGAAAATTTTCGCAATGTTTTTAAATGAAAACTTATATAATCGATTGCCAGATTTTGATGGGACTAATTACTCCTATTGGAAAGACCGCATGAAATATTCCTTAAAAGCAATCGATGAGCGTGCTTGCGCTGTTTGTTAAACAGGGTGGACTCCTCCCACTGTCATCGCTAATAATGTCATAAGTCTTAAACATGTGACAGACTGGACTGAGGACGGCCAAGGGTCGATCGATCGACCCCTTCGGATTTGGTGAGATTTTCCTAGTTTTGTTTTAGCCCTTTTCTTTTAGGTTCAAGATTTAGTAACCTTCCTTTGGGAAGTAATGTGGAGTCCTAGAGGGTTGTTTTGGGTAAACTAATGTCCTAGGCTAAAATGAGGATAATTGGGCTTACCCCGAGGGCTAGTTTGTGTAGGTTAATATCCGAATGATATAGGAAGTTAACTAAAAAAACTTAAAAAAAATTGGAGATAAAATGTTAATGTTGAGACTTTTGGGAGACAATAATTGAGGGAGACTCACTTTGATGATTTAGGATATTGTGTTGAACTCTTGGAGGCTAGTTTGAGGATAATGGCACTTCGGGTCTTAGGTCATTAATAAAATATGACACTAAGAATAAGAAATGCATATTCTGAAATGTGGTACTATATGAATAAGTACAAATGATTTTTGAAAATGTAAAATATGGATGTCTTCAAAAGGAAAAAGTAATGTTTTTCATAAATGTTAATTTATGATTACACACCTCTCTAAATCGCTATCATAAGGGAAGTTCGCGCGTGTGGTGAATCCCCCTGGCTAATGAATGCAGGGTGGATATATCCCTAGGCCATATGAGCGTTTATTGTATGTTTCTACGATGGTGAGGTAATTCTGGGTGTGGTTATAACTCTTCCGCAGGTATATGGCCGCTTCCCGACGTTTCGGTAGGATCCCAGGTTGTCTTGGTGATAGGCCCTGGAAGATGATAGCCATTTAGGGACGCGCACAGTGGGGAAACCCGAACAGGCAGTCTTAGATGCGTTATATTATATGATATATAACTATTGATAATAATGTGGGACATTATTGTTATTAAAGCATTTTATGTTAATGAAATGGCTTTAAATTACATTTCCTGGATGGAAGAAGGGAAATGAGACGTTAAATACATTTTCCGGATGGAAGAAGGAAAATGGGAAGATATGAAATGAAAAGGTAAAGCATTTTTAGGTTAATAAAACTTGTTTTAAAAATGTATTTTTCCAGGATGGAAGAAAGGAAATAAAATTGGTAAAGAAAGTTTTGAAAAGATATTGAATTGGTAAACATTTGATAAAATGAATTACCATTTATATATATTCCTAAAGAAATTAGGAACCGTGCCTTTAGGTGGTGAATGGATTTATTTATGTCTCCTTGAGTAATTGTAGATGAGTTCTCCCATGCTTATATATATGATCATTGAGCATCATTGATATTGAGCTAGGTTGTGATTTTAGAATTGAGAGGTGAGAAATATTATTTTAATTGCGAGAGAATTACGCGCTTAATTGTCATGCATTTTAGTCACATGGTAATCATATCAAACCGGCCTTGACCCGTATATATCTCTTTATTTTGCATGCAACTCTTTGTCCGTTCAGGTGCACTACCGCAAGGACATCCATATTGACTTTCCATTCCAGTTGTCATAGAGCTATAACATTTTGCGGATGTTGTAGGATATTGGTTATAGGCGTTTCTTTCCATTGTACTCTAGTTATGTTCAGTATATTTATTCGGACGTGTTGCCCAAGCTTTGTATCCATTTATTATAGTGTAATATTTATATTGTAATACTCGGTGTGACTATTTGTATTGGTCTGTTAATCGACAGCTTATTCAGTTAGTATTTATTATATTTTCTTTCCTTTACCCGTTGATTTTCGGTATCCACTGTTTTTGCAAATTGGATTGTCTAAGTGTTTTTCTTTTATTTACAAAATTTTAAATTGACAGTTCGTTTTCTAAAATGATTGGTGGTTATCTCGTACTATTATTTTTGTCGACAGCGATGCTGAGAATGAACCATCTATGATTCCTGTGATTATTAGAGTATTGGGTTGTCCACCTATTATTTTAATGGGCGGGTTGCCACAGATGGTATCAGAGCATTATGTTCTAGAGTCCTTTGGAATCTGTGCGGACGTACTACGCCTTCTGCGTTTCTTTTGATTTGATATAGAGCCTTAAGATTAAGATCGTTGAGTTCTCTTGTAAGATTTCATTCTTCTGCTATGATATGTGAACCCCGAAAATCTTTTGCCCGTTCATGTGAGACTCGTAAGTCGACAGATGAAGGGCGTTAGAGAAGGCCGTTATGAAGGCGTCATGAGATGGGATTACTAAGAGTTGTAAGTTGTAGTCGTGGATGAGGGTTGCTTTAGGGGTCTCTACCTTCGTAGCATTTTTCTTATATTGCTACCGCGACTACTAAGTACAGTAGATATAGTTTTCCTAGTACCGCTACAGTAGAGAGTCATACTAAGATTGTAATTCCTAGCGACATTAAGTTGGAGTTGAGAGGTCCTTGACGTGGACCACATGTTGAAGTTTGGTCGGATGGAGGAAGTGTAATCTCATCCGGTGAGAACATAAGGCCAGGGAGTTTTGGCCTAGAGAGGGGTATAGAAGTGCCCAGGTGTGAGGATTGGAGGAAAATCTTTCACCCATAGGAGTAAGGTTGAAGTGGTGGAAATGGTAGTCGCCACATTTTGGTGGAGCAGGAAGTTTTGCCCATAGAGAAACCCGGTAGATATTTTCAACAGTGAGTTTCTCTGGGATGCCAGGAATGATGAGAAAGTAGATTCTTAAATATTCAAACGAGGTTCGGTCAGAGGCCGACCGTGAATAAAGAGTTACAGGGTTAAGGAAACCTTGAATCGAAGTGGGTAGATACAAGGGATAGAGAGCCCTTCAGTGAAAATGATAGGCTCACATGTAAGTGTTACTAACACTTCTAGAGAAGTAGTGTTCATGAGACCCCATTGGTGGACATCCACCTGGGGAAGACTCATTGAACTGAGGCCTTAGAGGCTAGTAGAATGTTCTCTTTGTTGAAGAAGTTAAGGTAACTATGTGGGTAATCATCTTATAGTTAGAGATGAAGAAACGGTTTTGGCGTGGAATATAGAACCACACATTTTGATCTTGTCATTTGAAGAACAAGGTCAAGAATAGGGTGCCTAGTTGGGACATAAATGGAAGTGGTTTCGTTCGGATAAGATTAGAATAATGTGATAAGGAACCATTAGTAGTAGCCAAAGAGATTGGCAGGAATGTTGGCAGGTACTCCACTGTGGTTGAGGGTGGATCATTCCTTATGATAAGATGGAGTAGTATTGTATTAACCCTAGATTCAGGTGTGTAAATCGATCTTGTGGTATTACTGATATTATTATAGTGAATGTATCTATATGACTTCCATGGTAGGGAAGTTCTATATTTTCCCTTCACTCGTTATGAGGCGAGTGATGATACTTTAAAAGTATATGTGTGGTATGTGCTACTCGTATTATATACAATAAACGAGTGGAAATATTCTTGGTTTGGTTGAAGTGATAGCAAGCAAATAAATTGCGAGGCTATCCTACTTCTAGTTTCAAAGTGGAACTAGTGGTTCTATAATATCTCTCCTGGATATAGGATGAGACTTTATAGAGGTGGTTTCAGGTATGTGGGAAGTTTTCATTACTTGTTTTGTTTGTCTTGTTTGATTGTTTGATTGCTTGTATGCTTTGTTTGTGTATGTTGTTGCCTTATCTCCACGACCAATAGAGTTAAGTAGTAATGCATAGGAGGGGTTCCTTATTTGGATTTCACTTTGCGAGACGCTCCACGCATGAACCTTAACGACGTTGGGAGTAGAGATATATTATTCTTTCTTCTTTTACTTTATCTTATTTTATAGTTAAGATGTTGGGTTGTAAGGTTTAGCCGAGAGTCACGTGATTGAGTGATTAAAGGGCTAAGTTGATATGCGATATAAGAGCACTGTAATAGTCCTTCCCTCTAATCGATGTGGGGGAGACTAAGATAAGAAAGTAAGATTGATACTTACTGTTATGCCTTAATGAGAAGGCCATATAAAAAGATGTATGTATGTATATTGGGATAAAGTATTTGTGGCATCTTCCAGAAAGTAAATGCCAGATTAGTTAAATTTCCAGTTAATTGAGATGGTAGGACATAGAAGTAGAAGTGCAGTAATAGAGTTACGAGTTAGAATTTTAGCGATCCCGATCATGTGTCTTCGACCGTCATATCTCGATGACCGACGATGCGAGGTAGTAGTGTAATGGGAGGGTTCCTTGTTTGGATTTCGCTTCGGCGAGACGTCCCATGCATGAAACCGAGCGAATGTCGAAAGTCGGGAAAGGTCTTGGACACTAGGGATATAATTAATATAACAATTATACGACTTGATTAGGATATAGATTGAATTTAGGATTATTAGGACACGAGGCCCTTAGAGCAGGTGACTTTGTTTTAGGAAGGTGGTAGGGAGGTGACCACAATAGGTTTGTGGATTAACTCTAAGTAGGGTTAGGTCCCTAGAACGAAGAAGTATGGGATCTCGAGTGATTCAGAATGTTAGGACATAAAGGGTGGGGCCTCTCTTAGATAGAGCGTGGCGTCGGTCACTTAGTTTTCGAGGAGTTGAAGCAAGAGTTGACGTTTACTTCTTCACTCGTGATGATATGATCGAGAGTGAATTTAACGAACGAGTCTCTACCAGGAATGGGAAGTATTAATACGGGAGCATGGACCCATTGTTTATGCGCCCCAAAGACTTAAATTTCGTAAGAAGTGTTATCCCATGCTTGATGTAAAGTTCGTAGCGGTAGTACACGCCTTAAAGGAATAGAAGCACTACTTCCTGGGCAGGAAATTTAGTCTTTTTATGAACCTCAAGTTGATATAATATGTTTTTCGGGTGACGGAGTTGGTGTTTAAAGTTCGTAAAGGACTATCGATTGGATATTGCCTTTCGCTAAAGAGATATGAATGGGGTAGCGGTAGCGCCGAGTCGGAATCCCATGGGGGAGATTAGCGGAGGCATGGAAAGCCAAGTGGTACGAGCTTAACCGAGGGGATACTGTAGTAAGAGCATTCATATTCGTGATTTATCACCTCATGTACTCGTGTGAAGAGGGTAGTGTGGAGAGACGAAGGGTATGTCCGTGGACATTCTTATCAAATTATCGATATTGCAATGGTTATGATCCTAGTTGAGAAAACTATTGATCATTAGATAAATCGCTGCTGATCCAGCTGATATGGGCGGACTAATTGCGAAGGAGTATGCCCAGCTCTTTATGGTGGAATTATGGGATGGTATAAGGTGCCTATCAAAATAGTAATGGACCAAGACTAGATTTTTGTGTCGAAATTTTGGTAAAGTTTCCCGAAAGAGATGGGAACCGTATGGAAATGGAGTATATCCTACCACCCAAAAGTGGATAAATGAATGGGGAAGGTTAACCAAATGTCGGAGGGCATGCCTTGAATTGGTATGTTCGACTTAAACGAAGTGATTGGGCTCATTGAGCCGCATACTTTTATGGGCTACGCCAATGTGAATAGAAGTAAGTAGTGTTGGGTTTAAGCGATTATATGTTAGTATAGTTATTCCCTGGCAAGGGTGTAAAGTGATTCAGGAAGAAAGGCAACTTGTGCCGAGATATGTAGGTTTCATCTTCCGTTGTAGAGGGGTGAGATCGATAGTTCATAAGGAATGACTTGGTGCTATGTTAGAGAACGAAGAAGGTAGAATGAGATCAAATAGTGATGACCTTAGTCCGAGTCCAATGGGGACGCCGCACTGCCGAGGGGTTTGCTAAGAATGATAGAACGATAGTTTAGAATAGTATACCCTTTATGTGGTTATACGGTACGCCTGAATTTTGAGGGCAAAATTCCCTTCTAAGGGTAGGGAGTATGTAACAACCCAGACTTTTGAGCGGCTATTTTATATTATTTTGCCTAATGGGCTAATTTTGTAAAATAGGGGAAGTTGGAGTAAATATTATTTCCCGTGATATTAAGGGATGATATTTACTATGTTTTGCCTATTTACCGTTATGAGAAGGTAAATATCATTATATTGTGTTTTATTGCGTCGTTATATGTTATGCGACGGTTATGACCCTTATATAAATTGGAGTATAATTAATGAAATAAAATTAATTTGGAACACAAAAAATAGTTCACGTTATTCCGAATACCAAAATAGGGGGTGCGGTTGTTTTTAGAATAGCCGAGATAGTAAAAATAAGTGTCAAGTTGTATTTTTGAGTTTCGAGCATTTTTAATAGGTTATGACTCAATTATGTGGTTAGGAGTTATTTTAATGGTGTATCAATAATTAAAAGAGGGGAATTTATGTTTTATGACCCGTTTAAGTCTCCCCACCGCTTTTATTTTCTCAATCTTATGATATGAACCAAGAGGGAGAGAGAGAGAGAAGAGAAAGTTGGGAGAAATGGTGAGAAAGAGAGAAAAATGGAGATTTGAGGCTGAAATCCATTGCTACCGGAAGAGGATCCGATACTACAACCTTGAGGCAAGTTTCTTACATGCTAGATCATGATTTAATGTGATGAAATTACATGTATAGTTATATTTTGGAGATTTAAACCATTTTTGGGATTTGTAGGTTATTAGGGATTTAACCCTTAATCGTGTGCTTTTATTAGATTGGAGTTGCAATTATTAGTTAAAAATTGTGTAGAAATGATTTGGTAGCAATATTTAATGTTGTATTTGGGTGGAATAATGAATAAAAAGCTTGGGAGCTCGTTAATGGCCAAAACAGCTTCTCGGAGAAGAAGCTGCCTGCCATGATCGATCGATCGATCATGGAGGATCGATCGAGCGAACCATCGATCGATCGACGGCCAAGGGTCGATCGATCGACCCCTTCTGATTTGGTGATATTTTCCTAGTTTTGTTTTAGCCCTTTTCTTTTAGGGTCAAGATTTAGGAACCTTCATTTGGGAAGTAATGGGGAGTCCTAGAGGGTTGTTTTGGGTAGACTAATGTCCTAGGCTAAAATGAGGATAATTGGGCTTACCCCGAGGGCTAGTATGTGTAGGTTAATATCCGAATGATATAGGAAGTTAACTAAAAAAAATAAACTAATTGGAGATAAAATGTTAATGTTGAGAATTTTGGGAGACAATTATTGAGGGAGACTCACTTTGAAGATTTAGGATATTGTGTTGAACTCTTGGAGGCTAGTTTGAGGATAATGGCACTTCGGGTCTTAGGTCATTAATAAAATATGACACTAAGAATAAGAAATGCATATTCTGAAATGTGGTACTATATGAATAAGTACAAATGATTTTTGAAAATGTAAAATATGGATGTTTTCAAAAGGAAAAAGTAATGTTTTTCATAAATATTAATTTATGATTACACACCTCTCTAAATCGCTATCATACGGGAAGTTCGCGTGTGTGGTGAAGCCCCCTGGCTAATGAATGCAGGGTGGATATATCCCTAGGCCATATGAGCGTTTATTGTATGTTTCTGCAATGGTGAGGTAATTCTGGGTGTGGTTATGACTCTCCCGCAGGCATATAGCCACTTCCCGACGTTTCGGTAGTATCCGAGGTTGTCTTTATGATAGGCCTTGGAAGATGATAGCCATTTAGGGGCGCGCACAGTGGGGAAACCCGGACGGGCGGTCTTAGATGCGTTATATTATATGATATATAACTATTGATAATAATGTTGGACATCATTGTTATTAAAGCATTTTATGTTAATGAAATGGCTTTAAATTACATTTCCTGGATGGAAGAAGGGAAATGAGACGTTAAATACATTTTCCGGATGGAAGAAGGAAAATGGGAAGATATGAAATGAAAAGGTAAAGCATTTTTATGTTAATAAAACTTGCTTTAAAAATGTATTTTTCCTGGATGGAAGAAAGGAAATAAAATTGGTAAAGAAAATTTTGAAAAGATATTGAATTGGTAAACATTTGATTAAATGAATTACCATTTATATATATTCCTAAAGAAATTAGGAACTGTGCCTTTAGATGGTGAATGGATTTATTTATGTCTCCTTGAGTAATTGTAGATGAGTTCTCCCATGAATATATATATGAGCATTGAGCATCATTGATATTGCTCTAGGTTGTGCCTTTAGAATTGAGAGGTGAGAAATATTATTTTAATTGCGAGAGAATTACGCACTTAACTGTCATGCATTTTAGTCACATGGTAATCATATCAAACCGGGACCTGAACCGTATATATTTCTTTGTTTTGAATACAACTCTTTGTCCGTTCTGGTGCTCTACCGCAAGGATACCCGTATTGACTTTCCATTCCAGTTGTCATGGAGCTATAACATTTTGCGGATGTTGTAGGATATTGGTTATAGACGTTTCTTTCCATTGTACTCTAGTTATGTTCAGTATATTTATTCGGGCGTGTTTCCCAAGCTTTGTATCCATTTATTATACTGTAATATTTATATTGTAATACTCGGTGTGACTATTTGTATTGGTCTGTTAGCCGACAGCTTATTCGGTTACTATTTATTATATTGTCTTTCCATTACCCGTTGATTTCCGGTATCCACCGTTTTTGCAAATTGGATTGTCTAAGTGTTTTTCTTTTATTTACAAAATTTTAAATTGACAGTCCGTTTTCTAAAATGATTGGTGGTTATCTCGTACTATTATTTTTATCGACGGTGATGCTGAGAATGGACCATCTATGGGCTGGCCACCTATTAATTTAGTAGGTGGGTTGCCACAGATTTCAAGTTGAAGATTTTTTAAGAATGTTTAAAAGATTTGCATTTTTAGTACCTTTTCATTTTGGGGTCCATAGGAGGGTATTAGATTTGTATACGACATTTGATTTGACAATTCAGATTGTTTTTAGTTTTTACCGGCATTGACAAAGGGAGAGATTTGTAAGGACATATATTATATAGTCCGTTTATATTTAAGTATGTCGTATACCGCTACACCCGTCGAAGCAGTTCAAGATCATACATGCATCAAGACGGATCCGGATATCAAAGTTCTTCAATAAACAAGCCTTTGCGAGATTGATTTTGGTAAGATTGATGTTTAACTTCCTTAATGTTTCATTCAAGTGTTGGGATATTTTTTCTAAAATGTTTTCATCAACCTGAGGCATTTTATTGAGTCAAAATAATTTTTCTAAGACCTATAGGCGGTGTTTCAAAATTAAATATTTATCACGGAGGTCTTTCAACTGACATTTGATTGTTGTTCAAATGAGGCTTAAAGTGACATTGCATCTCACACAAAGCAGTCATGAGAAGCTCGCTTGATTTATACATCTAATGACCCCGTACTGTGTGCATCTATTTGGTCACCATATAGGTCACGTGATCCAAGGATCAAGCGACATTCAATGTCGTTCGAGCGACATCCTTTTCTCCTTCGAGCGACCCCGTCGACTCAATTTTGTTATAAATACCTATTTTGTGAGAACTCTTTCTTTAAGCCTTTGGCGAAGACAAAACTGCTATTTGTAGAATTTTCAGTCTTCACTTTTAGGGTATAAAAATTTATTTTTCAATTCAAAAATCATCCTAATTAATTTAGTGAATTGTTTGGAACCCAAGGCATAACTTTGTTGAAATTTCTCTTGTAGAGACCAAATCTCTACTGTTGGATTGGTGGTTCTTGCGGGAGCCACTTGATGACTACGACTGCGGTCACTTGGGAATGCTTGAGGGTATTTCTTGCTGAAGACAGAGTTGTGGTTCTTGTAGATTTGTTGCTGTAAATTCATTGTTGGTTCTAAGTTGTAGCCTATGTGAGTGTTCTGCAGAATATTCATTGCATATTTTATTGTGTATGTAAGTTACGATTTACTCCTCATAGTGAAATAAAAGGTTTTACCCGAAAGGATTTTTTCCCTTAAATCTGCGTATCAGCAATTTGTGTTTGTGATGGCATGATTAATTTATCCACATAGATGCGTCTGTTAGGATTTAATTAATTTGGATAAAAAATTGACATCTAATTAAATAAGCTTTCAAATTGGAAATTTGCAAATCCATAAACAATTTATATCACACTGCATTCTCATATGAGGGTGTAAGGTCTTTTATATGGGCATATCTAACATTTTGAACAAAACTTTTTTTTAAACTCTTATATTTGATGTTATCTCCAATGTCAGTATAATTTTTATCATGTGTGTACTTGCAACCCATGATTCAAATTTGTTGATTTCTAGGATAGTGTTAATAATATATTTATTATTTTTATGTGAGTTCTATACATGATGGTTTAAACCTTTTGACAAAGCACTTCATTTGTTTCTACACCAAATGACTAACATTTCAGTTTGCTTTTATCTCTCTCTGTTGTTGTTGGACCAATATTTTGTAGGTGTTCATTTTGAGATATGCCAAAACCTTTTTAAGTTATATATATATGTGAGAGTGTCATTTACATGCTTTAACAACTATATTTTTATTGAGAAGCAGAATGAGATTTAAGAAGATCAAATATTCAGCCATCTTAATCTCAGAAAAAATTAGGAGCATTTAATGCTCGCAAGCAATGTTTCTAACAACTAGTTTTTGGGATTTCTATTTAAGCATCCAAGAGCTGCATTGAAGACCATCAATATGAGACTAGAGAAATCAATGAAGATCATTTAAATTTATTACTCAACTACACATTCAAGAGAGCAATTAATTTTACATTCTGCTCAATCATTGAAGAAGAAGACTTGAGCCTACATAAATATCATTTATTGAAGTCTCATTGAAGAAGAAGAAACTCAGATTAAATTTGTATTTTAAGGAGTTTCACTATTCAACATTGTACTACAATTTTCAGATTTATTTTGAAGCTTTGTTAAAAGCTTTGGGTTATAATCAGTAGCTAGATTTAAGCTACGAGAATTGTAAATGGTGATTGGTTCCTACCCGCAAATGGGTCACGTAGTTTGAAGCTCGAAATCAGCTTGGAAACGATTGTACGCGGTGGTTTGATCTTACCCTTCAATTGGATCACGGTAGTGAAGCACAAGGGAATCGGAAGCTCTAGGCGCATGGACGTAGGCCAGGATTTGGCCGAACCACATTAAATTTTGGTGTCATTTTAATTTCCGCACTTATATTTATTTATTTGCATATGCTTGCTTGAGTTGATATTTTCAGCACTTAACTTTGCAAATATATTAATTTCAAAATTTGACAAAATTACTTATAAGGTTAAAATAATTATTTTAGATTTAATTAATTAGTTTCAGAATATTAATTTGTGTTAAATACAAAAATTAATTTAATATTTGTGGAATGTTAACATCTGCATTTTAACTTGTTTAAATTAATTAGTCGTATTTATTTGATATTTTTGGTTTTAATCATTAGACATACATTAATTTGAAATTTGATAAGGTAGTTTAAAATGAAATATTTTCTAAAATTTTCATTTAACCAAAAAAGTTTGGTAAACACAATTCACCCCCCCCTGAGTATTATATGGGCAATAGGTGATGAGAGACATTTTGTTGTATTTGTTAAAAGGGATATATATTTAAATTTTGGGGGTATGTTGAAATCGTTGAAAAAATCAGGGTTTAAAATGAAATTGAAAGTTGGGTTTTAAAACTCTTAAACTTGCTTTCTCGAGAAACTGTTTTCTGAAAAATAAAACAAGGTATTGTAATTTACCATTTTGACCAGCAAAAATAAAATAAATTTTTTGAAAAAATCTCAAAATTTTCTGATTGGAGACGCGCCCTCACACGATAGGTTAAAGTCTAGACGCACCTGAAATTGACTTCACTCTCGTGTGTGCACTAGACTTCATCTCCTACCTTCATTTTGTTGATTTTAGGGTCTGAAAACCTTAACCTTAAATTTGAATAGTTTTAGAATACCATTTACGTTGATTCCTGAACAAAAATTATCTAATTTTTTAAGAGGAAGCCATTCATATTGGTTTCAAGCATTAAGGTTAACTAGTTCGAGTTAATCCTTTTCTATAAAAATGGCGTAAGTTTAACTTTAACATTCGTGGTTTTAGGATATGATTCAAGCTACATCATGGTGATATTCATGATCTTGGATCAAAATGTAGTCGAACTAGTTTGGTTTCAATGATTTTGGTTTATCATAGCTCCTGAATTTTTTTTAAAAATATTTAGGCCCGTAATTTTCAAACTTTGATTTGGGATATCAAAACTCATTTTGGGTTGAATTAAGCTTTGCACCTAGGTTCCTTAGACCCACATCTTGAGTTATCCCACTTTGAAATTGGTTCAAAGTCAAGAGTACAGGTACCACCATTAAAGCTCAAGCTTTAATGGAGGTTCGTGATATTCAAGTCTTTTCAGGGTTTTTTTTACATTAGAAGCTACATGTAAACTCATATTAATAACCTATGAATGCCCAGAAACTTAAACAACTAGAAAATTTTGAAATGGTACATAATATCATAAAAATACCAAAATATTAGAAATTTTCTTTACATTTTTCCTTATGGTAGTGTATATTTTTATAGTGGTGAAGAAGGGATTTTATACTACTAGTGAAGGGGAGGGGAATGGTGGAAAAGGAGGTGGAAACTTACCATGGTTTCGTTAAATTTTATAAGGGTATCATGTGTATCCCATGTGGTATAACTTCTCACAAGGTAACCAATGGGTCAAAATGTCCAGGAGTGAAGTGAAAATAGTTTTTATTTTAATATGGGTCCTTGGGAAATATATAAGATGGATTTAGGGACAATTATGACATTTTTGTAAATTTAGGGGTTAATGTGCAATTTTTCAAACTTGTTAGGTTGGGTTTTGTAATTGATACAAAATACAAATATTTTGATTAAGTTTTGTGTTTAAGTTTGGGCTATAAGGATAGGGTATGGTTTAAATAATAAGTTCTAAATTTTCTAGGGGTATTTTGATAATTTTAAAACTTTAAGTGTTACTAAGGTAATTACCTTATCCTTTGGGGTTATTTATCAAATATTGGTAGGTTTGTTACATTCTACCTTTCTATAAAAAAATTGTCCTCGAAATTTACCTTCAAAAAGTGTGGGGTAGCATATTCCCATAAATTCTTTCGTTTCTTATGTTGATTCTTTTGTACCATGGTGTTGCCAAAGGATCTTTACTAGAGGAATGGTTTTTCGTCGAAGAACCTTGTTTTGCCAATTAAGAATTTTGATAGGGTTCTTCTCAAAGTCATGATTGGCTTTCACTGATATACCTTCCTAAGTAATAATGTGATTGTGATCGGGTATGTATTTCCGTAATTGTGAAACATGGAAAATGTCACTTATATTGGATAATTTTGGAGGTAGTTATAAACGATAGGCTACCAGTCCTGTAAGTTCGATGATTTTAAAAGGTTCAACATAACAAGGTGCTAACTTCGCTTACTTTCCAAACCAAATAATACCTTTTCGTGGGGATACTCTCAAGAATAGGTGATTGTCTATCTAAAATTCCAAAGGTTTCCTTCTGTTATCTGTATAACTCTTTTGTCAATTTTGTGCCGAATGTAATCATTCTTAAAATATTCATATCTTTTTCATAGTTTCGGCTATAATTTCAGGTCCAAAGATACGATTCTCTCTGAATTCATTCCAGCATAAAGGTGAAGGATATGGCCTTCCGTACAAGGCTTCATAAGGAGTTTCTTGAATGCTGGTTTGATAGCTATTGTTGTAAGAGAATTTAATTAAGGTGAGATGATCATTCCATGTATCAAAAAAGTCCAAATCAATAGCCTGTAACATATCCTCGAGGGTCTGAATTACTCTTTCGGATTGACCATCGATTCGGGGATGGAAGGCAGTCCTTATATAAATCTTTGTTCCCATGGATTTTTGCAATGCTTGCCAAAATCTTCTTATGAATCGGGTATCTCGATCGGATACAATGTATAAGGGTATTCCATGGAGTCTAATAATTTCCTGTATATAAAGCTCACTGAGTTTCTAAAAAGAAACAGTAGCTCTCGTTAGTATAAAATGGGCAGATGTGGTAAGTCGATCGATAATAACCCATATTGAATTATAACCTTGAGAAGTTGGAGGTACTTCATTGATCAAATTCGTTGTAATAAGATCCCATTTCAATTATGGAATAGGGAATGGTTGTAATAATCCTTCAGGATGCTGGGGTTCAATTTTTACCTATTGGCAGGTTAAACATTTCGCCAAAAAATTCGCGATATCCTTCTTCATACCTTACCACCAATACTATTGCTTGAGATTGTGATACATTTTGGTTCTCCCTAGATAAATCATAAATCTGGAATGATGGGCTTCCTCTAAGATTTCGTTTTGTAAGGAGTGGTAAAGGGGGGGGGGGGGGGGGGAGGGGCATAATCAATTCTTAAATCTTAACCCTCTCTCAGGGCTATATTGACTAAAATCCCTTTGATTTGTTGTCTTACAATGTTTTCTTTTGGCCTTTCAGGAATTCATTCCCTTCTCGGTGTTCCAAAATTCTTTTACAAATGGTTGGGTGAACGATGATATTTCTCAAAATGATTGGTGTTTCAGAAGATTCTCTCTGCAAGTTGTATTCTCCTATAGTAGTTAAAAATAAAAACATAGTACTGAGCATTCCTTTCAACTTTCGACTTAAAGCGTCGAAAATTACGTTGCCTTTACCAGGGTGGTATAGTAAGTTAAATTTGTAATTCTCCAAAAACTCAATCCATCGTCTTTATTGAAGATTTAGATCTTTCTGAGTAAAGATATATTTGAGACTTTAGTGGTCGGAGAATACCTGAAATTCTTTTCCATGTAAATAGCATCTCAAAATCTTCAGGGCGAAGACTATAGCTGCCAACTCTACATTGTGTACCGGGTAATTACGTTCATGAATCTTTAACTGTCGTGCTCCATACTTGATCACCTTTTCTTATTTTATTAACAAACATTCCAATCCTTGTAATAAGGCGTCCGTGTGTATGTCATAACCAACATTACTGGAAGGAATAGTGAGGGCTGCGATCGTGGTTAACTTTTCCTTTAGTGTAAGGAAGGCTTGTTCACATTCAGTAGTCACATAAATTTGACATCCTTTCAGGTTAGCTTCATCCAACGTAAGGCAATTTTTTAACATCCTTTCCACAGAATGTCATACGAGTCTTAGAAAGCTTCATATTATCATAACGTTCATAGGTTGCTATCATTTGAGTACTTTCATGGTTTTTATTGGGTCAACCTGTATACCTGTTTCGGTGATCACATACCCGAGAAACTTCACCTCTTTCATATTAAAATCACATTTGCTTTTCTTTGTTAATGTTGGTGTTGGTGTAAGGTTTTTAATACTATGCACAAGTGCTCTTTGTGGTCCTCTCTAGTCTTAGAGTATATTAAGATATCGTTGATGAAGATGATTATGAATTGATCCAAGAATGTCAAAATACTCTATGTATTAGGTCCATGAAAGTTAAAGGGGCATTGGTTAATCCAAAGGGCATATCCATGAATTCAAAATGGCCATATCGAGTTTGAAAGGCAGTTTTGGGTATCTTCTTCTTTAACGTGAAGTTAGTGATATCTAGATTGTAAGTCAATTTTTGAAAAGATTATTAACCCTTACAATTTTTCAAATAAGTCTCCTATATTAAGCAAAGGATAATTATTCTTGATTCAGTTTATGATAGTCGATGCATAATCAAAATGCGCCATCCTTCTATTTCATAAACAAAATCGGTGCTCCCCAAGGAGATGTACTAGGTCGTATAAAACCCTTTTTCAACTAGTCATCAAGTTAGGTTCTAAGTTCTTGTAGTTACAATAGGGCAATACGATAAGGATTTATCGAAAGGGTGGACGTGTTAGGTAACAATTTAATAACAAATTCAAGTTCTTGTTATGGGGTTAGTCCAGACAATTCTTTCAAAATTACATCATCGAACCTATCTAAAATAGTAGGAGGAGGTGTAGATCCTTTTTTGTGAAGTTGAGAAGGTATTGATTTGAAATGACTCTTCCCTTGGAAGTAAAATGGGGTGTGGTGAGGTCTTTTGAACGTTACTATCTTTTCGTGGAAATTAATGTGGGAAAAGTTAGGTGATAAAATGTCCATTCATATGATCAAGTTGAACTCCTTTAGGTCTAAGACTATTAAATCTACTTTCAAAACTCCTATCCTGAGCCATAGAGTGTGTTGTTTACAAACTCTATTAGTGACTTTGATTTCTCTAGTTGGTATTCTTATGGATAACGGATATGCTAAGGGACTAGTAGATAATTACAATCGAGTCATGAAAGCATAGCTAATGAAAAAATGTGTTGAGCCAGAGTCAAATACTATTTGTGATGAGATGTTATAAAAAGATATTTATTGGAAGAATGGCAAAATTTTGACCTCGAGTTCTAATCACCGGTTCTTGCCTCTTTCCACAAAATTTTTGTTGAGGTGGGTGATTGTCAGAATTACCGGTTGGTGTCATGAACAGGGGTTTGATAAAATTGGTAGGTTTGGTTACTAGTGAGGAAGTAAAATTTTGGGGATATAATTGTTACATGTTTGGGATTTGTGGCCTTATGTGTCCTTTGTTACACTCATGACATCGTATTGTAGATCCACTATTGATATGATTGATTTGGCTAAAAGCTCTACCATCATTTGGTTTGGCATAAGGATCGTCTCGTTGATTGGATTAGTTTCTAATAACATACGAGCTTCTAGGGGATGGAGTTGTGATTCGGTTAATTCCTCCAGATGCCAGATTCCTTTTAATGAGGGAGGCTACCTCTGTTATTTGGTTAAAGTCATAAGGTTGCAACGGGATGATTGAAGCTTTAATGTTTGTTCCAAGCCACGTTCAAAGTGTTTACACCTTTTGGCTTCAGTATCCACATATTCTTGGGCATATCGAGGCATTTCTATAAACTTGGCCTCTTATTGTGCTACCATTAGTTGTTGTTATTGCAAACTTAGGAATTTAATTGTCATATGATCTCTCACTGATTCAAAAAAGTAAATTTTAAAGAAAATCTCCTCGAATTTAATTCAAGTTAAATTGTGAATATACTGGGATTGAAGAACAAGATGCCACCAAAAATCCATTTCTCCTTCAAACAGATATGTTTCTAGTTTCACCCTAAGTTCAGGGATTATACCTACTCCGTTTAAAACTTTAAGTGTCTGGCGTATCCATTTTTCTGCTTATGTGGCACCGGGTTGTTCATAGAACACTAGTGGTCTTTATCATAGAAATTCTTTAAGCGCGTCCATTCTGCGGTCTCATCCGAAATCTCATTACTAATCGGGTGTGGCAGTGGTACATTTTGTTATATCCTGGTCAAAGTTATTAGCTCTTGTAAAGAACGTAATATTCCTTCATTAGTCATAGGTAGATTTGGTACGTGTGGAACATTTTGTTGTTTTCCTTATGATCCACTAGAAGATGCTCATGTATCAACCATCCTATATAAAACTACATATTGAGGATGTAATGACGGTCGAAGTAACCAAATAAATTTGTTATATTGATACCATAACTATATTACATTGGGATGTGATACAGTCAAAACTTGCAGTAAGAGAAGTACACACTTCTAAGTTGCTATTTTATAACTCCTATTAGTACAAACGGTTGGCTAGGTCTACTACGCTTAGTTAGGAATATGGTGATCACACCTTCTCACACACACACACACAAGCCTAATGAAAGATACTGAATCCATCGTATGTTTATTTATTTTCATCCATATTCCTTTCCTTAGTTTACTTTAAGCAAGTTAAGGTACGACGCTATCAAGTTTGGGTCCTGTGTCGGAAGGATCGGAGTCAATAGAGGCAGTTCTAAAGGCAGTGGAAGTAAAATAGTTGGTGTTGGATGAAATAGGGTTGTAATCGATTGGGGAGTCTGGGGGAGTAACAATAAGTTCTTCGGGTGGATCCATATCTCAAGCTAGATGGATGGCTTGTTGCATTATATTGGAATCTTCAAAAAATCTTTCGGCATGTCTCGTGGCTTGTGCCTCTCCCATTAGGTGACCAATCAGCAGACTATGTTTAGTATCCAAAGTAGTGATAGCCCAATCTTGATCGATACTTCGAATAGTCTAACCCATCTTAACATATCCCTAATCTCTAATTTTCTTTCTCAAACTTCTCATGCGTTGCGCCGCGTATATCTAAGTAAATTTTGTCCTATATATTCATGTCTGCAAGACAGAATTATTTACATAATGTAACATGGAAGGTTTCAATAACTAATATTCTTATTTTAAGTTTTTTATAGGCATAGAATCCCTTAAGTCCCGTATAGGCATAAACCTAGCGCTCGCTGTGATACCATGTGGTAACACCCGATGTTATGTATCTTTTAATGCTAAAGTAACAATAATAATTTAAGCAGAAGGAAAATAAAACTTTATTTATGTGGATGCATAGCATCTTATTACATATCTTGGGTCTCTTTAAAGCAAAAATAAAAAGGTATCTCGAAGTCATCATAATACATAAATAAAAGGGGGACTAAAAGATCACATAAGCTGGTAAGTTGTGGTGAAAGTGTTCTAATAGGTGCTATCATCTTTACTAGTTACCGCCCACATTTACGTAACCAAAAATGTTTTCCTTAATAAGAATGCGGGGGGTATTTATCCTTATTTGAGTTCATTTTTTATCTGTAAGGGAAACAAATAAGCATAACTTTTCCAAGTAAATAATTTTACTTTTATAACAAGTGTATATATATGAGTCTGATAGATAGCAAATGAAGTACCGGAATTATGTCACGGTTATAATAAATGGGAACAAACTGAGATTTCAACAGGAATGAAATTAAATATATAGAGATTTTTTTTATATTAGTAAGCATAATATAGTGATTATAATTGGATAAATGCTTTATCGAGTCATAAGGATAAGGTTCGGACTATGACAAGATAACTCATAACATAATTATCGGTTATAGAGGCTTCAACTGTGTAAAAATACAATTATAATAACATCCAAAACCTTTGGGAATATAATCATCCCAAAACCTTTGGAGAAAGTAACTAGCTAGGCACACTAACTAGAGCAACACTCATACATATGTAGCAATAAATTTAGGCACTCAAACATCTGAGTCCTATAGGCCAAATAGCACTTTTGTGGGTATACCGAAAGTCTATTCCTTAAATTATAATGTATGTTACTGGATTTAAAGGAAATCATAGGTTGCATGAAATTATGGGGTTAGGGTTTACTCTAATAAGGATCGAAATAATATTCACAGTATTCGTCAACTAAATAAAAGAGGTCATAAATGAGAACAAAAGTTCGGGGGCTATCGCATAATGATATAAACAATTACAATAATTCAAGGGTGTGAAACAAAAATAATATCAGAATAGAATCACGTACTTTTCAATTTCGGATCGTTTGTATTTGATATTCATTTTCTTGGGGGTAAATCGGATACTGTAATTATGAATAGTATAAATATCTAGATTATGAAAGAGAAATACATTTCTAAGTGAAACTTTGGGTGAAAAACAAATTGTTTATAGTGTAAAATTTAGTGTTAGGGTTAAATACATAACTATGAAAAGTTTAGGTTTTTATTAATTTCCTTATTTCCATTCATTTTTGGAATTAGTGATAAGAGACATTTTTGTTGTATTTATGAAAAGGGACTTATTGTTACTCCCCCAGTGTCAGCGTGTCCGCTTCAAGTGTCAGCGTCGCTGCGAGTGTCAACGCTGCTGCAAGGGTCAGCGCCGCTGCAAGTGTCCGCACCGCTGCAAGGGTCGGCACCGCTTCAAGTGTCAGCGCCACAGCAAGGGTCAGCGTCGCTGCAAGTGTCCGCGCCGCTGCAAGGGTCTGCACCGCTTCAAGTGCCAGCGCCGCTGCAAGGGTCAGCGCCGCTACAACAAGGGTCACTACAGCAATAACATTCGAGAGGTGCCCGCGAGGGTCACCACAGAAATCCAAAATTGAGAAGTACCACTGCAAGGGTCAGCGCCGCTGCAAGGGTCACTGCAGTAATGACAGTCGAGAGAGTCGGTGTCACTGCAGGGCTCAGTGCCACTGCGAGGGTCACTGCAGAAATGTTATTCGAGAAGTACCGCTACAAGGGTTTCGGCAGAAACTCATATTGAGGGAGTAGCTATCACGAGAAACTCCTCATCATGAAACATCAGTATCTAAATGAACAACAACAATAACACTTTACTTTCTTGTAAAGGTTGCCTAGTCAAGCAAGCAGGGCTCGAACAGGCACGTTGGGACCTCCTGGGAGTTTTGGCTTGGCGGCTGAGGGACAAGGTATGTTGAGCAAGCTCAACCACTTAGAACTATATGATTGAGAGAATACTAGTAGGAGACCCTAGGGTCACCCAGTCCTCACACACCTCACACTTAGTCATAAGTGAAGTGAGCAGCCAAAGGGCTGCCTGCTCACAAGAAAATAACTGTTTATAAAATGATTTTAGAGGAGAGGGTCCTCTAAACCCCTCTCAAGAAAAATGATTTTAGAAGGGGGTCCTCGAGACCCCCCTCAAGCTTGCAAATATTTTAGAGGAGGTGGTCCTCGAGACCCCCCCTCAAGTTTACAAAGTTTGTATCAAAGTTACCGTTTCAAAAGATATTTAGCAAATCAGATATTTTGTCTCCATTAGAAGACATATTTGCTTTTGAACTTTGGTCGACACCAGGGGGCATCTGCCAGAGGGGACAGGCAGACCTGCCTGCAGGTAGGGACAAATATTACACTGCAGGCTTTGTCCCTCACCAACCCTCTAAGTTTTGGCGCCAAAAGTGCCAACCCAGCCTTAGTGCCCAAGTATAAATAGGACCCCTGGGCAAGGTCATGGATACAATAGAAATTGCACTATTACTCTTCCAAAATATCACCAGACCTACCTAAGTATTCTCTCCCCGCTCATTCTCTTAGTGCTGAGTGCCTTGTTCCTTCACTCCCCACTGACAGCCATCACTCTTAGGTGTTTCCCTTGAGAAAATTGCTATTTTTGCTGTGAAAGTTCATCTTCTTGCAGGGAGTGAGTTGAAGCTTGAGTTCCATTATTACCAGAAGGAGAAGTTTTCTTCAGAAGTTGCACCAGGAGACCTTGAAGGCCTTGCAGGCAGCGTCCATTGGAGTGGGTCACGCCTCACCCTTTCCAGTTATTCATAGAACCCAGTCTCACTACCCTCCTACATTTGGCGACTCTGCTGGGGAGGTATTCTCACTTCCATGGACAAAGATGGTTTCAATTTCTCTAAGCAGTTGGTTTTTGAGGACATTCCGTCTTGTAATGGAGCTCACAGTGACCAGACTACTCAGGAAGAAGTGGTGGTGATCGGAGCCAAGGCGCCAGCGCCTCAGGGAGGGCAGACCAGTTCGCCGGCAGTGGCTCCAATGGCAGGTATGAATCTTATGGCAATGTTTTTTGACTTTTTAAAGCAAAACAACGTGGATCTATCAAGCTTGGGTCAAGGTTGTGTGACACTTGCTGCTGCCCCTTCTGGAGGGGTAGCCGTTCCTATTACGATTCCGGCAGAGACGACTCCATCTCGGAATGCGGCGCCGGAGCAGGTCCTGGCGCCAACAGGGTCTCCAGTTGTTAAAAGCACGTATTTGGAGGAGTCACCCTCTAAGGCTGTTACTATGGAAGAAGTGATGAAGCTCCTCTCCTCCTCTAAGAGAGAGGGTTCCCACCTATACGAGGAGTTACAAGACCCCTATCCACATGAAGTAAGTGAGAAGCCATACCCTGAGGGGTATATTCCACAAAAAATTATCAAGTTTGGCGGTAGAGGGGAGAACCCTAGAGAGCACGTGAAGAGGTTTATCGAGTACCTGGGAGTACATGCTGGCGACAAGAACCTGAGGTTGAGGGAGTTCTCTAAAACTCTCACTGGGAAGGCTTATATATGGTATTCCCACTTGGCGCCTAACAACGTCCCTACTTGGGAAGAGATGAACAGGCAGTTCCTCCAGAAGTTTTTTGTAGCGGAGGACGAATTTACATTGAGGCACCTGGCGCGAGAGGTCCAAAAGTCAGGAGAAGAGTCGATGCACTACATCAAGCGATTTTGTGAGAGGGCCTTAGATGTCCACGAGGACGTGGCGGAGGCCAGGTTACTACAGATATGTGTGGAAGGACTCTTAGAAGAGTACAAGCTGCACTTGATCAACGAAACTAGAGATGGAAATTTCTGAGAATTCACCAGGGCCGCCAGCAACATAGCTATGATAATCAAACCAAGAGCCCCGGGTTGGAGGATGCAAGTTCCACTGACTCCCGGGAGGTTTCAATTTTCGAGGAGGTAAGCGGTTAAGTATGTGGATGGGATTAGCAAAGGGAAGAAGGGAGGCCCTGGGGCCAAGACTGACTGTCCCGGCAACAAGAGAAAGTTTGGGGAAGATGCCCCGCTGCCACTACCGTGCAGTGTAGCTGAGGCTATGGATTATTACCGCACCTTAGTGCGAGAAGGCGTAGCAGGACCTCCCCACCTAAAAGGAGAAACCCCCACTGCAGCTGACAAAGCCAATCCAAAGTACTACGAATTGCACCAACGAGTGCAACACTCTACAAAGGATTGTTACTACTTGCGAAGGATCATTGGTGAGCAGATGGCCAACGGTACCTTGCAGATACCCCCTGTGGACGTTAATGAGAACCCACTTACTGCGCATCACTTTGGCACCGTCAACATGGTAGTTGCCTACGAGGAAGAAGCTACAAGAAGTCTTATGAAGCGAGAGAGTGGCGAGCGGTTATGGGAGGAGTTAGAAAATCTATCACTGAGCAGACTTAAGCTAGAAAGAAAGTAAGAGGAGTGGTTCTTCACTCCGGAACAAGAAAATAGAAGTGGGGAAGTTGAGGAAGTGTCCCTCTCAGAAGGCGAGGTAGACGTCATTCTCGCTCTAGATGAGGGAGGGACCTTTGAGGTGGAGTATGTTTGCAGTGCCCAGATGTACGAGGTAGACTTAGATTCTGAATATGAGGCCATAGCGAGGAGCCCCAAGTTCAAGTGGTTTTTCGACCAGATAGGGGTGAAGTACGACACGAGGGTGTCCATCACGAGGAAAGTCTTGGAGGCAGTGCAGCAGCGGGGAGACCCTTAAATAAATTGGCAGGGGCCAATCGGAAGGATGATTAAGAAGTATACTTCTGAAGTGGTGTTTTCAGAAGCAGATAGAGTGGTGCCCTACTTCCACAACCGCCCGTTGTACGTCACAGCCATAATTAATGGAGACTCATTTCCCAGGGCGTTGATGGATGGAGGAGCATCCATTAACATCATGCTCATCAGTACATTATATGAAACAGGAATTGACCAGGAGAAGGTGGTTCCGGTACCGCTAGTAATTTCCGGATTCGACAACGCCGGAATGCAGTCTATTGGATATGTGAATGTGGGAATTAAGTTGGGAAATTTCACCTCCCACGTCAAATTTCATGTTATTAAAGCTAACACCAGCTACCAATTACTCATTGGAAGGGTATGGATGCACACTCATGGCGTAGTGCCTTCCACCTACCATCAATGTGCGAAGGAAAACATTAGAGGTACAGAGATAGTGATCAAGGCCACGCAGAGACCCTTTGCCGTTGAGGAGGCCCACCTGGTAGATGCTTCCTTCTACACCAAGTTAGATGAGGAAAGAAAGGTCTCTATAAGAAAACTAGTAGGAATCAAGGTAGCTGAGGGAAGGGTCCCGCAGAAGAAATCCGTTCATGACCGTCTAGGGGAGAGGATAATCCCCCATATGGCAAAAGGCAAGAGGAAAGTAGAGGAGGTAGCTAGACCGCCTCTAACTTGCAAGAAAGTGGTCTTGCCTGATGAAAAGATCATTTACCGTTTATAACGATCTGTGCGGGCGGTGTTCTGGAATGAGAGCATCGAACCGACGCCCGAGTGTTTTATCGTTGATGAATCCCATATTGTTGAGCATGTTGAGGAACCAGAAGAAGCGCCAGAGTGCATGCAAGACGAACCCAGAGAGCATCTTCAGGAATTAGAGGAAATCAAGTTGGGGTTAGAAGAGGCGAGAGTAGACCCATTATAATCTCCAAGTGCCTGGAACCGAAGCAGAAGGAAGAGCTCATTGAGCTACTTAAGGAGTTCACTGATGTATTTGCTTGGAAGTACACGGAGATGCCAGGAATAGACGCATAAGTGAGCTCTCATAGATTGAACATCCTTCCCAATGCCCTTCCGGTAAGGAAAGCCACATGCACATATAAAGCAGACCTTGATTTGAAAATAAAAGCTGAGGTGGAGAAGTTGTTAGCGGTAGGGTTCATCAAGCCTATTCAGCACCCCATATGGTTGTCCAGCATAGTGCCAGTGGCGAAGAAAGACAAGACCCAAATCAGAATCTGTGTAGATTTTCGTGACTTGAACAGGGCGTGTCCTAAGGATGAATTCCCACTACCCAGCATAGACATCTTAGTGTATGCCACCGCGGGACATGCGATGTATAGCTTCATGGATGGGTATGTTGGTAATAACCAGATTAAAATGGACCCCGCCGACATAGAGAAGACTGCCTTTCGCACACCATTAGGGAACTTTCACTATACAGTCATGCCCTTCGGATTGAAGAACGCTGGAGCCACATACCAGCGGACCATGATGGCAATTTTTCATGACTTATTTCATGATATAATAGAATTCTACGTGGATGATCTGGTGGTGAAGTCTAAGAAAGAAAACAAGCATATTCAGGATCTCAGGATAGTATTCGAAAGGTGTCGTCGGTATAAGATTAGAATGAACCCCTCAAAGTGTGCCTTTGGGGTTACTGCAGGGAAATTCTTAAGTTTTATGGTAAATAGACAACGGGTGCAAGTGGATGCAGAGAAGATGAAAGCCATTGTGATGATGCCACCGCCCAAGAGTCAGAGACAACTTAAGAGCTTCCTAGGAAAGGTATCCTACCTGTTGAGATTTATACCTGCGTTGGCAGAAGTAACTCATCCGTTTACGCCTCTACTAAAAGACAAAGCCAAGTGGGTTTGGGGAGAAAGGCAAGATAGTGCGTTCGAGAAGATTAAAGAAATCTTAGCCTATCCTTCCACGATGATTCCCCATGCAGTCGGAGCGCCGCTGCTGCTCTACCTTACTTCTACAGAGAGGTCGATAGGGGCCCTCTTGGCGCAAGAGAAAGAAGGAGCGGAAAAGCCAGTCTACTACCTGTCAAGAGTAATATCCGGAACAGAATCAAGATACACCAGCATTGAGAGGCACTGCCTGGCGCTGGTATTTGTAGCCCAGGAGTTGAGACACTATCTTCTAGCCTACACAGTTCACATAGTCACCAAGTATGATCCCATCAAGTACCTCCTCGCGCGGACTATACTCGTGGGACGAGCAGCAAGGTGGTTTTTGATCTTGTCAGAATACGATCTAAAATGCGTAGTGCCTAAAGCCATTAAAAGCCAGGCAGTGGCAGATCTACTGGCCCACTTCCCGAGTGGGGTTTTTGAACCACCTAGTGAAGAGCTTCCCGGAGAAAGTATTCAAGCATGCATGGCGGAGGGGGTGAAGAAGTGGTTTATGGAGTTTGATGGTTCCAGTGCTCAAGGAACAGGTGGAGCCGACGTCATACTGTCAGATGGGAAGGAGAAGATTACCCTCTCTTTCAAGTTGGATTTTAAATGCTCAAATAATGAAGCTGAGTATGAAGCCCTCATTCTAGGGATGTTGGAAGCACTCAGAAGAGGGATCAGGGTACTGTGTATATGAGGGGACTCCAATCTGGTAGTAAGGCAGGTCAATGGAGAGTTTTCCCTTAAACATGCCAACTTAGCGCCGTACAGACACATCATCCAAAGACTGCTGGGACAGTTCTTAGAAGTAACTGTGGAGAGGCAGACACGAATGATGAACAAGCACCCTGAAGCGCTCGCCACCATAGTGCAAAAGTTGGACATGGAGGAGTCAGAAGCAACCATCACAGTGAGGCAAAGAACGGTACCCACTACTGTAAAGTCCTTATTCCCAACTAACGAACCGGAAGATTGGAGGCGTCTGGTAGAGAAGCAACTTGAAACCAGGGAAGGGACAATGAAAATATTAGAGTTAGCCAACTATCATGTGCTGCAGGGAACTCTCTACTTCAAGAGTCCTGGAGGGTTTCTGACAAGGTGCGTAGGGGAGCAAGAAGCTAAAGAGAGGTTAATAGAAATGCACCAGAAGCACTGCGGAGATACGGATATCCCCCTTTACAGACGACTGTAGCGAAGCGGGTATTATTGGCCCACTATGAGCGTAGAAGCGGCCCGCTTGCAACAAAGTTGTTTAAAGTGCCAAGCTAATTTTGACCAGCCGACAGAGGCTAACTTTGTGGAAGCCTTCGAAGATTGGAGACAGCCGTACCTAGCATATTTAAAAGATGGGGAGCTGCCTTCCGAGAGAGCGGATGAAATTTACCTTAGAATAAGGATAGCCCGTTTCTACTGGGTCAAGGGAGAATTATATAGGAAAGGGTACAATGAGAAGGCGCTAAGGTGCGTAGCCGAAGAGGAGGTGGAAAGGGTGCTGAAAGAAGCTCATGAGCCCTCCCACATGGGAGGCGCCAAGCTGTATGATCAACTGATGACGCTAGGATACTACTGGCCGACCATGGAAGTCGACTCCATTGGATATGTGAAAAAATTTAGAGCATGTCAAGTGCATGGAAACATGGTGCACGCTCCCTCCGTCAGTCTACAAAGCTTGGCAGCCCCTTATCCCTTCCACACATGGGCGTTCGACCTAATGGGAAAGATCGCCCCAGCATCTCACGACAAGGCTTTTATTATCGTGGCTACATAATTGTACACCAAATGGGCGGAGGCCATTCCTTTATGGAGGGAGCGTGCACCATGTAAAAAGAGGGGGTATGCCAGCTTAATACTTCTCTCGCAGTTGCCCCACTGCCAGACTCCACAGTCATCGGAGTACTTTCATGCACCTGGAAATAATAAAACAAAGGGGAAATGAGAACGCTTGCACAGTATACGCAAGAAAAAAAGAAGGAAAATAGTAAAAAGAGAGTATGCTAGTTTAATACCTCTCTCACAGCCATCTCATTCTCTAACTCCACAAGTATTGGAGCAACTTCATCCGGCTCCTTAGTCACCAGAGCGACCTCGCTCACCTGGAGACAATGCAACAAAGGTGAAGAGGGGAATACTTGCGTAGTTTAAACAAAATAATAAAGACATAAGAATGACATGAGGGAAGTAGATACTCTTATACACTGTACCTGAATAACGCCCTCCGTAACGGTCATAGAAGGGGGAGCAGGGGCTCCCATAGGGGCAGCAACACTGATCGATGTTCCAGAAGGGGTCGTCTCAGCGACCAGTGCTTCCGAAGAAGCTACCTCAACCTCAGGCACTTCCGAAAGAACAATCTCAGTGACGGAGGGCGCAAGGTGTAGGCGAGGCTGCGAATGACAAGAAAGGGCGAGAGGTAACAAATCAGTTATTCCATGAATGATGAATACTTCAATTAAAAAAAAGAGGGAGAGGGAAACTCCTAAAAAGCACCACAGAGACACCTACCTGAAGGGGTGCGATAACAGGACAAACTGGCCCATGTATAGGGGTTACTGAAGAGACAATAGCAGGAGCCGCACTCGAAACAGCGCCAAGGGATAACTGCGATAAAGTAAAAGAGGGCTACGATAAGTACAGGCTAGATATATAAGAAATATAGAACCAAGAAAATAAGAGAGTACCTGAACCCCATCCAAAGGGGAAGCGCGAAAAAGGACGGTCGACGCAGTAGGGGCTGTGCTGATAGCCTGCAGAGAATGAAAGTATGTTATTCATCGCATGATCGAGGATAAAGAGATTCCATGCTTAAACGGAAAGGACTGACCTGAAGTGTAGGCTCACTAGTTGAAGCCATAGTAAATATTGGGCCACGAGAGATCGCCTGAACCAAAGGTCTACCATCCATAGATACACGGACCCTAGGGATAGAAATTCTCCCTGAAGAAGATAAACCCGGGGCGGTAACGCTAGGTAAGGGAGGAGCTCCTCCCTGAGAAAAAAGTCCAAGAGCCATTAGGACTCCTATTAAAAGGAAATAAATATTCAAAAGTAAAAATACGTACCTTAGATGAAGAGGCCTCCAGGGGCTCAGCTGCAGAAGTGCCCACCGCCGAGACAAGAGAAGATGAGGTGACAACGCTAGAAGACACAACCCTCTATGCATGGTAAATGGATAAATAAATGGAAGAAGTAAAAGAGAAAATGTCACAATGAAAGTTTTGAGAATAGCGAGGCATACCTGAGGAGAAGGGGAAGTCACAAGGGTGGTCCTGGTGACGGTAAAGTGCACAGATGAAAGCTGCGGGGAAATGACAACATACACAACCAAAAGGTAGTTAGAAGACGAATAAATTACAACAGATGGTAAAAGAATTAAGGAGACAACAAACCTCTCTAAAAAGGCCTCGGGAAGAAATGAGCATGGAGTTCCTCTCCCGCTGAAAGGGTGTCAGTCGTAGCGGGGGAAGAGGAGAACTACTTGCCTCTACGAAAATAACCTGCAAAATATGACAGAATGCTTTAATTGACAAATAAAAAAATAATGAGGGGAAGAAAGAAAATCATATGCAAAAAAAATATAGACAAGTAAAGGGGGAACACTTACAGTAGCAGGGTGCGTAGTTTGGCTGTAAGGGAGATGGGTGGGGCTAACCCCCCCAGGAGAATGGGATGCCTCATCATCACTAGAAGACTCTCTGGAGACTGATAAAAAAGCATAAGTGTCAGTAGTACTTTCGCTATGGAAACCCAGGCCGCCCGTATCACCCGAAGAAGAACTATGGTCGTCATAGTAAGGGGTGCTTCCATAATCAACTAGTTCCTCTTCCAATGAAGGGGAGGGAGATAAAGAAACTCCGAGAGAACTAGTTCCACCAAGTAAAGAATGTCGTGATATAGTACCTTCCGCAATGGAAATAGACGCGACCCGCGCCTCCAGGGAAGCAAAGCTCGGTGAGGAGTAGCCTTTCCCTCTCACTACTTGGGAAGTATCCCTCTCCCCAAGATTGCCAGTATCAGACTCTTGATCCATCGTAGAGGAAGCAGCCATGCCAGTGCCATCTCCTTTCTTTTTCTTCGCAGCCCGGGTCCTCACAGGAGAAGAAGGAGGAGAAGAAGTAGTAGCAGGAACAAAATTGGATACATCGGTGTCAGGGTGTTTCCTTTTGCTCGTAGTAGAGGTGCTCGCTTTCCCTCTGCTTTTTGGTTGGCTTCTAGACTTCACGGGGGGAAGCTCAGTCGGCGGAGGTGGAAGTGACTCGTCAATGAGAGGTTTCACTAAAATGGGAATGGCCTGCTCCAAGGGTGGCGTGGAGGTGGTGCTGAGAAACCAAGGATCTTTCTGCGTTCGCCTGACCAAAAACTGAGCTCTGGTGTACTTAATGGGGTTAGTCTCGTGAGGGGGGCCAACTACACATTCTTGGATAAGACGGACCTGCCGCTGCCAAAGAAGGAACCAAGATGAAGTGAATGAAGGATGATAATCGCAGGGAGGCACATAGAGACCACCTAAAGAACTGAACCTACGGAATAATCCCTGAAGAGTAAAGCCAGCACAAGCCTCTGAAAATTCCTCAGAATGACTGCTGTAGGTAGGAGGAGGAGGGGTGTGAACGCCCTGGTCGTAGCTGAACTGTCGTCTTGCCCTCTCGAAATGATAAGATTCAACACGCGGACCTAACTCGATACAAGAAGGGAGGTGACATGGTAAGAGAATCATCACCACATTAATATGAGGACACGTGGAAACTGACCCCACTGCTGAAGGGCAATCGAAGGTCCCGCCATCGCCGGGGAAAGAAAGCCAGCTGAAAGTTCCCCCAGGGCGCCTGGTATAGGGCCGAAACTGAAACTCCTCGATATCATCGATCAACATTCCCAGAGATTTCTTGGGAATTCTCTTATGCCACCAGAGAGGTCTCGCAGCGTCGCTATGACAAGCGTGAGCCCCTAAAGTAAAGTGGGGGAAATGCTCAAATAAAAAGGCCATTAAGAGAGGGGCGTTGGCATGATTAGCAACATCATACCGACCGCATGACCTCTCTACATCTATGTGTGCCCGGTCCATCCAGGTGTAAAGAGAACCTAAGGTCAGGGCAGCCATGGGTATCGACCTACCGCGAGACAATCGTACAACCAATCTAAAAAGAAGTTCGCGAGGACAGTCTTCGGGCTTACCTGGTAGAAGGAACCGAGTCAGAAATGTAACGAGGAAAGCGGCTAAATGTGCAGGAGAGTGGAGCTTAGGACCATCCTGGGATCTGGGGGCTGCACGTGAAGTCTCCCCCTTCTGCAACTGCTCAAAATCTCTGAACCAGTATCTTTGCCATTTGGCAAAGGAATGCTTGGAATGACCAGTTATATTTATAGCCACATACCTCGAGCACTCTCCGAGAGCTGACCGTAACTCCCCCACCATCTCCTGCTCTAGAGAATCCTCATAGTCATCAGAAAAGACCTGTTGCCCAAAGAAAGGAAGGGCGTACAATTCACATATATCTTCTAGGGTAAGGGTAAATTCGCCCCAGCCTGTGACAAAGGTGTGAGATTCCATACTCCACCGAGACAATAAAATATTTGAGCGAAGAACTATGCTTAAATATGGTGCAGGACTTCAGGCTGCTGACGGAGGTAAAGAGTCCCACCTCCCTAAGAATAGACACATAATCAGGAACGCTCAGAACATAATCAACCCAGCTAGCCCACTCCTCTGTGGGTCCACCCGGGGCTTTAACTTCAACATTGGAATAAGGAAAGTCACCACGGTCAAATCGAACTCGGAGAATGGAATTCGGAGAAATAGTAGGGAGGTCATCAGACTCACTTAACCCCACATGAGAACGTTCGAGAACAGCACCCGAAATTTTTTCCCCAAACTCAGAAAGTGAAATCATGAAACTGTCAGCAGGACCAAAAAAAGGAGCGCGACGATAAATACCAAAGTCTCGCCCTTGGCAAATGTGCATATAGTCCTTCCATGCCTGAGAAGAGGATGGCGTAGCTGATGAACCACCAAGAGCCATTGGCTCAAGAAAAGAACTCATCCTAGTAGGGACTCCGAGCGAGGGACCCTGGATGTCCCCTGTAGCAAAAAAAGAAGTGGAAGTGGAAGCCCCGGCAAGAATCATGGGCGTCTAGACACCCGAGGTCGAGATACCCCGTCAGTACCGACACATGTCGAGACACCCCCTTGTAACAACGAGGGACCCGTAGACGCGAGGCCAGGTCGCGAGACCCCCGACCGCTGACGAGAGGTCATCATACTGTCATGGTCTGAGACCCCTTCTTCAGAAAAAATCATGCGCGTCGAGACATCCAGGGTCGAGATACCCCCGTCAGCGCCAACATACGCCGAGACACCCCCAACCATAGACCGACTCGACGGAGTATTCCCCGTATTTATGCCAGCGTGCGAGGAGCCACTGCCAACGCCGTGATGTATCGAGATACCTATATAAGAGACATCATTACGCGAGGAACCTCTAGAAAAACTCATCACGGGCAAGAGACCCTCATGTGTAAAAATAGCAGGCGAGGAATCATGGGGCGCGGACTCCGAGCGCACAAAGTCTTGAATGGGGGCGAGACAAGTCTCGCTGAAAAATATTAACGGCGCGAGGTCTTGAGTGGGGTGAGAGACCCTCGGATGGAGGGTCCACTCGCGAGGAACCCTTGTCGGCAGCTGTCTCAACCAAAAAATTCAAACCCACGCCCGGATTGGGCGAGACACCCTGTTCCATGTGCAGAATGCAGTCGGTCGAGACACCCCCCGCCGTCAGTGGAGGCTCGGTAGAGACACCCCTTCCTACGGAGGAACCCTTGTCGGCAGCAGTCTCAACCAAAAAATTCCAACCCACGCCCGGATTCGACGAGACACATGTTCCCTGTGCAGAACGCAGTCGGTCGAGACACCCCCCGCCGTTAGCGGAGGATCGGTCGAGACACCCCTTCCTACGGAGGAAACCAAACAAAAATCCATATGCGCCGAGTGGAAGGGCGAGGAACCCACAAGGGTTCTCGACCCAAAATTCGAAGAGGCGGGTATCGCGGACGAAGCGTCGACGCCACTGGTCGGATGAGATCAGGGGTCACCGACGATAGCAATACTGGCGATTGGAGCGTTCGGAATAGACGAGGAAGAAGGCATAGAGTTTAGAGCCATGGGTGCTTTAGGGGTGTTTACATTTGAATAAGCATTCGTTGGGTTAGAATCCATGAATGGGAGGTTAGGGTATTGAAAAAAAAGCTAAAGCAAAATGGGAGGCTATGGTGTTTTGAAAATCCCTTTCTCTCACTACAAATCCAAAGGGGTCTTATGTTTTTTTTGAAGAAGATGAAAGAACCCAAGAAAAGGGGCTTATGTTTTTTGCATCAAAATGGGAAAACGTGCAGGAAGGCAAAAAGGTGATGACCTTTTTTTTCCCAAATGATGAGATGACAGTTCCCACACTGACGCGTGGGTTCTCAAAAAATTAAAAACCTCTGATAAAGGGATATCGCAGTTGATGATCCTAAGGTCCCTCAGAAAATATATATATATATATATATATAATTGTTGAAATCAGATATATGGCATACAAAGTTTTTTTAGTCTACCCAACCAAAAAATCTTTGCACGAGGGGCTAATGTAGATGGGTGTCTATCAATAAAAAAAAGCAAATAAAATAAGAATGCTTCTTTTATTAATGACATCCGAGAGGTGCCCGCGAAGGTCACCCAGAATTCCAAAAGCCATTGCAAGGTTCAGCGCCGCTGCAAGTGTCAGCGCCGCTTCAAGTGCCAGCGCCGCTGCAAGAGTCAGCGCCGCTTCAAGTGCCAGCGCCGTTGCAAGGGTCCGCGCCGCTGTAAGTGTCGGCGCCGCTTCAAGTGCCAGCGTCGCTGCAAGGTTCGGCGCCGCTTCAAGTACCGGTGCCGCTGCAAGTGTCCGCACCGCTGCAAGGGTCGGCGCCGCTGCAAGGGTCAACGCCGCTGTAAGTGTCCGCGCCGCTGCAAGGGTCGGCACCGCTTCAAGTGTCAGCGTCGCTGCGAGTGTCAGCGGCGCTGACACTTGCAGCGGCGCTGCAACTGTCCGCACCGCTGCAAGGGTAGGCACCGCTTCAAGTGTCAGCGCCACAGCAAGGGTCAGCGTCGCTGCAAGTGTCCGCGCCGCTGCAAGTGCCAGCGCCGCTACAAGTGTCAGCGCCGCTACAAGGGTCAGCGCCGCTTCAAGCGTCAGTGCCACTACAACAAGGGTCACTACAGCAATAACATTCGAGAGGTGCCCGCGAGGGTCACCACAAAAATCCAAAATTAAGAAGTACAACTGCAAGGCTCAGCACCGCTGCAAGGGTCATTGAAGTAATGACAGTCGAGAGAGTCAGTGTCACTGCAGGGCTCAGCGCCACTTCGAGGGTCACTGCAGAAATGTTATTCGAGAAGTGCCGCTACAAGGGTTTCGGCAGAAACTCATATTGATGGAGTAGCTATTACGAGTAACTCCGCATCATGAAACATCAGTCTCTAAATGAACAACAACATTAACACTTTACTTTCTTGTACAGGTTGCCTAGTCGAGCAAGCAGGGCTCGAACAGGTGCGTTGGGACCTCCTAGGAGTTTTGGCTTGGCGGGTGAGGGACAAGGTATGTTGAGCAAGCTCAACCACTTAGCACTATATGATTGAGAGAATACTAGTAGGAGATCCTAGGGTCACCCAGTCCTCACACACCTCACACTTAGTCACAAGTGAAGTGAGCAGCCAAAGGGCTGGCTGCTCACAAGAAAAGAACTGTTTATTAAATGATTTTAGAGGAGAGGGTCCTCTAAACCCCTCTCAAGAAAAATAATTATAGAAGGGGGTCCTCGAGACCCCCCCTCAAGCTTGTAAATATTTTAGAGGAGGTGGTCCTCGAGACCCCCCCTCAAGTTTACAAAGTTTGTATCAAAGTAAACATTTCAAAAGATATTTAGCAAATCAGATATTTTGTCTCCATTAGAAGAAATATTTGCTTTTGAACTTTGGTCAGCACCAGGGGGCATCTGCCAGAGGGGACAGGCAGACCTGCCTGCAGGTAGGGACAAATAGTACACTACAGACTTTGTCCCTCACCAACCCTCTAAGTTTTGGCGCCAAAAGTGCCAACCCAGCCTTAGTGCCCAAGTATAAATAGGACCCCTGGGCAAGGTCATGGATACAATAGAAATTACACTATTACTCTTCCAAAATATCACCAGACCTACCTAAGTATTCTCTCCCTGCTCATTCTCTTAGTGTTGAGTGCCTTGTTTCTTCACTCCCCACTGACAGCCATCACTCTCAAGTGTTTCCCTTGAGAAAATTGCTATTTTTGCTGTGAAAGTTCATCTTCTTGTAGGGAGTGAGTTGAAGCTTGAGTTCCATTTTTACCAGAAGGAGAAGTTTTCTTCAGACGTTGCACCAGGAGACCTTGCAGGCAGCGTCCATTGGAGTGGGTCACGTCTCACCCTTTCCAGTTATTCATAGACCCCAGTCTCACTACCCTCCTATACTCGCGAGTGTACTACCACTACACCAAATCTGCCAAATTATCACGGTCATTGACCTTGACAAGTTGGACTTGTCAAGGTCAATGACCATGACAATTTGGGGTGAGACAACTTTTTTATCACGGACGTGTCACGGTCATTGACCATGACAAGTTCGTAAGAATTTTCACGATCGTGTCACGGTCCAAAACTGTGACACGTTTAGTCACGATTAATAACCGTGACAAAACCTTGTCCCCTTTTTAAAAAATTGTCACGGCCATTGACCGTTTCAAGACCGTGACAAAATTTGTCACGGTCACTGACCGTGACGATTCTGGGCAGAATTGAAAAAAAATATGCTGGGCAGTATGGCCACTGCCACTGCCCAGCAGTATATTTGTACCTGTTATATCAACGTTGTACCTGTTCAAACATCATATATCCAAATAAACTAGAGATAATGCAAATATACATTCAAAATAGAAACTATTTAAGAAGAAACAACATCACCATCAATTATCTCAATTCTACAAACTATTTAGCTGGAAAAGAGATTTTGTACTCCGGCGCTTGGGGACACCTCCTTATCCTTCCCTTCTCGTCCGAAGAGCCACATAAATATCGAGCATATGTGGCCTACCCTCAGGGCCACTCCCTGTCCCCTGAAATAAAATAAAGTAAAATTAGTATCCACCCCGCAAATATAGATAAATATAAATATAAATATAAATATAAATATAAATTGAAATTGAAATTGAAATCAAAATTGACATATAAATATAAATACATTACCTGTAGTGTCACCCAAATAGCTAACTTGAGCTCATATGGCACCTCCTTCCAACTAATGTACCCCGGACAATCGTATCAAATATAATTCCCTTCATATCTGAACACTAAGAAATTCCCTAATCCTATGGAGATATGCTCTGCAAATTCCTTCCAACCGTTGTGGAGCCAAAAATCAATAGTTGAAGTTGTCAATTCCACCTTCCAATGGTCTCCCATGTTTTTCTAGAGGTTCCAAGTGGTGGGGTATGGAAAGTGGAATTGACAACTTCAACTGGTGATGTTTGGCTACATAGCGGTTGGGAGGAATTTGCAGAGCATAACTCCATAGGATTATGGCATTTCTTAGTGTTTGGATAAACGGAGATATTCAGTCTCCTTTCCATAAATAGGACACCCCAAATAACTATGTACTGATCACCTATTAAAGGTAAGAAGCGTATATTCATGGATTAGTATAAACAAAACTTAGATGTAGTTGGAATATTTATGTATTAATCTCCTCTCCACACGCGCACACTACACAAGAGTGAAAATGATAAAGTGCAAATCAATTAAAAGTATTAAAAATGGATGTTTCGGTGCAAATTAAAATATTTATTACAAATTGAAAAATTGTTTCAAATTCGCGTTATGATAAAAAATGAATTGATATTCAGTAGGAGCAGCCAAGTCATCCACACTACTATTTAGACGCCTTGGAGCGTGTTGGAAAATTGACCACGGCTCGTTGTTGATATACTTCGAATAAAACACTTGCTTAACCTTTTGAAATGCACAAACAAACGGCTAATCGCTCACGTGGTCGTTGCTCTTCAACTTGGACAAGTCAACCATGATCAAATCGGTGATAGGATCAAATTTACAAGCATTTTTATCCTCAACTCTTACCCAGTCACAGTAAAATACAACCTCGTTGAAGCTTATATAATCTAATTCAGATATATTTTGGATTACACCATAGTAAGTCATTTCAGCTTCAACGAGGTTTTTATCTTTTGCGCTCGCTCGAAAGAAAGTAAGAGCCTTGTATGAAATTCCCGAGTTCTGTACATTTGTACTTTCCTCGTACACTTTAGCGCCGAAAATGTAACCGTTCAATCGATATTTTTGTACTCTTGTGCCACGAACAAGGGTCCAGTGGCTAGACGAGAAATCCTTGATGTCGCATCACCCGTCTTTAGGAGCTGAGAATATAGATAAATTAATTATATTAGTGGTAAAATTTGAGTGTAATGTAACGTTATATAACGACTATTTTCATTATAATTACCTCTTGTGTCAACCACAGCCTAAATTCGTTGTCTGATTGTACCATTGTTTTTTGTCTTTTATTGTTGTCACAGGCTTCATATTTTCTGCATATTACAAAGTTAATCATGTATAAAATAATCTAAAATAATGTTAAACATTATAATAATCGAAACTTACTTTTTTCATTCTTCATCATTATGACATCTCTTTGCATATTTCACAAATTCGTTAGCACCTCTGCGAAACACATCCCCCATTCTATTAGTCTCACCCATCCACTCTTTGTATTTCGGATATCCCATCACAGGTACTACAACTAAACACCTATTAAAGGTAAACATAACATAGATTTATAGTATGTTTCATTTAATTATCCTATTAAAGGGTGAGTGGTCCTATCCCATTCAAGATCACATTTTTCTGTAATATATTTAACAACTCATGCACATTGTTACGATTTGAAAAAAATTCGATAGCATATCCCCGTAGTTCTCCAAGTACACGACGTAGATTGGCAGGTGTGAGTGTTATTTCAATTGATCAATTGAAATAATAGTCACACTTGTCAATCTATTATGTACCCAGAGAACATTAAGATACGACTGCAGAACTTCCTCCAAAAGTAACAACTTTAAGCCACTAAGAATATTATACAGAAATTATACAATCTCAAACTGTCCAAACGGGACAATTCGAAAGATCTCATTACAGGGATAATGACTCTCGAATGGGTCTAAGGGCTATTGAATGCGTACGCATAAGAACTAGAAGGCTAGTATCTATGCGCACTATATTTAATTTCAAGTATGTTTCATTTAATTATCATACTATATATATATTGTTCGATATACAAAGTAATTTTCAAAAAAAGTTGAAAAATCTCACCCCCATATGGACAATAATCTAGTGGTCATGCCACTTTTAAAACTAACCAACCAAACATTTACTAAACAAAATAATCCAATAGCAATGTCAACAACAAATGTGTATCTCGTACTCCTTCTAATTCATCTACTCAATTAATTCATTTCATCAATTAAACTAACAATTAACGTATACAATTATTAATTTACTAATTTACACTGAGGGGCAATCCTACTTTCATATGAAATGGGCACTAATTATTAATTTACTTTCATCTAAAACTGTTTCATTTATTAATTATATTTTAGTGGATGTAATTATAGAATCTATGGATGGATTCAATTTAATCTTACTATGTGAATGTTTTTATCTACAATGAGTTAACCTTGAAACAATATATATTATCTCATAAAATCATCAAAATACGATATTAAGAGAATTACAATGGTACCTTGCCTTACCCCCCCTCCCCACCCCCACCCACCGCACACACACACACAACAACCCCCCACCCTGCCCCACCCCCTCCCCACCCACCACCCACCACACATATACACACACACACACAACAGCCCCCCTGCCCCACCCCTACCCCCACCCTGCCCCCACCCTCCCCACCCACCACATACACACACACACACACACACACAACAACCCCCCAACCTGCCCCACCCCCAACCACCACACATATACACACACACACACAACAACCCCCTGCCCCACCCTCTACCCCCACCCTGTCCCACCCCCCCACATGCACACACACACACATGCACATATATACACACACACATATATATACACATAAACATATATATATAAATGGAAGAGAGAGAGAGAGAGAGAGTTGGAAAAAGGAGGGAAACGGCGGGGGGGGGGGGAGGGGGGAAGAAGGGAAAGGGTTTTTGCTACAGAAGTTGTCACGGTCGTGTCAAGGTCCTTGACCGTGACAATTATTTAAAGAATTGTCACAGTCATTGACCGTGACAAGTACATTTGTCACGGACTTGTTACGGTCAGTGACCGTGACAATTCTTTGTCACGGTCGTGTCAAGGTCAATTACCTTGACACAAAACGCGTATTTTTTTATCACGGTCAATGACCTTGACACGGGTGGCCGACTGAAAGGTGACAATTTGGTCATTTTAGTGTAGTGTACACTTCATCTCCTACCTTCATTTTTTTACGTTAGGGTGTGAAAACTTTGACCTAAATTCGAACAAGTCTAGAATACCATTTTGGTTGATTCTTGAACGGAAATTATTTAATTTGTTTAGAGTAATCCAAACATATTGGTTTCAAGCATTGAGGTTAACTAGTTCGAGCTGTTCATTTTCTAAAAAAAATAGCGTAAGTTTGACTTTAACATTCGTGGTTCGGGACTATGATTCAAGCTACGGCATGGTGATATTCATGATCTAGGATCAAAATGTAGTCGAACTGGTTTGGTTTCAAAGATTTTGATTTACCATACCTCCTGAATTTTGTTTCTGAAATTTTTAGGATCGTAATTTTTAAACTTTTATTTGGGGTATCAAACTCATTTTGGGTTGAATTAAGCTTTGCATTTAGGTTCCTTATACCTAGGGCTTGAGTCTTCCACTTTATAACTAGTTCTAAGTCAAGAGTACAGGTTCCACCATTAAAGCTCAAGCTTTAATGGAGGTTCTTGGAATTCAAGATTTTTCAATGCATTTCCCATGACATGTAAACTAGTATTTATAACCGATGAATGCCCAGAAACTTAAAAAACTGAAGAAAATATATAAATGCTATATAAAATCATAGAATTACCAAAATGATAGAATTTTTTTTGTGATTTTCACTGTGGCAGTGTACGTTTTTACAGTAGTAAAGATGGGGTTTTATACTACTGGTGGAGGGGAAGGGATTGGTGGAAAAGGAGGTGGAAACTTACCATGGTTTGGTTAAGTTTTACCAAGGTAACATGTGGGACGACATGCATACCATGTGTATCCTATGTGGTACAACTTCTCACATGGAATCCAACAAGCCAAAATGTCCTGGGGTGAAATGCACGTAGTTTTTGTTTTGATTTGGGTCCTTAGGTAATATATATGATGAATTTAGGGACAATTATGCACTTTTTTTAAAGTTTATGGGGGCAAGTGTGTAATTTTTTGAACTTTTTTGGGTTAGATTGTGTAATTGATACAAAATACAAATACTTTGATTAAGTTTGGGTTGTAAGGATAGGGTATGGTTTAAATAATAAGTTCTAAAGCTTCTAGGGGTATTTTGGTAATTTTGAAACTTTAAGGGTTACTAAGGTAATTAACTTATCCTTTGGGGTTATTTATCAAATATTGGTAGGTTTGTTACATTGCTATAATTATTTAAAAGTGTGGGGGTATTTAGCAAAAGTGATGCTTTCAAACCTAAAAAGGTTAAAATATGACCAAAAATCGTTTACTCTATGTTCATAGGCTATGCAAATAATACGAGTGCATATCGATTTCTTGTTTGTAAATCTGAGATTCCATATATTCATGTTAATGTGATTATTGAATCAAGGAATGATTCATTATTTTAAAGAAATTCCCATATAACATGACTCGAGAAACAAGTCCAAACAAAAGGACAAATGATGCTACTACCAACCAACTCATCAACAGTCACCAATTTATGAGTGTAGATGTAGCAAAAGCTCAAGAACATCAACTTCCTTTGGTTTGGATTTTCTAACATATCTGTTAAAAAATGATTCGCAAAGGTACAAGGAAGAAATATCTTCGCCAGAAGCTTCAAATTGGAAAGAATTAATTAACAAAGAAATTTAATCCCTAACGCAAAATCATTCGTGGGAACTAGTGGATGTTCCACCGAGTTCTAAACCCTTAGGGTATAAATGGATCTTCAAAAAGAAGATGAAATTTTATGGATCAATTGATAAGTATAAAGTAATACTTGTTGCTAAAGGCTACAAACAAAGATAAAGGTTGGATTATTTCAACTCTTACTCACGGGTCATAAGAATTACGTCCATTCAAATATTGATAGCAATAGATTTAAATGGACTTGAAATGCATCAAATGGATATAAAAATGGCATTTTTAAATGGTGAGTTAGATGAATAAATATATGTGGAACAATTCGAAGGGTTTATTTCTCCGGGATAAAAAATGAAAGTATGTAAGCTTGTTAAATCACTTTATGAATTAAAATAAGCACGAAAGGAATGGCATGAAAATTTTGATATGTTATGTTATAAAATTAATGGGTGTGACAAATGTGTTTATTCTAAAATCACTCAAAATCGATATGTAATGGTATGTCTCTATGTAGATGATATAATAATAATGGGTAGAAAACTTGATATTATCAAGGTTGCCCAATGTATGTTGGCTAGTTGATTCGACATGAAAGATTTAGGTGTCGACGACGTGATACTAGGAATTAAAATTTCTAGAACATCCAATGGACCTATATTATCTTAATCTCATTACATCGAAAATATACTTGCAAATTTTAATAAGTACAATATTAATCCTATTAACACTAGTGGATATAAATCTTTATCTAGCTAAGAATAATGGAAACATCATGTAACACCCCGTCTAATTAAATAACGGGTAGCTACTCCTTTATTAAATTAATACAGAATATCAAGTTGGTTTAGTCTTAGCATCACTGTCGAAAACAATTAGTTTATTACAAGCCACCAAATATTTAAAAAGAGAGATGCCAAATTTTATTAATTAAGCTAACATAAACCAAGTAATTAAGTCAACAACCATTAATCGCATAAACAATCCCAAATAAATAATCAACGAAATGAAATAAACTGAGTCTGGAGCAAACACTCCAATAATAATACCAGCGTAAAATAAAGTCCTGATACAAGAGTCTGAATAAATAAACCAACATCTAAAATAGAAAATTGAAATGGGCAACATGCCCTAACAGATGAGAAATCCTGAGTAGAATCAAGTACAGAATATGAAGGCGTCTAATACCAAGATCCTGTAACTTTCACAGCAGTTATAGCAAGTCAATGTAATGGAACTCCTATGCTTGGCGTCCATGTGGCTGGGCACCTAAAATATTTTTACAAAACAAAATAAATTTGAAAGAAAATGGGTCAGAGCCCCCCCGGTGAAAACAGTTTAAAAGTTTAGCAAGTGTTTAAATTACAATTAAACAACACATATTATAAACATATTAGTTGCGTACTCTCATATGAGTTTCTCACCTCTCAACTAATGTGCATGCCTAACGTATTCCCTCAACCCATCCTAGTTATGCCGCTAACTAACTAGTCTGTACTACTCCTGCTTTCGCACTCTAACATAGGGTATCTACTCGTAACACCCAACCAAGTTATATTCATAATCCATATTCACATTCATTAAATTACTTATCTCGAGTGTTAATTATATTCTCACATTCTTAGTCCATTAAAATATCTTAGTTATTCACATCTACTAAGCAACAGTGAACCAGTCACAAGTACATATATAAATCACTCTCATTATATATGTACATATAAGTCACCCCTAGGCTAAGATGCGGTGCACGCATACTCTGCTATCAAATCCATGTATATCACGTAAGTAAGGATCACGTGTTCCGAATCACTCAGGAACCGTCAGAATACAAATCACACATATTGAAGGCGAACATAGTTCACATACCCATGGGTCATGCACATACCTAAGCTCCCATGGTCAGTTGACTTATCAACTCACAAATAAGTCATTCACAATCCTATGTCCTTAAGGTACCAATCTAAATCCCCCCAAAGGCACACAAAGATAAGATGGCCCTTTTCTCGAAAACCGACCTCGCGTAATAGCAAGTATGGTAGGTATGTCATACACATAAGAAATCCATACACTAGGAATTCACACAACCTAAGTAATCATATTCAATATAGATATACACATTCTATCTATTTAGTCTCGTACGTAGTAAGTTTATCCCGAACATCATACGTAAATATATTTTTAACTTGATAACTCTCTCGTCGTATCAATTTGAATACCTAAACCTATTCCAAAAGGTTATTAGGTATCATATTAGTTTATAATGTTATCTCAGTAAATTAAAGCCCCTCTGTTACTGTTCTTATCCTTACCTCAACATTTATTCCCATTATAGTTTCAATTTGAACGATTTCTAACCGTACCTCACTCGGTAGTCCCTCATAAGCAATAGTATTCAATTTCCTAAGGTAATCCATTTTTTTCGGGCTTCAACTAAGACCCTACTGACCTTAACTAAGTCCCACAATATCATATTAATCACCTTAAGAATCATTATCGGCTTTGGGATTTTCCTTAAACCTTAAAGGAAAATAATTACCAAAAATCAGAAGAGGTCGATCGATCGAAGAAAAGGGATCGATCGATCGATATTCTTGAGTCGATCGATCGATTAGGCAGGTAGTTGCCCAGAATTTTCTTAAACAGTTATAGGTTTCCTCTTTTTACACCTCTAATTCTTCATTTCAACGTCCCAAACTCCTAACCAAGTACACTAATAATCCTACCAACATGTTTGCATAATTTCCAACATTTTAGAATCATCAAATCACAATGGAACATTAAATTCTTGGATCAATTCACATAATTTTCATGTAAAAACCTAGTTCTCCTATTTCTTCAAGAACACTATATAATTCGTTACAAATTCATAATTCTCTACACATGGATCATGATTTTGTGGCTACTAAAATCTCAGAAGTTAATCTACATGCAAAACCTACACAGATTATGATTTCAATTCTTCAAATCCATTCAATTATCATTATTTAAGGTTATTCTTCAATTCTAACCTAACATGGATGATATATGCACTAATTTATTGCAAGTTAAATCACTTGCCTGGTAATGAAGATTCCGATCCTTTGAAGTATATGGTATCGAAATGCTTCTCTCTTTCCGATCTATCCGATGGTGGTGACGGTGGTGCAAAAAGTCCAAAGATGGTGGTTCTCCTTTGGTAACTTCCTCCACTTCATCTCTAATGGACATCGGTGAATCTTGGTGATGAAAACCCTAAGGCTCTAACCTATTGGCTGATAAATCCTTTTAAATTTCGTGGGTCACTATTCACCAAAAATAAAAATGACTAATATGCCCCCCTCGGGTTATTGGTTAGGCTTAAAAATATCTCGGGACCCAAACTAAACTCTCGGCTAGTATTTTTTGACTATCTCAACCCTTCCGGACACATTGGTGCACTCAAAATTCTCATACAGATGACGTAAAATAAAAATACTTTTAAATCCATTAAATTGGATCCTTACATGACTAACACGCGGGTCCCAACTATATTACCGAAACTACCGTATTTTCAAGTCACGACAATTTTAATAAATTCAATAATCACATATTACCATAATCACTCAGTAATATTCAACATTATCATCATATTTAAATACTAACTCTCATCTCGCTAGTTATTTAAATCCGAATTAATTATCCCAAATTAATTTAATTGATCTCACAATTAAAAGCAATTAAAAGAATTTCATTTAATTAATCTCATAATTAAAATCCATTAAAATATGAGGTATTACATACTTCCACCTAATAACAGAATTTCGTCCCGAAATTCGGAAAAATAGGCATACCTGGAAAAAGTAGGTATCCTTTAGTACTCAGAACGAAATACAAAGAAATGCTCAATCACTACAACACTCGCTTCACAACAATCTTGTTGAACACTCTTGACACTTTATCAGTTATAGGGTTACACCTCAATAAATGCACCTCACGTTGTTCTCTTACTAAACAACATTTGAATAAGAATAGCCTATACATCATTGGTCGCATTATCTCAATATTATTGTGAGTTTGCACCTCACTTCGTATCAACTCCCGCATTTATCTAAACACAAAACTCCCATCCTAGGAGAAACCATAAAACATCTGACTAATATTGTCCGTTCTTTGAATTTTTGTTCCCGATATTGTGACTTTTACACAAGGGAAAGCCACTTCAGATGGTTAGTGATTTGCCCATTATAGTCACCGGACTTTAACTTTCGACTGATCAAAAACTTCGATACTCTGCTCACCTCTAAGCATCCAGAGGAAGGATAGTAAGATTTATCCACACAAACCTCAATAAGCACCTTGTCCACTATAATTAGGTACGGGTGCTTTTACACAACTCTACTATTAGGTAATATCCTCTCCCCATTACCATATTATACTTCCCTTACTAAAAAAAATAAAATGATCATAATGAATCCAAATTTTCTTTCATACAGTTCCACCAGTCGTTAATCACCTTGCGCCTATTCCTCGGGCTATAGGTGATACAATTTTTTCAAAATGAAAATATTACCACTACTTCCTTATACCCCATATTGAAGGTGAGTTTCGGTTATTTCATCCTCGTTCGGATTAATACTGGGTAGGCCCTCATACCGGCGCGGTCACTTTCTAATAGTATAAATCACCCACGAATATAACAATTTCTTTCCTTCTTGACAATCTGTTCCACACATTCGAAGGAACTCGTTACTCATCTTTATGATTGCAACCCATTTAAGAAATTTACCATTTTGACTCTTTCGTCACTGGAATCGTCGGCTCGACACCAAGTTTCTAGTTGATACCCTTACTCCAACCAATTTCTATCTATAAGTGGTGCACGTGGGGGCTACTAATTATGTCCCGCTCAAAACCGACTTCAACTTACAACTCCTCCCATTAAGTGGTACGTAATAACCCTCTTCTTACTTCGGCGTATACCAAAAGTTTCGCCCGTGCACTATTCACCACGTTGTGCACATCTGGACTCTTTATACTTTATTAACATCCTTACTCTATATACGCATAAGCCACCCTCAACATTCGATTTGGGTGGAATTTAGCTCCAAATCGCCCATAATAGTTAAATATTTGTCTTCTCAAGGAATACCCCCTTTTTAGATGGCTTCCTATTGCCCTTCAACTAATTTTGGACGTGCTACTCTGATTGCACATGAATCTATAGATTATCGTCCTTCTCACGACGCTTAATCCACTCTACAACTTCCATTTCGTTATTTCCACAAGTAAGATTTCACCTATCTATGTCTCTTCTTTCGGCGATCCTGACACCAGCAAACCAAGGTGTCCATACACCCTATACATCGTGCAAACGGGTTTAAACATCACATACGCTTCATAAGTACTCCAAACTATTTATTGTCCCTGCATTTGCAACGTGGCTGCACCAATTTGGGTATTCTCAATCACCCCTGAATTCAAAATTCTAAATCCGCCTAAACATCATTTCATCCTTTAACCCGCCAAAATCAAGGACTTCCTCACCACACAACTGTCTCTACTTGACTTATATTGTAATTTACCCTTTTTAACTTCCATTTATAACTATATACTTCCATAACGATCGAGGTACTCAAATCATGGATGAATGGCCAAACATCTCCTTACTACCAACCTGTAATACCCATTATTTTTATGCTATATTAATTTGGGGATTTATTAATATTAATGTGAATTAATTATTTAATAAAAATCTGGAAATTAATTATGTTATAATTATTAACGTGATGAGAGTTAGTAATTATGGGAAAATTTGTTGAATATTACTAATGAGCAAAGTAATATATAATAGTGACCATATTAAATGTCACGAGTGAATAAAATGACAATTTTAGAAATTTGAGTCGGGACGCGCCCGTGTCGCGTCGGGACTAAATATTGATAAATAAAAGTAAATATTTTATAAGTTGTTCGTATGGTAATTTTGAGTGTGCCAACGCGTCCGAAAGGGTTGAGATAGTCAGAAAAGTATACCCGGGAGTTTGATTTGGGTCTCGGGGCGTTTTTAGGCCTAATTAGTACCCCAGGAGGGCATTTTAGTCATTTTGTATTTTTGGGTAATTAAAACCACAAAAATTAAAGGGGTTATATCAGATGTTTAGGTTATCTCCTAGGGTTAGATAACTCAAAACACTAGAACGGCCATTGGAGAGGAGAGGAGAGCTCTCAAGGCATTCCAAGGCTCAAAACTCACCCGTTTGCACCGCCGCCACCGCCAACGCGTAGATCGCGAGACGGGGAACGCAACCACACCAAATTCAACACCAAACCAGATTTCTGAAAATCCCAGGCAAGTGTTTATCTTGCTTATTTCTTTGATGCATCATCCATATTAGTTTAGGAGTTATTAGGATGAGATTTATGGAAGAAAAACCCAATTTGAGATAGGAAATTTTCATGTAGTGATGATTTATATGATATTCTGGAAACCCTTTGTCATGTAAAGGATTAAGACTTTGATTAAGAAAAGAGTTCTAATCAGATACAAACACTAAAAAAAATTTATTCCGGACGATCGGACCGTTGGAATTAGATGAAATTTTACAGAGAATTAGCTGAAGACGAGAGGAAGCTACAGAAAAAAATTCAGCTCGATCGGACCGTTTAATATTTTTTAATTTTTTTTTTGCTAGACAGTTTTATGTTTTGAGGACTCTTAGAGATAATAAAAAGTCAATTAAAACTCCATTTTAATTCCGATTTCGAAACCGTTTGAAATTCTCATCTTTGAAAATAAAATTGAAAATCCTTTAATGTAAGGCGAAATCTATATTTTTGGGATATTTTGCATAAGGGATAATGTAAGTATATATTAAAGGGGAGTAACACGTAAGAGAGAGTTACGTTGGAACATAAATGGATATCTACTGAATTGTACATTTGGAAGAATAGAGTCCATGAGGGTTACGTAGTAAGTTGGAAAAACCCTTCGAATTAAAGTTAGAAACGAACCATTATACTTGATAAATAATAAGGGGAAAATAAGGATAAATGTTGTTAATATGGGTTATTGGATAAACCTAAATTGATATAATAAAAGTGGTATATTTATATGATTGTGTATGCATATATTATATACTTGTGAAAATCATGCCCGCGCTACTTTCTATCCCTGAGGTTTCCGCGCTGGGACGATCTTATCTCGTGTGCCTTATGGGGGATATTGACTCGTACCCTAGAAGATAGAAATCCTAGGTACAGGCTATCGAATTGGTAGTCACGGTCCTAAGAGACGTGAGGGTATGTACTGACCTCTTAGACTTGGAAACTATGCTTCGCCTCAATATTGTTTGTGTATGTATTTATACAGTTCGAGAGTGATTCCGAACTTATATTCCCTTTAGTACGATTGATACGGGGATTGGATAGCAGAGTATGCCCGCACCATAAAATTTTATGTGGGGTGTTGTTAGAATATATATATTATACGAGTATTTAATATATATATGAACTTCTGAAATATGGGAAACTGCCTACTGTGTTATGGTAAGTAAGACATGTATAATGACTCAAATTGGAAATACTTGTTTTGAAAAGTATAATATGATATTGAAAAAACTTTATGAATCAATAAAGTTAAAATGAACGTTTTGTACTAAATGAAATTATCCTTTTTAAACCATGATGTTGTTAAATCTTAAATTTTGAGAGTCACCTAAGATAAGTTAAATCCTTGGGGAAGGATAGTGTGCTATATGATGAGATAAACCATTGGGAAGGTTAGTGCGATAGGAGTGCACATTAGAAGAGAGGCGAAAATTTCTCAAGAGAGTGTCGCACTAATATGTTGTTGCATTGGCCTGTATCAATTTAAATACTTGCTAAACAAATTTTTAAATCATATACACTATCGGGCTCTGACCCGTTTCTATTCCTCTTTCTCTCTTGTATATATATGTATATATTACGGGTGCCCAGCCACAGGGGCGTCTTATTTAGGATCCCTTGGAAGGAACGTGCTGCAGCTTAGGTGGGAGTTGCAGGCCACTTGCTTAGACGATTTCATTTACTTGATTCCACTTCTATCATTCTCCTTATTGGGCATGTGTCGCCCTTTCCACTATTTATCTGTTTTATTGGGACATTTGTATTTCAGTTATTTCTAGTACTGTTACTTTGGGATTTATTCAGCATGTATGTTTTACTTTAAGTTTTAAATGCTGGGATTGGGTTGTTAAATGTTAAATCATTGGATTGATTGTTTAATAAAATAAATAAATAAAATTGGAAAGTAATGTTTAAAAAAATGGTTTTGACACTTAGCTAAATTAAATAGGGTGTTAAATTTGAAAAAGTTATTTTTACGATAGTGATGCTAAGAATGAACCAACTGTTCACCTTGATTTTAATTTAATAAAGGAGTGATTGCCCGGTATTTAATTAGGCGGGGTGTCACACAACCTTACGCTACGTTTCATGCGTGGGATGTCTCGCAAAGTGAAATCCAAAAAATGAACCCCCCGATACACTACTACCTATCATTGTCGGTCATCGAAATCAGTTGAGCCCTCAATCCATAACATGTACCCCTATATTCCCGTCTCTTGACAACAACGTTACATCTCCTTTCGCAATTACACTTAAACAAGAAACTCCTTCCGAAAGACTCTATCTATTAACATTAATGGTACTCACATTCCATAAACATCATGCAAAGATAATCGGGGATCTCAAAATCTCATCCCCACACATACAACTATGAGTATTAACTCCCACGTCTCTAAAGGGTGATATAATAATGCACTCTTCTTATTACCACATTCTGAGAGTTAATTATAATAACTAGCTAAATCTTTCCGCTGAACAGTAAACCAAATACACTCTGAATCATATCAATAAAGTCCCTACACATATCGGGAACAATTATTCGAGACCATTATACTTTTCAAAGTCTCAACAATATATATATATAAACGCAAGTCCGACCTTCTTGCAGATGGGGCCTCGCCAGAACAAAACATTCTACACCACGGTAGTAACCCCGATGGACTTGCAATAACCGCACACAATCGATTTAATCATTATCATAAAACCATAATTAGGATGATATCATACTCGTATAACACAACACTAAAATGAATAATCTCAATAAAGTATATACCACTATCGATACACCCATTTATCCTCCGTGGATAACACTAAAGGTAACCCCACTATACTGGGGAAAATATTCACGTAAATAATAACATTGCCGAGATACTCACTAAACTCGTCTCTCATGCAAATATAGCAATAATAAAAATGTAGTAACTCGTTCCTAACACATACCACATGCATCATCATCTGAGGATATAACTCATACCTCTATTTTGCTAATCTCCCTGGCTGCTCAAATGGTTCCTGGACTTAACACACCTGTCCATACCAAACCAAAAATTTCAATAACTATTGCCCTTGCTAGGCACCATACCCTTTATTCCTCTACTCACTTCGAAAAAAATTTAAAGCACGGGTTTTACTCTCCACAAAACACCTTTACACATACTCCTCCTATCTCCAGTCACACTGACCATGTTAAGGTTGTCCTTCTCTCGGACGTTGGTAGTCTCAACTCTGATGACTACCCCCGTTGTTCCCTTAGATTTGACGGCCCTAAGGAACATGCTACTGGCTTCCACCCCTCTTACTAAAATTACCATCGCTCGGTAACAATTCAGCTATCCGAATCATTTAAGTGAGTCCCCTGATGGGTCTCCCTCTTGTGGTGCTTCATCAACACCTTTTACCCCCCGTCTTACATTGTTTAAATTCTTTGATCCTTGTAGCGCCCCACACGAGGAAGCGTTTACCTCCATATTAACAAAACGCGACATTATTACCATCTGCATTGATCATCCAATCAGAATTCCCAAGAAGTGCTAGAAATTCTTCTTATAAGTTAATTTTTACCATTAATGTCCTCTTCTCCATTGCACCTACTTCATCCGGTGTAAGATTCGCTAATTAATTAAATTCTTTTCACAAAGTGACTTCTGTCCGACCCTCTTGTGTGAGTTCAGAGCAACGTTCGCATCTTATCCTGAACATCTGATGAAGGAACTTATGGTCAGACCATACATATGCGCCTTCTCTTGACAAAAAAATCTACTTCTAAGTGTGGTGGTTGCCTCAAATCAACCAAGTTTAGCTCCACCCGAGGGAAACGTGAATAAATAGTTGATAACACAAGGTGAGTGTACTTACTGAGTTGATTTGGAATATGATGTGTATGTATTATATATTGAGATGATATGGCTTATTAAAAGTCATGAGATGTTAAGATGTTATGGCTTATTAAAAGCCAAGAGATGTTGAGATGTTATGGCTTATTAAAAGCAAAGATATGTGAGTTGCTATGCAATTCAGGAGATGTTAGGTTATTAAAACCTATGGATATGATTATTGCCTACGGGCAGGAGATGTGGGGTTTATTAACTCCGGATATGTATATGGCCTAATTTGGCACAGAGATCTATATATTGATATGTTGAGATGTTAATATAGTACTTTTACTATAGATAGTTGTAGTACATTCACTGAGTTTTTAAACTCATGGTTTTATATGTTTACATATTCAAGTTTTCCAGCTGCCACTGCCAGGTCTAGGAGGTTGAGTAAATAGAAGTAGGGTCTTGTTAGTTTGTTTTATACACTGTACTAGTTGTAAGTAAGTTAAATGATATGTGAGTTCTGTTGAAATTATGTCTCCTTAAAACGATTGGATTTTTAGTATTCCGCATTTTAACCTTGAAGTTGTTTCAATATGTATTACTAAAATAATAAATAAATTATAATTGTGGTTTGTAAACTATTTGGTTAATTATATCCTAATGGGGTTAGGGGGTGACAAGTACCCACTGAGATCGGCCTACCCGACCATCGAGTACTCAATTTCAATTCACCAAGGAGTGATATAATGATAAGCCTTGACCTGGATCTATTGTACGAGGTTAGGGAGAGTGCAGCATTACGGGTGGTTGCCTACTAACAAAGGACTGCTCAGGTTTACAAAAAAAGGGTAAAATCGAGAACTTTAAAGCAAGGAGATTATGTTCTCAAGAAGGTCATTTAGAGAGGAAATAAACTAGAACCTAATTATCACGATATGTATAGAATATCCACTACCGTACGATCGGTAACTTACAAAATCGAGACCCTGGAAGGTGAGAAGTTTAAGATTCCATTGAATTCCGAACATATAAGGAAATACTACCAATAATAACACCACAACTGGAAGATGGGAGAAGTCAAACATGTAAAATCCTTTCATTCCCTTTTGGAATTCAACTCAATAATCAATTAGAATCAGAATTTCATGTCCTATATACTGTCATTTCAAGCTTTTATACATTATTCAATGACCTTTTGATCGTTATAAGAGATGTGAAAGAAGTATAGGCCGACGACACCTCAGAGCTGATCACATCAAATAAAAAACAAACTTCATGCCCTACCTCATTTTTAAACACCTCACGATCAAAAAGCCTGAAATAACTCTGGGAAATCTAGTGCGGTCTGATGGATAACAAGATCCAACCATAACGGACTAATTTAAGAATATGTCCTAGTAAATTTGGTCGACTCTGGTAACCAATCCTGACATATAGTCAGGATGATGAGATCCTTCCATACGACTAGTAAGAAGGCATAAGCATTCGTAGATCTTAAGTCAAGACAACCCAAGTGCATCCAAAATGGGTAGCTAGTAAGGCAGATCAGGTTGGCCATAAGACGACCACATATCGTAAGACTAAACTACTAGTAGGCCCACCTCAAGTACCAAAATAGTTAGTAAGATGACATGGAAAACGATCCATAAGACTAAAATTAACTAAGTTAAAGAGATTTGAACACATTCACTTGTCAAAAAAAAAATTCAGAAAAGCCCAATCACAAGTGGTGCAGAAATCAAAATGTTGGCAAGAAACTCAAATAATAAACATATGCATGCAAGAAAATAATAAGTGACAATAAATATCACAGAAAGTACAAGTAAATATGTTCATTATAAACCGCTTACAAATTTTTTCGTTACAAATTAACAAGTGTTCATGATAAAAATGAGGGAGAACATATAAGAGCTTTACAAAGGCAACCAGATTTAAGCCTGAGGAGCAGGCCACACCTCAGTCTCTGCAGTTTGACCGATAATATCCTCGTTCATTCGGGTATCCTCAAACACGATAGGTAAAGCATTCATGGTACTTGTTTGGTCAGCGACAATCTCAATCCGCTTGCCTACATCATTATCTGTATCAACATCCACTGCCATGGCCTCATGTTCGGTAACTAGGACTTTTTCTTCATCATCATCGCACTCCCACGCCTGAACTATCTCAACAATGTTAGTGAAGTTCTTGACAACCTTCTTCTTGATCTCATCATAGACCTCCATGAATATTATCACCAGATCGATGTTGTATTCACTAGAGCTCTTGAACTTCCTAACCCCCTCCTCTTTAGTAAGTGCAAGGGAAATGATGGCTTTCTATAGAGCTTCATTCGTCACCTTGATGGCATCATTATACTTCTTTAGATCTTTTGCTCCCTTGATAATTGCCTCATCAGATGACTTGAGCTTAGCTGTAACTGTCTTGGTGGGCTCTTTTATTTTTCTATTCTCCTCCTCTACCTGTCTCAGGGTACCTTATCTTTTAGCTCTAAACATGCATTCTCATGATCAGATTTAATAATTTTTTTCTTCTCCAATAAGGTCTCATAATTACCTAGGAGATCACTGTGCTCTTCTTTCATCTCATTATATGCGTTCTGGTACGAAGCACCTGCTCCTTCATAATAGTAGAACCCATAGTGCCCTAAAATAAAAGGAACGACATATTATTAAACACGTTATGGATAATTTCAAAAAATACGAGTTTAGTTCGGAGCTCATCATCCTTTGTTGCACCATATTCTAGAGATCATCAACATTGAATTGCCAATGATATTAAAAATCACGAGCTTAACCATAGTACCTAAACATATCATCATGATTTCCCTATGGAAAAAATCCTTTTCACACTTCAGAGTCTCCTGGGTTATTAGTTTCATGGGATCCCAAGCATGGGGCTCCACTTTTCCATAAGGTCTTAAAGACCCAACACCACGGACCAGTCATCAAGAAGGTGCTCCTAAAATTTGAATTCTCTCTCTACTATCTTTGTTTTCCTACTATTTTGGTCTGGGCTAGGGAGGGGGCCCTCCATTGTCCTTTTTTGACAAAACACAGGCCCGTCATCGAAAGCAATAACTTTGACTTTGCCCTTAGCTTTAGCAGTAGCAGCAACATCCTCAATATCATCCAACCTCTTCGCTGCGTACTCAGTATTTTTTTAGCCTCAACATAGGCCTTTTGTCTACCTCATCCTTCTTCTGCTCCCGACCCCCAGTAATGGAAACGAATCTACTCTTCTTAGCCTCAACAGCCAATTATGTTTTTTAGGAATATCCATTACCAAATGATTAAGAGCTGGAGGAGCCATTATATATGTTAGATTAGACAAACATGGAGAGGAGGTTACACAAAAAGGAGTTTGATAAGAACACTATATGATAAGAAAACCAAGTAAAAGTTCCAATTAAGGACAACTACAAGTTCAACATCATACCTTCTTCGGTTTCCTCGTTGATAAATCTTTCTTAGACCACCTAATCGGCTGTTAAGCCAATTTGTTAACGATGTGGAGTTTCCAATACACAATAGATCTAAGGATGGATCTGTACGCATTTAGTGGGAGATAAATAAGGGCCACACCATAACCCCTCATAATTAATCTGATGATGGGGTTAAGGGGAAACTAAACTCCCATCTATAAAGCCTAAACTTGGAAACAAATATAGTTGGCATTAGGTCGATCATAGACCCTTTCGTCACAGTCCGACATCCATATAAAGACACTTATGGTAATGTTAAACATATCCCTTAAGTCCTATAACCCATCCTCGAGGATATCACAACCATGGTTTAAAGCATCAATAGTGTCTTGATCCCAGGAGTCATAGGCCCTAGAAGTTCCCTCATTAATAAGGGGTACACCAATGGGAGATGTAGAGTCCGTCTAGCCGGTAAGCACAATACAAGGAGGGGAATAGTCTAGGTCAATCACGGACATGGACATAGTGTTAACAAGTTTCTCACTACCAATGGGACAATCCACCATAGTGGTATCTATAGCAGTGGGAGACTCAAGTCCAATAATAAGTGGTTATGGGGCAAACCCTATGGAAGAGGTAGTAGTAGGGGTAAACCTAGGGTGTCCTAGATCGTCCTTGGGATGGATAACCTGGAGAGGTCTAGGGAACATCCTTTCTATAATACCCGGGCAAGATCGTTCTAAATCGTCCAAATACTCTAACCACCTCGTGATATGGGGTTCGCAACTCATTAATTAGGCAAGATCAGAGAGAAGAGGAATGTATGATTTGGAGAAATGACACTAACTTCGCTGATAGGAAACTCAAAAAAGATAAACACCCTAAAACATTTGGTACCCTAGGCCAACCAACTTATTGGCCACCTAAATATTAACTCTCCTATAATAGATCAACAATTACCAACCAACAAAGTAACCACAACAAAAGCCAGAAGGCAAAAATGGCTAAGAATGAAGGTTTCTATGAAAAAGCCCTAAAATATAAAGAACAAAAAGAGGGCGTACCTAAAACCCTAGCGAGTTTTGAAGACAACTGGAAGCACCTTATATTTAAAGAAAAGAAAGGAAACTCTTGGAAGGATCGTGATTTTGGGGCTGAAGAAGATGAAAGTTTTTGTTTCTCTCTCTAAAACACTTGCACTTGATGAAAATGATTGGGAAAAGGTAAAATTTTGGATTCAAATTGTACTTATATTTTTAAAATGGCGATAATCATGGCTTTCAAAGTCGAGCTACGCATGATTTCATGCCTTGGGAATATAAGTGACGCTTCAAGGATGAAACACGCCATCCCAAGCACACACATCATAATAACATGCAACACGTTTACCCAATCTTGACATTCATCCAAGCCAACCTACGCTGGAAAGTTTGTAACGTAATTTGGTCGGCGCGTGCCGAAGAGATTTGGATGCGATCAGAACTCCAAAGGATGATGATATTCTTGATTTCCATGTTTTCTTAAACACTTTCACTAAATTAGTATGACTTTAATTTATGTCTTTATCTGTTATAGTTTAAGATCAGTGTACTCAAGCTAAGGCCCTAATTCATACACCAATTTTATACGATAACAATAATGTAATATATATATATATATATATATAATCTTAAAAAAAAAAATATATCTATTATATACCTCTAATACGATAGTATTAAAGGTATTAATGCTCAACCTTTTTTTATTAATGTTTATAAAATTATTTCTAAATATCAAACTCATAGTTTAGTTTCTCATACGTTACCCCGTTCGTCTTCTCCGTCTCTCTCTCTTCCTATGGTCTTTCACATACCAACTTATAAACTCTCTAATTATCTGTTGCACTCATTGCCCTCTACTTTCCTCTCTACTTACATCATGGACAGGAGAAATATATATTTTTTACCCAAATTAAGAAGGTAGTTTCTCCAATATATTTTTCAGTTTGCTTCTAAGATTTACGTTCTTATAAAAATATATGTTATTATATATTTAGGAAAATAACAATGTTTACTTTTGTAAGCGGGTAGTTTAGATTAGATGGAGGCGTAACCCCTTTTGAGTATATTAATGATAAGTTAACCGAAGACATTCTTAATTAAATTACAAAGACCGCACCCACAACTTAGTGAAGATAAACTCAGTTTGAACTCACAAATCACTCGTGTATAACTCAGAAGATAATAACGAACTCCGAAGTAATTCATTTGGAGGGAGAGAGAAGTAATCACCCTAGATACACCTTGGTAGGCAACCAAACACCCCAACCACCATCTAAGATCTCTATCAAGTATTGAAGCTTCATAATAAATGACAAAGGTGGGTGAGTAAATTCTCTAGTTCTTAATAAAATCTCTCTCTGATGTATATTCTCTCTAGTAATAACTTCTTAACTTCTCCAAAAGAACCTATCTTCCTCAGAGGTGGTTGGGGCTCTTAAATAGCCCCCACACCACTCCCGGGGTAACTCAGTCATTAATAACTGTGAATGACATCCCTCATACTTTATGTCACAAACATTAAATGTCTGATGCCCTAGTTAGCTCCACGTCATAAACATTAAATGCCAAGACATGTTGTTTGCCTAACCACTGTGTTTCAGGTGGCTATCGTCACAGAGGTGGTTCACCAACTGTTTCACAACCCCAAATACCACGGTGGTTTACTCAAGTGCATATTTGACATTGCCTATCTGGATAGTGACATCACTTGCAATAGATATGATATTAAGTAGAGGTTGTTTGGTTCACAATTCAACGCCCGATGGAACTCAAGGCTGCTCCGCCCGAGGTTTCATGGTTAGGGTCTTTTGGTGTTTTACCAGGTGTATCTAAGATGGTCAGGACAAGCCCCAACGGTGCCTCACTTCTCAATCCTCCAAACCAAGTCCGTCTAAAGTTTCCCCGGTGAGGTCGCTTGATAGAGCATTAAAGCTCTCCCAAGCCCTGCTAAGCCTGGTCTCTCGTGAGTACCGTTCGACCTCACACTAAAAAAATCATTATAATAGTTACAACTCATGGTCAATATAAATAAAGAGATACGACAAGGATAAGTAAAACAATAGAACTAAAAGATCATATCTCTCAACCAGCTTCTTCGTTGGAGATCCCTCTGGGCTTCCACGCTGGCCTACCTCACTTTGACCTGCAATGCTGCCTTAATGAGTTGCATCACTTTGAGCTGCAACGCTGACTTACTGAGCTACCTCATATTTAGTTTCCTCGTATTGAGTTATCTTATTGATCTCCCTCGTTTTGAGTCATAACGCTCATTTAATCCCAAATGCTATTGTTAATGGGGAAATTATCTCTAAGCTCAAGATTACCTTCAAGCCCCCTCTACATTTTCCCCTTCATGTAAATATTTGTTATGGGAACAAGAAATGTCTGCACGAAAAACATCTCAATCTAATGAACCTGAGTCTAATCGTTGCGGCTTATTGGCGCTTTAGCGAAGGGACATCGTAACTTTTTCCTGTTACTGAGCCTCAACCGTTCTGCCTTGACTATTTGAAATTCTCTTGATAGACCTGCTGACTTTCTCAAATACCCATTTCGTCCTTGGGGAGATGGAATTCTCCCGTTTGTGTCATTGTGGGGTATAGATATAGGCTGTGAATGTTTTCATTATGTTTTCCTTTATTCGTTGATACTTGTGAAATTCTCCCATGTAAACTTCTTGCTAGGAGATTTTCCTTATTTGAAGGTACTACTTCGTCTGGGCTCTGTCGCGTCGTCATTTCATCATATTTAAAAAGGTAGGAAAAATTCTCTCGATGTAGATGAGTCTCATTTGAACAACGTTTGGACTTGTGGCGAGGGGACATCGTAGCTTTTGTGGACCATTGAGACAACTTCCTCGTTGAGAGTAAGTGGATATGTCTGACAAAAGTTCTATCGCCAAAACTTAAACTCGCTTAGGAAGAAAACCCCTTTACCTTCCCCATGCGGCACTTCATTAATGACATAATGCTATCTTTTCAACTGCTAGGAGGCTCCCCAAAATGCCATGTGTCCACCTGAAATGATTACAGGTGGCTCCGTACGCGTGTTGGTGGGAAACTCAAAAGACGGGTTAAAAGAATTCAAGCGTCTATTTTTCAAAACACTTATCTTTTCTTCATCTTCTTCAAACTCCTGTCTACTTTAGAGAGAGAAACTCTATCAAAACTCCATTGTTGCCAAGCTTTTCTTCTCATTCCTTTCCTCTTTAATCATCCTCACTTCTAGTCACTCCATTGTTACTTCTTTGGTGCCTTTTCTAAGATTTTCTTATACTTCACTGTCATCTTCAATGGCCTCCTCAAGCAATCCTACTACGTCTACCACTAATACTCCACCTGCCACCCCTGCTACCACCACCTCTATTGCCACCTCTTTGACTATCACCTGCCAGGAACAACTGCGTTTCTATCGTCGGTCCCCTATATTTGGAAAGGGTGATCATTTTACTATTTTTTACAAAACTTTCATTTTTAACGCCAAGTGTGATGCCATGGTACTTGGTGATGAAGACGAAGATGCTGCTGACTGGGGATTTCTCCCCCAGAAAGGACTCTTCAATTTTGTCTTGAGCGAGGGGACTTCTCGTGGTCCCATATTGACTTTGAAGGGCCTGGAGGCTCTCCCGCTCACTTTGGTACCTGGAAATCCCACATGCAGAGTTCCCATACTAATACCCTCGCCAAAATTGGGCTTCATCGGGTCAAGTGGTTCAGTGAGTTTAATATGTTCAAGAATAATGCAGCTTTTCCCGTACTGGTGTCTCGCTGAAACGTTACTACTCACACCTTTATTACTTTATGGGGTGAGTTTACAATAACATTCGAAGACGTTTGTGAGCTTCTGAGTATTGAGGCAACAGGTCATGAGCCTTATTCTAATGAAGCCTTGAATGCTCAAGAAGGTACTGACTATTTAGAGATGGATCAAATATGCCGAAGGTGCATCGGTTCCTTAAACAGAGTCACCTTTACCCTTCTCATCGACTGTTTCTTCAAGGATCCTTCTAAGGATAGCTCTTCTGAGGCTTCCCCTGGTCAAGGTACATCATTGTAACTACCTACTTACATCCTTATCATTCTCTCTCGCTTTCTTTTAACGAGGAAACCTAATGACCAACCCCAAAAGGACCTCATCAATATATCCCTTCATTTGGCCCAGGGTATCAAGCTTCCTCTAGCTATATTTTCCCTGGGATCACTCTACATATGGCTTGATAAAACCCATCTTGACATGGAATGGTCTTTTGGCCGTTATAACCTGGCCAACTTTGTCAACTGCGTACTTATGACGGGCTTCCTTTATGTTTATTTCCCCGATGTAGCAGCTAAAGCCAACTGTCCTCCTTCAAGGGAAGCGATTATGCCCCCACGTTCTTACATTTATCACAAGAGGCAACGTCGAAAATATTTTACCTACGTTATTAACAAATAAGATAGTTTTGTGATGTGGCCTTATGGAGAGGAAGTGTTCCTCCACACTTGTGATTTCTTCAAGGATGAGCCAAGGGTGGTCCAACCAACGACTGTAGACCTTATAGAAGAAGACCCTTCTCTTGTCGTGGTCCTTTTGTTATCTACCAGTTACCTGCCATCCTACACCGAGTGGGGTTACCCGTGCGAACATTACAACCCCCATTGGTGTGTTCGTCAATTTGGTTTTGACAAACGGGCTCCTCACCACGTCTTCCATATAAACCACCCAAGGTCACGTTCAGCGAGGCTTGTTCTCTCTTCACTTATACTGCTGCATGGGGAGTGAGCTCCATAATGTCTGATAGAGTCGTCATCCCTAGTTTTTCCAGGCAAGGTGATGTGACGTCTTTATTTACGACCAAGTATTGGCCGAAGCAACTGGCCTAAATCTTTGAATTTATTGAGGAGACTCTTGTATATCCCCCAGTGCTTTTGTTTTCTTCGCATGAACTGGGTTTAAAAGGAAATTCTGTTCTGGGAATAGAGTTTCCCTTGAGCAAAACTCCTAAGGAACCTCCCACTGAGCTTCGTCCACACTGCTCCATGCTTCCCATTGCTACCCTAAAGTCAAAAAAGGTTCCAACGCCTAAACCCCCATCTGTAGGTACTTCTGTCGCTGTAGCTTCTAGTGAAAGCCCCTCGTAACCCCTCTCATGAAAAATAAAGAAGACCATAAGTGGGGCCTCTTCGAAGCCCAAGTGCCCATGCAAATACCTATAAATGCTTTTCCCATTACCTATGTTCCTCCCAATACTGATGTGTCTGAGGAAGTACGAGAAGTAGTTAGAAAGGAGGTTGAACGACTTCAACAGATATTTTGCCAAATTGCGCCCTCAGTTCCTCTTGCTGAGTTATTTCCCACTATCGTGGTGGATCCCACTGAAGGGACTTCATGAATAAAAAGGGGGCCTTCAGGTGCTGGAGACTCTGGTAAAATGAATAAGTCTTTGGGAACTAAGGCAAGTAAAAGACAAGTATCTACAGTTCAACCAACAACAGTTGCCTCTACTCCGAGGCATTCTCCTTCTCCTTATCCTGATGCAGTTATACCAATTGATGATAGCCCTGAGACTGCGGCTAATTTCACCGAAAAGGCTTTTCCTCACTCATTTCCCCTAGTTTTGCCCGTTGTCGTACAATCACACTCTTCTTCTGATCATGAGGTTAGTCTTTCCACACTTAGTTATTTATGACTTAGTGAATTTTCTTCTCTTTTCTGACACTTATTCTTTCTTTCTTATTTTCATCAAGAGGCTGGTGAATAAAGGTCTTCTCCTCCGGTCGGTCCTTTTGTGAGAGGACGCTTTGGTGGATCTACAACCAAATCATCTCCTCCCCATTCGCCCATGATAGGTCTTACCTACTCTTGCCGTTTATCCTCCCAACGGGAGAAAGATGTTGTTGTGGGGGGTGATACCGTTAAATCTATGAGAATCTCTTCTCAACTGGAGACAACTCCCCCAGCTTCTTCTGAATTAACACCTCAGCCCGAGGCTCTTCTGCCCATTATTCCGTCTGTAAAAAGTTCCCCCGAGGTAACACATTCTCAATCACTATTAGGTCTGACGTATTTTCTCTCTTCCACCCCTTTTTTCTGTTTACCATGCTGAACTTTAATCTATTGGGATGCCTTAGGTCAAAATGGCATCTTTATTAGCTAACATTCTTTTTCCCGCTATGTTGACGAGACCTATAACTGCAGCTCCCCTCTTCAGTACCATAAGTAAGGTAAGTAAACTTAGAGATATTTCTCCTTTCTTCTGTACTTATTCCCCATTGCTAACACTTAGCTTCATTTTCATAATTTTGTCCAGATCTTGTCCCTCCAACTTCTCTTGTTGGTCTGCCTATTCCCAAGACCAGCATTGACTTTTCTGACCAGCGTGGTGGTTCTTTTGAATCCACTACTGTTGGAGCATACCTTGGAGGTCAAGCACCTTCTCCAAGAGAGACTACTCCCATGTTGGCCTTGGTACCTTTTATTGGCATAGGAGCTTTAGTGCACGTTGAGCTTCCCACCATTAGGGGTTCTATGGGGGCTTTCATTTTGTCTCCAGCTATTGTTGAGGTATTTCTCTACTTTTTCTTCCTTTCTCGTTGTTTGTCCTTTACTTGGCACTGTATAATCTAGAAGGCACTCTTTTTCAAACATTCAAACTCCACCGGTAACGCTGACTTTACAATAAAAACCACTTGTTAAGATTTGTTTTGTAACATCCACCTCTAACGGTGACACCCGTAACGGTGACTTAATAATGACAACCACTTGTTAAGATTTTCGTTAAAACTCCACCAATAACGGTGACTTAACAATGATAAACACTTTTTAATATTTTCATCAAAACTCCACCAATAACGGTGATTTAACAATGATAAACACTTGTTAAGATTTTTTCGCAACATCCACCTCTAACGATTACACCCATAACGGTGACTTAATAATTACAACCACTTGTTAAGATTTTCGTCAAACTCCACCAATAATGGTTACTTAACAATGATAAACATTTGTTAATATTTTCGTGAAAACTCCACCAATAACGATGACTTAACAATGATAAACACTTGTTAAGATTTGTTTTCGCAACATCCACCTCTAATGGTGACACCCATAACGGTGACTTAACAATGACAACCACTTGTTAATATTTTCGTCAAACTCTGCCAATCATGGTGACTTAACAATGGTAAACACTTGTTAAGATTTTTCTGTACTCATTACCTGTTTTAACCGTTCTCAGGTTGCTAGCGAATCTCTTCAAGCTGGAGAGAGTTATCCCCCAGTCCCTTCGCCTACTGCTTCGCCCCATAGGGAACTAGCTATTCCAAAAGATTCTAGTCCTAATGACCAGGGTTCCACGACAGGTACTATGGCTGATAGCGAGTCTGGTTGTGAGCTTCCTCTACCTGCCTTAGCTCCCCATAAGTTCTTCCTCATGGTACTTTAACGTTCTCCTCAGATGTCTGTCAACCACTGTTTAGTTATTGAACAAATTGCCATCCATCATCCTAAGACTTTCACTATTGACTATCTTCGTTCGAACATTCTAGTGATGAGCCTCAGACTTCAAGGAATGGCCATGGTTTTCGTGGATTTGGTTAGCACCCCAACCTCCAATGTCACTAGTCCCCTACTCAATCAATTCCTGGGTTATTTTAAAAGAGTTGGGTAGAGATGGCTTCTAATTCAAATGACTGATTGGACATTTGAAAACTCTAAAGAGTCAACAGTTGGAAGGCTAGATGGAGCTAAAATTGAAGCATTGAGAGGCCCAATGAATTGAGGGAGCTAGGCTGTCTGAGCTAGCAGCCCTACTAGAGGTTGCTGATAAGAAGATAGAGGACCTCAAAAAAACTCTTCGTGTAGCAAAGATAGAATGGGAGGAGCTCCTTATCGATCGGGCACAAGTTCAAACTAGGCTGGATGTTTTTATTAATGCCGAACGGTCATGCCTGGCAGCTTCTTGGGGGTTACCTGGAGACTTTTTTGCTGCTTCAGACCTGTGGTTCCTCTTGGGCCAGTGAAAATAGTTTTTTCATTTGCATAGGTTTTCCCTTATGTATTCTTGGGCAATAGCTCCCAATTTTGTAATGTCCCAACGTTTATGAATGAGAAGAAAAAAGTGTTGTATATTTTTCTATGCCCTTTCGTTGTGCTGTGATTGCTTTACACAAGTTACAAAACTCTGCCATTTTTCATCTTCATTCATATTGCAATAACATACATCTTTTTTTAGGAACAACTTCTTGTATATTCATACCAAAATCACTAGATACAACGGTAATCCCAAGTCGGTTACTTATACATGATAGACCTTCAACCATTTATTGTTAATCTTAAATGGTTTATCTTGTATCTTAGAAATTAAGCAATAACCTGAATCATGAGCCTCCTTTATAAAGAAAGGTCCCTCCCAATTTTCTGTAAAATTTGGCAGAGGAAGCCCCCTGATGTGCTTTATTGCTGCCTTTAAAACAAGATCTCCCTCCATGAACTTTCTTGGTCTCACCAAGTTCTCATATTTGGAAGTGTTGCATCACATTGTCTCTGTGATCGTTCAATGCTTTTAATTTCACATGTCTGTTCTGAGGGAGCATATTAATTTGCAAGGCATATCGGGCTAAGGGAACTTATAACTCCACTGGAAGGATTGCCTCATCCCCATAAACGAGGGAGAATGGGGTGTACCCCGTAGGTTTCCTCTTCATCTTGTGATAGGGCCATAATACCGCTGGGATCTTTTCATCCCACGATCCTGGAAAATCCTCCATTATTTTTTCCAAAATGTTGACCAACGTCTTGTTGGTTGCCTCGGCTTGTCCATTCCCCTTACGGTATGCCACCGTTGAGTTATGATGAATGATAGAGTATTTGTTCTTTAGCATTGTTACTTCTGAGTTAATGAATGGAGTTCCGTTATCAGAGAGAATACCTTTTGGAATCCTAAAATGATAAATGATATACTCCCTGATAAAGTTATCTACTACTCCCACAGTTTCTCTTCTCAGTGGTATCACTTCAACCCACTTTATAAAGCACTTTGTTGCCACTAGTATCCAAATCTTCCCTCTTGAATAAGGTTGTATTTCCCCTGCCAGATAAAACGGCCAAGTGTGGAAAGGATACGGAGTTGTTAGGGAATAGAGGTCCATCGATGGGGCATGTATTATATTTCCATGCATCTGGAAAGCTTTACACTTTCGAACAAACTCTATGGAGTCTTTCTCCATCGTTGGCCAATAATAACCCAACGTCATCAACTGATCGTATAACTTTGCCCCTCCTATGTGAGCTGGGTCATGAGCTTATTTTAGTATTCGGATGCCTTTTCTTTTATGATGCACCGCAATGGCCTATTGAAGTACCCTCTTCGATACAGCTATCCCCCTTGAACGTATAACCTTGGGGACCTTCTTTTGAGTCCCATCGTGTTAATCTTTTCTGTTGGGGAAACTCCATCGTTTATGAAATCAATATAAGGCCACCTCCAATCCGGTTGAGCTTCAACGAAATGACACTCAGCTGCCTCGTAGAAAAGTTGACATTTATCACATTTTCTTTGTAGCTCTGATGCATCTTGCTTCATCCTAGGCCAGAAGTATCCCTCTCTTTGAATTCTTCTATAAAGAGGGATTTTAGTTGTTTCGTAGTGCTTTTCGTGTGTCATTTTTAATCTTCATTCGCTTCTTCTGGACCGATGTATCTTGACAACCATCCTCATGCGTTCTTGTAGTAGAGGTTTCCCTGATTTGTAAAATATTGGGCCACCTCCCTCAGCTCCATCTTTCCTTCCCCAGACTCCAGTTGCTTCCTAATCACTCCCCTCCAATTAGAATCATCTTCCATCGATAAGATTGACTGTACCATAGAAGGAGCTATTCTCCATTGGATCACCACCATAGTTGAATCTTCCTTCATAATCATCTTCTGGGAAATAGTGGCATAGGCATATGGATGGCGATTCATCGTTCTAGGATGCCTCCTGATCTTTATCTGATGGAATTAGTTAAGAAGCCTTTGAATGACCATTCTATAAGGGGCTAAACTGAGGTGCTTCAATGCATATTCCCCATTCACTTGTTGGATCACCAAGTTTGAATCACACTTGATGTAGAGTGAACAGATTCCCCTTCAAAGGGCATCTAGCAACCCTAGTATCAATACTTGATACTTTGCTTCATTGTTGGAGCAAGGAAAATCTAGCTTGTAGGAGAGACAAATTTCTTCAGCTCCTTTTGAAAGAATAACCCCTTCTCCTCCTTTCTTTTCAACCGAGGATACATCAAACTGCATCGTCCATTCTTCCTCGTTCATGTCTAAGTAGTTGGCCTATAAATAATCCCCTGGAATTCTTTCTCTAGGTGGCTCAAATGTCCCAGAGGGGAAGATTGCCAAGAGGTCTGCGTATGCTTGGCTCTTGATTACGCGCAGGACCACGTACTTCAAATCATACTCTAAGAGGATGAGGAACCACCTAGCAACCCTACCAATCAATATAGTTCTTGCCAAAAAACTTTATGGGATCACATCTTATTATAATATGAATTGTAAAAGATAATATATAATGTTTAAGTTTTTGTGCTACAAAGACTAGGGCTAAATAATGTCTTTCCAAGCTACTATACCTGACATCTGGCCCATGTATGATCTTACTCAGATAGTAAACTGGTCGTTCATACCCATCCACTTCTTGAGCTAGAAGATCTCCAACATACCCCTGGTGGATGTGAGGTATAGCTGCAACGGTATTCCTTCTTTTGGAGGAATCATGGTTTGTGGTGAAATGAGCAACTTCTTCAGTCTGGTAAGAGACTCCTGGTGAGCTACCTACCATTTGAACTTCGTGTTCTTTCACAGCAGTTGCATCAATGGGTGTGTTGTCTCAGCTAACCCCAGGACAAATCTCATAAGTTAGGAAACCTTGCCGAAGAAACTCTTCAGTTCTTTCGCCATTCTTGGACTTGGCATCTCTAATATTATTCGTTGCTTGTCCTGGTTCATCTGCACCCCTTATCGATCCACCAAAAAACCCAAGAATTTCCCACTAGTGACCCTGAAGATGCATTTCAGTGGGTCTATCTTCAGCTTATACTTCCTTCACCTGACGAATACCTTCTTTAGATCATCTAGATAGGACTCCTCCTTCTTTGACTTAATGACCAAATCATCCACATAAAACTCCACAAACTTATGGAAGAAATCATGGAAAATGGCCATCATCGTTCTTTGGTACATTGCCCATGCATTCTTCAGTCCAAATGGTATTACTTTATACATGAAATTACCCAACGGAGTTCTGAATGATGTCTTCTCTACGTCTGTGGGATACATCTTAATTTGGTTGTAGCCTACATACCCATCCATAAATTTGTACATCGCATGCCCAGTCGTTGCATCTATCAAGCTATTAATGGAAGGTAGAAGGAAATCATCTTTGGGGCAAGCCCTATTTAAGTCCCTGAAGTCCACGCAGATCCTGATTTGATTCTTGTCTTTTTTTTCCTACTAGAACAATGCTAGATAGCCAAAGAGATTGTTGTATTGGTTCGATGAACACTGTCGTCAACAGACGTTGGACCACCTCCTTAATTTTCAAGTCCAAATCAGGTTTGTATGTTCTCGTTACTTGTTTGACTAGAATGGCTGAAGGCATCACGTTCAACTTGTGACAACTTACTTCTTCGGCTAACCCTTCTATTTTTGTGTACTTCTACATAAAGACGTCCACAAACTCCCGAATCAACTCAACTAAGACCTTTCATTTTTTTTTCACTAAGATCCTTTGAGATGAAAATAGGCCTTGGGTCCTCTTCTTCCTTCGCCAAGTTCAGCTACTCCAATTCCTGTACCTGTGGCTTCGGTTGATCTGCCATGTAATCTGGTTCTTCGGTGACATCTTCCACGAACTCCTGTATGTTGGCGTTGTCTATCACCATGCATTGCCCCCGTTGATCCACCATAAAGCACTTATATATAGGGTCAGCCTCTTTATCGGCTTCTTTGGATGCCCGTTCACACCATTATAACTGATATACCACCTTTTCCTCTTTGATAACAACCTTCTTGCACTGCCTGCTGGCAGTTGCAACTGCCTTCCTATTCTTTTACCTTGAATCTTTAGCAACTCTTTCTCCTCTAAATCGACTCAGCACACTTTATCGTTGCACCTCACGCTCCATTGGATCCATTCTGGGCCTCGCCTTATCTTTCTGATGCTTTGAGACCTTCTGGGGTCGAGAAACCACGTGGCGAGCCTCTTTCGATGCTCCTTTGTTGCCCATCATCTCTCCCTCTTAACCATTCACGATCCTATTATTTCCCTGATTGAGGTAACCCACTGTCCCTCCATTTGCCTAGTTAGGACTTTGACATCCTCCTCCAACTCTGTGTAGAATGATGCTTCCACTAAGTGGGCCTCCTCAACAGCGAAGGGCCTCTTAGTCGCCCTAATAGTGATCTCAATTCCCTTGATATTGGCATTGGATCATTGATGATACGTCAAAGGAACTAGACCCTGATTATGCATCCACACCCTTCTTACTAACAAGTGGTAGGAAGTTGCACTTTCTATTACAAGGAATTTAATATGAGAACTCAAATTTCCCATTACAATCCCCACGTTCACATATCCGATGGATTTGAAAGACTATTTATCATAACCAGAGATCACTAGAGGCGTTGGCACCAACCTCTCTTCGGGAATATTGACGGTGTGGAAGGAGCTGATTAGCATGATGTTTATCGAGGCACCCCCATCCATGAGAGCCCTTGCAAAGCTGCCTCCGTTGATGCTGGATGTTACATATAAAGATATATTGTGAGGAAACCTCACAGCCTTGTATACATCACTAAATGTGATTTCGAATAAAAACTTTCTCACCATCCTTGCCATTGGTCGCCTCCATTTCAGCGAGGGGACTGCGTTCTTCCTCACGATATCCAGAATCACCTGAGTTATTTCCAATCTGCTTTTTTTGAGCATCCCCACCTGGTCGAAGAATCAAGTAAACTTTGGGGATCTTGAAATAGCACAATACTCCAAGACTGGATAAACCTCTTCACCTTCAATGTTATAGGCTTCCTCGATATCCCTATCACTTGCCTTATCGTATGCTAATACCACGTTTTCCATCCCTTTAGTACAACCTTCCAATGCTTCCTCAAACCCTTCCTTCTCCCTCGCCCGTCTTCTTGCTCCTTCATCTGCTTCCTCATCATAAGCCACCACCATATTGGCCCCATGTGCTGGAAGTGGTTTTTTATTGATATTATGTGATGGGGTTTGCAAAGTCCCATCTTTCACATGTTTTTTAATGGTATTTCTCAGCATGATGTAACTTCCAGTTGGATGTTGGATCTTCCGATGGATCTGACGATACTTGGGATCCTCCCTTGTTACCGCATCTGGTTCCTCGGTGGGGACGCTTTTAGGTTCATACATCGTCCCCCCAATAACATTTCGTTATAGCAACTCATAACTTCTTCGACCGTACAAGGAAGTGACGGTGTGCATTTTCGATCTCGTCCAAACTTTCTCTTGTTATCCTTCTTTGCATGTATTCCCTCGCATGTTCCTTCGGTATATCCCACCCGTGGGAGCTAGGATCTTCCTCCTATAGGTTGTATCAACTGTCTGAACATCACGGGCACCACCACAGGGTTCAGTCGTACCACCAGCATGACGTTCCTCGCTGCCTTGAGGAACGCCGCAAAAGTCCCCTCGCGCGTCTCATTAATTAGATGGCAGATGTACTCAGGAAGGAGTCCTTCCGCACAGATCTGCGGTAGTTTGGATTCTTTGGCCTCCTCCTTCACATCGAGGGGCCTTTCCCTGAACCTACGAACGTATGCCACTATATCTTCCCATGGTCGTTGATTCTCTCTCCCTAGTTAGGTCAAGGTGAACTCATATTCCACCAGAAGAACTTCTAAATGAACAAAACGTGCATCTCCTCCCACGTGGAAACACTCTTAGGTTCTAAGTGAGAATACCAAGTATACGCTTTATCGGTTAAGGATTTGGAAAACTCTCTTAACCAAATTGCAGTGAGCCCCCAAATGTTCAACGAAGCGTTTAATGTGCTCCTTCGGGTTCCCACCCTTCCCAGTATACTTTTCAACGATAGGAGGAATATAATATTTTGGATAAGGTTCATCGTTATACTCCTGAGGGTATGGTGTTCGAAAGTCATCATAAACCGAAGCTACCTCGCCAGCAGATTGTGAGGAAGCTTACATGAACTTCAACATCTCCTTTTGTATCTCTTTTCTCATCTCTTCTATAGCTGATACCATTGAAGGAACGACCAGAGGGACCATAGGCGAGGCGAACATTGCACTTAGAGCAATCATCACAGTTGGAACGATTGGTACTCCCTGAGTTCCCACAGTTGGATTCACAACAGGGGGTATACTTGCTGGGATCGTTCCTGTTAAAACGGCACTTGATGAGGCCATTAGAGATGCCCCTGGTGTCACAAAGTAGTTGGCCTCAAATCCCCCCAACACCTTTGTAGAGACGTGGGTTTCAAAAACTCATAAAATTTGTTCATGAGGAGTGCCACTTGGGCTGGTCCCAACCCAGCGCTCGAGGAAGCTTGTGTCACCCCTAGAACACATGTCGTTGCTTGAACTGGAGGTACCTCCAGTCGAGGGGCTCCGTCCCTTGAGGCCTCCATCTCTCTCGTCGCCTGTTCTTCATTGTGTTGAATGTCATTAAAGTTAAGTCTTCGATTAACTTTATCCTATGCCATACTCCTTTCTTAGAAGAATACCTCCCTAGCGGAGTTGCCAAATGTAAGAGGGTAGTTTATATTAGATCGAGGCGTAACCCCTTTTGAGTATATTAATGATAAGTTAACCGGAGACACTCTTAATTAAATTACAAAGACCGCACTCACAACTTAGTGAAGATAAACTCAGTTTGAACTCACAAATCACTCGTGTATAAATCAAAAGATAATAACGAACTCAGAAGTTATTCATTTAGAGAGAGAGAGAATTAAGCACCCTAGATTAACCTTGGCAATCATCCAAACACCCCAACCACCCTCTAAGATCTCTATCAAGTATTAAACCGTCTTAATAAATGACAATGGTGGGTGAGTAAATTCTCTGGTTCGTAATAAAATATATCTCTGATGTATATTCTCTCTAGTAATAACTTCTGAACTTCTAAAAAAGAACCTCTCTTCCTCCGAGGTGGTTAGGGCTCTTAAATATCCCCAACACCACTATCAAGCTAACTTTGTCATTAATAACTATGAAAGACATCCATCATACTTTATGTCACAAACATTAAATGCCTGATGCCCTAGTTAGCTCCACATCATAAACATTAAATGCCAAGACATGCCTTTTGCCTAAACATTGTGTTTCAGGTGGCTGTCATCACAGAGGTGGCTCACCAACTGTCTGAGAATCCCAAATACCACGATGGTTTACTCAAGTGCAGATTTGACATTGTCTAGGTGACTAGTGACATCACCTACAGTAAATGTGACATTAAGTAGAGGGTTATTTGGTTCATAACTTAACGTCCGATGTAACTCAAGTCTGCTCCACCCGAGGTTCCACGGTCAGGGTCTTTTGGTGTTTTACCATGTGTATCTAAGATGGTCGGGACAAGTCCTAACGATGCCTCACTTCTCAATCCTCCAAACCAAGTCCCTCTGAAGTTCCCCTGGTGAGGTCATTCGATAGAGAATGAAAGCTCTCCTAGGCCGTGCCAAGCATGGTTTCTCGTGAGTACCGTTAGACCTCACACTAAAAAATCATTATAATCATTACAAATCGTGGTCAATATAAATAAAAAGATAAGAAAAGGCTAAGTAAAACAATAGAACTAAAAGATCAGTTCTCTCGGCCAGCTTCTTCATTGGAGATCCCTCTGGGCTGCCACACTGGCCTACCTCACTTTGAGCTGCAACGCTGCCTTACTGAGCTGCATCACTTTGAGCTGCAATGCTGCCTTACTGAGCTGCATGACTTCGAGATGCAATGCTGCCTTACTGAGCTACCTCATATTGAGCTGCCTCGTATTGAGCTGTCTCACTGAGCTCCCTCGCTTTGAGCCGTAACGCTGCCTTAATCTCAAATGGTGTTGTTAATGGGGAAATTATCTCTAAACTCAAGATTACCTTCAAGCCTCCTCTACAACTTTTTTAGGATCTCAGAAAATAATAATTTTTATTTATTTTTAAATCCTTTGTTGTTTCACCTAAACTAAACATTGGAGGTTATGCACTTACATTGGATATAATTGCAAGGGAAATCCAGTCTTTCTCAAAGTCTGCAGGGCTGCTATGTTCACACCTGCCAGTGGTTGACCAAGAAATGGTGTCATTCAACCTTTTGTTAGCTTTAAAACTAGTGGTATAACTCAGGTTAATGGAGTTTGGTTATTCTAAATTTAATAGGCATCAGGCATGAAAATTATAAAATCCGAATCAAGTTATAAGAGTGAGCTCGAAGAAAAAGATTGAACAGGTGGTCGGAGTTTCTTCGTGTCGGCTTCAGTGACCATGGCCATAAGAACTTGGATTTTGTTGGCCGGCATATGGTCATTAAGATATTATCTTGGTTTGCCATTAGCTGGTATACAAGTCTGATCGACATAAATCATGTAGATAAGACTTTCGTTGGTAGCGGGAGAGATGATCGGACATCCTACACCTTCACTCCAATTAGCTCTGTTCTACCTCGGTCAATGGAGACAGACCTTCATAATTTGGAATTATGGTTAAAGGTAGATGGAGAAATTCAACAGAAAGGCTCAACTGGGGGCATGATGTTTAAGATCCTATTTTTTATTAGCCACATAAGTTTTCTCATGACACTTCTCAAAGGAGATGTTATACTAGCAGGAACCCCTCAGGGTGTTGGCCCTATTAAAGTAGGTCAAAAGACAGATGCGGGTATATAAGGCCTCTTAGATCTGAACTTTGACGTGGACAAACGCCGAAGACACACAAATTAAACCCAACTTCAATTTGCTTTGCTCTTTTTTAATTAAAAAAAATAAAAGCTCTATAAAAGAGAAAGCTAAATGAATTTAAGAACTAATCTTTAAGTTTTCATATAAGTTGTTTTCCAGTTTGGTGAATCAAGATGGGCAATCCGACTAGCAATGAAGCGAAGGCTTAGGGATCCATTGATGACTCATTAATGTTCAACGTAGACATTAAATGGTCATATTAAGCCTCATAAAAAGATGTTTGACTTATTTAAACTCTACACATATGCTACAGTTTTGTAGTGAAAATAAATAAATTATTGTATGTGATTTATCCTTATTCTTATCTATTATATACCTCTAAAATCGCGTAACCCCTTTTTAAGTATGGTGGTGATAAGTTAATTAGCCCAAAATTTTGGATTAGTGTTACAACATGCCAACACAGGCCTAATGAGGATGGAGGTTGATTTAAACTCACAAATCTCTCGTGTATAACTCAGGAAATAGTAATGAACTTTAGAAGTAACTTAGCTAGAGGGAGAGAGAAGTAAGCACCCTAGATACACCCTGGCAAGCAGGTAGAAAACACACCGAACACCCTCAAGAATCTTTGTCAAGTATTAAAAGCTTCGTAATAAATAACAATGGTGCGTGAGTAAACTCTTTGCTTTGCAATAACTCTCTCTCTCTGATGTGTATTCTCTCTAACAATAACTCCTCAATCCTAAAAAAGGATCGATCCCTTCCTCAAAGGTGGTTGGGGTCCTTAAATAGCCCCCCACACCACCCCCGAGGCAACTCAGTCATTTAAGACTATGAAAGACATCCCTCACGCTTTATATCACAACATTAAATTCCTGATGCACTAGTCGTCTCTACGTCATAAACATTAAATGTCAAGACATGCCTTTTGCCTAACCACTGTGTGTCAGGGGCCTGTTGTTGCAGAGGTGGCTCACCAACTGCCTGACAGCCCCAAATACCACGGTGGTTTACTCAAGTGCATGTCTAAAAATTTTTAGCTGGCTAGTGAAATCACCTACAGTAGATGTGATATTAAGTAGAGGGTTGTTTGGTTCATGACTCAACGCCCGATGGAACTCCAAGCTGCTCCGCCTGAGGTTCCACGATCAGGGTCCTTCGGTGTTTTTACCAAGTGTATCTAAGATGGTTAGGACAAGCCCAAACGGTGCCTCACTTCTCAATCCTCCAAACCAAGTCCCTCTAAAGTTCCCACGGTGAGGTCATTCGATAGAGCATGAAACCTCTCCCAGGCCCTGCCAAGCCTGGTCTCTCGCGAGTACCGTTTGACCTCACACTAAAACTCTTTATTATTCTCGTTACATGATTACAGCCGCTATAGCTTTCAGTCAATATAAACAAAGATACAATATGACTAATACAACAAGCTAAAATACAAGTTGTCATGCTGAGATGTCGCGTTGAGCTGCCACGCTGAGATGCCACGGTTGCTTCATCTCAAATGCTATTGCCAATTAGGGAGTTATCCCTAATCTCAGAATTACCTTCAAGCCCCCTCTACATTTTCCCCTTCGGGAAGAAATTTATTGGAACAAGAAATGTCTGCACGAAACTTCTCAATCCGATGAAACCTCTCTTCTCAAATACTTGTTTGGGCTAGTAAGTAAAATTCTCCCCGAGAATGCTTCGTTGTGCTAAAAAAAGCAGAAATGCTTCCCGATGTAACTGAGTCACCCTTTAAACAAGGTTTTTCCGAATCGTTGGAACATATTGTCCGTTGGGCCTTGATGGATAAGTCTGACACCAATTTTAGCGCCAAAACATAAACTTGGTGAAGAAGGCAACCCCTTCTATTCCCTAGACATCTTTTCGTATTCGATGTAATGTTGTCTTTTCAGCTGTCGAGACCCTTCTCGATGTGCCACGTGTTCTTTTGAAATGATTAGAGGGCACCCTTGCACGTGCGCCCGTGGGGAACGTTAACCGTCGAGTTTAAAACCCTTCAAATGTCTCTTTTTTTATCTCAAACTCTTTCATATCTTTGTCTTCTTCATCTTCTTAACACTCCCCGCTTCTTGTAGGGAGAGAAAGCTTGTGCAACCTCCATTGTTGCCCTCTTCTTTGCTCAGCCTTTTCTTTCTCTCATCTTTTATACCACCACCTACGGTTGTGCTCCTCTCTTCTTGTTCTTAGCCATGTTCGCCCAGCTGCAACACTTATTATCACTTTCTCATGGCTTCTTCAAGTATTTCCAAGGTTGCTACCGCTAGTCAGCCATGTTCCCCTTCCACCACTGCTAGCGACGCCACTGCCCTTAGCAGCGCTACCTTAGTTGCTACTCGTCAAGAGCAACTACGCTTCTATCGCCGAGCACCCATCTTTTAAGAAGAGGATAATAAATTTTCTGAGGCGTGCAAGACCTGCCATTTCTCATCTAAGTTCGATCCATTGCTGTTGGGTGATGAAGAAGTGGATTCGTCAAAATGGGGCTATCTTCCCCCCGAGGGGACTCTGCGCTTTCGTCTAGATCGTGGTGACTTTCCTTATTCCCAGATCGATTTCTAAGCACCTGGGAGGTCACCAACCCATTTTACTGAATGGCACACACATATGCAGAGTTCCCACGCTGCTGCTCTTACAAAGGTTGGGCTGCATCAGGCCTACTGGTTTGGTGAGTTCACTCTCTCGAAGCACAACACGGCACTCCAAGTACTAGTCTCACGATGGAACATCATAACCCACACCTTATTCGCCGCGTGGGGGGAGTTTACTATTACGCTGGAGGATGTCTGCGAACTCTTTGGGTTTGAGCCCATGGGCGAGTTCACCTATCATGACGAGCCTCTGGATGCCAAAGATGTTGTTGATCGGGTTGAACTGGATCGGATCTGTCGCAGTTGAACCGGTCCCTCAAACAAAGCTACATTTTCCCCCCTTATCAATTATTTTTTCGAAGCTCCGACGCCGAAGGATGCTCGTGATGTAACGGGTCATGGTAGAGGTACCTCCTTGGAACTACCGGCCTACATACTCGTACTACTTTCACGCTTCTTTCTTATTGGAAATCCCAACGATCAGCCCAGGTGGGACCTGATAAACATTTCCGTTCGTTTGGCCAGAGGATTCAACCTAACTCTGGCCGCCATTGCCTTGGGGTCCCTCTACACCTAGTTGGATCGAACCCATATTGACATGGAGTGATCACTAGGCCATTACAACTTGGCGAATTTCGCCAACACCATTATATTGACCGAGTTCCTCTATACACACTTTCCTGCTATCACTGAGAATTCAGTTTCCCTGCCCGTGAGTGGAGGTATTAAGCCCCCACGCCTCCTTTGTTTCCATAAGAAGCAAAGCCGAAAGGAAATAATGGGGGTTTTTGACCACCTATGTTCCTTCATAATGAGGTCATATAGTGAGTCCACTTTTGCCCATAGTTGGGACTTCTTTCCTGCTGTAGCCACAACGATCAGATTTAATCCAGTTGTAGAAGAACCATCACAAGCCGTAGTTCTTATTTTCACCCCGGGGTTCCTCCCTTCTTATACTGAATGGGGCTATGGTTCTGAGCCTTACAACCCTGATAGATGTAGAAGTTAATTCGGGTTCGACCAGGGGGCTCCTCGACCTGTGTTCCAGGACAACCATACCAAGGCCACCTTTGTTGAGGCATGTACTTTCTATACTGCCACTGCAGTGCTTGGTGTGACATCCACGATTGATGGGCGTATCACCCTTCCGAGCGCTACTAGGAAGGGAGACGTATCCACCTCCTTTGCCACGAAGTTCCATCTGGAGTAGTTGGCCATGATTCATGAGTATATCCAGTCCCCTCCTTGCTATCCCCCCGTCCTTTCCTTTTCTTCTTCTGAGTTGGGTCTAAAGGGGAACTCCGTGCTTGGGGTTGAGTTTCCCTTAAGAAAAACTGTTAAGGAGTCTCTTGATGAACTACCCCCTCATTGTCCCATGATCCCAACTACTACCCCTAAGCCCAAGGTCGCTGCGACCACCAAACCATCTGTCCCCAAGGCCGAAGCCTCCATGGGAGAAGGGCGTTATCCCTCTTAGGCGCAGGTTGGAGTAGCTGCTCTCGTTGGGGCATCTGTCGAACGTCCATCATCTCATTGGGAGGATGCGCCCATATTAGCCATAGTACCCTATGATGGCGAGGAGAGTGTGCTTTCCCTTGAAGCTTCTACATCCAAGGGCTTCGCTGAGGCTACTGGGGTAATGAGCCCGCCTCCCACGGTGTCTAGCATTGTGCCTCCCGTAGTGACTATTGATCTCGCTCCTACTGCTGCTGAGGTACTTCTCTAATTTTTTCGTATTTCTCAGCTTCTCAAACTTCATTTATGTAGGTGACTTAATCCATGAAAACAGTATTTAAGATTTTCCATGAACTCATATCTTGGTGACTTAACAATTAAAAATGCTTGTTAAGGTTTTTAACAAACTCCCACCTATGACAGTGACTTAACAACGAAAACACTTGTTAAGTTTTTTTTTTATAAACTCCACCTATAACGGTGACTTAACAACGAAAACGCTTGTTAAGTTTTTTTTTATAAACTCCACCTATAACGGTGACTTAACAGCGAAAACACTTGTTAAGATTTCGTCATAAACTCCACCTATAACGGTGACTTAACGACGAAAACACTTGTTAAGATTTTTGATAAACTCTACCTATAACGGTGACTTAACAATGAAAACACTTGTTAAGATTTTTTATAAACTTCACCTATAACGGTGACTTAACAATGAAAACACTTGTTAAGATTTTTTATAAACTCCACCTATAACGGTGACTTAACAATGAAAACACTTGTTAAGATTTTTTATAAACTCCACCTATAACGGTGACTTAACAACGAAAATTCTTGTTAAGATTTTTCATAAACTCCACCTATAACGGTGACTTAACAACGAAAATGCTTGTTAAGATTTTTTTCATAAGCTCATTACTTTTCTTAACTCAGGTTGCACGAGAGGCCTCTCCACCCGTTCTTTCGCCTATTGGCTCACCTCATCGAGAACCTGCCGTCTCGGAAGATTCTGGCCATGCTGACCAAGGTTCCACGACCGGTGCTGTAGCGGAGAGTGAATCCGGGTGCGAGCTTCTTCTGCCGGATTTGGCTCCTCATGCATTCTTCTTAATAGTGCTTCAACATTCTCCCCAAATGCTTTCCACTCATCGACTAGTGATCGAGCAACTTGCGAATCACCATCCTGAAACCTTCTCGGTGGATTGCTTACGTTCCAACATCTTTGTCATGAGTTATAGACTGCAAGGCATGGCTACCGTTGTTGAAGAAATTGCTAGCACTCACACTATGACCGTTACCAGACCACTCCTTAATCAATTTCTTGGCTATTTGAAGGAGTTGGGTCGTGATGGTTTTCGTTTTAACTAGCTTATATCGTATTTAAAAACTTTAAAGAGCCAGCAACTGATCAGGAAGAGGGAATTATTGCAGAAGCATCAGCAGGACCAACGGGTAGAGGAAGCCAGGTTGGCCGAAATAGCACCCCTTCTGGAAGCAGTTAATAAGGAGGTAGATGATGTCGAAGAAGCTTTGCGCCTGGCCAAACTGAAACGAGAAATACTCCTTATTGAATGTGCACAAGTACAAACGAGGTTGGAGGTTTCCATCGATGCCCAACAGTCTTGCGTTGCAGCCTCTTCGGGCCTTTCTAGAGATTTTTTCTCGTCCTCAGACCTATGGTTCCTCTTAGGCTAGTCAACTCTTGTATATATATTTTCCTCTTGCTTCTTTCTATGTAATTCTTGGGTAGTAGTTCCCAATTTTGTAATGCTCTATCATTTACAAATGAATAAAAAATGTGTATTTTCCCATTTGTCTGTATGTTACAACTGCTTTATAAATTTCTATATTTCTGTAACTCTTTCATTATGTTCAAGTCATAACTAAAACTTGTATATTTATAACAACAACTATTTACAATCATGGTTCAAACTTAATTGTCTACACATGATAAACCTTCAGCCATTTATTGTTAATTTTAAATGGCTTGTCTTCCTCCATTCTAGAAATTAAGCAATAGCCTGAGTTATGAGCTTCTTTTACAACAAAAGGTCCCTTCCAATTGGCTGAAAACTTCGATAGAGGAAGTCCCCTGATGTGCTTCACTTCTGCTTTCAAAATGAGGTATCCCTCCATGAACTTCTTGAGTCTTACAAAGTTATCATATGCCCTGGATAGCTATTTCGTGTACATTTGAAAGTGTTGCATCGCATTATCCCTGTGCTCGTCTAACGCTTCCAACTGTACGTGTCTATTCTGAGGGATCATGCTACTTCGTAAGGTGTATCAAGCTGAGGGAACTTCTAGCTCCACTGGAAGGATTGCCTTCACCCCATAAACAAGAGAGAACGGAGTATACCCCGTGGGTTTTCTCTTGGTTATTCGATAGGCCCATAACACAGCTGGTATCTTGTCGTCCCACGATCCTGGGAAGTCCTCCATCACTTTGGCCAGAATATTAACTAACGTTTTGTTAGTCGCTTCGGCTTGGCCGTTTCCCTTTGGGTATGCCACCGTTGAAGTATGATGAACAATGGAGTACTTCTCTATGAGCATTGTTATTTCTGAATTAACAAAGGGCGTCCCGTTATCTGAGAGAATAACCTTTGGGATCCCAAAATGACAAATAATGTATTCTCTGATGAAGCTGCCCACTACCCCAGCCGTTGCCCTTCTAAGTGGTATTGCCTCGACCTACTTTGTGAAACACTTAGTATCCATGTCCTCCCCCTCGAAGGAGGGTGTATTGCCCCTACCAGGTCGAGCGCCCAAGTTTGAAAAGGATAAGGCGTTGCTAGGGAGTGTAAGTCCACTGACGGGGCATGGATCATGTTTCGATGAAGCTGGCAAGCCTTGCACCCTCGAACAAACCCTGCAGAATCTTTCTCCATCGTTGGATAATAGTACCCCAAAGTCAATAATTTGTCATATAACTTGGCCCCACCTATATGAGATGGATAGTGCGCCTTTTTGAGAACCTCGGCCGCTTCTTCCTTCGTGATGCAACGCAACGACCTGTTGAAGTATCCCCTTCGATAGAGATGCCCCTCCTGGATATAGAACCTTAGGGCCCTTCGCTTTAGTCCCATCGTATCAATTTTTTCTGCTGGGACAACTCCATTTTGAATGAAGTTGATATAGGGTTGCCTCCAGTCCGTTTGAGTTTTAACAAAATGACATTCAGCTGCTTCAAAAATAGCTGACACTTATCGCACCTCTGTTGTAGCTCCACCACGCCCTGCTTCATTCTAAGCCAGAAATATCCCCCTCTTTGAATTCTCCTATACAGAGGTACCTTTGTTGTTTCGCAGTGCTCCTCATGTGTTTTCTTCAACTTTCGCTCTGCTTCTTCTGGACCAATACATCTGGATAACCATCCCCCTGCATTTCTGAAGTAGAGATTTCCCTGGTTTGTAAAATATTGGTCCAACTCTCTTAATCCCATTGCCCCTTCGCCAGACTCCAGCTGCTTCCTAATCTCTCTCCTTCAGTCCTCTTCCTCCCCCATTGGTAGTATTGATTGCACCACCGAAGGAGCTATTCTTTGTTGGATCATGACGACAATTGTATCACTCCTCATGACCATTTTCTGGGCAATAGTTGCATATGCATATGTATGGAGATTCATTGTTCTGGGATGTCTCTTGATCTTAGTTTGATGGAACTGGCTGAGGAGTCTCTCAATGATCGTTTTGTATGGTGCCAGGTTCATGTGCTTTAACGCATATTCTCCGTTTACTTGCTGGATCACTAAGTTCGAATCACCCTTAATGCAGAGTGAACGAATTCCCCTTTGAAGAGCCTCCAGCAACCCTAGTACCAATGCCTCGTACTCTGCTTCGTTATTGAAATAAGGGAAATCTAACTTGTAGGAAAGGCAAATATCTTTCGTTCCTTTCGAAAGAATAACCCCTGCCCCTCCCTTTTTTTCTGGCGAAGATCCATCGAACTGCATCGTCCACTCCTACTTAGTTGCATCCAGATAATTGGCTTGTAGGTCGCCTCCTGGAACGTCTTCCTTAGGTGGTTCAAATCTTCCTGAAGGAAAGATTGCCAATAGATCGGCATACTCTTGGCTTTTGATCGCGCGAGGAACTACACACTTTAAGTCATATTCTAAGAGGATGAGGAACCACCTAGCTTCCCTACCAATCAATGTAGTTTTTGCCAACAAATATTTAATAGGATCGTATTTAGTTAAAATATGGATTGTAAAAGCATATAATGCCTAAATTTTTGTGCTACAAAGACTAAGGCCAAACAATGCCTTTCTAAGATGCTATATCTAATCTCTGGCCCATGTATGATTCTACTGAGGTAGTAGGCTGGTCGTTCTTGACCATCAATTTCTTGGGCCAGTAAAGCTCCCACGGATCCCATGGTAGATGTGAGATATAACTGCAACAACGTTCCTGCCCGTGGGAGAACCATGGTCTGTGGTGAAACTAGCAGCTTCTTTAACCTAGCAAAAGACTCCTGGTGAACCTCTTCCCACCTAAACTTCGTACTCTTTCGCAATAGCTGCATCAGCGGGTGTGTTACTTCGGCCAATCCAGGCACAAATCTCCTAAGGTAGGAGACTTTACCGAGGAATTTCTTCAACTCCCTCGTCGTTCCAGGACTTGGCATTTCTGAGATCGCTCGCTATTTGTCCTGGTCCATTTGAACCCCTTGTCGATCAACCACAAACCCAAGAATTTCCCACACGTTACTCCAAAAACACACTTCAATGGGTTCATCCTCAATTTATACTTTCTACAATGGGAAAACACCTTCCTCAAATCACTCAAGTGGGACCCCTCCTCCTTCAATTTGATGACCAAGTCGTCCACATAGAATTCTACAAATTTGTGAAATAAGTCATGAAAAATGGCCATCATCGTTCTCTGGTAAGTCGCCCCAGCGTTCTTGAGGCCGAATGGGATCACCATATACATGAAGTTACCCAACGGGGTTCTGAATGCCATTTTCTTCGCGTCCGAGGGGTCCATATTGATCTGATTATACCCCACATACCCATCCATGAAGCTATACATCTCATGACCAGTCGTTGCGTCTATCAGGCTATCAACGGAGGGTAGAGGGAACTCATCTTTAGGACAAGCTCTATTCAAATCTCTGAAGTCGACACTGATCCTTATCTAGTTTTTGTCCTTCTTTCCTACTGGGACAATATTGGATAGCCAGAGTGGGTGTTGTACCGGTACGATGAACCCTACCGTTAGCAGGCACTGGACCTCTTCTTTAATCTTCAGATTCAGTTCGGGCATGTACGTTCTCATTGTCTGCTACACTAGAATGGTTAAAGGCATTACGTTCAGCCTGTGGCAGCTTACTTCCTCATCCAGCCCTTCCATTTCTGTGTATTTCCACGTGAAGACATCTATAAACTCTCGAATCAATTCGACCAAGGCCTCCCATTTTTGATTGCTAAGATCCTTCGAGATGAAGATAGGTCTCGGATCTTCTCCTTCTTTTGCCAAGTTCAATTGCTCCAACTCTTCTGCCTGGGGCTTTAGCTGGTTTGTCATGTAATCTGGTTCCTCGGCGACTTCTTCTAATAATTCTTGTATGCTAGAATTGTCTATCACTATGAACTGTCCCCGTTGATCTACCAGAAAGCATTCATATATCGGGTCAACCTCATCCTCAGTTTCTTCGACCTCCCGTTCACACCATTACAATTGATACACCACCTTTCTTTCCTTGGTAACTACTTTCTTGCATTGCCTGCTGGTAGTGGTGATCGCCTTCCTCTTCTTCTCTCTAGAAGCCTCGGCCACCCTTTTTTCCGAGAACCAGCTCAGCACACTTTATCGTTGGACCTCATGCTCCATCGGATCCACTCTGGGCCTCATTATGTCTTTAAGCTGCTTCGAGATGCCTTGGGGCCGAGGAACCACCTGGTGATCCTCTTCGGCTATTACCTTCGTGCTACTCACAACCTTTTTACTTTGCCCATTCACGGGCCCCATCCTTTCTCTAATTGAGGGAACTCAGGCTCCCTTCATCCTCCTCATTAGGACCCGAACATCTTCTTCCAACTCAGTATAAAATGCCGCGTCCATCAAGTGTGCCTCCTCGATAGCGAAGGGCCTCTTTGTAGCCCTGATGGTTACCTCCGTCCCCTTGATATTCTCCTTACCGCATTGGTGGTACGTAGAAGGAACTAACCCTTGGTTGTGCATCCACACCCTTCCTATCAGCAGACGATAGGAAGTTGCACTCTCTATTATGTGGAACTTGATATGGGAACTCAGATGTCCCATTACAATCCCAACGTTAACGTACCCAATGGATTTAGAAGATTGATTATTGTACCCCGAAATTACCAAGGGAATGGGAACCAACCTTTCTTCTAGAATATTGGCTGCGTGGAAGGAGTTGATTGGCATGATACTGATGGAGGCTCCCCCATCCATAAGAGTCCTTGCGATGCTAACTCCGTTGACCCTGGCGGTCACATACAATGGCCTGTTGTGAGGGAACCTTACAGCCCTATCCGCGTCGCTGAAGGTTACCTCTGGCAGAAACCTTCTCACCAACCTGTCCATGGGTCCCTTCCATCTCAGCAAAGGGATCGCATTCTTTTTCAAAATATCAAGTATCGCCTGGGTTATCTCCATCCTACTCTCCTTTGGAATCCCCACTTGTTCGACGAACCAAGTGAACTTCGAGGATTTTGAAACTTCCCCATATTCTAAGGTCGGGTCTACCTCTTCGCTTTCGACATCATGTCCATCCTCCGCATCCTTGGCACCTGCTTCATCGTAAGCTAATACGACGTTAGCCATTCCCTTAGTGCAAATCTCCAAATTTTCCTCGTACTCCTCTCCTTCCTCTCTCTCCGTCTCTGCATCATAGGCCACCACGAGATTGGCCCCATGTGCTGGTAGTGGGTTGTTGTTAACGTTTTGTGGGGGGATATGCAACGTTCCCGCCTTCATGTACTTGTCAATGATTCTTCATAGCGTGAAACAGCTCTCCGTTGGATGCTGGATCTTCCGATGAATCTGATAATATTTAGGATCCGCCTCCGTTGCAGCAGCGGGTTCGTCCATCGAAATGCCTTTTGGTTCATAAATTGTTCCCCCTTAGACCATCGGGTTATAAGAACTCATAGCCTCTTCTATCGTGTAAGGCAACGGTAGTGGGTGTTCTCTGTCTCTTCCAAACTTCCTCTTATTGTCCCTCTTTGGTGCCTTGCCCACCCTACCCGTGGGGGTTGAGACCTCCCCCTCCCGGGTTGCATCGGTTGCCTGAACATCATGGGTGCCACCACCAGATTGGGTCGCACCACCAAAGAGATGTTTCTCGCCGCTTTTAAGAATGCCGCAAAAGTCCCCTCGCGCGTCTCATTGATAAGATGTCAGATGTATTCAGGAGGAAGCCCCTCAGCACAAATCTGTAATAACTTGGACTCTTTGGCCTCCTCCCTTACATCGAGGGACCTTTCCCCGAACCTTCGAACATAGTCCACCACATCCTCCCCAGGTCTTTGCTTCTCCCTGCCAAGTTGGGTCAAGGTGAACTCATCTTCCGACAAAAAGAACTTTTGGAAAAATAATACATGCATCTCCTCCCACGTAGAAACGCTGTTGGGAGCCAAATGGGAGTACCAGGTGTATGCCTTATCGGTTAGGGATTTGTAAAACTCCCTCAACCTAAGCTTATTATTATTGCAATGCGCTCCCAAGTGTTCAACAAAACGCTTAATGTGCTCCTTCGGGTTCCCACCTATCACTGTATATTTTTCAAAGATAGGGGGAATATAGTCCTTTGGGTAAGGCTCATCGTTGTACGCTTGAGGATAGGGTGTTCGAAAGTCGTCATAAACCAAAGCCACCTAGCCAGATGATTGCGAGGAAGCCTGCATGAACTTTAACATCTCTTTTTGCATCTTTTTTCTCATTTCTTCCATGGGCGAGGCTACTGGGGCAACCAGCAGCGGGGCCATGGGCTGAGCGCTCGTTGCAACTGAAACGAACGTTACTGGTGGTGCCGTTGAAACTCCTGAGGTTCCCCCTGCTGGATTTACAACATAGGGTACGCTTGCTGGGATCGTTCCTGCAATACCTGTACCTAGTGGGGCCGTTGGAGCTACTCCTGGTGTTACTAAAGCATTAGCCTCCAATCCTCCCAGCATTGTTGAAGCTACTGGAGTTTGCAAAAACTCATGAAACTTGCTCATGAGGAGCGCAATATGGGCAGGTCCCAAACCCTCGTTCGTGGAAGGTTGTGTCGCTCCTGGAACGCCTGACGTCGTCAGAATAGGAGGTACTTCTACTCGAGGAGCCCCATCCCTTAGGGCCTCCTGCTCTCTCGCGGCCTGTTCTTCATTATGCTGGATATCATCAAAGTTGAGTCTTCGAGTAGCATTATCTTGCGCCATACTACTTACCTAGGATAATGCCTCCCCAGCAGAGTCTCCAAATGTAGGAGGGTACTTTAGATTATAAATGGAGGCATAACCCCTTTTTAAGTATGGTCATGATAAGTTAATTAGCTCAAAATTTTGGATTAGTGATAGAACATGCCAACACAGGCCTAATGAGGATGGAGGTCGATTTAAACTCACAAATCTCTCGTGTATAACTCAGGAAATAGTAATAAACTTTAGAAGTAACTTAGCTAGAGGGAGAGAGAAGTAAGCACCCTAGATACACCCTGGCAGGAAGGTAGAAAACACACCGAACACCCTCAAGAATCTCTGTCAAGTATTAAAAGCTTCGTAATAAATAACAATGGTGAGTGAGTAAACTCTCTGGTTTGTAATAACTCTTTCTATCTGATGTGTATTATCTATAGCAATAACTCCTCAATCCTCAAAAAGGATCGATCCCTTCCTCAAAGGTGGTTGGGGTCCTTAAATAGCCCCACACACACCCCCGAGGCAACTCAGTCATTTAAGACTATGAAAGACATCCCTCACGCTTTATGTCACAACATTAAATGCATGATGCACTAGTCGTCTCTACGTCATAAACATTAAATGCCAAGACATGCCTTTTGCCTAACCACTATATGTCAGGGGGCTGTTGTTGCAGAGGTGGCTCACCAACTTCCTGACAGCCCCAAATACCACGGTGGTTTACTCAAGTGCATGTCTGACATTTTTTAGTTGGCTAGTGACATCACCTACAGTAGATGTGACATTAAGTAGAGGGTTGTTTGGTTCATGACTTAACGCCCGATGGAACTCCAAGCTGCTCCACCTGAGGTTCCACGATCAGGGTCCTTCGGTGTTTTTACTAGGTGTATCTAAGATGGTCAGGACAAGCCCCAACGGTTCCTCACTTCTCAATCCTCCAAACCAAGTCCCTCTAAAGTTCCCACGGTGAGGTCATTCGATAGAGCATGAAAGCTCTCCCAGGCCCTGCCAAGCCTGGTCTCTCGCGAGTACCGTTTGACCTCATACTAAAACTCTTTATTATTCTCATTACATGATTACAACCGTTATATCTTTCAGTCAATATAAACAAAGATACAATATGACTAATACAACGAGCTAAAATACAAGTTGTCACGCTGAGCTGCCGCGTTGAGCTGCCACGCTGAGATGCCACGGTTGCTTAATCTCAAATGCTATTGCCAATTAGGGAGTTATCCCTAATCTCAAAATTACCTTCAAGCCCCCTCTACAGATATATTAGAGAATTTATGAGCATTTAATATATTACCTAATATATTTTATAATATCTATATTATAATTATAAAATAAAATATTATAATTAAATCATTCGCTCCAAGTGTTTCGTCTCTCTCAGGATAAAATCAATTTTCGCTCTTCATATTCCCATATATTCATTATTCTTATTAAACACATGCGAGACTCTTCAAATTTCATGTCTTCAAAAGTCATCTCTCGCAAATATCCCGTCACCTCCTGTAGCTATCTCACCTAACTATAATAGACATGTTATTTTTCTTTTTCTACTTCATCTTTCTCCTTGAGCAGCTTGAGGTTTCTGAACCGGTAACTGGATCTAAAGAATAGTGGATCGAGATTAGTTTATGAGCAAAGTAAGATTACCTATTTATCACATCTTTGCTTGATTTAACAAACACCCATTTTTAAAAAAATTTAAACAATATCATTTTGTGATTGTTATTTGACTTCTTAGTTAATTTGTTCGTGTATAAATGTTGTTGAAAATATGTGTCATGTTCTTACTTTTATTTTAATCTAATTTAGATTGCTTATTTACAAGTTGTGATCTATATGATATTGTTTTCAGATTGCTATTATGTGTGTGTGTGTGTGTGTGTGTGTGTGTGTGTGTGTGTGTTGAATTAAGTTTTTATTAAAAAAAAGCTATATTAATATCTCAAAACTTTTGTACGTTGTCGTTTTATGTTTATGTGTGTGTATGTGTGTGTGTCTATGAGTGTGATGAGTTTTGCTTTTGCTATTATTCAATTGATGTGTGTGTGTGTGTGTGTTGAATTGGGGTTTTAGCAAAAACAGTTAAATTCGTATGTTTTTCGAGCCTTAAGGTTTTAGTTGTCGATTAATCTAATTATGTCTTCGATATAATGTTTAATTTTTTATATCACATACTCCCACAACCGGCGAGCTCCCTACTTAGCATGAAGTGGTCTACAGGAGACGATGTGGTGGATGAGTTATAGGTACACATTCACATTTTTCTGACTTCATTAGAGTGTATATATATATATATAGGTAGGCTCTTGTGCATACTAAGTTTGCACACCTGCTGACGCAGGCCAATTTTTTTAAAATATTAAAACAAATATTTTTGAGTTGATTTTTTATGTGATATTTAAACATTTCAACGGAGTCATATAAAAAAATTCAACTCAAAAAACCTTTTTTTATAATTTTAAAAAATTGGCAAACTTTCACAGCTTTTATAGTGCTTAAAAGCAACGAAAGTTTGACCGATTTTTTAAAAATAGCAAAAAAAGTTTTTTTAAGTTGATTTTTTTATATAGGTTTTTTGAAAGTTTTAAATATCATACAAAAAAAAATCAACTCAAAAATATTTTTTTTACTATTTTAAAAAAATGATGTGTAAACTTAGTGTGCACAGGAGCTTGACTCTCTCTCTCTCTCTCTCTATATATATATATATATATATATATATATACATGGAACTTCAAAACAAGGATAAACATCTTATCTGACATATTTTTTATTTTGTTATCAATTTAACAAATTATTTCAAACTTAATAAATGTTTTTCTATTATTTCCACAATTTCTTTAAAGTAATTTTTCAATAATTTTCAGATTTTTAAAATATATATTTTTTAATTTCCAAATAATTTCATATTGTTTCCACATTTAAAAAATAATTTTCAATATTTTTTTTTATTTTTCTTGATTTTTAGAAGTTTTAAAGAATATCCTTCATACTTTATATAAGTTTTTCTATCTATAAATTTTGAAATATTTTTCCATTATTTTCGAAATGCAATGAATAAAATAGTATTTTTGGATTTTTTAAATGTTTTTTTAGTTCATATTGGTTTTCGTGATTTTTGAATTTTTATAATAGTTGATTTACTAATGCAGTTCATTTGCGCCCGCGCATCGCGCGGGTTATGTGCTAGTATGTATAAATATGGTGTTTCCTCATGTTATTATGCCACGTGTTCACAATAATAAATGCAAGATTTTTTTAATCTTTTTATAATCTTTTAAAAAATTATTTTATAAATATAAATTCTTTTTTTAGGACAATACTCTTTTGGTAAAAATATAAATAAAAAATTATTTTTTTAATAAAAACTATAGTTTTACTCCTTTTTTCTATAAAAACATTACAAAAGTTGATTTTATAGAGATAAGTATAGATTATTTTATTATATATAAAGTTGTATTTTTATAGAGTAATTTCCTAAGAATCGGAGTTTTTAACTTCTCTTCTTTACATAAATTGTGTTTTAACAGGCTATTCTTATAATATAAATATAAACTTTTTAAGAAAAAAAATGTTTTTATAAAGTAACGTTAACGTGCAAATTTTATAGATTGTTTTAGAAAACTATAAATTTTATGATAAATTTTTTTTTTGAGTTATACATAAAAAACATTTTAGAATAAAGAATTTCATAAAAAAAAATGCAGTTTATATTAGATTTTGAACGTTAACATTACTTTATAAAAACATCTTTTCCTTAAAAACATTTATATTTATATTTATAAAACAACCTTTTAAAACACAATTTATGTAAAGAAATGAAGTTAAAAAGTAGAGTTTTTAGAAAATTACTTTATAAAAATTCAACTTTTATATATAATAAAATATTTTATACTTATCTTTATAAAATCAAGTTTTCTAAAAAAATTGAAAAAAAATGTTAGCACTGTAGTTTTATTAAAAAAATTGGTTAAAAAAATATATTATACTTATCTTTATAAAATCAAGTTTTCTTAGAAAATTATAAAAAAATGTTAACACTATACTTTTATTAAAAAAATGGTTAAAAAAATAATTTATATTTATAAAATAGTCTTTAATATATATATATATATATATATATATATGTGTGTGTGTGTGTGTGTGTGTGTGTGTGTGTGTGTGTTCTATTCTTTTCGTTTTCTTAATTCCCTTTATTTCATCATTAAATATTCTTCTTTTTACATTTTAATTTTACATACAAGTATTTGCTTCGCATCAAATATTCTACAAATGAAATACATATATTCGTTATCCCTTTATAAAAAAATTTACATTAAAGGCATATATCACACAATAAGGTCTTTTAACGTTATATATTCCACCTCTATTTTTGTAAGTATGCTCGTATTGTATTGTATAACCAGAATTCCAAAATATTCACGCATTACGCAAGACTAAAAACTAGTCTATAATCTATATATCTATATAAAACAATAGCGCAAAATATTCCTAAAGTCTACACGTGCCAAAATCATTAAATCCATATATTCAAAGTTTTCAATTAGTCAACACCTCCATAATTCTATAAATGCAAACCGTTGAATCCTTTCCCAAAGAAAAAAAAAAGATTTTCATAAAAGAATTGGGTGAAATATTCCTAAAGTTTACACGTTCCAAACTCATTAAATCCATTTATTCAAAGTTTTCAAATAGTCAACACTTCAATAATTCTATAAACTATCATGTAACCCACGCGATGCGCGGGTGTATTATAATAATTTTTAGAGGATTGTTAGTATTCAAAACTCAATTAAAATTCAAACCCATATATCTATCACATGAAAACGATATGTACCCCAAACATATTTTCCAAACATCCCCTACATTTAAGTGTTTGCCATTTGTGTGTACCTCATTTCAATGTGTAAACACGTAATGTACTTTGGGTATATATAATTTTCCAAAAAAAATATATCTATCAAATTTACCCAAACGATTTTACTCTCAAAATAATAATACCACAAACAGTTACAAATCATTCATTCGGATCTAAAAATCCACAACACTTGATATTCAAATTTAGTATATATTTTGAAATAATCAAAGTCATACCATTAAAACTTCAATTTTGGAACCATTAAAACAAAATATTATATTTATCTCCCTTACATCATCATTACAAAAAGAAAAAGAAGAAAAAATAAATTGGGCTCCTCAGTCTATCTCCACAATCACCTGATCAACATGTACATCAATTGTGGTGACCTTGTAAATGGTCTTCAACTGTTCGAAGAAATGACAAAGAGAAACCATTAGTTTACTTATTATCATTAGAAAAACAAACCTCCAATGTCTCCAATTTCTTTCTACATTCCTCGAGCTGAGCTATTAAAAATTGTTTGAATCTGAAAAACCCATGTTTTGAGCAACAGAGGCCTCTAACTTGGATCGTAACATTTTGAGATTTCTCAGTAATATTCTATTTTCTTTAAGAAAAAAATTTAGTATCACCTCTATAGTAGCATGCTTCGTTTTGAGCTCCCTATGGGTCATATCTGTGGATTGAAGTTCCTGTACAAATCTTGATATGCGCTTCATATGCGCTACTGGTTCAGATATAAAGAAACTTTAAATGGGTTTTTCCAGTTGTGGGTTTGAAGATAATGCGTGTGGAAGCTTTCAGGTCCAAATAAGGGAGGAGAAAGAAGGAGACTTGATGGAAATGGAGAGTCAAGAGTGAAGAGTCATTTTTTTACAGATTATGTAATTTTAGGACTTAAAATAATATTGATTATGGATATAGGACAACAAACATTTCGTTTCCATTTTTAGTTCATGTTTTCAAATTAAAGGGACATGTGGCTGTGACACCCCGCCTAATAAAACCCTGGGTGATCAATCGTAAATTAAATTAGAACAAGTTTCTCAGTTGTTTCATTCTTAGCATCACTGCCGACCTTCTTAATTACTAACCACCTAAGTGAAAAATTAGTCTGGTGCCAAATTTTATCGTTCATTAATTCAAAGAAATACTCATGCGGAAACAAAATAATATAAACCGTCACAAATAACTGAATTCAACCATTCACATCTAAATAATAATCTAACCGAATAAACCATCGACTAAAATCCAACAAAAGTAAAGACAGATAATAACAATCGCAAAGTATCTGAAATGAAAACTAAATAAAACTGTGAGCCACATGCTCGAGTATCTGATGATAAACTCCTACTCTAAGAATTGAAGGAATAGAGGCACCTATCCAAATCCTGCAACATCCACATATGCTTCAGCAACGAATGCCTGGAATGAGTCAAGTCTGGCATCCCTGTAGCTGGACACCTAAAAGGTTTTTGAAAATATTTAAAGCAAGAATTAGAACCTAAAACATTTTGAAAACATTTAGCAATTGATTAACTTGCAGTAGTAAATATGCATGAATGCTCTTCATATTTTAGTTAGTGTCGCACTCCCTTGAGGACATATGCACCCCTCCTATAATGTGCACAACTAATGCCTTAAATAACTTTCCTAGTCATTTATCCCATAACTAGATAACCAATATAACCCCTTGCAACCACCCTACTCTAACCGAGTATGAAATAATTATGATTTCTAAGTTATTATCAACCTTAACTTAATTAATCATTCCCCTTTTTAAATCCATATAACTTTCACACCCGTTATACACGTAATACAATTTACGGCTTGTATTAAATTAATCGTATATAATTATTTATCTCATTATATACTTATAACCATATTACAACATTCACACATATGTTGAAATAGTAATTAATTATATCCATCCTCCCGAGTAATAACTCACCGAATGTATATTCTCTAAAGTTCCATCTCACTAGGTGCATTCACGCGACCTAGTTACACCAAGTCCGGATCGTTCACTAACTTGGTTAATAACATAAATATTGGAGGCGGTCATATTCCTTCCCTAAAAGTGAGATGCCCCTCATCCATATAATTGACGCTATGACCTGGGGATATACTCGCCCTACTCCTCAAGCTAGGGGATTCACCCTCTATGTGCAACCTCCCCTGATAGCACTAAAGTATATATTATAATAATATCTAGCCACTGATATTAATGCACACACCATATATATATACTATCGCACATCGTATATATATAATTAAAACAATCTCGGCTTTATCATGTACTAAACCTGTAACAGTAGCCTATACGTCATAACTTGAGTTTATGGTCCAACTCAAATTATTAATTAGTTTGCACATTAATTAATTTAATTACTTTGGTATCACTCAACCACTATACCCGGACTCGCCCAATTGATTCGAAATTAATTTTTAAGAATATATTTCTCCAAAATTAACCACAATGTGTCACACAAAAATTCCCTCCAAATCCCAATTACTTTCCTTCATAATTGTTAAGAATTTATGCCCTATATTTATTTCTCACTAAATAAAGTGTGGGAAAAGAATTTTAAGTAAATTTCCCTTATATAACAAAACTGGCTACCTTTCAAAAATCCTTGACCATCGATCGATCGATCCTAGCCATCGATCGATCGAACGAACAGGTATTCGTCTTCTTCGAAGGCGTGTTTTTGCCATGGATGAAAACCTTAAATGTCCAATTTCTTCTACGGTCTAACCCAGTTCCTATCATCAACATAATACACGAAGAACATCATAAGTAACTCCCATAAAGTCCCCAAACCCGTTTAATTTCCGTTCTCTCCTGTTTTTTGAATTGGGGAAAACGTGGGTTATTCATTAAGTACGTCTCAACACCAAATTATCATATCAAATTCGTTCATAATTCGTCTGAGTTTTCACATCTGACTAGTACACATCAATCTCAGATTATATAATGAATCTCTACAACAATTTCTAATCAGAAGATTTATTTACAAAAACCCCATATTTGTACCCTCTTTACCTCAAAACGAATTTTGGTTCCCACTTCACACAAATATGAATTGTAATACGAATAAATGCTACAGTAAGTTAACCACTTGCCTTATGATTTCGTTGTCCGTGGTTGTGATTCTCAAGGTTGATGATGAAATCCCCTTTGGTTCTTGCCTTTGTCTCCCAAAATGGTTCCCAGTGCCTTTAACTGCTCCCTAGGGTACTCTCTCCAACTTTAGGTTTTCCACAATGTAATCTGTCGTTCCCTTTTTTCCTTTAATTAAGAAATTAGGCTTAATCTCATTTTTAGCCTAATGGTCCAAGCCCAAGTGACCCAAATACCCCTGTGTGGGCCCTGCTATGCCTAAAAACGTTCCGAGACCCATTTACTACCCTTGAGTACTCTATTTAGACTATCTTGGCCCTTCCGGACTCAATCGTGCACTCAGAATTGGCATCCGGATAAGTTTACAAAATTTCTTATCTCCTAGCTGACTTAATTAATTAACTAACTATTAAATGCATAAAATTACGGGGTGTTACATACTCCCCCGATTACAAAGGAATTTCGTCCCCGAAATTAGGTCGAACCTGTGGTGAATAACTCTGGATATTGTTCCCGCATATCCTCCTCTCTCTCCTAGGTAGACTCGTCAATGTTGTGATGACCCCACTGTACTCTAACTAATGGAACAACCTTGGATCATAGCTTGCACTCACTACGGTCCAGAATAGCCACCGGTCTCTCCTCATACAAGATGTCTGGCTATAAATCAATTTCCTCAAATGGAATGTGCCACAAGGCCCTCTCGCTCCTTCGATATTTCTTCAGCGATAATTTGAAAATATTAGGACTTAAGCTTAAAAATAAGGCGTTAGAGGGGGAAAACAGGAAATAGACCCCGTACGATCCCGTGAGAGGCACCAACACCTCTCACGGGACCAATATAACACGTACGAACTGACCGCGCGATCACGGGACTCCCGATTTGAGAATACGATGATAATTTGAAAATACGAGGACTTAAGCTTGACAATAAGGCGTTAGAGGGTGATAACGGTTAATCCCTTCTTTACTTCCCATTTTCGCTAAAAAGTACGCCACCTGGTTGCCTTCTCTATATATATGGAAGTTCCTGACTCCCAGACCACCTCCATTTGTAGGCCTTGTAATGTCCTCCCATTTACACCATCGATGCCTATTCTCCCCATAATTTGAACTCTAAAAACACTTTGCCATTAGATTGAAGAGAGCACTGAGTTAATGAGAACAATCTTACCTCCAAGGCTCAAACATTTAGACTTCCAACCTTGAATTCTATTCTTTATATTCTAAACCATCTCTATAAAATAGTTACTCTTTTTCCTTCCACTATTTATAGGGCAGCCTAGGTACTTTATAGGATCAGACTTCAATTGCATTCCAGAAACTTCCTTAATTTTATTGAGAGCTCTGAGGCTAATATGCTTCGAAGCCATGACATTTCTCTTACTTGTATTGATTAATTGCCAGACACCTGTTCATAGAGTCTTAACACCCTCATAATCTTCTTCACTTCCTTCAAAGAGCCAGAGCTAAAAATGATAATGTCATCTGCAAAAGACAAATGGTTAAATCTAGGGCTGCCAATTGGCATTTTATACCCCACATAATTTGAATTAGAAAGCAAGAATTCAAGGTTTTTGGATAGGACATCTGCCATCATAATGAATAGGCTAGGGGATAAAGGGTCCCCTTGCCTTAAGCCTCTAGAAGATTTGAAAAATCCAGAGTTCTCTCCATTGATCATTATAGTAAACCATGAATTAGAGATAATCCTCCAGATATAATCCAGCCATATCTCGCAGAACCCCATTCTTCTCATAACCTTTATAAGGAACAACCAAGAGACCCTATCGTATGCCTTAGTGATGTCCAATTTAAGGATGATATTGCCTCCAAAATTCTTGTAATGTCGACGAGAGAGACATTCTTGAGCTAACAAAACATTTTCTGTAATGGACCTGCCTTTGATGAAGCCTGATTAAACTGGAGAGATGATTTGATTCAAAAACTTTGAAAGTCTGTCATTTAAAATTTTTGAGAAGATTTTATTGACAAAGTTTTGCATACTTATAGGTCTGAACTCATTACACGATTGAGGGTTTAAAGTCTTTGGGATCAACGTAATTTTTGTAGTTGTTGAAATTTTTGGGAGGATAGAGCCTGCAAAGAAACTATCTGCCTTCAAAACATCAAATTTTATAATATCCTAAAAAAAACTAAAGAAGTAACCAGGGAAGCCATCGACACCTGGACTGTTGGAAGCATTTAGACCTTTTATAGCTTGTTCCACCTCCTCCATTTCTGGCAACACTATCAATTCTTTGTTCATGTCTTCACTTATGGTTTTTGGAATATGTCTAAGCAATTCATGTTCCCCTTCTGGACTCACAACCTCTTCTGTTCGAAAAACTGCAGAAAAATGATCAATTGCTTCAGCTTTTATCTCCTCTTTTGTATGAATCCACGTTCCATCAGCCTTCTTTATCTTATCAATAGCTAATCTTCTCTGCTTATTTTTAACACTCTTATGAAAATAAGTAGTGTTCCTATCCCCATCTTGAACCCATCTCTCATTCGCTTTTTGAGACCAGAATTCATGTTCTGTTTTGAGACAATGATTATGGGAAGCTGTGTCCTGAGAAAGAGCCTCTCTATTAAACTCAGAGGGGTCATTTTCATATGTAATTTCATCTTGCAGCAGTAAGTCTTCAGCATTCCTAGCAGCCTAGAAGATATCCCCATAGTAGGATCTACTCCACCTGGTAAGTTTTCCTCTGATAGCTTTGAGCTTGAAGGATGTAGCTATTATAGGGTTAGAGCACTCCACTTCCCTCCAGGTTTCTTCCACAATTTTAATGCATGCATCTTTCTCAGTCCAAAATTTAAGGAAAATAAAGCTTTTTGGAATCTGATGGTTAATTGATTTACCTGATAATAATATGGGGTTGTGATCAGACACACTGCGATTTAGGTGGTTAACTTCCCATTTAATGCCAAAATCTATACACTGTTGATTCATTAAAACTCTATCAAGCTTGCACCAAATGCTGCTCTCTCCATTTCTCTTGTTGTGCCATGTGAATTTTGTACCTTTATAACCCAAGTCTACTAGCCCATTTTCTTCTATGCACTCAATTAATTCAAACATAGCTCCAATATTAATATTATTCCCACCATCCTTTTCATCCTGATCAGTTATAATGTTGAAGTCCCCACATATCATCCAAGCTGCATCAGTACAGATATCTGACAAATGCTCCCACAGGACTCTTCTTTCAAGTCTGATACAGCTAGCATATACAAAGCTACATTGAATATACTGAACACCACCATTGAGCTTATATATGGCTATATAGCAGCTATATATGGCTATATAGCAGCTATATATGGCCATATATAGCAGCTATATAAAGAAGCTATATATAGCAGCTATATATGCCCATAATAGCAGCTATATATGCCCATATATAGCAGCCATATATGAGCCTATATAATTGCTATATATGGCCATATATAGCGGCAATATAAGGCCATACATAGCTGCTATATAGGCTCATATATAGCTGCTATATATGGCCATATATAGCAGCCATATATGAGCCAATATAACTGCTATATATGGCCATATATAGCTGCAATATAAGGCCATATATAGCTGCAATATAAGGCCATATATAGCTGCTATATATGGCCATATATAGCAGTTATATAGGCTCATATAGAGCTGCTATATATTGCCATATATAGCTGCTATATAGATTGAAAATAAGACGAAGAGGGAGAAACCATGAAATAGCCCTCGTAGGGTCCCGTGAGAGGCACCGACACCTTTCCCGAGACCAATGTAACACGTAGGAACTGACTACCCGATAATAGGACTCCCGATTTGAGATTACGACAATAATTTGAAAATATGAGGGCTTAAGCTTGAAAATAAGGCGTTAGTGGGTGAAAACACGAAATAGCCCCCAAACGGCCCTGTGGGTGGCACCAACACCTCCCATGGGACCAATGTGACTCGTAGGAACTGACCGCGTAGCCACGAGACTCCCGATTTGAGAATACGACGATAATTTGCATATTTCTAAACTTAGGCTTAAAAACATGGCGTTAGAGGGTGACAGCCCCCGAACGGCCCCGTGGGTGGCACTAACACCTCCCACGGGACCAATGTAGCTCGTAGGAATTGATCCCAGAGCCGCGGGACTCCCAGTTTGAGAATTCGACGATAATTTGCATATTTCTAGACTTAGGCTTAAAAACATGGCGTTAGAGGGTGAAAACTCGGAACAACCCTCTAACGGCCCCGTGGGTGGCACCAACACCTCCCACGGGACCAATGTAACTCGTAGGAACTAACCCCGCAGCCGCGGGACTCCCGGTTTGAGAATACGACGATAATTTGCATAATTCTAGACTTATGCTTAAAAACATGGCGTTAGAGGGTGAGAACTAGAAACAGCCCCCGAACGTCCCCGTGGGTGGCACCAACACCTCCCACGGGACCAATGTAACTCATAGGAACTGATCCCGTAGCCGCGGGACTCCCGGTTTGAGAATACGACAGTAATTTGCATATTTTTAGACTTAAGCAAAACATGGCGTCAGAGGGTGAAAACTCAAAATAGCCACCGAACGGCCCTGTGGGTGGCACCAACACCTCCCACGGGACCAACGTAACTCGTAGGAACTGACCCCGCAGCCGCGGTTCTCTCCCGGTTTGAGAATACGACGCTAATTTGCGTATTTCTAGACTTAAGAAAAACATGACGTTAAAAGGTGAAAACTTGAAACAGCCCCCGAACGGCCCCGTGGGTGACACCAACACCTCCCACAGCACCAACATAACTCGTAGGAACTGACCCCGCAGCTGCGGGTCACCCAGTTTGAGAATACGACGGTAATTTGCGTATTTCTAGACTTAGGCTTAAAAACATGGCGTTAGAAGGTCAAAACTCGAAACAGCCCCCGAACATCCCCGCGGGTGATACCAACACCTCCCACGGGACCAACGTAACTCGTAGGAACTGACCCCATAGCCGCGGGTCTCCCGGTTTGAGAATACGACGGTAATTTGCATATTTCTAGACTTAGGCTTAAAAACATGGTGTTAGAAGGTGAAAACTCGAAACAGCCCCCGAACAGCCCCGTGGGTGGCACCAACACCTCTCACGGGACCAACGTAACTCGTAGGAACTGACCCCATAGTCGCGGGTCTCCTGGTTTGAGAATATGACGGTAATTTGCATATTTATAGACTTAGGGTTAAAAACATGGTGTTAGAGGTTGAGAACTCGAAACAGCCCCCGAACGGCCCCGTGGGTGGCACCAACACCTCCCACGGGACCAATGTAACTCGTAGGAACTGACCCCGCAGCCGTGGGACTCCCTGTCTTAGAATACGACAGTAATTTGCATATTTCTAGACTTAGGCTTAAAAACATGGTGTTAGAAGGTGAAAACTCGAAACAGCCTCCGAACGGCCCCGTGGGTGGCACCAACACCTCCCACGGGACCAATGTAACTCGTAGGAACTTACCCCGTAGCCGCGGGACTCCCGATTTGAGAATACGATGATAATTTGCATATTTGTAGACTTAGGCTTAAAAACATGGCATTAGAGGGTGAGAACGCGAAACAGCCCCCGAACGTCCCCGTGGGTAGCACCAACACCTCCCACGGGACCAACGTAACTCGTAGGAACTGATCTCGCAGCCGCGGGTCTCCCGATTTGAGAGTACTACGGTAATTTGCGTATTTCTAGACTTAGGCTTAAAAACATGACGTTAGAGGGTGAAAACTCGAAACAGCCCCCGAACGGCCCCGTGGGTGGCATGAACACCTCCCACGGGACCAACGTAACTCGTAGGAACTGACCCCGCAGCCGCGGGTCTCCCGGTTTGAGAATACAACGGTAATTTAAGTATTTCTAGACTTAGGCTTAAAAACATGGCGTTAGAAGGTGAAAACTCGAAACAACCCCGGAACGTGGGTGGCACCAACACCTCCCACGGGACCAACGTAACTCGTAGGAACTGACTCCACAGCAGCGGGTCTCCTGATTTGAGAGTACTACGGTAATTTGCATATTTCTAGACTTAGGCTTAAAAACATGGCGTTAGAAGGTGAAAACTCGAAACAGCCCCCGAACGGCCCCGTGGGTGGCACCAACACCTCCCACGGGACCAACGTAACTCATAGGAGCTGACCCTGCAGCCGCGGGTCTCCCGGTTTGAGAATACGTCGGTAATTTGCATATTTCTAGACTCAAGCAAAGCATGGTGTTAAAAGGTGAAAACTCGAAACAGCCCCCGAACGGCCCCGTGGGTGGCACCAACACCTCCCACGGCACCAACGTAACTCGTAGTAACTGACCCCGCAGCCGCGGGTCTCCCGGTTTGAGAATACGACAGTAATTTGCGAATTTCTAGACTTAAGCAAAACATGGCGTTAAAAGATGAAAACTCGAAATAGCCCCCAAACGGCCCCGTGGGTGGCACCAACACCTCCCACGGCACCAACGTAACTCGTAGGAACTGACCCCGCAGCCGCGGGTCTCCTGGTTTGAGAATACGATGGTAATTTGCGTATTTCTAGACTTAGGCGTTAGAAGGTGAAAACTCGAAACAGCCCCAGAACGGCCCCGTGGGTGGCACCAACACCTCCCACGGGTCCAACGTAACTTGTAGGAACTGACCCCGCAGCCGCGGGTCTCCCTGTTTGAGAATACGACGGTAATTTACGTATTTCTAGACTTAGGCTTAAAAACATGGCGTTAGAAGGTGAAAACTCGAAACAGCCCCAGAACGGTCCCGTGGGTGGCACCAACACCTCCCACGGGACCAACGTAACTCGTAGGAACTGACCCCGCAGCCGCGGGTCTCCCGGTTTGAGAATACGACGGTAATTTGTGTATTTCTGGACTTAGGCTTAAAAACATGACGTTAGAGGGTGAAAACTCGAAACAGCCCCAGAACGGCCCCGTGGGTGGCACCGACACCTTCCACGGGACCAACGTAACTCGTAGGAATTGACCCCGCAGCCGCGGGACTCCCGGTTTGAGAATACGACGGTAATTTGCATATTTATAGACTTAGGGTTAAAACATGGCGTTAGAGGGTGAGAACTCAAAACAACCCCCGAACGACCCCGTGGGTGGCACCAACACCTCCCACGGGACCAATGTAACTCGTAGGAACTGACCCCGCAGCCGCGGGACTCTCGGTTTGAGAATACGACGATAATTTGCATATTTCTAGACTTAGGCTTAAAAACATGGCGTTAGAGGGTGAGAACTCGAAATAGCCCCCGAACGGCCCCGTGGGTGGCACTAACACCTCCCACGGGACCAATGTAACTCGTAGGAACTGACCCCGCAGCCGCGGAACTCCCGGTTTGAGAATACGACGGTAATTTACATATTTTTACTTGGTTACTGATAATTTTAACTCATATATGCAATTTTTCTGCTTGATTAAATTTTTTGTAAAACTACTTGGTTACTGATATTTTTTTTTATGTATCCCATCAGTTGTAGGATTTTTGCACGCGGAACAAACGAAGGAGGCAATGGTCTACAGCATGAAGATTGTTTATAGGTTGTGGACAATCAGGATTTTGTCAGCCATGCAGGCTTTTATAATTTGATTGTTGATTTTGATGGCCGTGCAGGCTTTATAATAAGTAGGTTTTACATTTACAGGTTTTGGAATGTCAAGAAAGTAGAGGAAACTCTGCCCAATTTTTTTTTTGGTCTGTGATCTATTAAGACGTGTAATATTTATAAGTTTGTATATATATTTGTTTATTAACAACGTTCTCGATTCGCAATTTGTGATTTTTTTTATTGTTTTGCCAATAATAAATATTTGTAACACCTCGTACGCGTCAAACGTTACACGTAGCAACTGATGGTGCACTCACAGGACCCCCAGTTTTAGGATTAGACCAAAAAAATACATATTTTTTAAATTATAGTTAAATATGGTCATGGATTTTGTCCATGACCATTTTTATTTTTTCGTCACGCATAAAAATGGTCGCGGCCAAAGTCAGCGACCATTTTTTTCGTCACGGTTGTGGGTCACGGACTTGGGCCGCAACCATTTTTATTGTCACGGCTGTGGGTCGCGGACTTTGGCCGCGACCAATTTGTTACGGTTGTGCGTCACGGATTAGGACCACGACCAATTTTTTTTATATTTTTTTGTCATGGTAATGAGTCGCGGACTTTGACCGCGACCAATTTGTCACGGTTGTGGGTCACGGATAAGGGCCGCGACCATTTTTTTTGTCACGGTTGTGGGTCGCGGATGAGGTCCGCGACCCGTCACGACATGGGTCACGGCCTAAGTCCGCGACCATCTGCCGTGACCCCTCTCGGCCGTGACCATTTTTTGGTCACGGACTTGGGCCTCGACCCACGAAAATGGTCACGCCCGAAAGGGTCACGGCCCAAGTCCGCGACCCACAGCTTTGGTCAGGGATTTTAGCCGTGACAAATCGCCAGTTTTGGTGTAGTGCTCTACTACATCGGTGCTATCCCGGAACTCTCGTGGGTGACCCTTCTGAAAGGTCTCCCTCACTCGCTGCCAAGAAGGTGGTCCTACTGGAGCCTGAACTGATGGTGCCACTGAAGGCGGAGCCTGAGGCTGTGTAAAATGGGCTTCCATAGCCCTCATTACTGTCTCGATCGCCTGAGCCACTATCACTGCAACCTGAGTAGTGGAGATCAACTCGGTTGGGGGTGGTGGTGGCCGTGGCGGTACCTGTGGCTCCTGATGAGCCTCCCTTAACTCATCCCTAGCCTCAGCCCTCTCCGCTCTTTGTCTCTTCGGTGTCATCGAAAAATAGATTGAATTGTATAAGTACACAATTTATACAAAGTCTAATAGCAGAAATACAATATCACAAATACGGAATATGAATTAAGAGTCCTAATAATAGGGTTGTACAATAACCGAATGCTACGCTAAAATGTAGTAATTCGCACAGATCCTAAGGACGCTAGAACTGATGCTCTGATACCATCTGTGACATCCCGCCTAATAAAACCCCAGGTGATCAATCATAAATTAAATTAGAACATGTTTTTCACTTGGTTCATTCTTAGCATCACTGTCGACCTTCTTAATTACTAACCACCTAAGTGAAAAATTAGACTGGTGTTAAATTTTATCTTTCATTAATTCAAAGAAATACTCATGCGGAAAAAAAATAATATAAACCATCACAAATAACTGGATTCAACCATTCACATCTAACTAAAAATCTAACCGAATAAACCATCGGCTAAAATCCAATAAAAGTAAAGACAGATAATAACAATCGCAAAGTATCTGAAATGAATATTAAATAAAACTGTGAGTCATATGCTCGAGTATCTGATGATAAACTCCTACTCTAAGAATAAAAGGAATAGAGGCGACTATTCAAATCCTGCAACATCCACATATGCTGCAGCAACGAATCCCTGAAATGAGTCAAGTCTGGTGTCCTTGTGGCTGGACACCTAAAAGGTTTTTAAAAATATTTAAAGCGAGAATTAGAACCTTAAACATTTTGAAAACATTTAGCAAACGATTAACTTGCAGTAATAAATATACATGAATTCTTTTCATATTTTAGTTAGTGCCGCACTCCCTTGAGTACATCCTCACCCCTCATCTAATGTGCACAACTAATGCCTTAAATAAGTCCCCTAGTCATTTATCCCATAACTAGATAACCGATATAACCCCTTGCAACCACCCTACTCTAACCGAGTATGCAATAATTATGATTTCTAAGTTATTATCAACCTTAACTTAATTAATCATTCCCCTTTTTAAATTCATATAACTTTCACACCCGTTATACACACAATACAATTTACGGCATGTATTAAATTACCCGTATATAATTATTTATCTCATTATATACGTATAACCATATTACAACATTCACACATATGTTGAAATAATAATTAATTATAATTATCCTCCCGAGTAATAACTCACTGAATGTATATTCTCTAAAGTGTCATCCCACTAGGTGCATTCACGCGACGTAGTTACCCCAAGTCAGGATCGCTCACTAACTTGGTTAATAACATAAATATTAGAGGCGGTCATATTCCTTCCCTGAAAGTGAGATGCCCCTCACCCATATAATGGACGCTATGACCTCGGGATATACTCGCCCTACTCCTCAAGCTAGGGGATTCACCCTCTACGTGCGACCTCCCCTAATAGCACTAGAGTATATATTATAATATCTAGCCACTGATATTAATGCACACTCCATATATATATATATATATATATATATATATATATATATATATATATATATATATATATATATATATATATATATATATATATATATAAATCAATTAAAACAATCCCGGATTTACCGTGTACTAAACTTGTAACACTAGCCTATACATCATAACTTGAGTTTATGGTCCAACTCAGATTATTAATTAATTTGCACATTAATTAATTTAACTACTGTGGTATCGCTCAACCACTATACCCGAACTCGCCCAATTGATTCGAAATTAATATTTTGGAATATATTTCCCCAAAATTAACCACAATGTGTCACCCATAAATTCCCTCCAAATCCCAATTACTTACCCTCATAATTGTTAAGAATTTATGTCCTATATTTATTTCTCACTAAATAAAGTGTGGGAAAAGAATTTTAAGTAAATTTCCCTTATATAACAAAACTGGTCGACCTGTCAAAAATCCTTGACCATCGATCGATCGATCCCAACCATCGATTGATCGATCGAACAGGTCTTTGTTTTCTTCGAAGGCCTGTTTCTACCATGGACGAAATCCTTAAATGTCCAATTTCTTCCACGGTTTAACCCAGGTCCTATCATTAACATAATACACCAAGAACATCATCAGGAACCCCCATAAAGTCCCCAACCCCATTTAATTTATGTTCTCTCCTATTTTTTGAATTGGGGAAAACTCGGGTTATTCGTTAATTACGTCTCAACACCAAATTATCATCTCAAATTCATTCATAATTCATCTGGATTTTCACATCTGACCAGTACACATCAATCTCAGATTATATAATGAATCTCTACAACAATTTCTAATAAGAAGATTTATTTACAAAAACCCCATATTTGTACCCTCTTTACCCCAAAACGAATTTTGGTTCCCACTTCACACAAATATGAATTGTAATACAAATAAATGCTACATCAAGTTAACCACTTGCCTTATGGTTTTGTAGGGTCTGATCCGGAGTTATGATTGTCAAGATTGATGATGAAATTCCCTTTGGTTCTTGCCTTTGACTCCCAAAATGGTTCCCAGTGCCTTTAACTGCTCCCTAGGGTAGTCTCTCCAACTTTAGGCTTTTCACAGTATAATCTGCCGTTCCCCTTTTTCCTTTAATTAAGTAATTAGGCTTAATCCCATTTTTAGCCTAATGAGCCAAGCCCAAGTGACCCAAATACCCCCGTGTGGGCCCGACTATGCCTAAAAATGTTCTGATACCCAATTACTGCCCTCGGGTACTCTATTTCGACTATCTTGGCCCTTTCGAACTCAACCGTGCACTCAAAATTGGCATTCGGATAAGTTTATAAAATTTCTTATCTCCCACCTAACTTAGTCTGGAACCGACTCTCGGTGAGATAAGTAAACCCCACTTCAATAATACTCTTAAGACGTAGTTAAGTATTACTATTTACCTAGTATATTAATTTTCCATAAATATTAACCAATTATTCTCCCGATTAATATTTATATAAAAATTCCATAATTAATTCTATTAAATTACGACACACTAGTAATTTAAATTTTTCCCGAATTAATTAAATATTAAATGTATAAAATTACTGGGTGTTACAGTGGTATGCTGTGATTGGTTGACATTTTATGAATATGGGCGCGCTGGCGGCTTTATTCAAAAATAGGGACTAAAATCATAAATGAAATGTTTGTTGTCTTATTTCCAAAATACATATTACAATAGGTCTTAAATTTACAAAGCCCCTTTTTTTTAAGTTTCGTACCTTGACTGATAGATTGTCTATTTTTATTTCGGTCGTTTGGATTCATCTATTATCTACCTCGAATACGATAGCATTATAGATACAAATAACATTTAATTCATATTTCTTTACTATATATATCTTATTAACCTTAAAACAAAACCACAAAAAAATCACATCGGTAAACAAATTTGAAAATATGGATTAAAAAAAGAAAAATGATAGAGCGACATGGGAATGGGACTTAAAGTCCAAACTTAATGACATGGCTCTTCCATGTCATCGGCCTCATTAGCCCCAAACCCATAAACCCATTTGAGAACAAAAAAAATAGGTAGCATCTTCTATAAAAAAAATCTGTTTTTTTTTAAATTATACTGCATAAAAAAATTTGAAAAAAAAATGTTCGCACCAGTGGTATGTATAAGTGCTCCGACCACATATACATACCGCTGGCGCAAACCATTTTTTTAAAATGAGAAAATGATTATTTTTACCATTTAAAAAAACAGATAACTATATATAACCCCTTAATTAAAAGTTTCTATATAACTAAACCCACATAAAACTGCATTGTACATATCGGCCCCTCCTCCACAAATTTTGCATCCCTTGGTTATACCTGTTTGTATACAAATTTTGCATCACTTGTTTCCACAAATTTCGACAAATCTTATACTATGGACGTGAATTCATGAACTTTTATATGTTTTGACAAAGAGTATTTATTCAATCAGGTTAGTTTGTATACAAATATAAGTGGGTATCTATTCAAGCAGGTTAGTAATTGTCCTAATTCAATGTATGGTGAGTGTCAATATACCAAGAAACTCCAGTGCAAATCACAGTATCTAGATACCCACTTATATTAAGAGGGGTTGGCATCGGCTCCGGTGTAGAAGATTCCCACTTATATTAACAGCTCCGATTGGAGTAGAAGATACTTATTATAAATAGATGAACTGGGACAACTCTGGTGCAAATCACGGTATCTATCAATTGTCCAATTCATCAATTTATACTAAGGATCTTCTAGATCCTCATATCATAGCATGGACGAAAATGAAGGTTTACCGGTTGAATAGGTTGGAGGGGCCGATTTGTTTAATTTAAGAGGAGGTGGATCTGAATATATAAAATTCTTATAAGAGGGGTTGGTATCTAAAAGCCCCTTAAAAAAATGGTCCGCGCCAGCGTCGTGAAAAAAATACAATTCCATGTCATGTCTATTCTCTTATTTTTAAAACTCCGCACAAGCGGCACCCCTTATTTTTAAACTTTTTTTTTTATTTTGCAACATTTAAATCAATTTTTCTATTTTTTAAAATTGTTTAAAGGTCCGCGTTAAAAACTATTCCAATGATAAAAAAAAATTAATTATTTTTAATTCATTTAGTCCTTGAAACACTCATGTACTCAATATTCTCTTATTTTTAAAAGTCCGCGCCTGCGGCACCCTTATTTTTAAACTTATTTTTTTTTAATTTTATAACATTTAAAACAATTTTTGTATTTCTTATAACTATTTAAAAGTCCGCGTTAAAAAACTATTCTAATGAGATCACTTATACATAGCACTAGTGCGAACCGTTTTTTTTAAATAGTAAAATATTTTTTTTACTATTTAAAAAAAATGATTCGCACCAGCAGTAGTCTATATATATTATTTAGAAAAAATGGTCCGCGCCAGTGGTAACTGCCTATATATACCGCTGGCACGAACCATTTTTTGTAAGTAGTAAAAATATTATTTTTACTATTTGTAAAAAATGGTCAGCGTCAGCAGAATAAAAAAAATAGGACTCTATGTCACTTCGCGTTTTATTTGAGTCGTGGTCATGTTAGTTAAAAAATAAATCGCATTATGTAATTTTGTAATTGATTTGTGTTATGATTCTTACGATTTTGTATTTTATCTTGCTATATTTTAACACATTTAATTCCAAAATATATTTTTATTTGATTGAACTATTTTTTTTAATTTAAAAATTCTCACACTTTGGTTAAAAACCCATCATCAAATTCTGACACATTGGTTGTAGCACCATAGCCAACGATGAAATGGCTACTTTTCATATCCCATTATGATATTATCATCTATTCTATGCCGCTGAAAATTCTTTATTGATATATACAAAACAGTTGTCCAGTTAATGGAATTAATTTTGAAGCTGAATAGGCGTTTGTTGGAGCAGCTGGATAGTAGCAGCTGTTGGCCAGAATGGAGTAACGTTTGATTTTTTTGTGATTTTGTTTTAAGGTTCATAAGAATCGATATATACAGAATTAAATGCTATTTATTCACCATGCTATATAATAGATGCAAACCCTTAAACCCTTTCCAAAGAAAAAAATCAGAAAACGAGTCTCAATTTTCTAAACCAAAAGAAAGAATGAAAAAAAATCATAAAATCAACCCATCCGGCCTCTTCACCTTCCCTCCCATCCAGTTCCACGTTGGGCCTTCAAGGTAACATTTCGTCTCTAAATTTGCCTCATTATACCAAATTCTCTCTCTATTTTTCTGCATGCTCCAACATTATTTTTCAGTGTGTTGTAAAATGCAGAGTTGTTATTTGTTCAAATGCAGAGTTGTTATTTGATTTTGTTGTCTACATATATTAGTTGTTATTTTTATTTGTTCAAACGCAGAGACTGTAGGGATTATATGTACAACTAGGTGTGCAACAAAAAAAATTCATTTTTCTAAGTCACAAATCTCAAATTCATATATATAACAAATAGATAGACACAAATCTCAAACCCATAAATATAAGAGGGGGCTTTGTAAATTTAGTACTTATTGTAATATGTATTTTGGAAATAGGACAACAAATATTTTATTTATAGTTTTAGTTCCTATTTTTGAATAAAGCCGCTGGCGCGGACCAATATTCATAAAACGTCAACCAATTACAACATGTCACGTGTTCCTTTAATTAGAAAATAGGGACTAAAAATGAAAATGAAATGTTTGTTGTCCTATATCCATAATCAATATTATTTTAAGTCCTAAAAGTACATAATCTAATAACAAATAGATAGGCACGTCAATGAATAAATAGATAGGTATTAGATTTTAAATGTGCGGGCTCATCAAGGTGTTAAGTAGTTTGTTGACATCATTTTAAGAATTTATATTCGAAATGGAGTATAATCTTTATTGTTAATTTGATTTCTTTTTTAAACCAAATGAGATTCAAATTCTCACCTCTGATTCAAAAGTGTTGGAGATTTTTAAAATAAGAGAGTAAGAGTTTTTTGGGTGTAAAAGCCTTAAGAGCTTGTCCCACATTGGAAGTGTGTGGAAGAGGTGGGAAGCTAACCCAAATATAAAAGGGGATAGTGTCCCACATTGGAAAATGTACAAAGCTAAGTGTCACCACTAAGCTATAAAAGGGGTGGGCAACCTTTGAGTCCCACATTGGAAAAATGTTAAGAATTTGTACACTTAATAAGTACAAATGGAAGATGAAGACTTAATTCATCTAGTATTTAATAGACTATTCAAGAGACTTCAATACAGTGCGAAGCACCGTACGCACACGCGCGCGCGCGCGCGCGAGTGCGGGTGCGGGTGCGGGTGCGGTGGGCTGTAGAGGCGCTAGTGGCGCACTTTGCACTTCGCATGCCGCGGGTTGCCGGGATTCGTCCGGGTCGGATCGCGGTAGCTCGGGAACGGTCACTTTTTGGTTGACCCGTGCAAAACCGATTCGGTATTATTATACCTGTTCGGAAATGACTTGGGACTGTTGGTAATTAACAGTCATACCATTTCGGAAATGACTTAAGACTGTTAATTCAACAGTCATGACTCTTGAAGATGAAGCCTTTCATTATCTATAAATAAAGGCTTTCTAAAAACGGAATTACATTGATAACAAAAACCAGTTTCAGATTTCCAGACCCTGCTATTACTCTCTTACAATTTTCAGGAGATACAAATTCTCTTATTCTGTTTTGTGCACATAAACAGAATAAGAACTTGATTGACTATTCTTCGCTGCTACATCCAAGGGCTGTCTTCAAATATACAAGTTGCAGACAGTGCAATTGCTTCATTGTATCTTGAGTACGGATTTGCTGATTCCCGTTTGTATACCGAAATTCTTCGTGTGGGGCAAATACTGTATTTAGGAAAGTGACATCACTCCTTGAAGTTTTATAGTATCTATTCAGAAATTACATTGTTGTATTGAAGTTGACATTTTTGAGATATATAAAGAGTTCCATTTCTGTATTTGCATTCATAATATCCAACAATCTAAATACAGTATTTGGAAATGACCGACTCTTCTAAGTCACTTCGACAAATAACAAAAAGCTTTGTTAAGTTGGACCGTTTTGATGGTGGTAATTTTCTGCGTTGGCAGAAAAAGGTTCATTTTCTTCTAACAACATTGAAGATTGTATATGTCTTGTCACAACTGAAACCAAATGAAGATGAAGATGAAACCGTGGAACAGACTAGGCAACGCACAAAATGGGAGACCGATGATTACTTGTGTCGTGGTCACATTCTCAATGCACTTGCTGATAATTTGTTCGACTTGTACCAAAATGTTGGGACTGCAAAAACTTTGTGGGAAACATTAGAAACCAAATATCTAACGGAAGACGCTACAAGTAAGAAGTTCCTTATCGGTCAGTTTCTAAGCTTTAAAATGCATGATAATAGGCCTGTGCTAGAACAATTTCATGACATCCAACGCATCATAAATCATTGCAAACTGAAAAAATTAAATATGGATGATAATGTAATTGTTGCTGCCATAATTGAAAAACTTCCTCCTTCTTGGAAAGACTATAAGAAAGAACTCAAACACAAAAAGGAGGATCTTTCACTTGAAGAATTAGAGACTCATTTAAGAATTGAACAAGAGTCTCGAATTCTAGATGGTAAAGAGGAACAAGAAAATTCTGTTTCTAAGGTCCATGTGGTGGAGGAAGGAAAGGAGCAAAAATATGGCAATCATGGAAAAAATAACAAGCGGAAGAATTTTTCAAATAATTCTAAAGCAAACAAAAAGAAGAAAGGAAATTGTTTTCATTGCAACAAACCAGGTCATTTCAAGAAGGATTGTCGTGAGTTCAAGAAACTAAAGGAAAAAGGAGGGACATCAGACACAAAGCAAAAATTTGCTGCTATGATATCCGAGGCTAATATGCTTGGAGAAGACAACTCTTGGTGGGTTGATTCTGGTGCCACAAGGCATGTTTGTAACGACAAGAACTTGTTCTCTGCCTATGAAACAGTGGAAGGAGATGTTCTCTACATGGGAAATTCATCTACTGCTGCGGTTAAAGGCAAAGGGACAGTGGATCTCGAATTCACTTCCGGAAAAATCCTTAGCCTCACCAATGTTTTTCATGTTCCTGATGTTAGGAAAAATTTAGTTTCTGGAAGTCTTCTTAACAAATTTGGCTTTAAGCTGGTATTTGAGTCAGACAAATTTATTCTGACTAAGAATGGTACCTTTGTAGGCAAAGGATATTTGTATGAGGGCATGTTTAAGCTCAATATCAATGAAAAGGATTCTTTTGCTTATATCGTTGATTGTCTTTCATTATGGCATAGTCGTTTAGGACATGTTAATACAAAGAAAATGCATGTCATGGTTAATTTAAATTTAATTCCTAAATATGAGAATGATATGAATGAAAAGTGTAAAATATGCATGCAAACTAAAATAAAAAGATTGCCTTTTCCAAAAATAGAAAAAACTACATCTTTGTTGCAATTAGTACATAGTGATGTTTGTGATTTGCATGGAACGCCTACTAGAGGTGGTAGTAAATATTTTGCTACATTTATTGATGACTTTTCAAAATATTGTTACGTATATCTTTTAAATTCTAAGGATGATGTACTTAATAGATTTAAGACATATAAAAATGAAGTTGAAAATCAATGTGACTCTAAAATAAAATGTCTTAGATCTGATAGAGGTGGTGAATATCACTTTCCTCAATTTTGTGAAGATATGGGAATTATACATGAAGTTACTGCACCTTATATACCACAACAAAATGGAGTAGCAGAAAGAAAAAATAGGACACTAACTGAAATGGTTAATGCTATGCTTTCTTATTCTGGTTTAAGTAAAGGGTTTTGGGGAGAAGCACTTTTAACTGCATGTCATATTCTGAATAGGATACCTGTTAAAGATAATAAGAAAACTCCTTACGAATTATGGAAGAATAGAAAACCTAATTTAGGTTATCTTAAAGTTTGGGGTTGTAGAGCTATTGTAAGACTACCTGAAACTAAGAGAGAGAAATTAGGAAGCAAAGGTGTTGAATGTATTTTCATAGGTTATGCACAACATAGTAAAGCCTATAGATTTTTGGTTAGTGAACCTAATGATTCTGTTGAGATAAATACAATAATTGAATCGAGAGATGAAATTTTTTATGAACAAAGGTTTTCTTCTATTCCTAGAATTAATAATGAAAAAGGAGTAAGCACTCCTTCACAGTTACCTGTAACTCCACCAGTAGAACAAGAAGAGATTAGAAAAAGTAAAAGACCTAGGAAAGAAAAAAGCTTTGGTCCCGACTTTCTAGTCTATCTTGTTGAAGGAACTAGAGACACATCTTGTAATCAATATGCTTTGACTCTTAGCATTGAAACAGACCCACAAACTTATAGTGAGGCAATTAAGTCTGTAGATTCAGCATTTTGGAAAGAAGCTATAAATGATGAAATGGATTCAATTTTGGGAAATAAAACTTGGAAATTAGTAGACTTACCTCCAGGATCTAAACCCATTAAGTGTAGATGGATTTTTAAAAAGAAAATGAAAATAGATGGAACAATTGATAAATTCAAGGCTAGATTGGTTGCTAAAGGTTTTACACAAAAAGAAGGAATTGATTATTTTGATACCTATGCACCTGTTGCTAGAACCGCCACTATTAGAATTTTAATTGCATTAGCATCTATATATAATTTTGAGATTCATCAAATGGATGTGAAAACTGCCTTTTTAAATGGTGACTTAGAAGAAGAAATTTACATGGAACAGCCTGAAGGGTTTGTTATGCCTGGACAAGAAAATAAAGTATGTAAACTTATTAAGTCCTTATATGGCCTAAAACAAGCACCTAAACAATGGCATGAAAAATTTGATAAAGTCATTATTTCTTATGGTTTTAAAATTCATGAATCTGATAAGTGTGTTTATAGTAAATTTGCTAATGGTAAAGGTGTGATCATTTGTTTATATGTAGATGACATGTTAATTCTTGGTACTGATTTAGAAAGCATTAATAATACTAAGAGTTTTTTGTCTTCTAAATTTGATATGAAAGATATGGGTGTAGCTGATGTCATATTAGGAATGAGAATAATAAGGAAAGATAAAAATATAATTCTCACTCAATCTCATTATGTTGAGAAAATTTTAAAGAAATTTAATCAGTTTGATTGCACACCTGTTAGTACACCTTTTGAACCACAGCTAAAGATGATCCCTAATAATGCTAGAGCTATTTCACAATTGGAATATGCACGAGTAATTGGTAGTTTAATGTATGCCATGACATGTACTCGACCTGATATTGCTTATGATGTTGGTAAATTAAGTAGATATACTAGTAATCCAAGTTTATTGCATTGGCATGCTGTCAATAGAATATTAAAATATTTGAAAGGAACTATAGACTATGGTATATACTATAGTGGATATCCTTCAGTATTAGAAGGGTTTTCTGATGCCAGTTGGATAACTGAGCGGGAGGATCATTCCTCAACAAGTGGATGGATTTTCACTCTTAGTGGAGGAGCTGTTTCTTGGGGATCAAAGAAACAAACTTGTATAGCTGACTCTACTATGGCAGCTGAGTTTGTAGCATTAGATGCAACTAGTAAAGAGGCAGAATGGATAAGGAATTCATTAATTGAAATTCCAGTTTGGCCAAAACCAATGCCTCCAATATCTATACATTGTGATAGTGAGTCTACACTTTCCAGAGCTTATAGTAAAGTGTATAATGGAAAGTCTAGACATATTGGCCTGAGACATAGTTATGTCAGACAAATGATTACAGATAGTGTAATCACAGTGGATTATGTAAAATCAAGTCAAAATTTAGCTGATCCTTTTACAAAAGGTCTTGCAAGAGGACTGGTGTCTAAGATATCAATAGGGATGGGACTAAAGCCCATTAATGATAATCACTCTTGATGGAAACTCAACTTGAAACTTGATATATTCAAGTCTCAAGTTCAATGATTAAAGTACATCATACGACGTGATTGTAAGCACTATAAAATTTAACATCCCAAGGATAAGTGCTTAGAACATGTAATGAATAATGAAAGAGGATGAGTTTAACCTTAATAGATTTATGATGTTTTAAGTTACATGGACACCTATGATAATCTACCTATATGAGTGTGGAAGTGGTGTCGCTTCCTATGAGAACTGGGCTTGACTCTAAAGCACTCATGAAATCAAGGTACAGACACAAGGCCTAATACATGTGTCGACTTATATGGATAATCAGTGACTAAAAGATTTGTGCGTGAAGACAAATCCGGATAATCAATATAGATTGATAGTTCAAAGACAAGTCTACTATACTTTCATGGTTAACCTTGACGAACCTTCATAGGGTATTGGTTCAAGTCGTGAGACACCAATGCTTATACACAGTCTTACAGACAATCAAAGATTTACAAAACTTATTTTGAAAATGGTGGAGGAATGTTGGAGATTTTTAAAATAAGAGAGTAAGAGTTTTTTGGGTGTAAAAGCCTTAAGAGCTTGTCCCACATTGGAAGTGTGTGGAAGAGGTGGGAAGCTAACCCAAATATAAAAGGGGATAGTGTCTCACATTGGAAAATGTACAAAGCTAAGTGTCACCACTAAGCTATAAAAGGGGTGGGCAACCTTTGAGTCCCACATTGGAAAAATGTTAAGAATTTGTACACTTAATAAGTACAAATGGAAGATGAAGAGTTAATTCATCTAGCATTTAATAAGCTATTCAAGAGACCTCAATACGGTGCGAAGCACCGTACGCACACGCACAGGCGCGCGCGCGCGCGCGTGCGGTGGGCTGTAGAGGCGCTAGTGGCGCACTTTGCACTTCGCATGCCACGTGTCCGCAGTGGTAGCGGGTTGCCGGGTTTCGTCCGGGTCGGATCGCGGTAGCTCGGGCGCGGTCACTTTTTGGTTGACCCGTACAAAACCGATTCGGTATTATTATACCTGTTCGGAAATGACTTGGGACTGTTGGTAATTAACAGTCATACCATTTCGGAAATGACTTAAGACTGTTAATTCAACAGTCATGACTCTTGAAGACGAAGCCTTTCATTATCTATAAATAAAGGCTACCTAAAAACGGAATTACATTGATAACAAAAACCAGTTTCAGATTTCCAGACCCTGCTATTACTCTCTTACAATTTTCAGGAGATACAAATTCTCTTATTCTGTTTTGTGCACATAAACAGAATAAGAACTTGATTGACTGTTTTTCGCTGCTACATCCAAGGGCTGTCTTCAAATATACAAGTTGCAGACAGTGCAATTGCTTCATTGTATCTTGAGTACGGATTTGCTGATTCCCGTTTGTATACCAAAATTCTTCGTGTGGGGCAAATACTGTATTTAGGAAAGTGACATCACGCCTTGAAGTTTTATAGTGACTATTCAGAAATTACATTGTTGTATTGAAGTTGACATTTTTGAGATATATAAAGACTTCCATTTCTGTATTTGCATTCTAAATATCCAACAAAAAGTAATGGTTAGTAAACTAAAAGATTTAAATAGTTACCAATCACAAATTTAATGTAATTTAGCTTGTCATAAAAGAATCTAAAAAATGAACACCTACAAACGGCTAGAACTAAAACACAAATACCGTAACAATTCAAAACGCAATCATGAGTCTCAATGAGTAAAGAGTAATTATGCTTTGTTACCCTATCTTGACCTTAGTCTCTTTCTTTTGAGAAAAACCCACCGTTTGAAAGAAGTCTCGACAAAAAATGAGAGATGCCATTGTTGATGGTGTCCTTGTCATTGGAAACGCTTAAAAATCTAAGGCAAAACAAATAAATTTGATATGATATGGAAACGAAAAAATATTATAAATAAACATAAAGAATCATTTTGTAGTGCAGTAATTGAAACGTACTTTATAGAAACACGATTTCATTACTATCGATAGCCATATCTAAGTCTATTATTGTCTCCATCTTCGGTGAACTTCTCAGTTTTGAGAGTGCTCAGGTATACGCCCATCTTTAACTAAAATTACCAAAAACGACCAATAACAAAGAGAAACTTTAGATGGCCCCCAATCAAACCGCCTAGCGACCGCATTTCTCTCCCCCCCCCCCCCCCCTCCCCCGCCCCCCTTTTAGTTTCTTATTATTTTGTTTTTAACAATTAATATAAAAATAATTTTTTATATTAAAAAAAAAACAGCTTTCCTATTAGATAAAAAAGCAGTTTTTTTTAAGTAAACAATTTTTCATTAAAATTAAAAAATTATTTTTTTCAGAAATAAAAAATTATGTTTATTGACATGATATCGCAATTGATTAGTCCCACTGACACGGACCCACATTCCCTGCCTACATCATTTGTTGATGTAGGTCAACAAATTAAAATGAGACTAATCAATTGCGATATCATGTCAATAAACATAATTTTTTATTTATGAAAAAAATAATTTTTTAATTTTAATTTTAAAAAATTTCTTAATTTGATGTCTTAGATTTGAGATTGATTAGTGTTGCTAGCGTGGATCCACATTAGACAAATGATGTGAGTCCGGGAATGTCGGTTCGTGCCATCGGCAGTAATTAATCGCGTTATTTTATTGACATGATATCGCGATTGATTAGTGCCGCTGGCGCCAACCCACATTCCTGGACCAACATCATTTGTTGAATGTGGACCCGCGCCAGTGAAACTAATCAATCGCGAATCTAAGACATCAAATTAAACAGTTTTTTTTAATAAAATTAAAAAAATATTTTTTAATTAAAAAACTGTTTTATAACTTTTTTATTAGTAAATATAGTTTTTTCTATTTATGATTTTTTTTTAATATAAATTATTTTTTATATTAATAGAAAACTGTCTTTTTATATAAAAAAAACTCAAAAAAATAAGAAACTTAAAAAAAATGAAAAATGCGATCGCTAGACGGTTCATCTAAAGTTGCTCAATAACAAAACATTTAAACCAAAATGAAGGCAAGATATGTAAAAAACACACCCTCACAATTTCCATACACACCGAAACTAACATAAACCTCCCTAACCCACACACTAACTCCCATACCCCACACACACCAAATCACCCCCTCACACTCTCTCTCCTACCCCATCATCATCTTCCCTATCACCTCTCTCTATCCTTACTTCCATTAACCCAACTCCCATTTAACCCAAGAACTACCTGCTCCGGCCAATAACCCACCATCCAAACCGGGCAAACTTCAGTCGAACCTAAATCGACCCCATAACTGCTCTAAACCCATAACCCATTTGCTTCAACCCGCTGCCAACAATCTGTACCCTCATACTCAATGACTACCTCCAGTCCATCCCTGCTAAGCACGCCGAAAAATGAACCCAGCTGCTCATGTACCAGATCGACAAACTCGAATCCACCACCATACCTGCTCAAAATCGGACCCCTCTCCCACTTCATATATATATATATATATATATATATATATATATATATATATATATATATATATATATATATATATATATATATATATATACTGGTGGCCGGTGCTCCAAAAAACAAACGTGGTTTTTAAAACGCAAATGGAATCCTTACAAATCAGGAGGGTTCTGAACTTTGGGTAAATAACGACAAAAGTTCTTTCAACAACTTGGCTTCCATTCCACCTTTATTGACTTCAACAAATTTGATGAATATCCCAAAAAAAATCATTTAGGATGTCAATAATCGGATAAAGGCTTAGCAGGTATAGTAAATAAAAAAGATAAGGGGAGACGATTAATTGACCCCAAATCCTCTTCACCAAGCTCTTTTTTTTTCAAGAACTGGGTCTCACTGGTAAGTTCACCGCCAAGAACTCATCAATGCTAACTTGTAGTTGAAAAAAATCTTGAAGCCCCGTAGAAGAAAATCCTCATAAACAACCATAACAATGAAGATCTGATTCTCGTAATCCAGCGATCCAACTGGGTTGCCTCGAACAAATTTGAGCACTTACAGAATCCTCAATCGTCTACCAAAGTTGGATGGATTTATACAGTTGAAGTGGGGTCTAGGCTGGCCTTCAGAATCCAAACAGTTAGATATAGGTGTGGGAACAAAAGAGGAAGTGAGTCAAATTCGAAGAGATGGGACAAATAAAGAGAAGAGGAAGCAGTTCAGAAATTGGGTGAAACATAGACGAACCTACCGAATTGGAGGCGGGTGAAATAGGGTTTGGCTTTATTGGTTATAATTAGCACCTCGAATATATTTGGATAGGTGGACACTCAATGAAGTAAAATTAAATACTTGTAAAGTATTTTATAGTATATAAAACATAAAAGATAAAAGATTTTGTTGTCTACATATTTAATATTTTTTTAGCTCATATTTGCTGACCTCTTGTGCAAAAGTCGACATTTTGAAAATATACCGTGTTCTGTAAATGATAGAAATTCTGTTAAAAAATTATCACATTCTATTAAACGATAGAAATTCTGTAAAAAAAATTAATTATGCAATGAAAATTGTGACATTGAATAAATTGATCGGTGCTACTTTTTTCTCATGTTCAACATCCACCCTGGTCCTTGTTTTGTAGATCTTGAGTAATTCTTTACAAACATAAAGGTTAATGACAAACAGTGTTGTTAATTGAAAGTTACAACATTTTTCGGGTTGAAAAATAACACAAACTAGCTAGAGTCATTTCCGTTCCCTCTGTACCTGATGGACTTCTCACTGAACTACTAAAGATGGATTGGATGCTAAAAATTTCTTGACTGTACTGGGGGATTCTGGCTAGAACGGATATATTTAAACTCCCAGGAAAGAAAGAAAAAAGAATGCATATTATTGATACCAAAATTAATATGCTGATATAGACGAATAATAAGAAGACACGTGTCGACCTACGTGGCACAATAGCAACGAGGAAGTTTATTTCCCCGACTAAGTCATACTCACTCCGAGCAGCAAGTGCACTCCGAGGAACTCCAACACTCCGAGGAACTCCTGAACGACGAGCAACTAAGGCGGTCCGAGCTGCATCTCGGCCACAGCATTGATTGCCAGATAATCAACAGTTCAACTATTCATTGAATGCTAATCATACAGACGTATATTCTTAAAGGGCATTAATTGTTTACCCTTTCACATGTACAGCCCAAGGGCTATAAATACATTGTATCACCCTCATTCAAGGGAACCGTATTTTCTTGATAGAATTACATATCGAGAACTCCAAAACACTTGGCAATAACAGAAACAGTGGACGTAGGTCATTCTTATAAGGGTGAACCACTTTAAAATTCTTTGTCTCATTTATATTTATCTGTGATTAAATAATTTGAAGCAATCTAATTTTTTACATCAACAGATTGGCGTCATCTGTGGGAATCGACTGTTGTTATCGTTTTTCACCAAAAATCATTTATCATCAATGGCATATAATCCGGAATCCAGCAATGGAAATGCTGGAAATCCTCCAAATCCCTCTGCACCTCCAGATCTGGCTGGAATTATGAAGAATCTGGCTCAAGGACAAACCGTCATGCAAGAGACAATGCGGCAACTCATACAGACCCTTCATGGCGGTGCACTTGCACATTCGGGATAGCGAAGTGGTCATAGGCAAACCTATCTACTGTCTTCACGATCCAGGCGTACAGATGCGTATCGTAATGAGGAATCTGATGATTTCTCTTATCAACCTGGGCAAACTTCATCAATACGGGCTACAGATACTGAGCAAAGTATCACTCTCTCTCCAGAGAGACCCAGTGCTTTGGAAAGACTGAGTAGGGTGTCTCCTTTCAGTCGATTAGGCCCTAGGAGGAATAGGAGTCCACCTAAAACCATGTCGAGGAGTTTTTGACAACCATCAGATCTAAGAGAAGGATCAGCACAATCACGCCCAGTTGCTCGTCAAGATAGATCTCAGGAGGCCACGTCAGAACAATCAATTTCTCGAACTAATAAGCCCGAGGAAGGACATGACGCATGGAAAGGTTCCATTCAGCGGTTGGAGGATAGATTGGGAGAAATGGCTAAGGCGAAGAACCCCCTACAACAAACTTTTGTTCAAGGGACACCTTTTGTCTAGGCCATTGTGGATTTTCCTACCCCGTCAAAGTTTAAAGCCCCTGTGGTAACCCCCAAATATGATGGAAAGACAGATCCTGTTCTGCACATAGAGCAATATCAAGCTGCTGCCGACATCTATGCCGTCCTCGACGAGATGAGATGCAGAGCATTCTCAGGAACTCTTACTGGATCTGCCCAGATATGGTACAATAATCTTCCTCGGGGTAAGATTTCAACTTTCTTTCAATTGGCCGAGTTGTTCATCGGCAATTTTTGTTTTGGAGCAAAACCAGTAAAACGAGTAGCACACTTGTTAAGTGTTAGACAAAAATCTGGTGAGAGTACTAGAGATTACATAACTCGTTTCAATAACGAGAAGCTGGAAGTCATAGATTATGAAGAAAAGACAACAATCACCGCCTTGATGAGTGGGTTGTTGCCTAACAAGTTGTATTACACTTTGGCCAAAGATCCACCTACAACTATGTCAGAGTTGATGGCAAAAGTGGCCAAAATCATGAATGTCGAGGAGGCTATGGCTGCGAAGAAGAATATAGATAAAGAAACCAAGGTGGAAGTCGACAAATCTAAGAAGAAAGAGCATAAGGGCAATGGCGGTGACAAGCATTCCAAGAATAATAAGTCGTCATGGGAAGTCCTGAAGAAATTCGATAATTATACTCCTTTGAAAATGGGTATTAATCATGTCTTGGAAGAAATCAAGAATAACGAGGAAGTAAAGTGGCCAAAGAAACTGAGGTCAGACCCTGATACGAGGAATAGGGAGAAATATTGCGAGTTCCATAAGGATCATGGCCATATGACCAAAAATTGCATAGCTCTTCAGAACGAGATTGAAACACTCATCCGAAGAGGGAAGCTAGCAAAGTATGTTGATCGGGGAGGTGAAAGAAGAAATAATGACCGAACTAGAGAAAGGTCTAGATCTCCTCGTCAATTGGAGGAGAAAAAGAAGAGAAACCATGAAGATGATCCAGATGATGACCCCGATCTTCCCAAGAAACCAAGGCAGCCAGAACGAGAGGTATTTTCAATACGCTTTGGGTCATTTGATTGTAATGTCATTACAGGCGGAGATGCAGGAGGAGGAGATCTTACTGCAGAATGAAAAGCTTACCTCGGTGAGGCTCATGCTTACTCATACATTCAACGGATAAATTTGGCTGAGGAGGATCGCCCGAGGAAGATAAACAAAGAGAAGCTGGTCATTGGTTTTTTAAAAAACGACCTTGCAGGTGTTCTTTACCCTCACGACAACCCTTTGGTGATCAAAATGAGGATGAAAGAAGTAGTGATTTCAAGGGTTCTAGTAGATAATGGTAGTTCAGCAGACATCATGTTCTACTCATGCTTTGACAGTTTAAATTTAAAATTATCTCAATTGGAGCCTTATCATAGACCTCTCCTGGGTTTTGCTGGCGAGAAAGTTTTTCCACTTGGGACGATCAAGTTGGATATATTCATTGGAACTTGGCCTGCTTGTCGAACAGAAAGAATACGCTTCTTTGTGATGGATAAGAATGTGCAATCAGCTTACAACATCATCATTGGAAGAGTTGGTTTGAAGAAGTTCGAAGCAGTTCCATCTACAGTACATCAGTGCTTAAAATTCCCAACAAATTTCGGAGTAGGAGTTGTGAAAGGTGATCAAAAAGTAGCTCGGGAATGATATTATTCATCTGCCGAGCAAGAGGAGCTTGAAGAGTCAAGGAAAAAGACTACTACCTACCAGGTGGATGAAGGTACAAAAATTGAAACACTGGATCCTAGAGATGAATCCCAACTTGTAAAAGGACAGGTGGTAGAATCTACAGAAAATGTTATTCTGGACGATGAGCACCCTGAACGAATAACCCAGATAGGTTCGACGTTGGATGCTTCAATAAAACAGGAGTTGATAACTTTCTTAAGAAACAGAAAGAAAACTTTTTCATGGAGTCATGAAGACATGCCAGGAATAGATCCGAAATTCTTATGTCATGAGCTCAATGCGAATAAGGAGATCAAACCCGTAAAGCAAAGAAGAAGAGTATTTAGTCCCGAAAAGAATCAAGCTATATAAGAGGAGGTCGAGAAGCTCCAAAAAGCTCGATTCATTGAAGATGTGAAATATCCAGACTGGTTAGCAAATGTGGTGATGGTAAAGAAGAAAAATAATAAATGGAGAATGTGTGTTGATTTCACTGATCTCAACAAGGCCTGCCCAAAGGATCACTTTCCATTGCCTAGAATTGATCAACTAGTGGATGCTACCTCGGGACACGAGCTGCTCAGCTTCATGGATGCTTACTCTGGCTACAACCAGATCAAAATGAAACCTAAAGACAGAGAAAGTACTTCTTTTATTACCCCTAGGGGAACTTATTGTTATAATGTTATGCCTTTTGGTTTGAAAAATGCAGGAGCGACATACCAGCGGCTGATGAACAAGGTTTTTGCCTAACAAATCAGTTGCAATATGGAAGTCTATGTCGATGATATGTTGACAAAGAGCAAGAAAGCTGCTGATCATCTAGTTGACTTAGGTCAGACCTTTGATCAACTAGATAAATACCAAATGAAGCTCAACCCGATGAAGTGCACATTTGGAGTACGAGAAGGAATGTTCCTCGGATACATCGTCAACCAGCGAGGCATTGAGGCGAATCCAGAAAAGATCAAAGCTCTTTTAGGGTTGATATCTCCAACGACGAAGAAAGAGGTGCAGAGTCTTACAGGACGAGTTGCAGCGCTCAATAGATTTGTATCCCGAGCAACTGATAGATGCCTCCCATTCTTCAAAACACTTCGAAAAACTTTCGAGTGGAATGATGAATGTGAAAAATCCTTTCAAGACTTGAAGAAATATTTGGGAGCACCTCCACTGTTGTCCAGGCCAGTAATGGGTGAAAAGTTATACTTGTACCTGGCAGTATCAGAGAATGCAGTCAGCTCGGCATTGATCAGAATGGAGAATGGAGTCCAGAAGCCAATTTATTACACAAGTAAGGCTTTCCGAAGTGCAGAGATCAGGTACCCAAAGATGGAAAAATTGGCATTGGCATTAATTGAGGCAAGTAGGAGAATGAGGCCATATTTCCAGGCTTATACCATCGTAGTGTATACCGACATGCCATTGAGACAAGCCCTTCATAATCCAGAAAAATCAGGGAGACTGATGTACTGGGCAATAGAGCTCGGTGAATATGATATTGTGTATGACCCCAGATCATCATTAAAAGGGCAAGCTGTAGTAGATTTTATAGCAGAGTTTACTTATCCTGATACCCCCGAGGAATAAAAGTTGCTTGATGATCAACCTGTGGATGTTACAGGATCAACAAACACAAGCTCAGACCAACTCCGGTTGGTAAAAGGGCTTGTGGATATTCAAGGATCATCAAATTCGAGCTCAGACTAAGTCCGGTTGGTAAAAGGGCGAGAAAAGATGATCGATGAGGAGAGAGAAATATAAAGGGAGGATGAAAGGAAACAACAAATATTTCACCGAGGAACTTTGTCAGATAAGAAATTCGAAGACGAGTTACCTATATGGAGGCTATATGTAGATGGCTCATCTTGCACTGCAGGATGTGGCGCGGGAATAGTTCTGAGCACTCCAGACGAGGTCGACATGGAATACGCCCTGCGATTCCAATTCAAAGCTTCCAATAATGAGGCTGAGTATGGGGCCATGATAGCAGGTCTTAATTTAGCAAAGACTATGGAAGCGCAACAAGTGATGGTATTCAGTGATTCTCAATTAATTGTGAATCAGATGATGGGAACATATGCAGTTAAAGGAGAATTAATGGTCAAGTATCATGCAAAGGTGATGGAGTTGTTGGCAGAATTCGATGCCATTCAGTTGATCAGAATACCAAAGAATGGAGAATGCACAAGCAGACGCACTGGCCCGACTAGCATCAGCTACTCGTACCGAGCTGCGAAGAACGATACCAATTGAAGTATTAGAAAGTCGGAGCATAGATGAAGACCTGACGATGAACATTATTACCCTTGATTTAGGACCATCTTGGATGGATCCTATCAGGGCATATATTGAGGAGGGAGAATTACCGGAGGATAAGCTCGCTGCAAAGAAATTGAAGTTTAAAGCTGCTCGGTATGTACTAATTAATGGTGTTTTGTATAAACGAGGAATTATGGCAGGTTTGCAAAGATGTGTACATCCCTCCGAGGTGAAAGAATTGATTGAAGAGATCCATGAAGGGTCCTGTGGAGCCCATGTAGCAGGTCGGACACTTTTGCAAAGGGTGATGACGCAGGGATACTACTGGCCAACGATGAGGGCTGATTGTATAGCCTATGCTAAGAGATGTGATAAATGTCAATGTTTTTCCTCCATCCGATGAACTCCACAAGCATTATTGACACCCATAACTTCCCCTTGGCCATTTGCCATGTGGGGAATTGATTTGGTTGGACCACTGCCAACGACCCGAGGAAGATTCAAGTACCTCGTCGTCGCAGTAGATTATTTTACTAAGTGGGTAGAAGTTGAGCCACTTATTGATATGACATACGAGAAGGTGTACCAGTTCGTCTGGAAGAACATCATTTGCCGATATGGTCTCCCTCATGCCTTCATCACAGACCATGGAACACAATTTGATAACGAGGAGTTTGCCGCCTATTGTCATCAGTCAAACATTTTGAAGGTTCATTCAGCACCAGGCCATCCTCAAAGCAATGGACAGACTGAAGTGACGAACAGAACATTACTAAATGGTTTGAAGAAGAGTCTAAGTGAGGCTAAAGCTAATTGGATTAATGAGCTACAGTCAGTATTGTGGGCCTACCGAACAACTCCCCGAGCAGCAACTGGAGAATCACCATATATGTTGGCATTTGGAAGTGAGGCCGTAATACCTGCCGAGTTGGGTCTTCCAACACACAGAGTGCTAAATTTCAATTCCCCCGTCAGCGACTTGATGAGGAGATTAGATTTGGACATGCTCGAGGAAGTTAGAGAAGAGGCAGCCATTAGGAATGCTGCTTACCAACAACGAACAACCCTGTTCTACAACAAGAGGGTGAAGAAATGCGACTTAAAAGAAGGAGATTACTTGCTAAAGAAGGTCATTCAGAAGCACAATAAGTTGGAAGCAAACTGGCATGGACCTTACCGAGTTACAAAAGTTGTTCGACCAGGAACTTACCGAATAGCAACTCTAGAAGGAGAGGAATTTAAGAATGCATGGAATGCTGAACACATATGCAAGTATTATCAGTGATGTAAAATGTAAAGCAGTTCCATCAATATGAATAAAACGATGATATTTCGCCATCTTCTCTCCTTTTATTGAAAGTTTTTCGGGGAATACTAGTGTGTAACACTACGCTGCTCGGCAGTAAAAACAACACGATAGTTCAAGCTCAGACCAACTCCGGTTGGTAAAAGGGCGAGAACACGATAGTTCAAGCTCAAACCAACTCCGGTTGGTAAAAGGGCGAGAACAAACCATACTCCTTTGGTTAGGAGGCGTACACTAGCTCAGACCAACTCCGGTTGGTAAAAGGGCGAGTGGACATGATAGTTCGAACTCAGACCAACTCCGGTTGGTAAAGGGCAAGAACACGATATTCCTAAAATACCAGCTCCGGTTGGTTAGGAAACCATACTCCTTTGGTTAGGAGGCTGACACTGGCTCAGACCAATTTTGGTAAAAGGGCAAGTGGACATGATAGTTTGAACTCAGACCAACTCCGATTGGTAAAAGGGCGAGAACAACATTCCTAAAAATGCCAACGTGTTTGGCTAGGAAGCAAAATACTCCTAAAAATGCCAATCTCGGTTGGTTAGGAAACAAGATATGCTCTCAAATGCCAACTTATGTTGTTCGGGAGGTAAGATTCCAGAAAATACAAAATATTCCAAACTGTACCAAGTATGGTTGGTCGGGGATTAAAACCCACTAACTGTAGTTGGTCGACGAGGAGAAAATATTCCAAATTGTACCAAGTACAGCTGGCCGGGGATAAAAACCCACTAACTATAATTGGTCGATAAGCACAATTTAACAACCTTGGTTGGTTGGAAAAATTTTAAACATTTTTATACTCATTACTTTGTTATTAAGTAATCGAGCAATATTACTAATACTTGTAATTTTTTATTACTAAGTTGGTCGATGAACCACACAATATTGTTATGCAAGCACAAATATAAAGTGTTTGACAAATACAAGACAATAGCAATACAAATTTGCAAACAAAAATGAAACTCTTTCATTAAATTCAAAATGAATTACACAAATTTATTACATTGATATTAAATTGTGTACTAATTATTACATCAGAATTTCCTATTCTACTGTTCTTTTCCCTTCTGCTTTTGAAATAGGCTCCTCGCCAGCAGGAGGATCTTCCAGGCAAAGGGGAGAATTAATGAAGTTAATATCTCGAAGCATTCTGACGTTCATTATTGAAGGTGTGTGCAGTAGATGCTCGGGACGAGATACCTCGATCTGAGAATGAAGATTATAGTCACCGAGGTATTTTGCAATTAAGCTCCGAGGAATGGCACGAGCTGGGATCCATTTCATGTCCAAATTATACGGTGGCACAGGCAAGTCAAGTACCCCAGGATCATAATAGTCCCACAGGTAATGTCCTTGTTCGAGCTTCAGCACGCCCAAGGCATTCAGCTAACCTTGCTTGTAGCCCTCATTATTGGCGTTCTGGATACGATCATCTAAATGGAATAGTGCTTCGTTGTATCCAGCCATCCAGAACTCCCTGGGCTGTTTGTGAAATTGAAATGTTAACCTTTCAAGCTTCTCGTGAAGACTCTGGATGAAAAGTTCATTAGTCTCCAACACTGATTTCTTTGAAGAGAGTAGGTGTTCCAGTTCTCTAATTTTCTTTGACATGTCAGATAAAGTTTGATTTTTTGCCATTAATTGGAATGCTTGGTTTTCAAACGCTGATTGAGTACGAGCTTCTTCAATAGTATGGCGAAAAAACTCTTGATCCTCCCCGAGCAGGTCGAGAACTTGGTTCCTCGACAACATTCTGAGAAACTCTTCCTCGTCCACGAGAACCTCTTCCTCATCCCCGAGTAGCAGTAGAAGGCCCAGCTCTTCTCAAAGCCTCTAACTCTAAAAATGAGAATCCTTCATCGGTGACCGGTACCAAGGCAGTGGAAGATGAAGCAACAGACCTCAGCTGAGCTAGTTCTTTTTGTAGATTATTATTTTCTTGTTCCAATAGCTCAGCGATTTTCCTGTGCCCTTCGATATCTGCTCTCAATGTTTTCTCTCTCACTTCATAGCCAGCAAGCATCTTATCATAGCCTTTTTCACCAACTTGTTTGAGTTTCTTCTCATACCCTTCATGCAAAAGAGCTGAAGACTCTTTATACTGCTGCTGCAGTTCATCGAGAGTACCTTGCAAGTCTTCAATCATTTCGTAATAAGCCACATTATTGGCCACAGCTCGGTCAAGTAAGCACTTCAGATACTGATAAGCTTCGACTGCCTGTTCTGAAGCATCATGACTAAGGATGTCGGCAACTTCTGATGCACTCAGGTCTGTGTGACCAGCCTTATAATATTCATGACATTGCTGCATCAGCTTTGTATCATTAGCAGATAGCATATCCATCCTGGCCAGAAACTAGAAGAGAAAGAAAAAGTAATCATCAAAAAGAAGAGAAAGCAAGAGTTAATAAAAAAGCAGACAGAACATCAACAACATAGAGGGACAGAAAAGGTGATTTTTTATTACATCATAGAAAGGAGTACAGTGTTCAGAGTACAGAGTACAAGTGGCAAAAGAAAAATAAATACCGAACAACTTCACACCTTTTCCTTATCTCCCAAGACTTTCTCGGGAGGCTGGGATGAGGAGCTCGGTTGCTCGGTTGGAATAATGAGTTGGTCGGCTAAAGCTGGATTTTGTTTAGGAGGAGCAGGCAAAGATGAAAGCTCCTCGTCGGCAGGTTGAGTAAGGATTGGATCACCCACTACCATCAAAGATTCTTCGGAGGCAGCTTCATCCTCTTCTTCATCTTCAATAACTGGGGGAGGACCAGGGAGATGCTGTTGAAATAGTTCTGAGTCCTCATTAACTTTCAATTCTTGCAGGGTAGCAAACCAACCATCTCAGAAGTATTTCAAACTCCCATACTGCACCTGAGTCATCATTGCTTCTACCCCCCTGTCCCATCCTTTGTCCCAACCAGTGCGGAAAGATTTTTTCACCACCAGTTTTCTTTTCATTTTCTCCGAGGAGAGCTTCTCGGATAGAAGATCCTCGGTGGCCTTCAACTTAGCTTCCACCTCTTCCTTCTGGTGGTTCACTTCTCGCAGAAGGGAAAATTCTTCTTCTGCCATTTTCATCTTGTCTTCAAGCTCTCCAAAACTCTTGAGCTTCTCGTCATACTTATTTTTCTCTCCCTCCAAATCTTTCTCTTTATTTTCCAACTGCATCTTTTCTGCCTCAACTACAGCCAACTTCTTCTCCCATTCAGCCTTATCCTCGTCATACTTTTGACGGGAATCCTTCAGAGCTTTGGTTAACCTCAACAAAGCATCCTCCACTCCAGACGAGGAGCTAGAAGCCTTGATTGCTTCATCTTTCTTCACAATGGTGTTAAAACAACTCACCAGCTGAAAAAAGAAGATAATGATAAGTCATCACAGAGATACATATATTGATGGAAAGAAAGAAAATTCAGAATAAGAGAAACTTACTGAAGCAATGTGACGGGTAGCCAGGGATGTAAGCACATCCCTAGACATATTCCCCTCAATTCCTTAGACTTCAGGAATAGTCCAAGTTTTCACCGATCTCATAGCAGAGCTCGGAGGAATAATAGTTGGCACACCAGCTCCACTAACTTGCAGCTGGGGAATGGTTTCAGCCAAATTGACCGAAGAGGATTTCTTCAGCCTCCTCGGTGGCATTTCAACAGTTTCAACCAAAGAAGAGCTCTTGGTTGGGGAGATGGTTATCACTTCCACAGGTGCATCCTTCTTGCTCGGAGCCACTGGGGGCTTCTCGGCAGCCTTCTGAGGAGCAACAGAAGGGGCAGCATCTACTTTCTTTGTCCCCTTTGGGACGTCATTCTTGTTTCTTTTTCCATCTCCAACAGAGGTAGTCTCCTCAAAGATAGCAGGAACTCTTCTTTTGCCCATTTTCTGACTCAGAGGAATGTGAGATTCTGGAGAAGAGTCCTCAGGAACTGACACTGGATCACTAGTGCTGACCACAGGACGAGCAGTCAAGGATGATGTATAGCTCCTGTACTACAAAAAATATGAAGCAGACCTGATGTGCTCGTCTACAACTTTCTGATTCAAATTCCAGATAAGTTTCAAATGCTTAATATCAACTTCTGATTCTTTTGGAATTTTTCTTTTGCTGTCAACTGCAAACAAATACATAGTGAAGTGTCAGTCACATATTTTATCAAACATAATGAAATCATAAATTCAGAAATAAAATAAAATGAAAATAACCTATCCCATTGCCATATGGAGGGCATGTGGGACCTTGATATACTTCATCTCCGATCAAAGGGGCATGTTGCCAGTTTTTGATAACTACCCCATGTTCAAAATAATCCCTATTGGCATCAGGGAGGTTGACTACTAAGGCCCTATTCAAAAATCTAGTTTTTAAATAAAAAATATTATCTAGAACAGCCCATCTATAATAATACATAATCTCAAGAATTCTTATACGGGTTCCGTGAGTTTGATTTAACCTAAACACCCCATTAACTATTCTCCATGTGTTGGGGGCTATTTTTGCAGGGACAACATCGAAATAATGACAGAACTCTAAGAACAAAGGGTTTGGTGGAAAAGAAAATCCACATTCAGCAATAAAGAGGCTGGGGAACCAGTGTCCCTCAGCCAAACGAAAATAATCTAGAGGTTCAGAAAGATCCTCCAGAGTTACCCAAGATGGAATAAAAAATCAGAACGGAATTTCTCAAGAGATTCAATAACATAAACCATGGTTAATAAAAGAAATGAAGAAGAAGGAAGAAGATCTTACAGGAAAAAGGAGATCTGTTGACAACAAACGAAGAAAGGGATGAACGCACAAGAGAGAGAAAGACTATGGAAAACTCAAAAGCAGAAATTGGAAAAGGTAGAAGATGATGGGATTTCCAATGAAGCTTAAATACTTTGCCTTGGGAAACGGCGAAAGAAATGATTACAAAAAGAAACTATTACGCTACCGGCGGCTAAAAGGACAAAAAGTGCGCGAAGATCGAAGCGCTTATAAAAATTCAAAAAGGCGGATTCTGCGAATTTGGAAGACATTCGAACACGAAGAAAATGCTCATAAAAACCAAGAAGGTCATTTAATATTGCCATATACCGAGAAAGAATGTTCCATATTCCTCAAAGTTTGAAATATGAAACATTGGGGGCTTCTGTTGATACCAAAATTAATATGCTGATATAGACGAATAATAAGAAGACACGTGTCGACCTACGTGGCACAATAGCAACTAGGAAGTTTATTTTCCCGAGTAAGTCATACTCACTCCGAGCAGCAAGTGCACTCCGAGGAACTCCAACACTCCGAGGAACTCCTTAACGACGAGCAACTAAGGCGGTCCGAGCTGCATCTCGGCCACAGCATTGATTGCCAGATAATCAACAGTTCAACTATTCATTGAATGCTAATCATACAAACGTATATTCTTAAAGGGCATTAATTGTTTACCCTTTCACATGTACAACCCAAGGGCTATAAATACATTGTATCACCCTCATTCAAGGGGACCGGATTTTCTTGATAGAATTACATATCGAGAACTCCAAAACACTTGGCAATAACAGAAACAGTGGACGTAGGCCATTCTTATAAGGCTGAACCACTTTAAAATTCTTTATCTCATTTATATTTATCTGTGATTAAATAATTTGAAGCAATATAATTTTTTACATCAACACATATAATTATATTTCATATTAGTGTTTCCATTTAAAGAGAGACAAGTTTTCAATGATCTATATTCCATGTTGTGTATATATTTACATGTTAATTTCTTATGTCCTTTTTTCATTGCAGAGTCTTTAGATTTCCAAGGACAAATGGCAAGTGGTATGCTGCCTGAAGATGTCATGATAGAGGTTCTATCCATGTTGCCTGTGAAATCATTATTGAGATTCAGGTTTGTTTATAAAACTTGGTGTGCGATTGTAGACAACCCTGGTTTTATTGCCAATCACCTTAATGGTGCTATACTCAACAGAAAAGAAGACATCCTCGCCAGCCGATTCCTTAAACAAGACAATAAAAGAGTATTATCCCTTCTCTCTAATGAAGCTCTCGGTGTTGTAACTACTATGGACATAAATGTGCCATTTTTAAAGGGAAAAAGTATACAACTTTTGGGTCCTTGTAATGGCACTGTTGGTCTTACTGATGGTGTTGACATTGTTTTATGTAACCCTGCTGTTAGAGAGTTCAAGGTAGTTCTTGGTCCTCGCTTCACACATGCACCGGGTTTGATGGATGAAGAATTGGGAACAGGATTTGGGTTTGATCCACGTAATAATGATTATAAGATTGTTAGGATCGTTGGCGTCTTCTATGATGATCCACCGCTTTTTATGCACCATTCCGTGAAAGCTGCAATAAACAACTTAAGTACAGATTGTTGGAGAGAGGTTGACAACTCGTTGCCCTATATTATGAATCTCCCCTATTGTGAGATCTTATTCAATGGAGCTTTTCATTGGTACGCACAAAAGAATTTCGGAGGCAATAAATGTGAGATAATCCTTTCATTCAACATGAGCTCTGAGGTGTTCCGAGTGATACCTTTTTTCGATGTGTGCTTTTTGCGGGATTGAAAATATCCTGTTCTTGCAGTCTTAAATGAATCCCTTGCGTTGACCATTTATATTCCTTCACAAGTGGATGCCTACTTCGACATATGGGTTATGAATGAATATGGTGTGAAGGATTCATGGACTAAGCAATTCACTATCGGACCTCTTTCAGGAACTTATTCACCAATATCATTTTGGAAGTCCGGAGAGCTAATTTTTTAAGGGAGAAATGGACAATTGGTATCTTGTGACCTTAACACTAAAAAAATGAAGGAATATCAATTTCAAGAGGGGGATACTACAAATATGCAGGTTGTTATCTACACGGAGTGCTTGGCTTCAATCAAGAGGGGACGTGAAGTTTGAAAAGTTATTTACTTGCTTGCTCAATAGGTCTCCTTTTGTAATTTTGCCTTGGACATACTTATTATTTATTTCACTTTGAGATGAGACAATATTCTTATGATTTCCATTACTACAAGACTGTGAAACATAGTAATCGAAGTTATAACTTTCAAGTTTATGATCTCCATTACTACGAATTCTTAAATTTTAAAACAGTTTAAACAAAACATTCTTAAGAAAAACAAAGAGTTTTTATGTTTAAATAGGCAAGTAAGTATAAAAAACATTATTTTTAAAATAAAAATGGTTAAAAAAATAAGATTAAACAAAAGTGCTTGGAAATATAATATTTGTGTTTAAAAAGGGAAATAATTATTAAAACACTTTTTAAAATAAAACTGTTAAAAACAATTTGGACAAATTATTTTTTTAAAGAATAATATTTATGTTTAATGAGGAAAAACGTATACAATTAGTTTTTTTAAACAAAATAGTTAAATAACTGTCTATACAAAACATTTTTTAAAGAATGTTTTTATGTTTTAAAAGGGAAATATGTATAAAGACATTTTTTTAAACAAAAACACTTAAAAAACTGTTTTCGTAATTTTTTGCCCTTTTAATTATAAAAGAAATTGATCATTTTGTTTGTTTTGATATTGATAATGGTAATTTTTTTATTTTAATAAAAAACAAGTTTTATATGTCAACTTAGTTGAATGGATGCATTCCGTCAACTCCCCACCCCAAACTGTAAAGTGGAATATTAGTGGGAGCCAAAGGCCAAATAAGCCTTTCTAAAACTCACTTACAAGAAAATTTAATGTTTTAAGTACAACAATAAATTAAAATTGTTGTTTTTTAGGTTTTTTTTACTTGACCCATTTGATCATACCACATTTTAGAATCCCCCCCCCCCCCAAACTCCCCACCCCAAGTTCAAAATTCAGCTTTTATAACTGTTTAAAGTGAAATTCAATTGTTCCTACCCTAATTTTTTAACTTCCAGGGTAATATGTCTAAATGTATAATTATCACAAGGGCTAAGTAAAATAATAATTTTTATTTATTTATTTATTTATTTATTTATTTATTTATATCTTAATTAAAGCCTAACTTTGTAATTTTAGGAGTAACATTTGGAGGGAAATAACAATGATCACTCCACATAAGCTTACACGTGGATCTAAAGCATCAAGGGGTGTAGTCAACCTGGTACCACGGAAGAGCTAACTTAGAATCTAGGAAGACCATAACATATCACGGGTGATTTAGTGTTGTGTAACTCTACCACCTAAAGATAAGTTCAAAACAGAGAGAACTATATTTGTAGGAACCTTATACTTATAAATAAAGGGTGACCTCACCCTATTTGATATTAGATTTGTATCTTTCTTACGATGACTGGAACTCTCAACTAGCAACCACTCCACTCCAACTGTCCCTTGTTCTTCCAATATATAAATAACTCTCTCACCTTTTCCCGTGGACGTAGGCAGGACGATTTGTCGAACCACGTACATATTATGTCCTTTATTTTACTGCATTCATATTTCTGGGCCCAAACTATAATATTTCTCTTGTTGAGGGTTTGATACCCTCTACAATTTGACACCGTCTGTGAAAAAATTCTGAATTTTCACCATTGTGAAATATCTTCCCTGCAACAATATGAGTGTTAATCAGTCTTATCGTTCATATGGCAAAAGTTATATTTAGTATGAGGTGCGAGTTATTAGGAGGGAGAAAAATCCTTCGATATCCCGTTTGCTTCCCAGACGATAGAGGTTGGGGGGCATTCGCCCAGAGGTCTAGTCCCAGTCACCAACAATATACCCCCTTCGTTGAGCGATATGCAAAATGAGCAACGTCATGACTGGTCAGCCTTTATGAAGAAATTTTTTATCATCGCGGTGAAGAGATTGCTTGCCTAAGGAGGCAATTAATCGGACAATAACAGGAGCATCACCCAAGTTCTCACAATCTCGAGCAACACAAAAGGGGGATGATTTATTAACCAAGGCATAATAGGTCCAACCGAACTAATAGGGTTTCCAGATCACGGAGCCCTTACACAATGCATCAATTCAACGACTGGTAATTCCATTAGTCGTAACCACCCACCAGTTCGTCCAACCGAGTTTGCAGCAAATCGTCTCGCCCCAGAGTTTCATTGAAGAAAGTTTGGAGTGACGAACTCCAGAGCTTCATTAAGAAGATTTTGGAAGGAAGGCTGAATTCGAATTTGGCACGAACTCCGAAAGATCTTTCTAAAAGAGAGTTGGGGTAGGGTTTCGCGCCACTATTCACTGTAGAGATAAGAGACCTCAGAGCCACCAAAGACATTCTTCATTATAAATGTCACAACTTATGTTGGAAAGGAAGATCATGCTCATCATATCATCCACTACTGGCATAAGACGTCCCTCTAGAGTCACCATGATGCCCTTATATTTCAAGTATTTCCCTGAACCCTAGGAGAGATTGGTCTCAACTGGCTTGAGAAACTGTCTCCTGTATTGATCCATTACAAGCAAAACGAGATATGCCAACGCTTTAAAAATGTCAAAAAATGATTAAAAACACGTCGAGGAGAAAAAAAAATGACATTTTTAAAAGCATCGTTGTATCTCTAATCGGGAAATGACCAACGTTTTAAAAAAAATTCCAGGAAACCTTTTCAAACGTTTTTCCCAACATTTTTTAAATGTCTACAAATCTCTAAACAAAGATAAAAAAAAACCCAACGTTTAAGGAAAAATGATGCGTTTTTACGACACATGCAAAACATCGGTTAATGTTTTGTCCACGCTTTTCCAACCAGGGCATATATTACGTCATTTATGCATAAACGTCACGTTTGTCACATGACATCTATTGAAACACTTAAATACATCTCAATAAAGTTCATCTTTACCTACCATTTAACATTACAAAATCGAAAGTAGCTTTAAATGAAGTGAATATTTCATTCTCAAAGTTTAATTATATTCAAAGAGGCATTATTAATACTAATATGCACCTCTCAATATATATCGAATAAACCAAACCATGAGTATTTATATATTTAATCTTGCAAAAAATATGCTTCTTCAATCCAAAAAAAAACTATATCACAATGCAAATGTATCTTCAATCCAAAACAAAGTATACCACATGTCCAAGTTGTCCCAAAAAAATATTAAGTGACTGTAAATTATCATCCAAATGTAATGGAAGTTTCTTGTGATTAATCAAAAGAAATCTCCATAAGCAAGCGGGACCAAATTTTGAATTTTCAAAAAAGTGAGGGAAATCCCGATCCAATAGTATTAAAGGGGGATAATAGATTTCAGGTTGAGAGAATATAGAATAGAGAAATTTGGGCGACAATAAAATTACCGCTGGAAGAGGATAGTTGTTCACCTATACCAACCATCCAGCAGCATTAGGATGCAAAGATTGGTGCATCTACAATTCAACTGATCAACCACTATGGTTAAAGCCCTTAAGCTGAAACACAACGTTGGTGTTATTGATAAAACCATTTGAGCATTTTGAAAATCCAAAATGCTCTGGAGATGGTCTAATATTATCTTCTTACAAGTGATACCTTAGAGGTAGTGCGACACAAGTGTCAAAATTCATGATGGCAATTATATTAGAAATTTAGGTCTCAAAATTTTAATATCCAACTCCATTACGAAAAGCAATGTTAATTGGAGTGAGATCAAACCATAATCATAAGTCAACCTAATGTGTTTCTAGAAAACTTTTAATTAGTCTAACTAAAACAACAATATAAAAGGTTTCTCAATCTCAGCTCATTCTTCAAATATTAATATCAATTGTTTGAGTTTCCTCAATGAGACTACAATATATATAGGGGAGCGGAGAGGATATATTCTCATATATATCCTTATTGTAACTAATTAGGGAATCTTCTGGGCTCCTGAAGGAGTCATTGATGAGGAAATATGTGACATCACTAGTGTTATACATCATAAGGAAATGCCCGAAGTACCCTAACTGATTCAAATCACTCCCCCCCTCTCTCTCTCGCTTAAGAAAGCTCATCTCAAGAGTGGAAGGATGCATCATCAGAGAAAACCTAACATAGGCGGACTCCTACACTTAGAGAGGGAAGTTATCCATGAAAAGGCCCCGCATATCAGCTAGTAAATCCAAGTAGAAGTCACTAGAGAGTCAAATCAGATTAATAAACCCGAACTCAGCCTCAGAACCTGTCACAATGAGAACTGTAAAACCAACTCATCGAAGGAGGCCATCAATACCACACCTAGGCCAAAGCACACATAATCATGTTCAATTCTGAATCTCAAAAATACCAGGTGAGAACGAGATGAAAATGCATCCAAAATAGGGTCCACATATGTCCGACCACATAAACTGTTGTAATCCAAGATGAATCTCCAATACGTATCACAATGGAAACCTATGAAGCATGGACAGATAATACGTATTTCGACACGCGATACGTGATTGATCTAAAAACTAGGATATAACACGCTATGATACATATAATATATAATATATATTGAAATGTATATTAATGAAATAAAATAGATTTTCTCCATAAAATATATTATTAGAGCATTCTTAACATGAAATTAAGAAAATGGACCATATAAAAAAAATTCAAACACACTTTAACATTAAGAATCATAAATAAAGCACAATCACCATCACTTGAATCAAAGATGGATCGTGGCTTCCAGGAGAGTGTTCATGCTTCATAGGTGTCACCTTGTCGGACACGACATGTTGGCTTTTAGGAGAGTGTCGGTGCTTCATAGATAGAAACAACCTCCAAAATATTCTCCTCGCGCTCAAATATTGAAAAGAAATCACCAATACAATAAGTTCTCGAATTACATAATGCAGATGAGTGACCGACATTCCTCAGTAAAAATATTAAAGAGATCTACTATATTGCACTCGGTCACCTCTCCAAAGATGGAATATAATAGTGGATATCAAAATCTTCCACCTCTTACTGTGTACGAGTAATCCAACCATACTACAAAATTAAAAAGAAATCACAAGGGAAGAGTTGGAACTCATACTTTTCTAGAGATTCCTCAGCATCCACGAACGAAACAAGGATGTCATACATGTTAGGGTAAAGGACACAATCGTAATTGAATGCGGTAACGACGAGGATTGGAGGAGCTAGCGTACTCAAAGGACAAATAGTTGCCCATTTGCTCCCTTCGATATCACATATCTATTCCATGCTCCTTGTGGAGTTGAATCAAGAGTTGATAGCGCCCCTTGAATTGCGAGATGGATCTAAATGGTAACTCTAGGCCTTCCTATATGAAAAGTCATTCGCACACCCCTAACAATCGATGCGATCTTAGAGGTACTCGAGGGCTGCATTGCTTTCCCTCTGGATATGCCTTCATATGCATTAGAAAGGGAATTCCACCAATGCATACCCAACATTATCAACCACATCCATTCATTGGACCCCTGCCTCTTCTCAAATCAGAAGGAAATTAGGTGCCAAATAATGAAAATGGGAAGCATAATGTTGTATTGGGGATTTGGGGAAATTCAAGGAATGATTCGAGATTTCTTAAATCTCAAGGGCAGAAATGTAAATTTAAAAAGACAAAGGGAGCAGTTGGCAATTTTTCCATAAGTTTAGGAAGGGGGTCAAATTATAATTTTGGTAAATAGGTTGAATTTTAAGTATTTCAGGGGGTGTTTTCAAAATTTTACAAGTTTTAGGAACAACAGTATTTACGATAAAAGTTTGGGGAGAGAGTTGTAATGAAAAAAGGGAATGCCAACTTAATCGCATGCTAGGGTAGATGGAGTTCCGTGCGGTTGGGATCTAGATCGGATAACGGATAATAGCCAAAGCTAGGGCTCTTCTCCTCTGACCTGCTTCGCTGAGATGAGCCCTATGATTCTCAAGGAGCGATCGCAGAACAAGGGAGGCAAGATAGAGATTTTCCCCATTCCGTCGATCTTCCCGATACATCGGTCCTCACGTAGGCGAGAGAAGTTTGTAGACAAATTGGAGTTTCAGTCCTGAAGACTGGGTATTTTTTAGTGTTTTGTCAATAGGTTGGTGACGGTTCAGGTCAGGGGATACATCTACTCTCATCGGACGCCAACCAAGGCTTAAGTGCTTCAGATGTTTGGTTGAAACTTTACAAGGTTAGATGAGGTGGGGTGTTTCTCTCGACAGAGGAGGAAATCCTAGAGTGTCTTGGGTTCCAATGGTGGCCGTCAGGGTAAGCGAATCCTGTGAGGGTCAGATGTCAGTCATGAGTGGCATGGAAGTGGGGGCCACAAACGTTGGCTCTAATGATGGATGGTGGCTCAAAACAGATAATGATGAAATATAAGGTCACACAACCGCTGAAAACAATGAGACATGGTTTAAAAGAATGGTCTACAATTGTTCGTCCAAGCCTCTTACGACAACACTGGATCACATCAAAAAAGAGAAATACCAATTAATGTGATTTTCGAAAGCATTTAAACTAATCTATATCTCTATATACTATAAAATGCAAAACAAGGCATTTATGAGCATTTAAGACTCTTCCTCATTGAGAGTGTCCACATGGCACTCTATATTTTATCTCTCTATAATACTCTAAAATGCTATACAAATATTTAATAGCCTCAAAATCAAGGTTGTCCACGTGTAAACTAAACTTTTAAACAAAGAAAATAGCTGGTTAATTCATTTCCCTTCTCTGCCTTTGTCTCTTCCAATTCTTCACGTTTACAGACTTTTTAGTTTCTCCATATATTCATTTCCCCTCACTCCCTTTGTCTCTTCGGTTTCTACACCTTAGTTATTATAAATAGTGGGTCATGTTTTGTCAAGCTTTCTCAATAGCTTATTATTAGTAATACGTTTTCATACCAAACTTCAAGAAAATAATTTCTTGATTCTTTGTAAATGAATCAATTCGGGACAATGGGTTCGTCTAACCACGCTGAGGCTAAAATAGTTCTTATGTACCCCAAAGGTCTGTCAATAAAAGGTATGATTTTTTATGACACCGGATGGGCGAGGCATGTCGGATTTGCAATATTTGATGGTATATTGTTTCTCAAGTTGAACACAATCTGCTATGTTATGAAAATTCTCAAGTTCCCATGGGTCAGTAAGTTGAGCAAAACCCATTTGATGGGTGGTGAGTCGGTTCATGCCTAGGGATGAATTCGTGGTGTGTCAGTTGATGGTGACTCGACTTTACACAAATGAAAACTCTTAGTGCATCATTTGTTTGTAGCCCTTATATGATGATTCAATTTTTGGTTTAAAGGCCATGGTGAGTCAGTTTCAATTGTGGATCAGTTTTAACTCCTCCAATGGGCAACCGTTTCAATGATGGATCGATTGGATATGAACCCAGGTTTAATGCCGTGGTGGGTCGATTTTAATGGTGTATCAGTTTTGCATTTGACGATAGACCACCAGGGCTTTGATCGGAGCGATTCAACTTCCTCATTTGGCATCAAAACAAGGTTTGTCTGAGTATGCAAAAATAGCAAAGATAAAATATACACTTTGCGTATTAACGATCAAAATCGTTTAGCTCGTGCATCGCGCGAGTTTATAACTAGTTTATATTATACCTCTAATACAATAGTATTATAGGGGTAAATGTTGTTTAAATTCTATTTAATGCTAGAAAATTCCCCAACACCGAGGAGTTGCTTAATCATCATTTTTTCTACCTTTCGGACCTTTCTCTACATATTTGTATCTCTTCGTATACTCTCTCTTCCTAAACCAAAAAACCCTTCTCAATACTCTATCTCTTACCAATTTCTGCAGTAGAGGCTCATCCCAACCAACATCTCAACACCAAAATGGACGCTCTTCATATGGGTATGAGAGTTTTTTCATCAGTTATTTAAGCATTTTGTGTAATACTTGGGATGTTACTCAGAGTTTTAGGTGTGATTTCAACCAACATCTTAACACCATTTTGTGCTTTTTGGATGTGGGTTCCATTTTCGCTGTTTGGGTGTGATATTCATTTTTTGCAGTTAAAATTTTTTGTTGTTACTTTTAGGCTTTTTAATTTTTAACAGTGCGTTAATTTATCATTGCACAATTTTCAGGAATTTTTATAATGGAAAGTTTAAATTTCGAATTTAGTGAGAATGTATGAACCAATAATTTTTCTTATTTTTAATTGTAATGTATGAACCAATCATTTTTCTTATTTTTTTAATTTCAGTACTACCACTTTCAATGAAGAAATTAGAATGGTTTTAATGGTTTGTAATGTAACTGGTTTTAATGTAGCTGACGATTACATTGAAATCAATATGAGAGCAACGTTATGAAGGCCTTTCAATTTTAAGGTTCAACAATAATGCCACATACGACAGCCATAAATGTCCACTGCCACATTTTCATCTAGATATGTTCATTTTTTTCCCTTTAAATTTCTTTCTTTGTTATTTCTACTTACATTTTACTCTCTGTATTGATGTTGGGATTCTTTGCATATCTAGCACAATTAAGGGTAAGCCCATGTTGGTACCATTGGAGGATGAACAGATGAAAATACCAATTGTGACCTTTCGGCCTTTAGAAATAGGTAATCCATATCTGGCCCATCTGGGTATTACTTTAATTTCATGAAAATTCAGGACAAAGGAACCAAAATAAGGACATCAAAAAGACTGAAATCATCAAGGTAACCTTCAATGCATTATGTTACATATAAAAATCTGCATTATACCAATACCTTACTTTATAAAACATCTGTATAGTTCAACATTGAATGTCATTAATTTGTCAGAGCAAAGGAATAAAGCTCAAGGATTGAAGGAGGACATTGACACTTGGATCGCTGAAGACATTATTTAATTTAAATAATCATTATGTTTGACATTTTCTTTACTACAATACACTGAAGATAAAAAAAAACTTCTGTAACTTTTTGTTTGTGTGACTTTTTATGTGGGTTTAATAAAATTTATTACTTACTTTAAAAAAGTTCGTACTAAACATTTATGCCCGCGCATTGCGCAGGGTACATGCAATTCTATATTATACCTCCAATACAATAGTATTAGAGGCTTTAATGAAGTGATTATGAATTTAATGTAAACATATTGTATCTCTCTCTTCACTCACGTTCATTCCTCATATTTATTCATTTCATTTTCTTCCAATATATTTCTCTTTCGACCCTTCCTTTCCTCTCCCTTCACTCACGTTCATTCCTCCTATCCATTCATTCTCTTTTCTTCCGATCTATTTATCTTTTGACCTTTCCTTTCCTCTCTTTTATATAATCAAAAACTATTATATGAGGTTGGGAATATAAAGAGAAAGAGGTGATTGATTCACTTTAATGAAAAAGAGAATTGCCACATCCCCAGATCTCACAGTTTCATACCGATGTGCGTTACAATCCCATTCTTTGAAATTAGTGGAGCTTTAAGATGCTCAACATCAAAGGATAAATCCAAATTATCAGAAATAGGCAAGTCCTTAGCTAAGGCAGACAGTATTTCCAAACGACCACCTATTTGGACCCCACTAATCAATGATGATTCAATTTTTTGCATTGGTTAAAATGACATCCAGGGTGTGGGTTATCACTTTTATTCATACTATCAAACTTCAGAGTAAATTTCACCAAGGCAGTATTTTAATGAAAAGTTAGACGTTCCCATTAAATTGTAAAAATACTAAGAACCTCCCCTTAGTTATGGTAAAAACTATTGGATTGTGTCTACTAACACATTTCCATGAAAAATTAACAAATTTTAAGCACAAGATCATTAGTTATTCTCTTTTTTTGTATGTTTCTATGAATGTTTCAGTTTCCTCTTATGTCAAGAAGTATAAAGCTTCATGGGCTTATAACAAAGGAAGAGCAAACCCCACTAGAGTCCCAAGAGACATTGAGGATTAAATATCAGTCTAGGTACAAAGAGAAACAATCAGCTTGATTTTTCCATGGAAGCCCGGTCAAATCTGCAACTTATGTAAGTGATTCCCTCCATTCTGTTATCTTTTTCAAAAAGTGGCATTTTCTTTCAAGATCAGTTTCTTTACTCGGTGTATGTTCGAACTAGGTCGATTCTAAAAGCGGTTATGGACTTAAAGATCACACTTCCAAAGAGGTAAGGGCTCAGGATCACGGATCTTGAGGCATGGGGTGGGTTAATGGGTAAGTAACTTGATTGTTTAAAGATCCAGATCATGTTTAAAGGGCAATGAGAAACTTGATTTCTGATATGTTGTTTGGGTAAAGATGTTGATATGTTATTTGGGTGAAGAACCATATGATGACTTTTACAATAGAGCTTCAAGGAGACTAGGTAAAAGACCCAAATTATGATAGGTTTATGGTTTTCTTTATGACTCTTCTACTACTTTTTTTCGTTTTATATTTGTTTTTTTATATTTTTATTCTTTTGTGCAGTTTTTGATTTGGTGTTAGATGTTTTATGGTTTATTTATGAGTTTTGTTTTCTGCTTTTTTGTATCAATGTACTTTGATAAATAAATATTTTTTTTCTATTTTTTGTGGTTTTACTTACTTTTTTGCGTGTGTTATTTACAGAGATATATTTAAGGTGCTCGCCCATATGCGTCTCTCAAATGTAATATCTTTCATATAACATGTCATCTATGTTGATTTAGTATGCTCTGTTTGTTTAAAATCAAGGTGAATAAATGCTACATAAAGGATGGGCACAGGAGGGCGGGAGTTGTGCGGGTTAAATAGTGAGTTTGTGTTAGACCAATATTTGTAAGAAACCTTCCTTATAATGTTTTCAGTAATAGACTTTCTTGACAATAACCAAGCTGTCAAAGAACATAGTACATGTCTCCATGTAGTTTGATGTATTTTATCAACTATTTCCAACAACTCTCCATCACCTGCAAACATGGGGTACTGCATTTGGCTCGATGTACTTTATGGAAAATATTTTAGAAACTGAATTTGACATTGATTAAAATGTGACAACCCACTCACCAAAATAAGGGGTGGTCAGCCCAATGCTCCAATATAACAGGAATCATAGATGGAATCATTCTCAGCATCACAATAAAATATAGAGTATCCAGGATAACCACCCAATATTTTAAAAAATGGGTTGCCAAAATTTTTGTTTTAAAGTTAAAGAAAGAATTTAAACAACCCAAATCCTGAAAAGATAGAGGAAACCCCAAGACTATGTAACAGTATTTAAACAATCACGATAATTTATACAGTACATTTCATTAGACAATTACAAAGGCTTAGGCCTCACACCCGAATAAAAGACTTGATCTTAACTAGAGTACAAAAATAATATAACAAGAATACAATAAAGGGGCCAAATGTGTAGCCGGTCAACAAACTATGTAACAGTATTTAAACAATCACGATAATTTATACAGTACATTTCATTAGACAATTACAAAGGCTTGGTCCTCATGCCCGAATAAAAGACTTGATCTTAACTAGAGTACAAAAATGAAAACGTCTATACAAAATAACTTGTAATACCCGTAAAGCATCATGGCTCGTCAACATCACTGGAATAGGAAAGTCAGAACAGGCGTCCTTACGGCGGAGTACCTGAGAGGAGATAAGATGCATATGCAACAAGAAATATAAACGGGTCAGGGCCCGATTCTATATGATTACCAGATGAATAAAAAGTATGACAGTTATGAATAAGATCATGCTAGAAAAGATAAAAACTTATCTAAACAGTTTAAGGCATAAGCTAGGACAATTTAATTATGCAAGAAAATAATAATAACGACATTTAAATTAAAAGTTTACATCAAAACCTTGTTCTATCTTATAGTCCATTCCTTAATAGGAAAATATAGTCAAAATTTTAAGCTCTTTATGGCTTTTATCTCAATTTACATGCCCATCCTGGTATTATCAACAAATGCTCTTTGCGGCATTTCATGGTGCTCTTTATGGCACATCTCATACATCAAGTCCCACTTGATTATGAATAGTTATATTTATTTACATATAACGATTCTAAGACCGCCCCTCCGAGTTTCCCCACTGGGCGCGCTCCTAAATGACAATCATCTTACAGGGCCTATCCATACAAGACAACCTGGGAACCTATAACGCAAGACTTCGGGAAGCGGCCATATGCCTGTGGGAGAGTCAAGACCACACCCGGAATCCCCTCACCAGTGCAGAAAACATATCACCATCGCTCATATGGCCTATGGACTATATCCACCCTGCATTCATTAGCCAGGGGGCATCACCAAGCGCGTGAACTTCCCTTATGATGTCATTTAGAGAGGTATGTGTCAAGTAAATTAGCATTTACCATATTCATGATTGAGTAAATTATCATTTACCATCATTAATACCATTTCCATTTCATTTCCTTTCCATATACATATGTTTCATTTTAACCGAAACAATAATCATTTACTTTTTGTAAATAATATAACTTATTAATCGGAGCCATATGATAAATTATATCGCTACTACAACCTCAAAGGAGTAGATAAACTCTTAATAACCTCCAACATTTCAGGGTATTCCTTTACTACCCCAAGACTAGCATACCTCAAGGGAACGAATAACTTTCAATTTTATTCTCCCAACATTCGTTTATGGTGTTATATTATAAACCATCAAGGTTGAAATCGCTCCACCGAGCTTCTATAATCTCCCAAACATAACACTATAACTACTAGTTTCATAAAAATCAACTAGAAGAAAGAATGCCCTAACATCAATTGGCATATCCCCGGAAAAGTCCCCACATATCCCATTTCTAATGTAGGCTGGGTAACTAAATCATCTAGGACTCTAAAACTCTAAATTTACTTCATTCAAGAAGGTTCCTAGTCCCTATTGAAGAAAATAACTCTAGAAAATAAAATAAGGTTTCAGGATGAAAAACAGGGGACCGGTCGACCGGTCCTGAGACTGCGGTCGACCGCGTCTCCAAATTTTGCCTACAAAGAAAAACTGAAAGCTCAGAATGGAGGGGCCGGTCGATAGGTCAGGGAACCGCGGTCGACCGCGCCCAGGATTTATGCCTTTGTAGGAAAGCAGTAAGCCCTCCCACGAAGGCCCAGTCGATCGGTCCTAAGACCGTGGTCGACCGGTCATAGCAAACCTAAGGTTCTTCCTTCTTCAAAAATTAAACCCAAGTGAAAATTTCACTTTTCCCAAATCCCAAATCTCTTCTATTTTGAACCCAACCAACAACCTTTATATACCCAAAGATTATTCTACATGATTTATAACCATTACAATTCACAATTTCATCATCAAAACCAAATCTAGGTTTAAATACCAAAATTTCCATTTTTGATCTCCAAATATATATATACATAAATACCACACAATTTATTCATCTTAAAACATATATTAGCAAGTAGAAAACTTGCCTTGGAGTTACAATCTCAGATTTCTTTGTGTTGTAGCAACAATCCATCTTCAATCTCCATTTTCTCTCTTCTTTCTCCACTTTTCTCTTCTTCTCTCCTTTTCTCTCTATGTTTTAAGACATAAAATGAGGAAAATGAAATAAGGGGCAAGACAAAAATCGTGTCTTAAGTCTAAAGTCTCCAACTAAAGTGGTTAATACCACATTAAAATGACTCACAAATACGCGTTAAGCTAAAACCAGATAAAAGTGCCCGAAATACAAAAAACATACAATATGGTACTTATTTTGACTGTCTCGCACCTTCCGAGACTAACTACACTCTCTAAACTGGCATCCAAAAATTTTATAAATTATTTTAAATTCCGGTTTCAATTAAACCATAATGTCATTTAAAACACATGACACTATAAAACATACAATAGAATGATATTTACTTTCTCATGCAGTAAATATGCAATAACCCAGCAAATATTAACTTTCATAAAATTAATATTTACTCCAGTTCCAACATTTTATATAATTACCTTGTATGGTAAATTAATATAAAATCAGCCTCCTAAAAGCGAAGGTTGTTACATACTCCCCCCCTCCCCCCTTATGAGGGAATTTTGCCCTCAGAATTCGGGCATACCCAAATTTCATAAAGGGTATACTACTCTAAACTAGGATTCTACCATCCTAAACAAACCCCTCGTTGTCGCAACGTCCCAAATGGACCCGGACTAAGGTCAACCCTATCGATCTCAGTCTCCATCATTTGTGCTCTAGCATAGCACAAAGCGTTCCTCACTAACTATCGACTCTAGCTTCCTACGGCGGAAGACGATGCCCACATGACTCGGCACAAATAGCCTAACCTCCAGAATCATGTTACATCTCACCTCGGGCACCCATACCAACTCTAAGTGGATTAACCCCAACGCTACTCAACTTTCCCTCTCATTGACGTATCTCATCAAGGCGTATGGCTCAAAATCCAAATCTTTAAAAAAATGTCCCGAGACCACTCCAAGTCCAAGGAACATATTACCCATTGGTTTCATCCAACGAGTATGTGAATTACTCAACCGGACACACTAGACCACTCACGGTGCCAAGCCTTAGGAAATGATCCATAAGGCCATTCAAAAGCCTAATGGTTGTACGAGAATTTCCCTCCATGCAGCTATGCTCTCATTAGCTATGTATCCTAAGGCGCACGTTCCGGATATGCCTTTCGGCATTAAGTCAACTTCCTCCATTCATCAATCCTCTTTAGCGTGGTAAGGTATACTCCATTTCCATACGGTTCCCATTACTTCAGGGAAACTTGTACCAAACCTCTGACACGAATATCTAGTCTCGTTCCACCCTATTTTAATAGGCACCCCCTACGGTTCTACCATTCCTCCATCGAGAATGGGGCGTACTCTTCTACATCTAGTCCGCCCATAATGGCCGAAAAAGCAACGATTTGGTCGAACGATCAACAATTTTCTCAAAGTGGATCATGACCAATTTGATGTCGGCAATTGAATGCTGACGTCTATGAATATACCCTTCTTCGTTCCATTGCTACTCTCTTTCGCACGAGTAGGTGAAATGGTCAATCACCAACATGAATTCTCTTGCTACACGATCTATCTTGTCATGCTCATTATGATTGGCTTTATATGCTACGACTTATATCTCCGACGAGTTTCCTATTCGACGCATCTACTACCCCAATCGCATTTCTTTAGTGAGAGGGAATGTCTACTCGATAATTCATCCGAACTCTAAACACCAACTCTATTTCTCTTACGACCTTTTGCAACAACTTGTTGCTTGCAAGAAAGACCAAATTTTCGGCCAGGAAGTAGTGCCTTATTTCTTTAAGGCAATCTCTACCGCAATGAATTTCAATTCAAGCGTGGAATAATACCTCCCACAAAATTTAAGCTTGCGAGGCACATAGATAATGGGTCCATGCTCCAGTACTATTACTCTCCATTCCTGGCGGAGACTGATTCATTGAATCTACCCACGAGTTTAACAACATGGGTTCAGGAGCACAAGTCAACTTATCCTTTCAACTCCCCGCGAGTTAAGTTACCAACGTAACACTCTATCTAATAAAGGCCTCATCTCCTTCGGCCTAAACTACCAAACCTCTCGAGACCCCATAAATCTCGTTCCTAGGGATCAAATCCCTCATAGAGTTAACCCACAACTTATTCGTGGTCATCTCCTTATCGCCTTCCTAAATCAACATCACCTGCCCTAAGGGCCTTACGTTCTAATTAAACCTAAGGTCGATCTACATATATATATCCTATCTAAGTCGTATACATATAACACTAAATATATCCCTAGTGCCCAAGACCTTTCTCAACTTCTGACATCTGCTCGGTTTCATACGTGGGATGTCTCACCGAAGCGAAATCAAAACAAGGAACCCTCCCGTTACACTACTACCTCACATCGTCGATCATCAAGATATAACGGTTTAAGACACATGATCGGGATCGGTAAAAATTCTATTAATAAAATTCTACTTCTACGCCTTACCATAGCATCATTAAACATTTTAACTGATAAGACATTCACTTTCTGTGAAGTCTTACAAACTTTATCCCATAACATACATACATCTTTTCAAATAGCCTTATTATCAAGGCATAACCCGAAGTCTCAATTCGACTTCGTATCTCAGTCTCCCTCACATCGATTAGAGGAGAGAACTATATACAGTGCTTCTATCTCACACTTTAGTAGCCCTTAATCACTCAACTACGTGATTCTCGGGTAAACCTTTTTAACCCAACCTTCTACAGCAAAGTAAAATAAATTTAAAAGAAAAAGAGAAAAGAATAGTGTCTCTCCACTCCCAACGTCGTTAAGTGTTCATGTGGCGGAGTGTCTCGCCGAAGCGAAATCCAAACAAGGAACCCCTCCGACGCATGCCTACTTAACTTGTTGATTATGGAGATAAAGCGTAACAAGCACAAACAAGGCAAATAAACAATCAAACACTCACGCAAGATAACTAGACAATTAACAAAAATCTCCTACATACCTCGATCCACCTCTATAAAGCCTCAACCTTTATCCAGGAAAGAAATTATAGAATAACTAGTTCCATTCTGAAACTATAAGTGAGATAGCCTTGCAATTTGTTTGCCTGCTATCACCCCAAACAAGCCAAAATATCTTTACTCGCATATTATACATAAAATAAGAGAAAGGAAAAGTGGCATCTCTCCACTCCCAACGTCGTTAAGGTTCACGCGTGGAGCGTCCCGCAAAAGCGGAATCCAAACAAGGAACCCCTCCTATGCATTACTGCTTAACTTTGTTGGTCATGGAGATAAGTCATAACATCCACATACAATGCAAATAAACAATAGAACACTCAAACCAAGTAACACATAATGCAATTAACACATATTAAACATATGCATTTAATATATCATCACTCGCTTCATAACGAGTGAAGAAATCATAAAACTTCCCTACCATGGAAGTCACATAATTACTCTTCTAGAATAGCGTAAATACTACTACAAGCTCAATTTACACACCCGAATCTACAGTAGATACAATACTACTCTATCTTATTATGGGGGATGCACTACCCACAACAAAGGTGGAATTCCCACCCATTATTGCTAATCACTCCGGGTTAGTTACTAATGGTTCTTAGACACCGCATTCGAGTCTTATCCGAACCAATATTACTTCCATCCAGTCCCGACTAGGCAATCTATCATTGCCCTAGTCATCCAATCAACACAATCGAAATGAGTGGTTCTCCACTCTACGTTATAGCCATTGTTCTGAACCTGGCTGATAACAATTTCACACGCAATCCCTTTTTCTTCCTCAATAAAGATAATACGCTACCGGTCTCCCTAACTGTATAATTCTTTATTCATTGTCGGCCTTTGACCGAAACTCGCATGAGCATTTGAGAATCTATCTTCTCATCATCCCAGTTATTCCAAAGAAACTCACTGTTGCAAGTGTTCCCCGGGGCTTTTCCATGGGCCAGACTTCCTTCACACTTGGCCCTTCTCGTGGCTCCTTTCCACTTCAATTAACGTCGCTTGGAGTCCCAAGCTTAGTACCACTCTCTCTTCTAGCGGTACTAAGAAAACTACATCCACTGTAATTGGTAATCGCAGTAGCAAAATAAGAAAACACCACAACAAGAAAGCGACCACCCAGGCAGTCCTCATCTCTAACCCCAAATTACAGTTCTTTGTAACCCCATCTCATGACTCCTTCACAAAGAACTTCCTTGGCGTCCTTCTTCAATCGACCTATGAATATCACACGAATGCGTAAAAGAGTCGATGGGTCCTACCTCTTAGCAGAAAAACGAAATCTCATAAGAGAGTTCAACGACCTTAATCCTAAGGCTCTATGTCAAATCAAAAGCAACGCTGAAAACTTAAGGCGTCCACACAGATTCCAAAGGACTCTAGAACCTGATGCTTTGATACCATCTGTGACAACCCGCTCACCAAAATAAGGGGTGGCAAGCCCAATACTCCAATATAACAGGAATCATAGATGGAATCATTCTCAGCATCACAATAAAATATAGAGTGTCCAGGATAACCACCCAATATTTCAGAAAACGGGTTGCCAAAAATTTTATTTTAAAGTTAAAGAAAGAATTTAAACAACCCAAATCCTGAAAAGATAGGGGAAACCCCAAGACATATATAAATAATATAACAAGAATACAATAAAGGGGCCGAATGTCCAGCCGGTCAACAAACTATGTAACAGTATTTAAACAACCATGATAATTTATACAGTACATTTCATTAGACAATTACAAAGGCTTGGGCCTCATGCCCGAATAAAAGACTTGATCTTAACTAGAGTACAAAAATGAAAATGGCTATACAAAATAACCCGTAATACCCGCAAAGCATCACGGCTCATCAACATCACCTGAATAGGAAAGTCAGAACAGGCGTCCTTACGGCGGAGTACCTAAGCGGAGACAAGATGCATATGCAACAAGAAATATAAACGGGTCAGGACCCGGTTCTATATGATTACCAGATGAATAAAAAGTATGACAGTTATGAATAAGATCATGCTAGAAAAGATAAAAACTTATCTAAACAGTTTAAGGCATAAGCTAGGACAATTTAATTATGCAAGAAAATAATAATTACAACATTTAAATTAAAAGTTTACATCAAAACCTTGTTCCATCTTATAGTCCATTCCTTAATAGGAAAATATAGTCAAAATTTTAAGCTCTTTATGGCTTTTATCTCAATTTACATGCCCATCCTGGCATTACCATTCCTTAGCAGGAATATCATTATCAACAAATGCTCTTTGTGGCATTTCATGGTGCTCTTTATGGCACATCTCATACATCAAGTCCCACTTGATTATGAATAGTTATATTTATTTACATATAACGATTCTAAGACCGCCCCTCCAAGTTTCTCCATTGGGCGCGCCCCTAAATGACCATCATCTTCCAGGGCCTATCTATACAAGACAACCTGGGCACCTATAACGCAAGATGTCGGGAAGCGGACATATGCCTACGGGAGAGTCAAGACCACACCCGGAATCCCCTCACTAGTGAAGAAAACATATCACAATTGCTCATATGGCCTATGGACTATATCCACCCTGCATTCATTAGCCAGGGGGCATCACCAAGCGCGCGAACTTCCCTTATGATGTCATTTAGAGAGGTGTGTATCAAGTAAATTAGCATTTACCATATTCATGATTGAGTAAATTATCATTTACCATCATTAATACCATTTCCATTTCATTTCCTTTCTTTATTCTCCCAACATTCGTTTATGGTGTTATATTATAAACCATCAAGTTTGAAATAGCTCCACCAAGCTTCTATAATCTCCCAAACATAACACTATAACTCCTAGTTTCATAAAAATCAACTAGAAGAACGAATGCCCTAACATCAATTGGCATATCCCCGAAAAAGTCCCCACATATCCTATTTCTAATGTAGGCTGGGTAACTAAATCATCTAGGACTCTAAATTTACTTCATTCAAGAAGGTTCCTAGTCCCTAATGAATAAAATAACTCTAGGAAACAAAATAAGGTTTCAAGATGAAAAACAGGGGACCAGTCGATCGGTCCTAAGACCGCGATTGACCGCGTCTCCAGATTTTGCCTACAAAGAAAAACTGAAAGCTCAAAATGGAGGGGCCGGTCGATCGGTCAGGGAACCGCGGTCGACCGCGCCCATGATTTATGCCTTTGTAGGAAAGCAGTAAGCCCTCCAGCGAAGGCCCAGTCGACCGGTCCTAAGACCGCGGTCGACCGGTCATAGCAAACCTAGGGTTCTTCCGTCTCTTCTATTTTGAACCCAACCAACAACCTTTATCTACCCAAAGATTATTCTACATGATTTATAACCATTACAATTCACAATTTCATCATCAAAACCAAATCTAGGTTTAAATACAAAAATTTCCATTTTTGATCTCCAAATATATATATACATAAATATCACACAATTTATTCATCTTAAAACATATATTAGCAAGTAGAAAACTTGCCTTAGAGTTGAAATCTCAGATTTCTTTGTGTTGTAGCAACAATCCATCTTCAATCTCCATTTTCTCTCTTCTTTCTCTACTTTTCTCTTCTTCTCTCCTTTTCTCTCGATGTTTTAAGACATAAAATGAGGAAAATGAAATAAGGGGCAAGACAAAAATCATGGCTTAAGTCTAAAGTCTCCAACTAAAGTGGTTAATACCACATTAAAATAACTCGCAAATACGCGTTAAGCTAAAACCACGTAAAATTTCCCGAAATACAAAAAAAAATACAATATGGGACTTATTTTGACTGTCTCGCACCTTCCGAGACTAACTACACCCTCTAAACTGGCATCCGAAAATTTTATAAATTATTTTAAATTCCGGTTTCAATTAAACCATAATGTCATTTAAAACACATGACACTATAAAACATACAATAGAATGATATTTACTTTCTCATGTAGTAAATATGCAATAACCCAGCAAATATTAACTTTCATTTCATAAAATTAATATTTACTCCAGTTCCAACATTTTATATAATTACCTTGTATGGTAAATTAATATAAAATCAGCCTCCTAAAAGCGAGGGTTGTTACATAAAACTAAAACATTTATCTACAAATATTAGTGCAAAAACAATTGTGATGCTTTCTAAAATAGAAAAATATAAGTTGGATTATATATTTTCCATTGTTTTTATTCAGGCTACCCAAATGAAGAAAGGAATGAACATATGTTGTATTATATGTTTTGGTGCCACTTCATCTACATGGGAATGTCCAAGTATCTCAATAATTTGAAATTTTGTTTTGACATATCTGAAGTATATTCCTTTTCATTGGTGGTTAGTGCTGTGATATTAAGGGAACTCGAAGTGCCCATTTAAATATTTAGTACCTGCTTATGAATTTTGGTGTTTTATTTTGAAAATTAATAGTTTAGATTTCAAAATAATGTTATGTTAACCAATTTTTCCTTATGAAATCATTTCATGTTACACCAAAATAATTTAATTTTAAGGTTATGTTACACCAAAATAATTTCATGTTTTTCGCAATTGTTTTGTTTTTAAGATTTTAAATTTTAATAGTTTCATGCATTTTATTTTCATCTACAGTTTTTTTTTTGTGTGTGTTATCGGCACGAGCAATCTTAATGTGTCGTGTAGTGTCGTGTTAATTCATTATTACCGATTAAGGTAATGAATTATTTTGAATTGTATATAGGTTGACATATTAGCTAATTTAGACTTATGGTTAAGATATAAGAAAATGTTAGGAGCTCCAACAATTTTTCTTATTTTATTTCAATTAATGGGTTCTATGCTTTCTTTTGGATCTAATCACTATTACATAAAATAATCTTATTTTGCAGAAGCAAAATAATCGACATCAAGGATTGATCGACCACAAATGTTGAAGACATATTGAAAATTTGACCTTTATATTTTTTTCGTATTTCGAAAATACAAATGAGTATATTTTTTTTACAAAGTTGATTTTATATTTCATTATACTTTTGCAATAAATATAATTTTAATAAATGATTTATTATATTTGTCATTATATTTTATCGTCTTCTACATTTACGCTCACGCATCGCGCGGGGTTACCTGCTAGTTATACTTCTAAAACATTAGAAAGAGAGTTTAGTGAGGATCATTTATTTCCACTTTAAAATTCGTTTCAATCAATTTCTTAAAACCTCTCACCTCTCCCAATCTTTTCGATTTCTCAAAAAAAAGTGTCTCTCGAGATTGCCTCTTTATGGTTCCTCTCCCATAATAATTTCTCCTATATTTGGGCAATACATGTATTTATTTACTTCATGTATAGAAGTTTAAATGGAGGTTCATGTATTTAGTCAATACATGCATTTAGTTGGTTCATGTATGAGTATGTTCATGTATAAACGTTGAAATGGGGTATGTTTTAGTTAAAAAGTTAAATGATATTTGAGATAATATATTATGTAGTTTTTATTTATGCAAGTTATTATGAATATATTTCTGTCAATCAAAATTTATTATTTGACTTAAATAATGGGGTTTGCTTCGTTCATGTATTGTATAAGATATTAATTTGCAATTATTTGTATAAATTGACATTAGATATAATAGGAACATGAAAACACAACATAAAATTTATTATGATTTAAACATGAATATTATTGATCGAACCGAACTAAATGAAAATAACATGATTTATCATATCATGTTCGGGTCAAGCTTATATCAATTTAGTCATGTTCGTGTAAGTTTTAAAATTACCACCCCCATATAACTACATTCTTGACCACATATATGTATCAAAATATGATAGGGAAAAAAACTATATGTGCCCACGCACTGCGCGTGTTACATGCAAGTTTAAACAACAATAAAAGAAAAGAATTCTCATCTCATCTCTAATTGATTTATTCCTCAAATAGGAGTGCAATGTCTGAGGGAGAGAGATTCTCTCAATATCCTAATCCTAACTAACAAGGGAACATCCCAGGCTCGTTATGAATGAGATCTTGGGCGACATCACTACTGTGACCAAAGCTAAGCATGACATCACAAGGGGTTAACATATTCGTATTGCATAAGAACTAAAATATTCATCGCTCTAACTAAAGATAGACTGAAAAGTGAAATTAATAAAAAATAATAGTTTATTTTTTACTTTAATACATAATTAATGTTCAATTTTAAGTTGTATTAAAGTCTAAAATCGAACATTAATAATGTAAAGTAAAAAAAAATATTACAATAGCCAAAACACATAAAATTCCCTCAACCTATTCTCAACACAACCACAACAATCAATCAACAAGAACAAAATCAATCGAACAAAAGCATCATCTAACTCGAGGCCACAAAGGATATAAGCATATGAACATCAAATTAGAGACCGAAAACATCATCTAACTCGACCAATGTTCAATCCAGACTAAGCAAAGAAAATATAAGCACGTGTAATAATGGATCAGAGGCCAGAAAGCACCGATACTTCATATAGGTTCCCCATACCTGTATCAGGTAAGTATCGGATATCGAAAACTTTCCCAATGCACATCTATATGTACTGGATGAGCCTAATAAGTGTCCTGAATTTTTTATTTATTTAGGATACATGAGGGATGAGAAGTGTGGTGTGGCATGGTTTTTTTGCAATTTTTGTGATGTTAAATTTGAACGTTCTAAAACTTGTCTCATGTAAAGCCAATTGAACCCTTTTCTATCATTATTTTAACAAAGAAGTCAAAAGAAAATGAAAAGAGGTATGAGACTTTGAGTGGGCCGGATGTTTTATTATACATGGGATGGACATGATATTTTCATTTTCGTTGATTTGGGATGGAATCATGGAAATGATATACGTAACAATGCATGCAAGAAACCTTTGAGGGATAATGAATGATGAATATTAAAATATTGCTTGTATATTTTATGATATTTATAATGCCTTAATAACTTTTCTAGTCATATTGTTCACAAAATTATTAAATTAGTAAATCTCATACATAAAAAATATATTATATTATTATTTAATTAACATATCCCTAACATATGGTATCCTGATTTTTTTAGATTTATTGTATCCCTGTGTTTGTATCCTATTGGATAGGATGCCCATGTACGTATTTGTGATTCCTAGATTAGAAGACAACTACTCCTGACATCACTAACTAATGTGTCATATTAATACTGAAATTTAAAAAAAAAAACTTCCTTCCACATGTAGCGGACCTTAAAAAATGAAAAAAAAAATTGTTAATAAACAACCATCAAATGATGCAAAACATTGTGTTGCCGGAAAGATCCAGTTAGAAAGACATTACAAGACCTGAATTTCAGAACTAGTTGACCACACCGAATATGTCACCTCCTATAAAACCATTTGACCATGGCGTGGAGAATCATAAAGCCAAACCGGGAGAAACATTAAACAATATATCTTCCACCTCGCCATTCAGGATTTAATTTTGTGAAAACATACTTGTAGTAGGCTTGAGAAAACCCTGGTTTAAACCTTGACTCCTTTTTGTCCAACCTATTTCCACTATCATGATAATTAAAATCCCAATCATAGTCATAAAGAAGATTGAGACTCAAAAATGGGAGGGAGGGAAAGAGATGTCTAGAAAATGTCATTATATGCATCTAATAGATGTCTTCTTTTCAAAAAACCCTAATTAAATCGAACTCAATAAAATCCTTGATGTAACTATTTGGGTGGCATACGTGAATCAATTTCCTGTGTAGGTACATAATAATAAGAGCATCTACAATGGGTAAAGTTACATGATATATTTATCGTATACAGTTGTCTAATAGGCATAGTATTATGATAAAATTAATAGTGGTACACTACTCGACCCTAATCCAAATTTTTACATTTGACCAGTTGGGCGGGTTGGGGTGGGAGATGGCTTTAGATGAAAAAAATACTCTCAAACAGTAATTTTTAATTAAGTGGATATAAGACTTTTAAGCTGTACAATTCTCCCAATTCAAATGGCCAATGGGGGTCCTTATAGACTTCCTCATTAAACCCCACGCAACCGAATAGCATATACAACACATTCGGAATCTAGATAAGTTTACATTAGTTTTTTTAAGCATTTCTTCAATTGAAAAATACAAATAATATTAGCAAATTCGAGTCACAAACAAACCCAAAACAAAATAAAATATGACACCTAATGGGGACTATAGGGCATAAGCGGACTCATATACCTATTTTTGGTAGGGGTGCAATAGGAGTCAATATAGTCTTCATAGGGACCATGAAGAATATACCTTGGGGGAATCCAGAACTCTTAAGAGAACCAAAATAATCCCCAAAGCTACATCTAGACACTCATGCATTGTTCTTCCCCAATCCTACACTCTTTCTGATCTCATTCTTCTTTATATCTATCTTCTTTCACATTCTTATCCCAAGTCAAGATATTTGTAGCCTTAAATGAAACTGGCACGTAAAAATCAGTGGGGCTTGCAAGATGCCAACATAGACTGTGTGTAATGCATAAATAAGCATATGAACTAATTCTTACTTGTCCTATATCGCAAACACAAAAAAGGGGGGGGGGGAGAGAGAGAGTTCCACAGCAGAAGAAAAACCACTTATTTATCGAGAATTTAAAATCAGCATCTAGTAGTCTATAGCCATGATCTAGATTTAAACATGACGTAAATGACGATAAATGGGAGAAAGAAAAGATGACTCTCGCCTAAACTCTCTCAATTCAATATATATCAAAATATGAGAATGCCTCAAATGGGGCAACAAATGAGTATTATAGGAAGGAGGTTGCTTGTCCTCTAAACTAACAATCCAATTACAATTACGTCCCTTGGAGAAAATAACCTTCTTTCTTCTAAATACTAAACAAAAGAAGGATACAATGAAATACTAAAAATAAAATAAAGACTAAAAATGACAGTAAGGCCCTTATTCACATCACTCTCCCCCCTTGAAAGAGTTCGTCATCGAACTCAAAGGGGAATACCTTCAATGTCACCATCGAGGATAGTAATGATAACATTTTGGGGTGGAACCTCTGTCGTCTCCTCAAGATACTCAGAGTCTTCAGAAGCTAAGAGAGCACGACATCGAGGAAGGGATCAATTCGAGGCTCTATGACCAATTACCCAACAATTATAAATTTATAACATTTTAATGTTACAGGGTGAGTGGGTGTAGAAGGTGGAACCATGGGGGTTGAAGCAGCTGAAGTAGGCGGGATTACAGGAGCAGTAGAAGTCATAGGTGCTGGAGGAGCTAGAGTGGAGGGGCCATGCAGTAGAGGGATTAACTGATGGAATGACTCAACTTTAGTGGCGTACTCGAACTCCTTCCCAAAGGAGGTGATGTCACATAAAGAGAGATCTCGTTGAATATAACTCTGAAGATCATGGATATAACAACTAATCCATTGTTCGTCACTCTCGCTGAGGTAGGCACGAGTATAAAGAAGCTGAAAGCCCTCCATGTAGTCTAAGATTGTAGTGTCCTACTGAAGAGACTAGACCCGCAAAAAGAGATCACGCTCATAAGTAGTGGGAATAAAAGCGGACATCAGTTGTGTCTAGAGCTCGGCCCAAGACTGGATAGGAGGTTAACCCTCAAGAACACGGCGTTGCTCCAAATCATTCCACCATATAGCCCTGAAACTTGGTGGCCATTAATAGAACACACGGCGACCATTCAGTCGCTTGTACTAAAATATTCTCTCCATGGTAGAAAGTCAGTCAACCATGGCATTGGGCTGTAGGTAGCCATTGAACATTGGGACATCCACCCAAATATAACTCTGCAGACTCCTTGATAATAATTGAAGGGCTAAGTGTGTAATGGAATCACCACTATGTAGGTCCAAGGCATCCTTATCTAGGTCATCATCGCCTAGCGGAGGCTCATCAAGTTGTGCTCTCTGTGGATATCTCCAAGGTGGTGGGTGAGGAGGATCAGGAGCTGGTGGGGGTACCTATAAAGTGGATGGTGTGGGAGGAATATAAGGTGGAATGGCCTCCTGTGGTGGGGAAGGAGGTGGATCGGGGACTAATGGCAAGCGGTGGGGGCAGTGGTCCATCTGGTGCCCCTTCTGGTAGCACAAAAAACAATGTCGCTCTGTAAGAGGAAAATACAGAGTGACCTTCGAGCTCGAATAATCAAAAGAGGACACATCAATGATCCACTCAGTGTGTGGGTGAGGCTCCATATCTGGGACAGAGTGTGTTCGAGGTGAGGTTGGATCGTCATGTGGAGGTAGGATAACCCACTCTTGTACCCACTCATGTGAATCAATGGGGGCAGAATGGACAGATCGTGCATTCCACACAAAATAGGGGCGGGGAACATGTCTCAGGTGTCCGGTAGGAGGGGATATGTGTAAAAAAGGTAGGGTCGTAAGTGTGTGTAAGTAAATATGGGTTAGGTGAGCATGAGGGTCAAAACAAGTAGGTGGGGTCGGAGGCATGGGTGGAAGATGAGGGGGCTCGAGGTGTTTTTGTGGGTAGTGGCGTGGATAAATGGATATGTGGTGTTGAGTTTGGTCATGTTGAGGGGATGTGGGGTAAGTATGGTGGTTTTATAGTGGTGAATGGGGTGGGACAAGAATGCGAGGTGGAGGAAAGTGTGATGATGGGAAATGGTGTTGTGATGATAGTTTGGGTGGTGGTGGAGGGTATTTAAGAGATTCTTGTGAATTTTGGAAGGTATTTGGAATGTGTGGGTGTTGAAAATTTTGGGTTGGTTGTATAAGATTTGGGTTAAAGTACATGGTACATTCATATAGAACTAGGATTGTTACCTTTGCATGTGGCAGAGTCGGATTTGACCCATTTGCGTATCGAATGTCGCGGATCATCTCGACTATTATTGGAGAGTAAGTTATGATCATGTGTGGAATAATTTGAACACATCTCAGAGAATAAACCATCGAAAAAGTACCGAATTGAGTTGTGGTCATCGGAGGAACTGTTCGGCTACCGCATGTGTCGATTAGTGCAGGTGGCTCGTCGACAAGTGCCGACACACTGTTCGGGCCAGATTGTTATGGTTCTAGTTGCGATCGGCTTTGAAGATTGTACCCGGTGGCTGGAGGGTGTTGTCCAGAGGGTTAAAGGGTGGTCGGGGTTGGGAACAAAGGGTTTTGGGTCGGGCAGATATCGAAATAGGCAGTCGGTGGTGGTCGGGAGGAAATCAGGCAGCGGTGGTCAGCTTTGGATGGGTTTTTATGTTGTTAGACTGGTGGTTTATGGAAGGGGAACGCCACCCTTCGTGGTGGTTCCTTATTGGATGTATATGGGGCAAGGGTTTGTAGAACTAGGCTTTTTTGTGGTAGGGGTGTAGAGTGAGTTAATTTTGGAGAATTAGGATTAGGGTTTTAAGATGATACTAGAGCGGTGCGAGGGCAAACAACAGTGGTTATTGGTGGAGGAAGTCGAGCATCGATTTCATCTATGTGGAGCATCAATCGGTTGATGACCTCTTCGAGACGCTAATTAGGAGTTTCCACAGGGGTGTGCACCTTTCTTGAACCCATCTTAGCATTTACGAGTTTTTTTATAATAACAATGGGTAGAACCGACCAGCCTCTGATACCAATTGATGAAAATAACGTCAAATGAGAGCAATAAAAGATTACTCTCGCCTAAACTCTCTCAATTCAATATATCTCAAAATGGAATAATACCTCAAATGAGGCTACAAATGAGTATTTATAAGAAGGACGTTGCTTGGCCTCTAAGCTAACAATTTGATTACAATTATGTCCCTAGGTGCCAATAACCTTCCTTTTTCTAAATACTAAACAAAAGAAAAATATAATGAAATACTAATGATGATGCTGAAAAGAGCACCACCAGATAAGGTACCATTTCCAACCTCTGCAACATCTCTCAAGCTTCCATTGTTGACTGCTATGGTTTCTTTCGCTTTTTTCCATCCTTATCCCTCATTTGCAACCAATAATGTACCATTTCCAACCTCTTTTCTATTTCTGGGCTTTGTTTCTCATTTCTGCATTTTTCGGTGAGGTCTTTTTTTTTGGTATGTGTTTTTGCATTTTTCGATGACATTGTTCTTAAGTGTTCTTAGTGTTCTGGGTTTGAAAACATTTCACCTTTCCAATTTAATCCTTAACTTAGATTGAATTAAGTTGTTTGTCTATTTATGGTTTTGAGTCCAAGTGTAGTGTCGTCTTCCTTATGCTCAGACCCCTGTACCAACTCATAGAAGAGTTACTATCCCTTCGTGAGAAGACTTTTAAAAAAATTAGGCAGATAGAGCTAGCCCAAGAGGAAGCTCGTAGGGCTAAGGCTTTCCCTCTCATACCCATCTTTCCTCCACCTCTGAAGGTTATCTACCCTGAGCCAACCGAGCCTGCTGAGCCAATTGAAGTTCCAGTGGACCAAACACCAATGTCTGAGTCTGAGTCGTCCTCCTCAGACCTCATGTCTGTAGACTTTTTCCAAGAGGCTATATATTACTCTATTAGGCTAGATGAGGTACCTGAGCAGGTCGAGGTTTCGAGTTGTGCCTCATCTCACCAGGGTGATAGCACCTCGCAATCTTCTTCTGATGTTGAAATTATACGGCCAAGTGTGTCCATTACCCCCATTATTGATGTTATTCCTCTGTCGGACACCACCGGGGCTGAGTTTGCTCAGAGGTTTCCTGATGGTGTCCCTTCACTACCCAGGTTGATGTTGCTAATTATGAAGATAATGGGCGAGAGAGTGATATTGATACATTTGAGGCAACCGAGATTGAGAGCTTTATCAGTGATTATGACCTTCTAGCTTTTAGGAACCTCTATTAGATAAACTCTTCCATTAACCTTAGGAGACCTCTGAGGGGAGAGAGGGACTTTGACGGCCGAGATAGAGAGATATGCATCTATGAGCAGATGTTCAAGTTGGGCTTCCATCTTCCTATCCACCCTTCCATCAGAGCCATATTATCCTACATAAATCTAGCCCATTCATAATTACCCCCTAACGCCTGGAGGGTCATGATTGGGGCCATCATCCTTTGGAGGTTATCCACCACTCAGACATTCCAGTTAGGGTCTTCACAGGTTGCTACATCCCTCCCTCTGCTAAAAACCACCCTATCTATTACCACTTCTTAGCTAGGAAGTCAGAGAAGAAAATGTTGTTGGTTACCTAGACTTCAAATGACAACGAGAAACCTCGGTATTTCTTTGCATCTGGGGCATGGGAATTTGTTCCCCATGAGGCTTCTGGAACGTTGGTTCCAAGGACCCCTCTGAGATGGGGGAAGATCTCACTTACTGCTAAAGCCGACCCTGAACTTAGCCATGATAATCTTTAAAAAGTTAAGGACCTTCAAGATCAGAGGGACCAGGGTCGTCTAGTTAAATATGAATATCTAATGACCCCCTACTACCTCTCTCAGACAGGTCTGGGGGGTGGTTCTTTGACAGAGCTTCGTAGGTATCATTTTTCACAAGTTGTACCTCTTATTTTTTATGCCTATGATTTACTAACTCAAATATTTCTTTTACAGAGTACTGTGAAGTTATATCTAACGATCTTTGGGAAATGTCTGCTCCCAGCCTTGTGAAGTTGATGAATAAGAAGGCTGGCAGAAATGCACCCCCTCCTATAACCCAAAAGAACGTCTGCACATCCAAGGTCGATACCACAAATAAGAGGAAGACCACGACCGACGCTGAGCCTCTGAGGAAGAGCAAGACTCAGAGGGTGTATCGTGCTATTCCCATCTCCACAGACGATGCCCTGGATGCTCGTCTTTCTCAGCTGAAGATCATCGATAGTCTCATTAGCCATAGTCTGAAGTCTACTGATGCCATCGGCGCAGTGATGACTGAAGATGATAAGCATTTCCTACGCTTTTTGGACATCCCTCTATTGGCCGAGTTTACCCTCCACGGATCAATTCAGGTACTAGTTTCTATTTATTTGTTTTCCCCAAGTGTAACCTCTACTATTTTACATATTATAGCTCATGTGCTTATACATATGACCTTCTACTGCAGGGTATCTTATCCATGCACCTCTTTGTTGACTAAACCCTGAAGAAGATGCCCCTCATAGAGAAGGATCAAGAAGCTCTGAAGGTCTAAGCCTATTTGAATGCAGAGGTTGAATGTCCGAAGGAAGAGCTGAAGGAGGTTGACAAGCTGAAGAAAGTTGTCCAGCACAGAGAAAATGACATGGCCAAGCTCAGGAATGACCACGATATAGCCCTGAAGGATAAAGATGATGCCCTTCAGTCCAAGGTGGATGCGATAATTAAGGATTTATTAGAGGATGCTGCAGAGAAGATTAGATGTAGAGAAGATTAGTGGGGATTATAAGATCTCTGATGAGTTCATCAATTTTGGCTTTGAATACCTTGAAAGAGTTATCAAAGCAACTAGCAAGTGGGTAACCTCAAAGGAGAAAGATTCAGGGAGTCTGAATACCTCAGATATTGAGGGTCTAGGCTTTGGTGACCCCCCGTTTGCTCAGCCTTTGCAAGAGGTTGAGGAGGCCAATTTTGCTCCTGCTGAGACTGCTCCCTTGGAAATCACTAAAACTAAAGAGGGCAATCCTCAGGATGATACGGTCGAGGTGACCAACATCGGCCAAGAAGACACGACTACGGCTGCAGATACTTAGGCCTTGCCATGTGAAGCTTTTAAGTTGTAATTTTTATTTCCTTTCTTGTCTGTACCTCTTAATTTTTGTGAACTCTGATGGCATCTTGGTACATTTGATTTGTAACTCTCGTGAATGTTCAATGTTAATCATTAATCCCATCTTCTTCAGATTATATTGCTTCTTTTAGTGAATGTGAGGTCACCATAATATGATGTTTCACCTCATAATTTTCACCAAATTAATGATGTTTAAGTTCTGAGGTCACCCTAATATGTTGTTTCACTTCATAAATTACCACCAAACTAATGATGTTTAAGGTCTGAGGTCATCAAATTATGATGTTTACCTCATAATTTTCACCAAATTAATGATGTTTAAGGTCTGAGGTCACCATATTATGATGTTTCACCTCATAAATTACCACCAAACTAATGATGTTTAAGGTCCGAGGTCATCAAATTATGATGTTTACCTCATAATTTTCACCAAATTAATGATGTTTAAAGTCTGAGGTCACCATATTATGATGTTTCACCTCATAAATTACCACCAAACTAATTATGTTTAAGGTCTGAGGTCATCAAATTATGATGTTTACCTCATAATTTTCATCAAATTAATGATGTTTAAGGTCTGAGGTCACCATATTATGATGTTTCACCTCATAACGTACCACCAAACTAATGATGTTTAAGGTCCGAGGTCATTAAATTATGATGTTTACCTCATAATTTTCACCAAATTAATGATGTTTAAGGTCTGAGGTCACCATATAATGATGTTTCACCTCATAAATTACCACCAAACTAATGATGTTTAAGGTCCAAGGTCATCAAATTATGATGTTTACCTCATAATTTTTACCAAATTAATGATTTTTAAGGTCTGAGGTCACCATATTATGATGCTTCACCTCAAAAATTACCACCAAACTAATGATGTTTAAGGTCTGATGTCACCATATTATGATGTTTGACCTCATAAATTACCACCAAATAAATGATGTTTAAAGCATAAGTATCAGTACAACATTTCTCTTCTCATTAAAAACCCTCTTCATGAAATGATACAGGTATTACAAAGAAAAACTTGCAACATCATATATAATATTTATTCAAATGATCCGCATTCCAAGGGTTAGAGAAGGCTTCTCCTTTAAGATTTTACAACCTGTAGGAACTAGGCACAACCTCATCAACTACTTTGTAAGGGCTATGTCAGTTTGGGTGGAGCTTATTTGCCTTTCGCAACGTCTTCTTTAGGACTAGGTATCCCACAGCTATAGGCCTTGATTTCACCCTTTGGTTGTAGAACCTTGCAGTTCTCTGTTGGTATGCTGCCTGTGTTATCTCTGCATCTTCCCTTCTCTCTTTAATCAAATCCAAATCAAGTCTTCTTTCCTCCCTGTAAACACGGAGTGACCCCCGATTTTAAAATCTTCCCAATTAATATAAACAATTTCTTTTTTGAATAGATGTGGAAGCGTGAGATGGTTCAACACAACACAAACAACAAATTTTAATTTCTTTTTCAAATTAAAATTAAACCAAGTGAAATAAGATTAAACACACACATAACTTAAATTTCACTTAAACCAATTTAATTTAACCCAAGTCCTAGAAATTTGCCTAAGTCATATTTTTTGATTTTAACAAATTAGGCCAAACCAATTTTAACAAATTAAATTAATGACTTGAATTAAATACACATTACCCAAATATTAATTTAGCACCAAATTAAAAAAGTAGTGATTAAATCAAATTTTATCTTCTTACGTAAGCATGCGTTCTAGGTGATATAGAAAGATAAAATTAAATAATAAAACACTACGCCGCGATGTACGAGTAAAAATCCACAACGGGAAAAAACCTCACCCCGCCCTAACCTTAAGTCCACTAAGTATGGTTTTACAAATTACAAGACAGATGACTTACTTCCTCGACTCAATACCTTTCAAGCCTTGACGCGTCTTCTTGTAAACACCTCCGCCTAGTAGACAACCCCGGAGCTCCACCGGAATCTTGATCTTCACCAATGAGACAATAGGTACACCGTCAACCACATATGGTGCCTTTCACCATATAAGAATGCCGCTGCAAAACCCGAACTTCTTCTTTATGGGATGTAGAAGTAAATCCAAACAAACTCTTCAAACGATAGAGTAAAACCCGGTGCCAAAACTCCAAGCAATGATATATATATTGAAACTTGGAATAAACAAACTATGGGTGTAAAAACATAAGTGTTTTTAAAGATTTTCTTTGAAGAATAAACACTCAACCATGAACTTTTTCTTCTTTATGTTTTTGCTCTCAAACTCTCTCTTGGAGGTTGTAGGATATGAAAAAGTTAAGTTAAAAAACTTGGTTCCCGCACATAGATATTCAGGAAAAGAGTTAGTGGAAAAAGTAGTGGGAAAGAGGGAAAAACTACCAATTAACTGTTCCCGCCAAAACTCGTTCGAACGAGATTTTTGTTCGAACGAAGTCTCGTTCGAACGAGCCTTCTAACGAAGTTCCAGTGTGAACTCGTTAGAAATCTCGTTGGATATCTCGTTCTAACGATACTTCGAACGACATTCCATTGGCCTTTTGGGGAACTCGTTGGCAGACCTCATTCGAACGATATTCTCGTTCGAACGAAAAACTCGTTCGAACGACAATTCGAACGAACTTCCAAAAAGTGCAAATTTCTATTTTTAGCCCAGAAACTTTATGTACTTTATTTTAAAGTTTTACTTAAATCTTTCTGAAAATAAAATAACATCTTTAAATAAAATTTCACCCAATATAAAATGTTCCAAGCTCCTATATATATATATTCAAATGCATTCATACATTACGAACAATGGAACCATGTTGATGACGTAGAAACTAGGCACAACAAACTCGGCAATATGATGAAGCTTTATACTCTTGGCCGCTACGTCTTCAACTCTCTCGTCAGAGGCTTGAATGGATATAATTAAAACTATCCTATGACATAAACGTTTTTTTTTCAGGAATTGAGACAAAACAACATTGAGACTCAATTGGAGAATTATGTCCTTACAAATCTCCCCCTTTGGCTATTCCGGGACAAAAACTAACAAAAAAATCCTAAAGGGCCATCAAGATCTATTAGACTCTAAACAACCCACCCGAACTTGACACAAGACCCAAGGATCAAACACTTTACCGATGAAGTTGCCACTTAGAAGATTTCCTGCACACTTAAGCAAACTATCAAACGCATAGGGAATATCAAAATATATAATGCATTTAAAATAAATACTCCCCCTAAATTAATTCTCCCCTACCTACTTAGAAAGACGTCTCCCACTAAGATAAATATCCCTAAAATACGATTATAATAGGTTTAGATACCGTTTATCCCCCTATCATTCTCCCCCTTTTTGTTCAGGAATAGACAAAGGATAAAACTAATTTAAACATAATGCTTAGAGTGATAAAAACATGAAAGCATATAGGCAAAAAAAGCATAACTAATCCAACAAATAAGAACCGATACCAATTAAGATGCAAGAAAATGATACCAATAAGATACATAAAGTATTAAGCATGCGATATCAACAAAAAATGCATCAAGATAGATACCAATTATGAATTAAAGAAGAGATGGACTAGAAAGCAAGGAAAAGATAGAAACTTATCATATATATATATATATATATATATATATATACCAGTAATGCACATGCAAGTATATATAGATATAAACACAGAAATGACACAAAATAAAATAAGCTTTTCACACTCGTATGGCAAAAATGTTTATATGAAAACGGAAGTGTTGGGGTGTGAACTAGTAACAATTAAATTTAGACCCAATCACTTAATACATGTTCACGGAGTTCTCAATTGATTGCAAACTTCATCACATTTCAATATAACCTCATGTGACAATATAGATTGAACTCAATGAACAAACATACACAATGCATACAAGCCTAGAATTTTGATGATTCTACAAACCAATAGAGTCATGATAATTAAAGGATAACTAGGGTAAACAGACATTGTGCAAACCGTTGATATGTCATCCAAAATCCCTCAATAAACATATATATTATTCTTTGAATGAATAAATCAACTAACCATAGGCCTTGGCAATTATTTTTCTTTTAATGCCATATTTTCTTTTAGGCCTTTGGACCACATATTTATTTTAGGTCCATTCCAAACGGTGCCTTACTATTCGTAAAGGATAATAAATCCTTTCAGAGCCCTTACCCATGCACATTTATATATAATGTTTTTATATCTCACACAAATCTCACGTGCAACGGATTTTGACATGCACTAGTCCTCCTAGGACACAAATGTGTAGATGACAAAATTTATAGGAGAACACCTCACAAAGCTCAAATATCATATGTGAAGTTAAATTTTAAAAGAGCTCGTCCATGTGTGAATATATGCATATAAAATAGAATCCATTTAAACAACACAAAATCCAACTACTCCATATAAGCATGGCAAAGAACATAATAAGGATTGACAATCTAAACCGAAAGTTCTAGCCACATGGGAGCGTAAAAGATAGGATTCAAACACAAGTATATGCCACATAAACTGTGTCAAACTAAAATACACACAAAAAAATCTTTTTGAAATTTTGAAATTTTTTAACCAAAAATAAAAATATTTACTCAAAAGGCAAACAAAAATCATTTATATTTTCCATAAAGACTAAATTAGTAAACAAATAAAACACAAATGATAAACAAAAATCTTTTTGTATTTTTCATTTAATGCAAAAAAAAAATGAAAGAAGTATAATACAAAAGATAAACAAAAATCATAATTCTAGCATGTGGTTAGGCATGTAGCATAGACTAGAAAATGATAAACAAGCATACATTTAGCATGGTAATATAGCATGAAGTACAAAATCTAAAGTATGCAAACAAAACTAACACATTAAGCCTTTAGATTTTGCAAGGGAAGAAGCATGTGAAAGTAAATGAGAATCAAATACCCTATCTTCTAAAGCTACCAAATCGGATCTCCTAACCCAAACCAATGACGAATGACTATCTCGGGTTGTAGGAATCTTGGCTACCTCGGTTGCCTTACGTAGGAATATTCTAGGACCTCTCGTATGATCAAAAAAAAAATTTCTAAGATGACCTTTTTTACCACAATGTGAACACCTAAAGTCACGGCGAAAAGATTTACCTAAGGAGTGATCTTTAAAAGCTTTCCTAGTGGATTATCCTGATATATTAGTTTTGGCTTTATGAGTTGATTCACTACAAGTATAGAAGCCTAAACCACACAAGTCATTCTTGATTTGGACCGTGCCTAAGATTTTATCTAGTTTTTCGGACCTACACTCCAAATCAAATTTGACATTACTACAGTCTTTTAATTTATTTTCTAATTCTAGGATGTTAGACTCTAATAAAACATTTCTCTCTTCAAACTCGAGAAGCTACTTTTTCAAGGATTCCATTAAACCTCTAAGGCGATCTCTCTCGCCTTCTACATTTTATAGCTTCTCTTGAAGATATCTCTCTCGTGTCCTAAGGTCTTCAACCAACACACTATCATCAACGACCTTGACACGTTCTCTCAAATAAGCTTCTAACTTCAAATTAGCTCTTTTCAATTTAATAGATTCTTCATAAAGTTCTTGGAAAACATTTTGAATTTCACTCACATCAACCTCGTCATTTTCATTTTCTCTCTCTTCTTCACTCTCACTTCCATCAAAAATAAGGGAATCATAAACATTTACCTTGGAAGTGCCATGTGTTAAAATTTCATCAATAGAAGATTGCTCACTATTACTCACATGACTAGCCATAAAAGCCACAAAGTTGGGCTTAGTGAGGGAATCGGGTCCCTCTTCCTTATCACTATCACTAAGGGTCGCATTATATGAAATAGGTAACTTACCTTATCTCCTTAGTTTAGTGGGGTACTCAAAAGCCCTATGGCCATAACCCTCACAACCATAACACTTATTTGGCTTGTCCCTATTTAAATTTTCATTAACAGTTTTAGGGATCCTTTCAGCTTTGTCATGCTTTGAAGTTTCAATGCCCTTTTCTATTTTCTTTTCAGTTTTAGAGGGAAAGATGTCTAGTTCATAGGTTTATAAATCACCTACGAGCTCTTCTAATTTCGTAGAGGCTAAAGTGGGTAAAGAATTTAAAACGGTCACTTTTGCAATAAATCTATCGGGAAGGGACCTTAAAATTTTCTTTACTACTCGGTTGTCAGTTATTTTCTCTCCCAAACTAAAAGATGAATTAACAATAACGGAAAGTCTAGCATAAAATTCATCAAATGTTTATTTTTCATTCATTTTGATGGTTTCAAATTAAGTGGTGAGGTTTTGGAGTTTAGAAGCTTTAACGACACTTGTACCTTCATGAGTGAGTTGTAAAATATCCCATGCTTCTTTAGCAGTCTCACACGTCATAATGCGCTAGAATTCATCCGGTGTGACGGCGCTAAACAAGGCGTTTAAACCTCGAGAATTAAAATTTGAAAGTTTAAATTCACTCTCACTCCACCTATCGGCCGGTTTGGAACGCGTTCATTATCTACTAAATGAGTTGGTGGAAACCACCCGTTAACAACAGACTTCCAAACTCTCTCGTCGATAGATTTTAGTGCCGATTTCATTCACGCTTTCCAGTACGCCTAATTAGAACCATCAAAAATAAGAAATTTTGAGAATGGGGAAAATTTCATTTTAGACAAAAATATTTAAAGGATCTTTAACAAAATAATTTATCATTTTGGCTCTGATACCAATTTGTAAACGCGAAGAGACCCCCGATTTTAAAATCTTCCCAATTAATACAAACAATTTCCTTTTTTAATAGAGGTGGAAGCGTGAGATGGTTCAACACAACACAAACAACAAATTTTAATTTCTTTTCAAATTAAAATTAAACCAAATGAAATAAGATTAAACACACACATAACTTAAATTTCACTTAAACCAATTTAATTAAACTCAAGTCCTAGAAATTTGCCTAAGTCATATTTTTCAATTTTACCACATTAGGCCAAACCAATTTTAACTAATTAAATTAATGATTTGAATTAAATACACATTACCCAAATATTAATTTAGCACCAAATTAAACAAGTAGTGATTAAATCAAATTTTATCTTCTTACCTAAGCATGTGTTCTAGGTGATATAGCAAGATAAAATTAAAAAACAAACCACTACGCCGCGATGTATGAGGAAAAACTCACAACGGGAAAAAACCTTGGACAACCCTAGCCTTAAGTCTACAAAGTATGGTTTTACAAATTACAAGACAGATGACTTACTTCCTCGACTCGACTCGACCCCTTTCAAGCCTTGACGTGTCTTCTTGTAAACATCTCCGCCTGGTAGACAACCCCGGAGCTCCACCAGAATCTTGGTCTTCACCAATGAGATAATAGGTACACCATCAACCACATATGGTGCCTTTCACCATATGAGAATGCCGCAGCAAAACCCGAACTTCTTCTTTATGGGATATAGAAGGAAACCCAAACAAACTCTTCAAACGGTAGAGTAAAACCCGGTGCCAAAACTCCAAGCAATGATATATATATATTGAAACTTGGAATAAACAAACTATGGGTGTAAAAATATAATTGTTTTTAAAGATTTTCTTTGAAGAATAAACACTCAAACATGAACTTTTTCTTCTCCATGTTTTTGCTCTCAAACTCTCTCTTGGAGGTTGTAGGATATGAAAAATTTAAGTTAAAAAACTTGGTTCCCGCACATAGATATTCAGGAAAAGAGTTAGTGGAAAAAGTAGCGGGAAAGAGGGAAAAACTACTTAAAAACTGCCAATTAATTGTTCCCGTCAAAACTCGTTCGAACGAGATTTGCGTTCGAACGAAGTCTCGTTCGAACGAGCCTTCTAACAAAGTTCCAGTGTGAACTCGTTAAAAATCTCGTTGGATATCTCGTTCGAACCATCATTCTCGTTCGAACGATACTTCGAACGACATTCCAGTGGCCTTTTGGGGAACTCGTTGGCAGACCTTGTTCGAATGACATTCTCATTCGAACGAAAAACTCGTTCGAACGACAATTCGAACGAACTTACAGAAAGTGAAAATTTCTATTTTTAGCCCAAAAACTTTATATACTTTATTTTAAAGTTTTACTTAAATCTTTCTGAAAATAAAATAACAGTTTTAAATAAAATTTCACCCAATATAAAATGTTCCAAGCTCCTATATATATATTCAAATGCATTCGTAACTTAGGAGCAATGGCACCATGTTGATGACGTAGAAATGAGGCACAAAAAACTCGGCAATATGATGAAGCTTTATACTCTTGGCCTCTACGTCTTCAACTCTCTCGTCATAGACTTGAATGGATATAATTAAAACTCTCCTATGACATAAACATTTTTGTCCGGAATTGAGCCAAAACAACATTTAGACTTAATTTGAGAATTGTGTCCTTACACTCCCCATTACTCTGAGGGTCATAGGTCTGAACTCTATGAGTGGGGAGTCCAACTTTTGTAGGGATGACAGCTTCTGAGCTATGGGCTAACATAAATGGGGTTTCTCCCGTTGGTGTCGTTACTTTCGTCCTGTAGGCCCATACCACATCATATACCTCCTCGATCCATCTCCCCTAGGCCTCTTCCAACCTATTCTTTATCCCGTCAAGGATTATTCAGTTTGTGACCTACGTCTGACCGTTTTCCTGGGATCGGCCGGGAGAAGAGAAAAACTGCTTGATCCCTCTCTTTCGCAGTATTTCTCTAAGTAAGCATTTTTTAACTGTGTTCTATTGTCTGAGATGAGGGTGTTTGGAAGACCATACCTGCATATGATGTTCTTCTAGATGAACTGGAAGGTCTTATGCTCAGTGATTATGATCATCGGCTCATCATCTACCCATTTGGAGAAATAATCAATTGTCACGATTAAGAATCGGTAATTATTCACAGCTTTTGGCATGGGTCCTACCAAATCAATCCCCCATACTGCAAATGGCTATGGTGAGATGATGGACGCCATAGGTTGATGAGGTTGATAACGGATGGTGGAGAACCTATGGCTCTTATCACACTTCTTCACATACGCAGTAGCATCTTTGTCCAAGGTCGGCCACCAGGACCCTTGAGTGATTATCCTCTTAGCTAGGGGTCTTCCTCCTATGCGACTGGAACAAGAGCCCTCATGCACATCCTGCAAGATGTGTGGAACCTCTGAAGGGTGGATACATCTAAAGAGGGGGAGTAGGAACCCATTCTTATACAAAACATTTCCTACAATTGAGAACTTGGTAGCCCTGGACCTCACCTTTCTTCTTTCTAACTTTGACTCTGGCAGCTCTCCCTGTCTGATGTATCTGATAAGAGGGTCCATCCATGAGGCTCCCATATTCAAATTGAGGTAAGTTCTGGCAACCTCTTCTCCTTCAACGGTTATCTTAAGCATAATTTCAACTGGTACAGTTCTTCTTATGTCTATTCTTGTTGTTGAGGCCAACCTTGCAAGTGCATCAGCTCGACTGTTGTCTTGCCGAGGTATCCTCTTCATCTTAACTTCTTTGAGGCTTTCTAGCATCGTTCTCAGTTTCTTCAGGTATTTGGCCATCCTTTCGTCTTTGGCGTCATACACTCCGAGGATTTAGTTGACAAACAACCTTGAGCCACTGTGGACTAGGAGTTGGCCAATACTAAGGGCTTTTGACAAGGAGAGACCTGCTATCAACACCTCATACTCTGACTCATTTTTCGAAGCCTCGAAGTTAAATCTTAGTGCATATTCACTACCGATGACATCTGGTGCTGACACTATCAGGTCTGCTCCACTTCCACTTTCACATGAGGACCCTGTCACACCCCGTAAAATTCGATAGACGGGTGGCCAGACACCGCCACCGAACTAAGTCGGGCATGAACTAAATAAATACCATTCTTAGCATGAGACAGATATAAGACATAAATAAATCAGTCCATGAGATAAATAATTGAATCAATTTCAAATGATCTTAACAACTACGCGATAAAATATCCGTCACATGATAACTCCAAAAATCCATTCTCTGATAATGATTAAATAAAATATGAAATAATCCCGAAAGAAATCCTCTAAACAGCTTTGGAACCGAATGGCCCAATAAAACTCAAATGAAGTCTCATAATTAAATACGACTGAAGGGAAAGTCTAACTAAACTATGCCATAAAAATAAATAACTCCAGCTGCACCTCCAAATGATAACTCCAATAGACTTATGCAGCTTCTCTAATTCTAATCCTGAAAAAGATTAGTCAAAGCATGGGTCAGAGCCAAAGCCCCGAGCAAGAATACACACTACTCCCCTCAAATAGGATCCTTGAATCTAGACAATAACATTATACGTAATAAATATCACAATAGAGTATTTTAAATTAAACGGAATAATTAAACGCGATAAATATAAATTACTAACTACCCGTAGGAATCCCCATTTAAAAGGCACACCAATATGATTTTAAAATTCCCAAGTCCCACGATGTTAACTTATTAAATTAACCAATTTTCATTATTGTTCTCACTTTTTATTAAAGTGTCACACTTCCCTTTGTCAATCGCTCTATGACCTGTTTAAACTACCGGCCCCAACATATGACAAGGTTCCATACACGACAAGACATAAATCGCCCTCTGGCCCATTTAAACTGTAGGTCCCGACACATTATGTCGCCACAAATTTTAATAGCCGTTTTTATCTTAGGAATTAGTTCTCAATTTCTCATTTTATAATCACCCCACCCTTTTAATCGATGTGAGATCCTCAAAATACCCCTTATTCCCATACCTAAGGGTCCCCAAGTTATCAATACGTCCTAACCTATGTATAGGAGGATTTTCTTACATAAATAACAACCTAGTCTCATACCTCGACTAGCGTAACGACGATAAAGTAATAAAAATCAGCCCACCCCCGACATGATAAAAACGTGATAATCTACCCTCACTAGTCCCATACCTAGAAGGCGTAAATCATCAAGAGGCTTACCCATTAGTCCTATACCTAGAAGGCATCCTAAAATATAGGGAGAGAAAAAATACCCAACAACCCATCGTCACAAAGGCAATATAGTAATACCAACAAGTCACACAAACAAGCATAATTAATCAACGTATAAAACTACGCATGATAGTCTAATTCAATTAAACCTTAATTTAATTATCACAACTTCAAAAAATACCCAAATAATCTAATTTAATTATTTTAAATTAAATATACCAAGTTTTCATCATATATACATCAAAAACTAAATTTCATTATCTCTACATGAATTATACGCACCCGAAAATTATTTATTTTAAAACTAGGGTTTTTCTACATGCAACCTATACCAATAAAACCCAAAATCACTCATGAATCCTACGTACCCAAAGCATTATGAATATTATTCGGATTAAATGTTTTAATAAAAACAGCCCCATAATTAGTGTCCACTTTTCCTAATTAAGTCATTACTTTCTTTTAAGAAAACATGTAATTAAGTGTTTACGCAAAACTTAAAACGCATAATACTAAAGGAAAAGAATAGAGTATTCATGCTTATGAATATCGTGTTGAAAATCTCATTAGAAATCTGTATTCCTCTCAAAAAATTAGCAAGGAAATGTTTTTGAACAAACTTGATTAAACCCCAATTAAGCCTCCCAAAACTTGTGACAAAAAACTTGATTATAAAGAAGGTTGATGATTATGAGTGAGAGGAAAAATATTTGGAAGTATTTTCTGGAGAAAAACTGGAGAAAAAATGATTATGAGAAGTCCCCCTACGGATCAATAAGGTTATATAGTGATTAGGAATCCTAATCCTACACAAATTCTACTTAAAATAACTTGTTGCTCATGTTTTCTGGGAGGGTCGATCGATCGACTCCCTAGGTCGATCGATGGATTGAACAGGTACACGACCAGTGGAATTCTCATTCGTTTAATACCACTTAACTAAAAATCAATTTTTTTATTAGTCACGGACTAAATCCGTGACAAATATCCCCCCCCCCCCCCTCTTTTTTTTAAGGCTCAACTTATAACTCTCATAAAAACTTCATTTTAAATCCGTTTTCGATTCCGCTTGAAGTTTTATTCTTCTAAAATTATAACCAACATATTTAGCCAATAAAAATTATTAAATTCAAATTTTTATTTTTCCCAAAAATTTCAATTAATTATTTAAATAATTAATAAAAACACGGGGTGTTACATCAACAAAGAGGTTCCAAACACCTTCATTTGAATAGAAGTTCCCCTCTGATAGGGTCCCTTGCCTGAAGAGGTATATGTCTTCCTCATTTTCCACAATGCTTTTTTTGGCTTTGCTTGACTCAGCCTCATCCGGGACTTGGAAGACGTTACTGTCTGGTTCATCTGTAACCTTTTGACTATTCTCAATCTCAATCTCTTCCCAGGTAAACTCAGCAACAAAGTCTGGAAGTGCATGCCCTTTCATGGAAACCCTGGGTTGATAAACAATGTCATATTCCCCCGAATCGATGGCCCTAGTCATCAGCCTGCCTGACTTCTCAGGCTTACGTAGTACCCGTCTGAGAGGGGAATCAGTGAGGATGACCATAAAGTGGGCTTGGAAGTACGGCTTCATCTTCCTAGAGGCATGTATCAGGGCATAAGATAACCTTTCCATCCGAGGGTACTTCTGTTCAGACCTTTGAAGGGCCTTACTATTTAAGTATACTGGCCTCTGCACTCCATCATCTTCTCTTACTATGGTTGCACTAATGGATGATTCTGAAACAGCTAGATATACGTACAACTTCTCCCCCAAAATGGGCCGAGACAGGAGTAGAGGGGATCCGAGGTAGGACTTGAGTTCCTTAAATGCCTTGTCACATTCCTCATCCCATTCGAAGGCCTTTCTAAGCACTTTGAAGAAAGTAAGACACTTGTCTGTAGCTCTTGAGACGAACCTGTTCAGCGCAATAACTCTTCCGATCAACCTATGAACATCTTTAATGGTTATGGGTGTCTTCATTTCCAGCAGGGCCTTGATCTTCTCAGGATTAGCCTTTATCCCCCTCTGATTGACGATAAATCCCAGGAAATTTCCTGCTCCTACTCTGAAGACACACTAGGCTGGGTTGAGTTTCATCATGTATCTGTCCATGGTGTCAAAAAAAATTTAAGGTCGGCTACGTGAGTGTCGACTTTTAGGCTCTTCGTCAACATGTCATCCACATACACTTCCATAGTCCTGCCTATCTCATCTTCGAACAACTTATTTACAAGACGTTGATAAGACTTTGAGTGGGGAATTTTAGTCACCTTGCACTTCCCCTACTCCATAGGGATTCGGGAATTTTAGCATTTGGTGGACCGTTAAAGGCACGGCCTTAAATTCCTTGAGGGTTACTCGTCCTATGATGAGTTTGTATGATGAGAAGACATTTTCATCCATCACAAAGAAATTGATTTTTTCTGGTCAACCTCTTAGGCCACTCATCTCCCACTCTTATGTCCATCTCATACATGCCCAATGGATGAACCTTTTCACCACTGAAGCCAATCAAAGGATGATGATAAGGGAAAATCCTAACTCTACTGAGGCCTAGGCTCTTAAAACAGGTCCAAAACATCACGTCTGATGAACTACCCCCATCAATAAGGATTCTCTGAACCTCACACCCATGCACCCTCGTGGTGATTACCAGAGGGTCATCGTGAGGAGATAAGATACCTTTAAAATCAAGTCCTGATAAGCCAACTATGAGGGTATCTATATCTACCTTCTTTCTCTTCTCGTGCTTAACCTCTGAAGATGCCAAGTTCACAACCTCGACTTTGGTCACTGATTTGGCCTCCGCCACGTGAGCCTTGCGATCGGCTACCTCTGAGCCACCCCCTTCTAGTCATCCATAGATGGTGTTTACACCAAAAGAGATCATACCAACCCTCTTCACTGGGATATTGTCGTCTTTTGGTGGAAGGTCAGGGTCATCATCATCATCATCTGAGTCCTCAACTCTTCTGGTGGGACCATCTTCTCGGCATCTGTCATTTATCTTCTTTTTAGGGTCTTCTCTTCCCCCTTAAAAGCCCTACCATCCACATACCTTTTGATCTTCCCAGACTTTAACATCTTCTCAATTCCGTCCTTCAAGGCAAAACACTTATCGATCACATGGTCGTGATCTTGGTAGAACTCACACCATAGGTTCTTGTTCCTCTTATGTAGAGGGGATTTCAGCTTCTACGGCCATCTTAGGGACCTGTCATTCTTTATCTCGTTGAGGATGTGTTCGCAGCTCACAGTTAGAGGAGTATAGTTTGAAAACTTGTCGTCTGCAGCCCTCTTCTTTCCATCCTTCTTTCTTTGGAATTTCCCGCTGCTACTTCCATTCTCATCCTCATACTTTACAGCCATTGCTTCTTCAGCATTCATGACCCTACCAGTTGTTGCTAATAGCTCGACCATAGACTTAGGATGGTCTTCAGCGAGCTTCCGTAGCAGCTTTCCCTTCTGAAGTCCTCCAATGAGGGTTGTAATAGCTATATTCTCTTCGTAATCTTCAACTTCCAACTTCTCCTTATTGAACCTTGCGATATAGTCTCTGATGCTTTCATTATTCCCCTGCTTTACATAAAGTAAATGGGTAGTCTTTTTCTGAGGTCTTACCCCAAAACAGATGTTGTGTATAAACCGCTTGGCCAGGCCCTTAAAGTTCTCAATATAATTATTCGAAAGAGAAGTAAACCAAATATGTGTAACTCCCATCAAAGTGCTTGAGAAAGCTCTGCACCTCATCTCATCGGGAATTGAATAAATGTCTGCTCTATACTGGTACATCTCAATATGATATACAGGGTTGGTACTTCCATCATACTTGGGAGACACCATTGGTGGTTTGAATTTGGCAGGGGTTGGGAAGTTGAAAATCCTTGCCACAAATGGGGAACCCTCTGAGAATCCCCTTTGTAGTGGGTCTCGACTTTTGATGAGGTTCCCTATGTTCTCTTCTAGACGTTGAATGGATTCATTCCATAGCTTAGCAATGTCGTCCTGGACGAGGTTGTCCCCAACCACCTCTAAGGGGTGGACTGAGGGTTCCCCAGCTGCTACACAACGTCGGTTGTTAACCTCCTGACCACAGTCTCGACCATGTTAAGGTCAGCCATGATGAGGCTGATGTTCACCACCTTCCCTTTGCGAGCCAGCTATGCTTCTTCACCTGGATAACCTCTGCCTTAAATCATTAATCGGGTCGAGCCTCTCAAAGGCCGACCCTTTGCTCAAGCAATTAAAAGCTGATCCTCTCTGTTGGGCATCACAAACCTCAGCTCGTCTTGCTTCACAACCTCGACTCTGCTGTATAGGACATACTGTGTTGTTTGAAACCTCATATGTCTCCCAGTAGTCCTCTGCCTCAATATCGTCATACTTATCCTCGGGTTTAGGATTTCCTTGCCTCCCGAGATGTAAACGCCTAGGGTCAGCAACATCCCTCCTCCGTTGAGGAGTAGGTTGGTCTTTTCGCGGTGCCTGGGATGGTCCCCTGGCCTCAGTATGAGGTTGAACAGATGCCGAAGTAATCATCTTCGGCGAGATCCCAGGTGGTCTTATCATATTTCGGCTGAGCTGGGCAAATTTCTCCTTCATTGCTTGCTATATTGCAGCCAAGGACATCAAGGCTGCTGCCACCTCAACCATTTGAGACTGGGGTGGTGCCTGGCTGGAACTAGGTCCTCCAACACCAGATGGTGGAGGAGGTGGTGGTAACTCGGGTGCCATATGATGAGACTAGAGAGCTTGTAATAAGAGTGTTAAAGAGCTTGATATCTTAAATGACCTCTTTCAATGGTGACACAGCTTCACACAAGAGGTGAGGCCTGGTTCACCACCAGAGTCTCCGGTGAGGTTAAGCTGTAAAAAGAAAGAGATGAATCTTCTCATTCCCACAGACGGCGCCAAAATGATGATGTTGGAAACAAAAACACCAGATAAGGTGTTGACAAGCTCAAGCTAGAGATAACAATGGCATTACAGGAGTGTGTGTGAGTAATATCACTAATTGAAGGCATAATGGCCATGGATACAATCTCTTAAGCATTCTCTCTCTACTGTGTAAAGTGACAGAGTTTCATCTAGGGTTACGATTACGGATCCCTTTACAAGGTAGAGGATGACCTCTATATATAGTGCTTAGGGGGTGTAATGTACCCCCCAAGCATGCAATGAGCATGTGCATGAAGATCAAACGAGTGTAAGGATGACACCTGGCTGATCTTAAGTAAACAATAATGACCTCAATATTCCCTCACGTGAAGGGAATGATCAATTATAACAGATTTGGCCACGTGTTCCAAACCACACATATGCTTATAAATGCTCGGCCCTGTCTTTGGTTAGTAGCAACCTCAGCCTGGAAGACTACAAGGTTGCTGAAGTCCGACTGTTGTTTTGTTTGAGGTTATTCATGATGACCTTGGCCAGGTAGGCTAACCGAGGTTAGGTATGAGTAATTATAACGTCGGCTTGGGCTAATGATGGCGTTTCCAGATGATTGATCCCATGTAACATTACTGATCTCGGCTGAAGACTGTAACGTCGGTTGGGGACGATGATGGCGCCGAAGGGTGTGACGCCATGAGTCCTTACTGACCTCGGCTAGGCATCAGCCGAGGTTAATGTATGTGGTAGAAGAAATTTCGGTTGTAGCCGACCTTATGAGAGACGATGTTACTGATGGTTGTCATAGGCTTCTGGTCACCTCGACTGCAATATTGGTCGAGGTTAATGACTCTTAGTAAGAGGTTGCACCTTTGGGCATATTAACTAAAAGTAAAAGAAAGACTAAAAATGACAAAAAGACCCTTATTCACATCAAAACACCATGCACTTACTCAATAGAGATAAGGTTTGAATGCATAAGCCTATGGTTTAAAAAGAATGGAAAAACTGGAGGAACGACGAGATTGGGTATCTCTTAATTATTATTTTATATTTATTATTATAATTATTATTTTTCAGCTAAATGATGCCAAGAATTAAGGTATGCATACAGGAAAGTTGCAACACGTAAAACATATCCAACTTTAAGCTACAGACTAACAACTCATCAATCTTATAGGATTCAATGATGCTATAACATAAAGAAAAATGCCCAGATTTAAGGAGATAAAGGAGTAAGTTTTAATTACATCAAAAGGGGAAATTTCGAACAAAACCTTTATGAAGAATCTTGAATGAAAACTTTCTTGAGTCTACCTATAGTCATTCTAAGAGAAATAGCAACTCTTTTATATCCCACATTTTAACCTCAAAAAAATTGCAGAGAAATGGAGCATTGTATTTGTTGGAATAGAACTGTAAAATGAACCAAACTATTTGAGCTCATCTCTCATACCTGAGCATATTATATTTTTATTTATAAAACTAAAAATATAACATCATACCTGAGAATATTTTAGATCTTGTTAATTTATTTATTGAGATAGACTCCATAAGCTATATAGCAAATAAGGTACTCAAGCGTGGCTCAGTAATAAGCTCATTTGAAATGGCTTGAGGCCTAAACAAATCAAGCTTGATGAAATTTCAAAGCTCAATAATTTTAGCAACGAAATTTAAACAACCCATGGATTTTATGTCTCAATATTTCTCCATTATGGTCTAGTAAGTATCCGATACTGCAAGTGTGTGTTCATTTAACCAACAACTTTGACTTTTGAATAGCACAATGATATGACAGAATACAACATGGACGTGACTCAGATAACTTCTTCATTATTTTGGTTAAAATATATGGAGTTTAAAAGTTAAAAGAGTTAGTTTGTAAACTAAACACCACTACTGAAGCGTATATACTATATAAAATGGCATTTATTATCATCTTGTCCTTCATCTTTGTATTTAGAGTTGTCATTATTGTATTTTACTCTCTTTATCAGAATATATGTTATTTTGGTAGACATTTAGAGAAAAAAATATATATATATATAGAGAGAGAGAGAAGTTCAAAAGTGAACATAAAAGATGAACATTTTAATGAACATTAACAAAAAACACCAAAAAACCCATTAATTTTAATTCATATGTTATACTTGGTCCGCGCCGGCATCAAAGAGCACGCATGTCGATCGAATATTTTTTTAATATTCAAACACCCACCCACCCGCACCCCTAAACCCGTCTGCCATCAGTTAGAGCAGGTATAGGACGGACCCATATTCCCCCTCGACAACTATGCCATATTACCCACGTACTGGTATCACCAACAGGTAAAGATCTTGAATTCCTGACTTTCTCCGGCCAGTCTGCCTTCTCGTTCTTCCCTCATCTGCCCTTATTCTCCGGTGAGGTATCTCTGTTGCTATCAGTATATCTATTGCCATTGTTATGCACCCCGACTTCTGCTCTGCTGCAATTAAAGTCTATCCCATCATCACTGCCACTTTCGCAGAAGCTAACTTTTGTTTGGTTTATTTTATAAACAAACCCTAGCTAGTGGCAATCAGTATTACCCTATCATAGCCTTCCATCTTTCCATCCTTAGCGGCATCGACGTCTTCTTCTTCACTTTGAATACATACCCGTGTTGGTTGTTATGCTAGGGGGTGTATATTAAAAAAACACGAGTAACACGCGTGTCCTTTGCCGCTGGCGCAGACCAATTACAACATAGGAATTATAATTAATTGGTTGTTATGTGTTTTTTGTTAATGTTCATTAACAAAAACCTATATGAAGCATGGATTCTTCAAAAACCTCTCACACGCCCGACGTGCACCCGAACTGGATTCTTCCGCTCATGTTTGCACCCGTTCCCAACACTCACACCCACACCCGGTCACACATGTGCTTCATAGAATTATATGCTAATATTGTAGACATTTAAAATGGAGTATGCATCTTTATATTATAATATATATCATTTTACTGTCAAATTCTTTATGTAAGGATAATGGATTTCACTCACTTGAAAGACGGGACATTTTTAAGCTAACCTGACACCAAATACAATCTCTCCTAGTCCAGGAAAATAAGACGCCAAATGAACAATCTCGTTGGACCAACTTGCATGCTGTTGTGTTGACACGCTTCTATAAAACCATCCCCAAAACATTGGGAAAGATAGTATAATGTTATTTTCCATGTTGCATTTCGTATAAATGGCATTTTCATTAAGCAAATTAGCATTTCATAGAATAAGTGGAAAATTTGAGAATAAAATGCTCTAAGATTTTCCACATGTGATTGCCACACCTACCGCCACGCCAATGGTCCCGACGGTAGTTGGAACGCCGCGAGCCAAGTCTATCCCGATTTTTAATAAAATAATCCCATAACGAATCAAATCAACAACCAAGCTATTGGTACCAATTATAAATAATGTTAGTTTAGTTTGTGAATTAAAATCAATAATGAATTAAATTAATTATAAAGTACAACATTTAAATATTAGAATAATATGAAATTAGAGCATCAAACATGAACATTTTTTCCCCGAAAATAGAAAAATATATGCATTTTCCAAAAAATAAAAAAGCAAAACATTCACTCAGGAAATAAAAATCCAATGTTGTGACCATCTCTCCCTCTGCCTCCCACTTCTCGAGGATGGATTGCTTTTTCTCCTCCCAATATGCACATGCACTGGGTAAGTTGGAGTAGTCACGATTCACTATTACTTCATCCCTTCTTTCCATCACCCGTTCGTTTTTGTAGAACGATTATTAATTTTGCCTAGGACTTCTTCATTTGAGACTCCACGGCATGGGATTGATCTAAGGATTCCATGCGCACACTCATATTCACAACAAGTTGGTCAAACTAGTGGTAGAGAAATTGTTATTGACCGTTCTCTTTTCTTTCGCGCCATTCTGTCGACATACCAAATTAACCCTCAATTGAGTAAATGTGGGGATGACACGCCAATAATAGAATACACATAACACTCCCCAGCGAGCGTAGAGTATAGACTAGGCTCAGAGTGAGAGAGTGGGAGGACGCACTCCCACCAATGTTTATGCGGTCTTACCCTTCTTGTTCGTCTTGCACCATGTTTAAAGCTCATAGTTCCACTTTGAAGTGTCCTTTAAAGCATGGTGGCACTTTATGAACCTAAAAGGATCATAAGCTCCACCTTATACATGAAGAAGCACGTCCTGGTTGGCGCAACCGATGTTCATTCTCTGCTCGACTTTTCCAACAATGGCACAAAATTTTCCCATGGATTTGAAATAATGTAATCTCAAACAAAACCTTTTTTTATACGACAAGTGTCCCCAAAAAATAAATGTTCGCTAACAGTTCAATTAATAAATACTTAAATAATAGAAACAGATGTCATAAACCAAACCAATTATAAAGAAAGTGAGCTCATGAAGCCATACCTTATAAAGGGAAGGCAGGTTGCACATAAGTTTCACTAGCAAATAAAGTCCAATTACTGTTGCCATACTGCAATGTTCAACTGTTGGGGTAAATGTAACCCTGAACCACAGAACCATGTTCCATTTAAATGGTAAATAGTGATGCTCGATATGATTTATGATTGAAAACAAAGAACTCTTTTTTACCGTACATAGCTACGATCGTCATCAACCTCAACTGCATCCTCAATTATAACTTTCAGCTGTTCTAAAAAATAAGGATGTTATGGATCTTTTATATCTCTAATATGATGTGGGAAGGCTAAGAAAATACAGAATTCTCATAAATAGGCATGTAAGATTATATTGAATGGTTCCTTCCTAAAGGATGAGAGAAATTGTATTGGTCTGTAAACAACGAATTTAATAAAATAAAATAAAATTATGAAAACTTAGATACATTGCCATAGAAAATACGTTCACCCATTTTCTATAAGTGAACCGAATTTTTAGAACATTATACGAGAGGAGTTTCCTTTAATGCAGAAAAAGAAGATGTATGCATTATCAAGGGGGTAGCAATTCTATTATTTCGTATTCAGGTCATGTCAACTCAGGCATATCAATTCCTTATCAACCCTAATTCGACCTAATTAGTAAATTTGTCTTGTTCAGGTTCACACACACAACCCGTGTATCATCAAGTTAAGGACACTTTCTTTCTCAGCTGGATACGCCACTCCTAGACTCATTAGAAAATTAAGTACACTAATGTAAAAAAAAATATGTCCGATGAGAATTTCATATATACCATATTAAGAAGTTGAAACAAATATATAACATCCCACTTTTTTTGAGTATAATACATGTTAAACATGTTTGACATTAATCCAATCTATTTTTCATTCATGTTTGATAGAAATCAAGTATAAGACACATTAGTCATTTAGTAAATGTTTGCTTTTATTTCCATCCTTAGCTTTATTGTATTTTTTCTCTCTGTTATTTTCCATTTTTAGTTGTAGTTATTAAGTCTAAGTAAGGGGACATTTTAGAAAAGTTGTAAAGGTGTGTTTTTAGGTCACATGTGATGCCTAACATCACATGGGCCTAGGTCCATTTCCCATTGTAGGAATGATTCTAGATCATTACATTCACCCTATAAATACCCTCATTCCCCATGATGCAAGGCATTCAATATATTCTTCTTTTCAAGTTAGTTTGTTTGTCTATTTCTTTTTAGGTACCATTGGCCGTGTTTATGTCAAATTGGTATCACAGCAAGGTTTTCTCCTCCCATTGTTGTGTGTTGTAAAACCCTAACAAAAATCGCACACACTTTACAATGGCCCCTAAAAGGAACCCTCAAGCAGATGAAATGGAAAGAAGGGTCTCATCTCCTGAAAATACCCTCGAATGTATGCTGAACGAGATAAGAAATTTGGCAATGGGTAAGCACCACCACCACCCAACACATCTCCTCCACATTACGTAGAAACCGGTAGCACTCCCAGACACCCCTAACCACTGTCGGCGCCATCCACCTCCAACTGGGTGGTCCGAGGGCATCCAAAGTTGCCCAGAATTCACCCCATGACCCCTCCCTTGCTGTGCACACCTCCCTCCCAGTCGGTTCCAACTGACAACAAGGTTTTGTGGATGATTTTGTCCAACAAACGTTTCTACCCACTGTTGTTGTCCAAATAAGCCCATTCCAACCCCCATTCCTCCCCACCGACAAGGGCAAAGCCCTAGTAGCGCCTCCTGATGATTTTCACCCCACTCGCATGGGTCCCCCACCCTGCTACACCTACCCACTGCGCAACAGAACCCACTGGACCACGCCCACACCCCTAGTCCTGAAGTAGTAATTATTGAAGGCCGACCACCTATAAAATTACCCCGATTACCATTTGACATGTGTTCAACACATTATTCCCACCGACCCATTCAAATGGAACCGAGATCGAGATCGGAAGGTTAAATAATGAATTCATAAACCTCCCCCCCAACGGACTTGTAGTTTTTAGGAATTCTAATTGTATGTCCTATGATGAGAAGGTAGAGTTGTATTTGGGACAAGTCAACGAACGTTGAACAAAAATTTCACCCCAATGCCTCGAGTGGGAAGATGGGCATTCGAACTCTTCACCAACGGATTATGTTACACCAAAGTTTAACCCCTTTCTTCTGCTCGATCTACGTTATTACTTCATTTTCTTCTAGAAGGGCCATCTTATGAATTATTGCACCCACAAGGGCCCCGCTCTTAGGAGGAAGGCGGCTAAAGGCCAAGACATGTGAGATCACTTGGGAGGGCATATGCCTCGCACGTTTGGAGCCTTAGACGAGTCATCGGATGCTGATAATGAAGGAGACATGGAGGTTGAAGTCCAAGAAGAAGCTAATGAACCCGATCATTTTGGCCAAGAACTTAAGCTTCTTGACAAAAGTCTTGATGGAGATAGTCATGTTGTTGTCCCCACTTTTGATGGTCATATGGATCCAGATTCATTTATTGATTAAAAAGATGCAATTGAGAAGGTCTTCAAGTACAAGAACGTCACGGGGTACAAGTGTGTGAAGCTAGTGGCTACCCAATGTGTGGTGGAATGATATTGTTCGAGAGAGGGACGACCATGGGAAAGTCGCCATTAATTCGTGGTCCAAAATTCACAAATACTTGGGCACTGCCTTATTTCCCATATATTACGAGCGAGATCTATATGCACGCATTCTGGGCCTACGCCAAGCCTACTCCTCCATTCGTGATTACATTAAGCATTTCCACCTTTTTTGCACTCACGCGACACATGGGGAAAGAGAGTAACAACGAATAGGTTGCTATATTCACGTGTTACAAGCCCATATTAAGCATGAGCTTGGACTTCAATACATCCTCACACTTCAATGTGCTATTGAGTATGCAATATGTGTTTAGAAGTACCACCGACAAGAAAAATCCCCTCCCACTCAATAACCAACCATAGACCAACCAATCCTAATGATCCCCCTCCGCCGACATATATCATTAAATGTTTCGAGTGTGGCCAATTGGAACATAGACCTTCCATGTGTTCAAAGAAGAAAAAGGCCTTGGTGGAAACCGATGAGACTGTGGAGTGTGAAGAAATAGGGTAACCACCTACCGAGCATCAAGCACTCACCACCCACATCATTGATCCGGATATGGATGGAGATCCTCTTTGAGTTCGAGGTCGAACTCATTCTATGGAGGGGAGGGTGATAAAAATAAAGTATAGGACACATTAGTCATTTAGTCATCTTTATCTTTATTGTATTTTTTCTCTTTTATATTTTCCATTTTTAATTATAGTTATTAAGTCGTAAGGTGGCATTTTAGGAAAGTTATAAGGGTGTGTTTTTAGGTCACATGTGATGCTTAACATCACATGGGCCTAGGACCATTTTCTAATTTGGGAATGATTCTACATCCTTCCATTCACCCTATAAATATCTCCATTACCCATGATATAAGGCATTCAATATATTCTTCTTTTCAAGTTAGTTTTTTGTCTATTTCTTTTTAGGTACTATTGGCCATGTTTACGTCAGTGTTGATATATCTTTTTATTTTTGAATTCATGTTAAATAATTATCAATCCTAACCCATCAACTTCGTGTCAGGTTTAGGCATGTCATAAAGTGAAACCCTTAGTTCACACTCATAGCCCATATCCTATATTCTAGATCTGTAATTTAAACATAAAAAATGGAATCTTAAAATACACTAAAAAATATGTCTATGATATATCTTTTATGATCTAAAGCAATGGTTCTGAATTTATCTTATCTTTTAATAATTTATATTTTTCTTTGTTGAGTAATAACATAATCTTTGAATAAAATGTTTCTTCTAGGAATATCAATAGGATCGTTCCTAGGAACTCATTAAAGTGACCAGAAAGTCAGCGGGCATTGAGGCAGGCAGGCAATACATACAGTACTGAAAGCAAGAAGCAAGCGAGGGAGCGAGCAAGTAAGGTAAGCTATTTCATTCAAGTAGTCTTTATCATGTAATAAATATTACAAGCACTGACCTAAGCAATCACAAACCAAGATATAACTGAATTATAGTGTTGATTCTCCTGCATTGTGAATGAAAAAGAATGCCCCATTACACCAGCAAGAGAGTGATTATTTTTTATTTTTTATTGTTTGTAATCGTTACACATCTACATACTAATATTTTAGTATATAGAGGGAGAGGCATCAATCAAAAGTGTTATATGAAGATAACTAAAATTGCATAGATGCATATGACTTGGCAAGGCCATATATAACTTGATCAAAAATTGGCTGATGAAAAGCCAAACTTTTCACAGAGGTATTTTGTTACATATAAATGTTACTTGTACATTATCTATATATATATATATATATATATATATATATATATATATATAAGGTTCTGGTTTTCTCGCGCTTCGAGTAGAGCTTTCATTTCCATAACAGAGGATGTGTACACTTATAGCTTATATTTTCTGTACTACAAGTATACGTTGAACATCAAATAGTGTACCTTATAATACAATCAAAATGTGATTCTTATATATATTACCTATTAATATATGTGCATATTGGCCAACATATCTACATACTGCTATATGTTATGATATTAGCACTGAGTTCATCAAAAATATTATATGCAGCTCTATTAAATCCAAATATTTTTTATGTAGAAAAACATTACCCAATTTGTTTTATCAAAACAATGAAAGCAATAAACTACATACCTAATCATGTATGTTTTAAATACATGAAACTGTTGTCCCACAAAAAAAATGAGCATGGAATCTAAAATACAAAATAGGGTATACATAGTTAACATAATTAGCAAAAAAATATATCGAATTAGAAAGGCTATCAAACTGATGTAAACTACACGTCAAAAGGATCTTAAAAATATCTCACACACACATTTAGAGAGAGAAATACTCTTGTTTATTTCAAAATTCAAGTCTACCTCAAATGAGGCTAACAAGTGGGTATTTAAAGGGGAGTAGTAGCTTAGGCTCCAAGCTAAGGCACTAATTACAAAAATTCCATTACCATTCCTTACCTCTAAATAATAAAGGCAAAGAAAGAAAAATACAAATAATTAAATAAAAGAAAATATAAATGACAAATAATCCCTAAAGAGGGACTATTTCCATCACTCTCCCTGGCTTTGAAAACCTCCTCCTCGAGCGTAGGAGATAAACGGTAAAAAAGCAAGCCGACCATCAAAGAGCTCCTCACTAGGAAGAAGAGTCATCCTAAAAAACTCCCCTTATACCGGCTTGAAATGAATCCCAGTAGAATAGTAACACAATCCAAACGTGGCCAACCAACAAAATCGTGATCCGAGATTACCGTGATGAGCCCCCTCAATGATACATCGTAGAGAGTTTCCTTCGAGCTCATATCAAAAGCTACCATAAATGGGTCCACATACCCATTACCTAACACATCACCTCCAATCTCCAAATCAAGCCCAAGAGAGATAACCTCCGTTCCAACCACATTAAAATCATCATCCCAATTCCCAAAGATTGGAAAAAAATCTCCCAAATCAAATATTTTTGGCTCGCAAAAATGCATGTAATTCGCCCAAACATCCTCAACAAAAATGTCAAAAAAATTCCCAATACAAAATACGAATGGGTGCATGAGTGAGGGAGAATAATTGGGTTGAGCAACCAATATTGGACTAGCTTCCTGCAATCTTGAATTAAGCCTCGAGAGTTAATCGGGGTAGAAACGTAAAAAAAAAAATTATGATTGGGGTTTGAAAAATGGGTGGTGGGTTGGAGGGTTAGGGGTTGATATGGGTTAGAGTTTAATGCGGGTTGGAGGTTATTGTTAGGTCGGCGAGTTATTGGGGATCTCGGGTCGGTGTAACAAGGCTGGTTGACAGCCACAGGTCTTGACCGACCCCTTCTAGAGGAGGGACGAGAGTTTTTTTGGGTTGGGGAATGGTCGAAACATGGGTGGGGTAAAGGGTTTTGGTCGGTGGGGATGGTGAAGGGTAGTGGGGTGGCCAGAATAAGGTAAGGGAGGCAGGGGGAATTGTTGGCCTGCCCCTGTTCGGCAAGGGGCTACCTTGGAAGGGTTTTTCGATGTCGAGTGGGGTGGTAAAGGGGTTGGGGGTGTTCTACCGGTGGGAAAAAGGGTCGGAGGGGGTTCGACGGGGCAGGGTAAGGTTGTGGTTTGGGATTTATAGGTTTAGGGCTAGGGTTTGGGGTTGAAAAAGGATAAGGTTTTGGAAATAGATATAGATTTGTTATTGTGATTGTACCTACTCTCTAGTTCATTTTTAAATCTCCTCATAAAGTTGTTCAGATCTCCTTGGAGCCATTAAAGAGTAGTCTACGATTTTTTATACAAATACACCGATACACCAAATACCAATGTGGAACACTCGCTTTGATACCAATTTGACATAAACTACATGTCAAAAGGCTCCTACAAATATCACACACATACTTTCAGAAAGAGAAATGCTCTTGTCTATTTCAAAATTCAAGTCTACCTCAAATGAGGCTTATAAGTGGATATTTAAAGGGGAGGAGTAACTTATGCTCCAAGCTAAAGCACTAGTTACAAAAATGTCATTACTACTCCTTACCCATAAATGATAAAGCAAAAGAAAGAAAAATAAAAATAATAAAAGAAAAGAAAATAAAAATGAAAAATAATCCCTAAAAAGGGACTATTTCCATCACAATCGGTTTTGCAAATGGGTTTTGTGAATTTTCTTCATTTGATGGTATAACTGTTTGTTGGGAAGGTGGGATTTTGTATCAAAGTGCACCTACGTATGAGAAAAACTTCATTGAAGGGCTTCTCTTAAATGGAGATAATCAAAATATGAACAATTTCATAAACCCTGAAGTGGGCGGTAAACGAGCACAATCTACACAAGGGAATTCCAATGGTACAACAAATGGGTTTTGCGCTGAATTTTATTCCTTGGATGGTGCAACTGATTGTTAGGATGGTAGGCTTTTATCACCAAGTGCACCAACGTATGAGAATATATTAGTGAACTTGAACACAAAAGCCCACCGTCCTAACAACCAGTTGCACCATCCGAAGAAGAAAATTCACAAAACCCATTTGTTGTATTCCCTTGTGTAGATTGCGCTCGTCTACCACCCACTTTAGTATTTATGACATTGTTCATATTTTGATTATAGCCATTTAATAGAAGCCCATCAATGAATCTTTTCTCATACGTTGGTGCACTTTGATACAAAAGCCCACTGTCCCAACAACCAGTTACACCATCAGATGAAGAAAATTCACAAAACCCATATGCAGAACCGATCGAGATGGAAATAGGCCCTTTTTAGAGATTATTTGTCATTTTTATTTTATTTCATATTTTCTTTTATTTTATCACTGAAAAAATAGGTTCAAAACATTGAATCGATCGGTTCTGCAAATGGGTTTTGTGAATTTTCTTCATCGATGGTGTAGCTGGTTGTTGGGACAGTGGGATTTTGTATCCTAGTGCGCCTACGTATGAGAATAGCTTCATTGACGGGCTTCTATTAAATGGAGATAATCAAAATATGAAAAACTTCATAAACCCTCAGTGTGGTAAACGAGCACAATCTACACAAGGGAATTGCGGTGGTACAGCAAATGGGTTTTGCGCTGAATTTTTTCCTTGGTAGTTCAATTGGTTGTTGGGACGGTGGGCTTTGGTGTCCAAGTGCACCAACGTATGAGAATATGTTGGTGAACTAGGACACAAAACCCCATCGTCCTAACAACCAGTTGCACCATATGAGGAAGAAAATTAAAAAAAAAACTATTTGATGTACCACTAGAATTCCCTTGTGTAGATTGTGCTCGTTTACCACCCACTTCAGGATTTATGGCATTGTTCATATTTTGATTATCGCCATTTAGTAGAAGCCCGTCAATGGATCTTTTCTCATACGTAGATGCACTTTGATACAAAAGCCCACCGTTCCAACAAACAGTTACACCATCAGATGAAAAAAATTCACAAAACCCATTTATAGAACCGATCGAGATGGAAATAGGATCCTTTTAGGGATTATTTGTCATTTTTATTTTCTTTTGTATTTTCTTTTCTTTATCACTCAAACAACAAGTTGAAAACATTAACTCGATCGGTTCTGCAAATGGGTTTGGTGAATTTTCTTCATCCGATTGCGTAACTGGTTGTTGGGATGGTAGGCTTTTGTATCAAAGTGCACCTACGCATGAGAAAAGCTTCATTGCTGGGATTATATTAAATGGATATAATCAAAATATGAACAATGTCATAAACCCTTGGTGTGGTAGATGAGCACAATCTACACAAGAGAATTGTAGTGGTACAACAATTAGGTTTTGCGCTGAATTTTCTTCGTCGGTTAGTGCAACTAGTTATTAGGATGGTGGGATTTTGTGTCTAAGTGTACCAACGTATGAGAATATGTTGGTTCACTAGGACACAAAAGCCCACCATACCAACAACTAGTTGCATCATATGAGGAAGAAAATTCACAAAACCCATTTGATGTACCACTGCAATTCCCTTGTGTAGATTGTGATCGTCTACCACCCACTTCAGGATTTATGGCATTGTTCATATTTTGATTATCGCCATTTAATATAATCCCATCAATGAATCTTTTCTCATATGTAGGTGTACTTTGATACAAAAGCCTACTGTACCAATAACCAGTTACACAATCAGATGAAGAAAATTAACAAAACCCATTTGCAGAACCAATAGAGATGGAAATAAGCCCTTTTTAGGGATTATTTGTCATTTTTATTTTATCACTCAAACAACAGGTTCAAAACATTAACTCAATCGGTCCTACAAATGGGTTTTGTGAATTTTCTTCATCTGATGGTGTAACTGGTTGTTGGGACAGTGGGCTTTTGTATCAAAGTGCACTTATGTATGAGAAAAGATTCATTTAGGGGATTATATTAAATGGATATAATCAACATATGAACAATGTCATAAACCCTCGGTGCTGTAGATGAGCACAATCTACACGAGGGAATTGGAATGGTACAACAAATGGGTTTTGCGCTAAATTTTCTTCCTCGGATAGTGCAACTGGTTGTTGGGACGATGGTGTCTTTTGTCCAAGTGCACCAACATATGTGAATTTGTTCGTGTAGAACACAAAATCCCACCGTCCCAACAACCAATTACACCATCCGAGGAAGAAAATTCACAAAACCCATTTGTTGTACCACTTGAATTCTCTTGTGTAGATTGTGCTCGTCTACCACCCACTTTAGGGTTTATGATATTTTTCATATTTTGATTATCTCCATTTAATAGAAGCCCATCAATGAAGATCTTCTCATACGTAGGTTCACTTTGATACAAAATCCCACCGTCCCAACCACCAGTTACACCATCAAATGAAGAAAATTCATAAAGCCCATTTGCAGAACCGATCGAATCGATGTTTTGAACCTATTGTTTGAGTGAAGAATGATTTTTACCCAACAAGAACCTGTCTTTGGAAATGAAGGGAGGACTATCTCTATACATGGGAGGGTACAATCGTATACCCCCTTCCATAAATGAGATCTTTATGTAAATTCCCCTTCCATAAATGGGGAATTTATAAAAAAAAAATAGGAAAAAACTATGATTAACACCAATGACTACAAAATTGATTAATCCTAAGATGAAAAAAATTGAAAACTAAAGAAAAATAAATTTCAATTGAAAACCAAAGAGCCGATTTAGATCCAAGTTTGGATTTCTTATTTCAAAGACTTTTGTTTTGGAACAAAAAAAATCCAAATTGAAACAAAAAGTTCAAATTGCACAAAATAAAAAAAATGGCTTAAATAGGGTGAAAGATGATCAACCCGTGGTGTTTTTTGTTATTCTCAATGTGTCTTAATTGATTAAGATCATTTTCTTAAATTCAATTAACTTTACTCTTTTTCCTGAAAAAAACTTTTTGGAGAACACCAAAAACATCTAAATTTATGAGTTAGAGACTCAAGTTCCTCGGATGAACTCCAAGAATTTCATTTAGAGACTCAGATCTTATATAGAAAATAAAAATTGAATCGTATATATCAAAACAAACCGATTTTGAACAAGAAAAACCTAGATCCGTGTAAAAAACTATAATAAAAAAACTCAGATAAGGAACAAAACACAAATCAGGTAATAAAAAACGAGATCATTTTAGAAGATTAAACCCAATTCAATTTTAAAAACAGGAACAAATTGTATTTTCAATTAACCGAAATGAAAGCAGCACAAAGTATGGGCGAACGTATGTAATTCTTTTCTTTTTTCCTTTTCAAAAGTCCGGTGTTAAGTGAACAGGAATGAAGAAAATGTTATGTTAAGGCAGATAAGAGTTCAAAGAATAAAAAAATCGTTATGTGAAGGGAAACAAGAGTTCAAAGAACAAAAAGAAATAACCTTTCCTAAAATTACAAATCATATCTAGTGATGATTAAACCCAATTTAATCTACAGACCCAAATCGATAGTTTGAAACACCAAAAAGGTTACCTGTTTTTTTCGTGAAACATGAGAAAAGTGAGATACTTAGATAATGTGTTGGTACTTGAGTGAATGGGGAAAATTTATTGGTGAAAACGTAAGAAGAGGGAATGGAGTCGAAAAATGGAGTTATGTCAGAGAAAAAAGAGCGATGGAGATTGGTTATGTGAGAGAAGGGGGTGAGTGAGAGGATGGAAGAGAACGAGTAGTAGGAATTATTAGAATAACTAGTTGTAAGCCCGCGCGATGCCCAGCGAGGCGCAATGTACGAAACTGATGTGAATTAAGAGATGAGGAAGCGTAAAATAACTAGTCTACATAACAACAACAACAACAACAACAACAACAACAACAACGAAAAAAGAAACTAATTATATTCTAAAATTCTCTTTCAAATCCTCATATCTCAAAATCTTGGTTGATTACAAATGATGTCATACTCTAGGGAAGGTTCCAGAATCAATCTAAAAAATATCTACAAGTAGGCCCACTTGTATAAGTGGGTATAACTAACTAACCAATTGGATGTGCTCCCACTTGTTAGATGCTTCTAGAATTTGCTAGAACTAACAAGTACCAATATATCACTAAAACACAAAATATCTAACAAGAACAAAGTAACAAAAAATACAAAAATACAATTGACTAATTTTTCCTTTCTCATTTCCATCATTATCCTCTACTTGAGAGAGCTCGTCCCGAGCGAAGAAAACGTGCGCTAGGGCATCAATCGCGGGTTCCCTTACTTGAAAGAGAAGTCATCCTTTAAATCATCTAATCCGTCCAAATGAAGAGCTAACACAAGATCGACACGGAGAGGGCCAGCGATGCAAAATTTCATCTAAATTCACCGTGATGAGCCGTCGTAGCATCAAAACACGTAAATGAGTCATGGATCTCTCGTTATAAGTAACCCAAAAGGGATCCACAAATCCCACACGTGATCACCCCGCTCAACGTATACTCCTAAAAGGAAACAACCATTCAACCATCATCACAAAACTCATCACTGTGAGAAAAAATTGAAAAGAAATCTGTTAAATCAAATATTTCCACCTCCTGATAGTGAGTGAGAGTCTCCCAACCGTCTTCAACAAATAAAAATCATATATAAAGTATCCATCATCGTTTATCCCAAAGATAGGAATGAAGTCCATAATCTCAAATACCTCTAAATTCCAGTATCTAGTGCGAGTGATCCACCCATCCTCCTCGAATATGGGAATAAAGACACAATGAAGGAACACGTAGTCATTATTAAGCATCATCGGGGTCTCAACAACCTCAGAGACATCCTCGTATATCATAACCGAAGAGATATTATCATCGATGTGCGTGGGAATGACATCGTATGTAGTAGGAGGTATACCGGTGGACAAGTACTCAAAATATTGGACCAAATGTCTCACTCGAGCATATACCCATTGTTCACCTGTCGTCTCCATCGTAAGATACTCGGATCGACACCTATTCAGGTGTTGACAATAAATCCCATACTCCCCGAGGGAGTAAGCACTATAAGCGAATGTGTGAAGCTTTTGAGGTAAATATAAATCCTTCGTGGCCTAAGAATCTAAAAGACTTTGAAGTTTTTTTATGATGGCACAACTTACCTTGTCAAAATCAGCACATGCATTCATATTGAGCACGTATTTGGTACCATCCCACGATAATTTGGAAAAAAAAATGTATTCTTTGGGTGGGGGAGGGATAAAATTGTAGGGTCTTAATATATTTGGGGAAAATTAGTAATTTTTAGAAAATTCAGAGGCTGAATTATAATTTTCAAAAACTAGTAGGGGATTAGTGTGTTGAAGAGGTACGGGTGGTGCGAAAGTTTGATTAGGGTTTGTGATGTGGTGGGAGGTTGTCGGGGTTGAATATAAATGTCTATTATGGTTAGGGTTTTTAGATGGAGTCAGTTTTAGGGTTTCTTGAGGATGGGGAAGTTAAGGTTTGTGGGGGAATGATTTTTGGATAGTTTCGATTGGATCTTGGGTGGATCAGAGGCCAAAAAAATTTATTCTTGGTCATGGGCAATACAGTCTTGAAAATCTGTGTAGGAAAAAGAGGTTTGGGTATGCAATAGGTGGTTGACGGAGTCAACAAGGGTGGGTAATGGTCGGTCGGAGGAAAAATGGGTGGGTCATCCTCTGTATGTGTAGGTGGTTGTCATAGGATGGGTTCCGACCTTATTTTGGGGACATCCAACCACCGGGGTTTGTCGTCCAGGGAGTAGAGCGGTGTTGGGGCTGTTTCGAGGCTTGAGAAGGGTTGGAGATAGGGAACCAGTGCAAAAAATGTGTCTGGAGGCCTGGCCGGTGGTCGGCGATAGTAGAGGAGGGGTGGGGGCAGCTAGGGTGGCCGGATTAGGGTTAGGGAGGGTAAGAGTAGGGAAGGGGATTTTAGGGTTTCGATGGTGGGACTTGTTGTACGTAGAATGAAGTCGGAGTGGTCCCATCCCGAATCTGACTCATATTTGATAATCATCCTCGCGCCAAGAACAAATGCGACTCTGATACCAATTTTGATGTGAATTAAGAGATACGAAAGCATAAAATAACTAATCTACACCACCACCACAACAACAACAACAACAATTAAAAAAGAAACTAATTCTATTCTCAAATTCTCTTTAAAATCCTCATATCTCAAAATCTTGGTTGATTACAAAAGATGTCATACATGGGTATTTATAGTTTTATAGGGAAGGTTCTAGAACCAATCTAAAAAATATCTACAAGAGGGCCCACTTGCATAAATGGGTATAACTAACTAACCAATTGGATGTGTTCCCACTTGTTATATGCTTCTAGAGTGTTCTAGAACTAACAAGTACCTACGCATCACTAAAATACAAAATATCTAACAAGTACAAAGTAATAAAAAAATACAAAAATACAATTAACTGATTTCTCCATTCTCATTTCCGTTAGGAACAATTTATTGTATGTTTGTATGAATATTAAGGCTTGGTAAAAAAAATAAAGATTTAGTGAACAACTTGTTGCATATCTTAATAAATATTGAAGCTCGGGAAAGAAAAAGACTCAAATTTGTAAGAACAAATCTAAACAAAAAGGTTGAATATGATCACTTGAGGAAAATTACTTTGACATCTATATATAGTCATGGTCATGGTGCTTTAAAATACATATCACAGCTTTCACATCTGTGAACAAAAATCCATTCTGAAAGTAGAAATTTTTATTTGAGAACAAAAATAAATACAAACAAAAAATAACTAAAGGAAACGTTTAAAAAAATCAGTCTAGAATCAAACCAAACCTATTCTCTTAATTTCAATTTGCAGAAAACCAATTGGTCTTACAATGTGAAGCATGTATAAATTGTTAGCAATATACAACAATCATAAAAAATAAAACACTTAAGAAAACACCCTACATATAAAACTAAATTTTCCAAATATACTGTTGAAACTCAATGGCACAACACAAATTAAGGTCTACGGCCATTGATTTTACAAACCACAAAAAAAAATGTTTCTCTATCCACTTTAGTGAAGAAGTGAAGGAAAGTGTTTCAGTGTTTTTCTTCAAAGTCAAAATATGTATAATTTTATACATAATTTAAACAAAGGGATCACAGGTATTTAGTCGCACTTTTAAAGATTTATTTGTGTCCAGTCCTATTTTTTATTTTTTTTAGTCGTTGGTTCTAGTTTAACAACCATAAAAAAATACAGTTACAAGGTGATTGTGGGAGGTTTTGAATAGTTATGGGACTAAATACAATTTAAAAAATACACTGGAGGGGAACCTAAAAAAACTTTAGGTATGATACTAAGCACAAAAAAACTATTAAACAAAGCCAAAAGTCTGATTGAAATAGAAAAAAATAGCATTAGAGGAACCGAGTAGTGTAGTGGTTTAGATCCAACATCCAGAGTTATCATCGTATATGATAAAAGATCATAAACCCAAAATGAAAACAAAAACACAATTCTTTATTGCTACACATATGTTTGAGGAGACATGAACATCAATTAATATATATATATATATATATATATATATATATATATATATATAATAACCTTGATTCTATCGCCGAATCGATCGAGTTTTTGCCAGTGAGACGGGGGAAGATGATCGGCAGGGAATCCGTGAGAAAGGAGGAGATATTGTTTTGTGAAAATATTAATTTTTATATTGGAAATTGGGAAATTGATTCTTTAGTGGAAGAAGAAAGGATAGGTCAGAAACGGACAGTAACGGTGGAGGCAGTTTGATATAAGCGGGAGAATGAAACAGAGGTGACACGTACTTAGTGTAAAGCATTTTATAAGAATAATAATAACTAGGTTTTAACGCCGTGCGCGAATTATAATTCTTGTGTAATCCACAACTCAACGGGCATGTCATTATAAATAGATAATAAAATACATAAAAAAGATTTAAAAAATGCGTCAAAGAAAAAAGTAATATATAACATTAGATATGGAGAATCCCTATCAACAAATATATAAAAGAGCGAAATTAACCCTCATAAAGGCATAAAACATCATATATGAATACTTATGCATAAAAGTAAATGGATATTACAAAATAGATAACCTAAGACCACAAAAAACAAAAAAATAATTACTTACATCAAGAAACCAAATTGAAAAGAAAAGAATCAAAATCCTATTTCTTTGCTAGTTAAGCACTATAACATTAATGAATATTTAGAGTTTGATTATTAAGAACTGCTTATGAATCCACATAACAAAATTAAGTTCAGTACTAACTAGTTAGGGTAATCTGGACAATCTGAAATACACAGGAACACATTAGCCTAGTTATATCTGTGCAAAAATAAAAAATCTTATCTTTGAACCATAGAACAGGACAAAAGGTAAGAAATCTGAAATTGGGTAAATTTGGAAAAAATAAGTGAAACTGATAATTAGACCTACGTCAATCATAATGGTAATAGTCATTTGATAGATGTTAAATGCACAAAACCATCCAAAGTTTGCATATCATTTTGTTTTAACCTTCATCGTGGGAGATTTCACATTGACAAACAAAATATTCGCGAATAGCTATTTCTTACAACAAGTTTCATGTATTATTAAACTTACTTAAAGCAAAGTGGTCACATATGTTTTTCTAATTAAAGTTCTTTATGTAAAAACTTTAATGGTGATAGAAATCAAAGATATAGAATCAAATTCCATCATATCAATACATATTTCCTAACGTTAGACTTGAAAAACTTTTGTATATGTTTTATAGAATACATAGGATAACATTTGGATTGTTTGGAGGAAAATCCTAATGTCCCCCAACTTTTTAAATGCCACCAGGGAGGTACTTTACCTAACCTTTTGTAATTAATTAAATTAAGGAGTATCGGATACATATTTCGAATTCTAAGTTTTCAAGTTAAGCAAATTATGAGAAAAATCAAAATATGCAACACTTTCAGTACAATATGCAAGTGTAGTGCAGGAAACTATTAAATAAAGAACAACGTTTGTCACAATGTTATGGTTATCCAAGAATCTAAATTAACACATTGTGTGTTTAGATCTAATGTAAAAAATAGCCTTTGAAAATCAAGAAAATAAATTCAAAAACAAAACGGAGCATAGTTTAAAGAAAGCACCTCAAATGGACATCGGGAATCCACAATTACCACCGCAAATATTATTTCGAGAACTTCTGGAGCCAATGGAGGGTATAAATTATACATAAACCAACTAAACAAAAAAAATCATCTTCATTCTTTTTAACTATTTGAGACAAAAGAAATGGAAAAAAATGATCAGTTGCAAATCTGAAATATATATTTTCACGTGAGTTAGGTATCATATTAATTTTATAATACATGATTAAATACATATTTTTTTATCCTCCCTTTATTATTTACCTCTTTAGAAACTACAACCCCCTATAAACTAATTCATTAACCCAAAATCATAACCAATACAACATAAAAAAAATAGATAAAAAAAAAAAATTACAAGTACTCTAACTCAGTAATGCTGAAGTCATAAAAATGCATCCAAAAAATCAATAAAAAGAAATGAAATTAAATGTAATCTACAAATTTTCATGAGTGTTTATATAAAAAATTTACAAAATAACTTCACATTCCTATAGGTATAGTTACATGAGTGTGAAGCTAAACCCACGATGAGTTCTAATAGAAAAAACTGTTAAAAGTTTGATTACACAACAAACATTCAAAATCAACCAACTGAACCAAGTTCTGTAGCATATCCAGATGGAATATAGAACCAAACAAAATTTGGTTGAGAATATGAAACCCCATTGCTAAATAACATTTCTACCTATATGAATTCAAAGTAACTCAATAAAATAAATTATTCATCTCTCAACTCGAAAGAACGAAACCTCAACAGTGAGGAAGTGGATGAAAAGTGAGACTGATAAATAAATTTGTAGGTAACAGACTACATAACTCATTTGAGATGGAATACAATTATTTATGTCCCCGACAAAATACAAATAGGAAAACCCCAAAATTTTCCAAATTAATTAAGAGAATAACATTATCACAAAAAATGAACAAAATATGTCAAATTATCCCAACTCAATGAAAGCAAAAAACCACAATTAAATAGTCTGAAATCAAAGTACCTTGAGTTGTGAGGATCGTAGGACATGAAAAAATCCTATGCGATAGCATGTAAATAAACTTATTTAGGGAAGAAATACTAATGGTCAAGGGTTTTTGCATAGAAGATCGTAGAGGGGGAGGGAAGGGGCCACTGAATGAGAAACGATTTGTGTGTGCAAGCCGATTATGAGTCATTGGACGGTTTGGATCCCCTTTTTTTCCTGAGAATAGAGAGAGGGGAGTAAAATGAAATAGTGAGTTGAGCATTGAACTTCATTGCCATGTTTCAATGTTAAGAATTAAGACACCATTTTTAATATTATATATTAGATAGCATGCAACATGGCTGAATTTATCAAAAATAGAAAATTTGTTACTATGTTTTTTTACATAATGTATTTTACAAATGAAATGAGATTTAATTTTAAGTTAATATTAAAAGTCATATGATTAACATTTTTTTTTTTAAATTACACTCAAATGTTTAGTAAAAACCTGGAAAAAAAATTCAAGTGTCGGAGTATTAGTAATTTTCACATGTGTATTGAGATTAAAAAAACAAATAAAAAATAAAATAACTTTCTATTAACTGCACCTTTTCCCTCCTTTAAATAGGTTGTATTCATAATATAAAGATTAGACAACTTGTTTAGCTTTAAACCCCAAAACTACAAGCATATATAGATTAGTTTTATAAAAGTGGGTTTTGTACAAAAAATATTATTGAGAATTCTACCATTTTAAAGATATGCTCATAACAAAAGAAAAGAATATGATACTTCTACCATTTTAAACAATCTATATTCCATACCTAACGTTTAACATTTTATAGATATGCTAAAAAAATTATTTGTATCTATACAATTATCTTTACTTCTACTATTTAAATAACTTCATTTGTTCCTCACTACCATCACCTCAGTGGATACAAAAAAATATCATCCAATCAATCACTAATTTTACTATGACTATTTAATCCAAACTTGTTCTATCTCAACCTATCTTCAAACTTTATTATGAGTAAATCAAACATTAAGAAATAAGATTAAGTGAATAAAAATTAAAACGTTAAATAATGAAGGAAAAGGTGGGGTGTAGAGCAGTGTCTAACAGTATGAAATTTGTTAAAGTACAGAGAGAGAGAGAGAGAGAGAGAGAGAGAGAACTCATAAAATCAAATCTTTAAATAGGTTATCTTAGTGAGAGGAAGTCTTTGTATCAAATAAATAAATATAACAAACAAAACAAAAATAACTTTTTCACCTTACATAATTAGCCCATATTTGGAATATCGACAAAGAAAATATTCAAAAATTAAAATTAAAAATTACACTATAGTTATAATAGAGATTGGCAAATTCAGTTATTGCTGGAACCCATTAACCTGAAGCACTGCTAAGTTGAATCGTTCACCACGCAATAAAATCCAATTAAAATCCTAAAAATTCATTTTATACAAAGATCAAATCAATTGCAAATCTTCATCGTTTAATAAGAAACCCACCGAAAAATTATTCGTGGAAGCTGATCTTCGTAAAATTTAGCTTAATGCCATTAAATAATCGCTTTATATGTACAACCCATGCGATAAAGGTTTGATATATGGTCTGGACATTTAGATTATTCAAATGAATATTGAGGACTCCTACCCCAAGCAGATTGCATAAGAACTGAAAATTAATCAGTTTTCGCATTGTCCATATGTAGTCGTGTATTACCAATCTTTCTACGATAACGGTGAGATATCTATAATATTGGAGTACATGGACAAGGGATTTGTTGTTGATTTTCTCTAAAAGGTCAAATCAATTCCAGAGCCATATCTTGCTGCCATCTGTAAGCAGGTTGAAAATATGGAAATATATTTTTTCAACCAAGGGAACTAATTATTAGCTAAGAAATATGGATATACTGTACATGACTCCCCTTGTATTTCCTCATTTCAATTCCGGAGCTCAAGGGTTTATTGTCTCTTCATAATGAAAAAAATATTATTCATAGGGACCTAAATCCTTCAAATTTGCTGATTAATAATAGAGGCAACGTCAAGATCACTGACTTTGGTGTGAATACAATATTGGCCAGCACCTCTGGACAGGTTAATACCTTTGTGGGCACTTACAACTATATGTCTATAAGTTGATATGGTTATGAGATTTCGTAATGTTTTTCCAAAAAAATAATTAAAGGATCTATGAATTTGTGTTTAAATCAAATGAATGGAGGAATGTGGAATGAAAGGCTAGGAAATGAAAAGAGAAAGAGGGGTGAATGAAAAGTGTGGGGAAGATAAATACATGGGATGGAGATATATAGATATAAAGGTAGAATTTTCACGTGGTTAACCCAAATGGCTTTTAACATGTGTAAGATGGAATTCATTTATGATACTCTAAGTGGCAAGTTAAGGTGCTTTCAGGCTACAATTTTATATATATACATAGACTAGGTATAAATCCGGGCGCGATGTGAAGACCATACTATTGTCATAGTAATTTTGTAAAAATCGTACATATACCTTATATAAAAATTGTTAAAGCCACTAAACTCAACTTGTGAGGAGGTGTGGTTTTCTTATCCAATTCTTTCGAAGGATCATAGATCCAACAACTTTAAATACCTCTTAACAACTGAAGGACTTGACCAACAACCCATCTAAATAGGTTTCCTTGTGTGAATTAAATTCAGTTATGTTAAATTTGGGTGCCTCAAAGACAACTGGATGCTTCGCATCTTTTATCTAACATTTTAGGGGATATTAAATTGGAAAGAGTCCTTCTAAAACAACATACAAAATTGACACATTTGGTGCGACATACTGACATGTTGGCTCGTATCCGGACCACCAGTGGTGGAGCCTAAACATAAGCCAATGCTAGTACGACAAGTCAGCGTGCCACACCAAATGTGTCAATTTTGTGTGTCAATCTAGAATTATTCAATTGGAAATCCTATAGGATGTCCAATTTTTTTCAATTTCTCCATATCCTCGAACAATTAAATGATACCAACATCACTCTCATACCCAATATCCCTAATAGTGAAGAAATCACCCAATTCAAACCCAATAACCTCGTTACTTCTCATACAAAATCAGTTTAAAATCGTAGTTAAGAAACTCAAGCCCATCATTGATATTATAATCTCACCCCCATTAAAGTACAATATTTCTGGGAGACAAATTCAATTTTACTGTATTTTCACGCAAGAATCATTTGCCAACATTTGGAGAAATAGTAAAGGTTATGTTATTATTCATTGTTCTCTAAATCTTCACATGAGAAACTTTATAACATAATTTAATGAATTTTCTTTGGGTAAACTCTTGTGTTTTATGGTTTTAATTCAAATTCGGTCCAAGTGGTCATGTAGTTTTTTTTTACTGCGATCTCTATTTTCTATTTAATGGTTAAAGCCATAGCATTATCTGCCTAACCAGAGGACTTAGGCAAGGGGATTTTTTATCCCCACATTTCTACATCTTAGTAGCCAATAATATGTACCTCTTAATCATTTAAGTTGTGGGGGAGAACATCCTCTAATTAATGAAATTAGTGTAATACCCCCAGTATTTCAAAACTATGAAAATTTGGTAACTCAAATATAATTGAATTAGTGTGATAATTTAATTGTTTAGACTTGATAAATGAAATAATAAAATAAATAATAACTTGACTATGTTAAATCATATATTGTTTATGTATTGTTTGTTAATAATAATAACATAATTAGTTGTGATTAAAAATATTGTTTGGATTTAAATTGAGTTTTAAGTCTTATTTAAGGGCCTAAATAAGGTAAAAATGGTGGAAGACTGTACCTGTAAGGACATTTTTGTCCATTATCATTATTATGTCGCACGCCGTTACACCGTTGAAGAAATTCAAGATTCAAGATTCAACGGATCCGAATATCAAAAGAAGAAGAGGAATCATAGTCTGACAGCCGGACCGATCCGCTAAAATAAAAGAACCGATCCGGCTAACCGGACCGGTCCGCCTACAGACCCGGACTGATCCGCTTGTTTGTCAGAAGGCCAGTATACCCCGGACCGCATGCGAACCGATGAAGCCTGGAAGCGAACCGATCCGATCATCAACGGACCGATCCGCCTCAGAATAGAAGAATCGATCCGGTCAATCGGACCGATCCGCCTCAGACCCGGACCGGTCCGCCTGGGATAAACTCAAACAGATCGTGTTCAGATTTTTAAGGCCCGAGTACTCTTATTTAATCCCACTACGGGAAGTGGTTTTCTAAGACTTATTCACACGATTTCCAGAGAAAAGAAAGCCCTAAGTCTTCACCTATTGAGCATCTAGACTCTAGGTTTTTTATTCACACAAATTGCCAATCATTTGTGAATCTCTTTGCAACCCAGGAACGAAGCTTTGCTCTTGTTCAACCCTTGTGGAGAATTCGTTTCTCTTCTCCATTGCAGCCCTACTGGAAAGGGATAGTTCCAGCCGCCAGCCCTCCTGGAAAGGGATATTTCCAGCCGCGACTACAGAATCCGATACCTGAGGGTAATTCTTAGTCACTTGTATTTTCATTGTGATTCGAAATTGTATAGCCTACAATATTATAATGAAAATAAATGGTTTTGCCCCTTTGGGGGATTTTTCCTCAATTGCATGTGTTTGAATGTTCTGGCTTAGATTATCATCTTATTCAATCACATACTATTGCATGTTTAGGGTTTGTTTGGGTTAAAAGGGTTTAATATATAATTTGCTCATTTGAACGCAAGCACATACGTTCTCAAATTGGTATCAGAGCAGGTTACGCTAATCTATCGTGTATTCCTATTTTCCGCAAAATTTTTCTAAGATATCAATTTTCTGAAAAAATTGATTTTTGAAAAAGTGCGTGTTCAAATGGAGAAGTTATATAATAAAATGCCTGTTTTTGACGGGACAAATTATGCTTATTGGAAAGCCCGAATGAGGTCGGCTTTAAAAGCCATTGATGAACGTGTCTGGATTTTGGTTGAATGAGGATGGACTCCTCCCTCCGTGACTGTTGATAATGTAACCAACTTGAAACCTGACACGTCTTGGACTGAGGAAGAATTTAAATGGTCATCTTTTAATTCTAAGGTTCTAAGTGCTATTTTTGGGTCTGTCACACCTGATGAGTTCAAACGCATAATGACGTGCATCACGTCAAAAGAGGCATGGGATGTTTTACAACTCACCCATGAAGGAACTAATGATGTAAAAGAATCTAAGTTGCAAAATTTGACAACTCAATTTGAAACCATCACCATGCATGAATCTGAATGCTTTGATGAATTTTATGCTAGACTTTCTGACATTGTGAATACTAGCTTTAATCTTGGTGAACATATTCCTAATGCTAGAGTTGTTAAAAAAATTCTTCGTTCTTTACCTAAGCGTTTTATCCCTAAAGTCACTGTGCTAAATTCTATGGGTAATTTAAATACGCTAAAATTGGAAGAACTTGTAGGAGATTTGCGAACTTATGAAATTGATATGTTCCCTAAAACTGCTAAATCTAAAGATAAGGGAATTGCTCTTAAAGCCCTAGAGAGAAGGAGTGAGGGGTCGGCTAGAAAAAGGGTAGAGTCGTCTAGAAAAAGAGAGACTGACACGTCAGATTCTGAGTGTGATTTTGACCTAGATGATTTGGCTCTTTTTGCAAAATATTTCAAGAGGATTCTCAAATTTAAGAAAAATGGCAATTTCAAAGATAAAAAGAAATTTGAGAAAAATAAAGTTTGAAAAGAAAAATGAAAAAGACTCCAAAAATACTCCTAAGAAAGAAAGTGAGAGATGTTTTGAGTGCGATGGTAGGGGTCACAGAGCATTTGAGTGTGCCAATCGTCTGAATAGAGAGAAAGGGAAAGCTGTCCTTAATGCTACCCTTAGTGACCACAGTGAGGTCGAGACGGTGGATTCAGGAGATGAGTCACCGCATGAGTGTAACTTCACCGCATTCATGGCCAGTCAAGTGAACACTCCTAGTTATTTTCACAACGATAAAGATGATGCTTCACAAGGACACCCCGACAGTGAGATCGATGTGAGCGAGGGGGAGGATGACTCAAGTGAGAGCGAGAGTGATATTCAACGCGCCTACACTGAGTTATATTCTGAGTCATTTATAACTAAAAAACGTAACAAAGCGCTAGTTCTTAAGATCACCGGCTTAGAGGAAGATTTAAGAAAGGCGAGAGAAAGAGAGTCCTCCACCATCACCGCCCTGAGAGAGAGAGAATATGCCTGTGTCGAGAAAGAGATTCTGTTTAGAGAGAAAGAGAGTGTGTTAGAAAAAGAGAGAGGGGACTTGACTAAACAAGTGGCTAGTCTTACGAGTCAGCTCCATTTCTCCGTGGAGACTCAGAAGAAACTTGAAGCCCTTGTTGCCCAGCCGACTTATGATCTTGAGAAAGCACGGGAAGTCAAGATACAAATCGAGGATAGATTTGGGAAGATGGGAAAGATGATCCTCGGCCCCGCTTTAGGTTTTGGTGATCGGTAAGGAATTGGATATGATGGTGCCTCCACGTCCCAAATTTCACCTGGACCAGTTCCTGAGTTTACTATAACTCCTTATGGTCACCGTCAAAAACATCGAAGGAGAGTTCGACCAAGAAAAGCAAACCAAGGTCCGCCTTTGACTGTGCTATTTTGTACTTATTGCAAAATAAAAGGCCACCTTAGGGAGTCTTGCTATAGCATGGGTCAAACACAACGTACTACTGCTCCACCACGTCATACTGATGAGTTTTCTAGTCTGAGAGAGCGAGTTGAGTTCTTAGCTGCCACGACCCAGAGTTTAATGGAAGAATTCAGACGGATGTCTCTGCCATTAGTGAATGCTTCTCACATTCCAGCTAAAACCAACAACAACAAAGGAAAACAAAAGGTCATCTCTGCTTGGGTGCCTAAGAAAGATAAAAAGGCCTTTGTTGTTCATGTTGCTCTCAAAGCACATAATACCTCACAGTGGTATTTTGATAGTGGGTGCTCCAGACACATGACAGGTGATGCTTCATTTTTTACGACTCTTGAGGACTATCAGGATGTCAGAGTCACCTTTGGAGATGGGAGCAAGTCTATCATTATAGGACGTGGTATTGTTGAGTTACCTGGATTTCCTAAGCTAGAAAATGTTTTGTACGTCAAAGGTTTGAAAGCAAACCTTCTCAGCATTAGCCAGATGTGCGACACTGACTTTGCAGTAAAGTTTGACCGGGACGCGTGTAAAGTCTATAATCAAGCCGGTAAAATTTTGATGCAAGGGGTGAGGATTGAGGATAATTGCTATGGGACTGAGCCCACATCCTCACTTGTCTGCAACAGCGCCACGATCACTCCTATGGATCTGTGGCACCAACGTCTAGGTCACGTGAACGTTAGAGATCTCAATCGCTTAGCTAAAAAGGACCTAGTACGTGGCTTACCATCTCTTGGAAAGTTAACTTCGACCGTTTGTCGACCCTGTCAGTTGGGAAAACAAATTCGTAGTCCTCATAGGAAGTTGCACTCCATTACCACCTCTCGTATTCTTGAGTTGATTCACATGGATCTTATGGGTCCCACTCGTACTAAGAGTCTAGGTGGTAAGAGGTACATCCGCGTGATGGTAGATGATTTCTCCAGGTACTCCATTGTAGGTTTTCTGAGAGAGAAATCCGAAGCTGTAGAATTTTTAACGACCAAGTGCCGTGTCCTGCAAAATCAACACGGTGTCACTATTAACAGGATGCGTAGTGACAATGGCACTAAATTCACAGAAGCAAAGGTAGACCTTTACTGTGATAGCCTCGGTATCAAACATGAGTTTTCTGCTGTGAGAACTCCTCAGCAAAATGGTATTGTTGAGAGAAAGAATAGAATGATCCAAGAGATGGCTAGATCTATGCTTCTAGGTCGTAAAGTTTCTAGGAGATTTTGGGCAGAGGCAGTGTCTACTGCATGCCACACGGTGAATAGGGTTTATTTGCGTCCACACACACTTCAGACTCCTTATGAGTTGTGGACTGGCAAGAAGCCCAACCTGGCATATTTCTGTGTTTTTGGGAGTAAATGCTACATCCTACGGGATAGAGAGCAATTAGGAAAGTTCGACTCCCGGAGCGACGAGGGAATATTTCTAGGATATTCATCGAATAGCAGAGCGTACCGGGTTTTTAACCTGAAGAGCTCTAAAGTTATGGAATCAATAAACGTCACCGTGCATGATGACGAACCTTCGACGATCATTGATCCTAACCATCAGTGTGAGGATGAGGATTGTTCTGACAGTGATTTACCTGTTCCTCTCTCACACTCTGTGGACCCCACTCTTGTGTTAGGGGACACACCTGCTTGGGTTCGCAAGAGTCATGACCCATCTGCCATTGTTGGCGACCCCACTATAGGGGTCAAGACTCGTGCTCAGCTAGAGAACGTTGTTAGCCATCTTTGCTACACATCCAAAGTCGATCCCAAGAACCATAAAGAAGCACTCAAGGATGAACACTGGATATCTTCTATGCAGGATGAGTTGCTTTAGTTTAAAAAGAATAATGTTTGGGAATTAGTCCCCCGATCTAGTGAGACTAATGTGATAGGTACCCGGTGGATTTTCAAGAACAAAATGGATGAAAATGGTACCATAATCAGAAATAAGGCTAGGTTGGTCGCTCAAGGCTACACACAAATAGAGGGTGTAGACTTTGGGGAGACATTTGCTCCTGTTGCAAGGCTTGAGTCCGTTCGTCTTCTGCTCGCCATCGCATGTCATGTGCGCTTCAAGGTATATCAGATGGATGTCAAGAGTGCCTTTCTGAATGGCATTCTACAGGAGGAGGTTTATGTGGAACAACCAAAAGGGTTTGAAGACCCTCAGCACCCAGAGCACGTCTACTATCTTAGAAAAGCCTTGTATGGTTTGAAGCAAGAACCCCATGCTTGGTACGAGATGCTTACTTCCTATCTCTTAGCTCGTGGCTTCAAGAGAGGGGGGGTAGATATGACGTTGTTCGTCAGGAGAAATGACGGTGCTATTCTGGTTGCCCAGGTCTATGTGGACGACATAGTCTTTGGATCCACATGCTCCCATCATGCTCACCACTTTGAGGAGGAGATGAAAAGTGAGTTTGAGATGAGCAAGGTTGGTGAGCTTACATTCTTCCTTGGTCTCCAGGTTCATCATCTAGAGGATGGGATGTTCATCTCCCAATCCAAGTATGCTAGAGACCTAGTGAAGAAATTTGGTTTAAACTCCTCTAAGCATGCACGTACACCTATGAGTACATCTACCAAGCTTAGTAAGGACACTTCAGGCAAGGACGTAGAGCAAACCTTATATCGGAGTATGATAGGTAGTCTTCTCTACTTGATTGCCAGTCGTCCCGACATCGCCTTTAGTGTTGGAGTCTGTGCGCGATATCAGGCGTCCCCAAAAGAGTCACATTTACTTGCTCTAAAATGTATTATTAAATACGTGAGTGGGACTCTCTCATACGGTATTTGGTATTCCTTTGATACCGATGACCGTTTGTCCGCCTATTCGGATGTCGATTGGGCTGGGGATGTAGATGGTTGTAGGAGCACTTCTGGTGGGTGTTTCTATTTTGGTTCTGCTCTTGTCTCCTGGCTGAGCAAGAAGCAAAATTCCATCTCTTTGTCCACTGCGGAGGCTGAGTACATAGCCACTGGGAGTTGTTGCACACAACTCTTGTGGATGAAGCAAATGTTGGAAGATTATGGGATTTCACAAGACACCGTGATCATTTCTTGTGATAACACGAGCGCGATACACATATCCCGTAATCCCATCCAGCATTCGCGCACAAAACACATCAGGATACGTGAGCACTTTATTCGTCAGTTAGTTGAGGAGAACACTGTATCCCTGAGTTTTGTTCCCACCGACCGTCAGTTAGCAGACATTTTCACGAAACCTTTAGATGCCCTTAGATTTGAGAGTCTTAGGAAGTCTTTGGGGATTTGCACAGTTGACTGAGGGGTTGGTCTATGTCTAGAATAGGATGCTTCTCATGTTCATATCATATGCTTCCTATTGCTAGTCTGTTTTATATGTACCATTGCTTAGTTGTACAGCTTGTATTTATTCTTTTTGCTGTTTATATTTTTTTTTTAAAATACAAAAAGATTTTCCTTTAAGAAAAATTTTGAAAAAGACCAAAAAGATTTTTATTTTTATGCTTCTTTTTTGGATGAGCATTTAAGATAGCCAAGTCACAACTTCATTCCATATATCCATGTGACTGTTTGATAGAGATTTGAGACGCTACATCATTTCATCCATGTGCTTTACTTAGTATGGAGTCTTTGATATGTAATTAGTGATATCTTCCTCCATATTTGACTCCTATATCCTTTATTGCACAATGCACGGCTATATTTGATTATTGCACTTGTCGTATCACATGTTGGCTTGAGTGTTTCCATCTCAATTCTGTCTATACAATGTACAATATGCGATAAAACTTGATAAGATTGGAATGCATGTAAAAACCGTTTTGGTGAGGCTGTGCGTTTTTATATAATGGGGAGGGGCTGCGAAAGGTAATCATCTATCCTTTGCGCAAAAGCCACCGTTAAAAAGGACCTAAAAAATGGAGGAATTTTAATATCCGAGGTCCAAAGAGGTTAAAAGAGCCCGAAAAAATTTAAAGGCAATAAAAAGCAATTCATGCCAAATATGGGCCACTTAGGTTTCACCATCAATTCTCCAAAGTTTGAGAATTTATAATGCCTCTATTCAAAATTATATCTGAGGGAGTTTGGTTGGAGAATATAAACGGGTTTGCACTTCCTTGAAAGTCCTGAAAAAGCATAAAATCATTTTGGACGTTATTGGTGTGAAAATCACTTTGAGCTTTGATTTGTTGATTTGATTGAGTCAATATCTTATATTGTCATTATTTTACACCAAAGGAAGCATTTGAGTTCATTCTCTAGGAATATCCAATATTCATCGTGCATATATGTCATGTTTGTATGCATTGATTTTCCTATCGAATTTATTCACACCACCTCATTTACGCTGTCATCGACTTGGTTGGTTTGTGTTCATTCATGGTGTGATTTTATCCTAGTGACACCCCACACTTGCTTATTTGATCTATTTCTCTCATTTGTCTATTTGGGGACATCATAAAAAGGGGGAGAATGAATTATCTTATTATGGGGGAGATTTGAAATTTGAGTTTGCTCATAAATTGATATATATATATATATATATATATATATATATATATATATGTGTGTGTGTGTGTGTGTGTGTGTGTGTGTGTGTGTGTGTGTGTGTGTGTTTATCTCATCATTTCAAACTCGATATGTCACTTGGTATTTTGCTTCGTCTCATGTGTGTAGGTACTACATGGATTATCATTGGATTGCACACCCTGATGAGAAAAGTGTTGAGATTCCTGAAGAATTGAAGAGCAAATGCTGTAGTCTTATTCAATTGTATCTTTCCAGTTTTGGGTTCATGGAAGGGTAGATTTGTATAGTCATTTTTAGTTGTTTTGATAATTCGGATGTTTGCTTTTATGTATGTACCGGCATAGACATAGGGGGAGATTTGTAAGGACATTTTTGTCCATTATCATTATTATGTCGCACGCCGTTACACCGTTGAAGAAATTCAAGATTCAAGATTCAACGAATCCGAATATCAAAAGAAGAAGAGGAATCATAGTCTGACAGCCGGACCGATCCGCTGAAATAAAAGAACCGATCCTGCTAATCGGACCGGTCCTCCTACAGACCCGTACCGATCCGCTTGTTTGTTAGAAGACCAGTATACCCCGGACCGCATGCGAACCGGTGAAGCCTGGAAGCGAACCGATCCGATCATCAACGGACCGATCCACCTCAGAATAAAAGAACTGATCCGGTCAATCAGACCGATCCGCCTCAGACCCGGACCGGTACGCCTGGGATAAACTCAAACAGATCGTGTTCAGATTTTTAAGGCCCGAGTCCTCTTATTTAATCCCACTACGGGAAGTGGTTTTCTAAGACTTATTCACACGATTTCCAGAGAAAAGAAAGCCCTAAGTCTTCACCTATTGAGCATCTAGACTCTAGGTTTTTGATTCACACAAATTGCCAATCATTTGTGAATCTCTTTGCAACCCAGGAACGAATCTTTGCTCTTGTTCAACCCTTGTGGAGAATCCGTTTCTCTTCTCCATTGCAGCCCTACTGGAAAGGGATAGTTCCAGCCGTCAGCCCTCCTGGAAAGGGATATTTCCAGCCGCGACTACAGAATCCGATACCTGAGGGTAATTCTTAGTCACTTGTATTTTCATTGTAATCCGAAATTGTATAGCCTACAATATTATAATGAAAATAAATGGTTTTGCCCCTTTGGGGGATTTTTCCTCAATTGCATGTGTTTGAATGTTCTGGCTTAGATTATCATCTTATTCAATCACATACTATTGCATGTTTAGGGTTTGTTTGGGTTAAAAGGGTTTAATATATAATTTGCTCATTTGAACGCAAGCACATACGTTCTCAATACCCATTGGTGGGGCACCCATTGGGATGAGTTTGAACATTTTTGAGTTGGGTTTAGCGGTATATAGGCCCACTTAAAATTAGATTTTAAAGGGAAATTTTGAAATTAAGCATATGAAAGTAAAGTTAACATAACCATAATACATTATAATACCTCACTAAAACCTAAAAGGTAAACCTATACCTAAAGAGGCCACTTGAGATAGTAGGGGCAAATTGAGAAGGAAGAGAAAATAGGAAAACGTGAAGAAAATCTAGAAAAGGATATTAAGGAGGAATTGGGTAAATTGAAGAGAATTAACATCAAAGTCGTCATCTTCTACAATTCACATCAAAAGGAGATTTTTCATCAAAACCAAAGGCAAGAACTTTTGTCCTACTCTTACCCTTTGAATCTCTTCTATAATTATAAAATTTTGCTTAGAAAAAATAATTGATTTAGTAGAATTGAAATTGTACTAGAAATCCTAGAATTGGGTTGTGAGATCAAGATTTATAATTTCTCATCATGTTTTAAGGTTTCGCAAATGTCGTTACTATAAGGACCCAAATTTTCAATCGAGTCCTTTATAGTTTTGGCTCAATTTCGGGCAAAAACGTTTGTGTCATAGGATAGAGTTATTGATCATCCTTCAAGCCTATGACGTGTTTGTTGAAGACGTAGCGACCAAGTGTATAAAGCTTCATCAAAATGTCGAATTTAAGTGCCTTGTTTCTACGTCATCAACAGTGGTTTCATGCTCCCAAGGTATGAATGCATTACATATATATATAGGAGCTTGGAACAGTTTATAATGGGTGTAGGTTTAATTAAAACTATTGTTTATTTTCAGAAATATTTAATTAAAACTTTAAATAAAGTTTATAAAGTTTCTGGGCTAAAAATGAAAATTTCCAACTTTCTGGAAGTTTGTTCGATATGTCGTTCGAACGAGTTTTTCGTTCGAACCAAATGTCGTTCGAAGGAGTTTGCCAACGAGTTTCCAGTTTGGCCTTTGTAACTTCGTTAGAAATGTCGTTTGAATGAGTTGGATGTTCGAACGAGATTTCCAACAATATTTCTAGCGAGTTCATATTAAAGACACTGGAACTTTGTTAGAATGTCGTTAGAAGGCCGTTCGAACGAGACTTCATTCGAACGAAAAATCTTGTTCGAACGAGTTTTGGCGGGAACAGTTAAATGGCAATTTTTGACAGTTTTCACCCACTTTCCCATTATCTTTCCCCACTAACTTTTGACTGAATATCTAAGTGCAGGAACCAACTTTGGAAAGTTAACTTTTTTATACACATCTATCTCCAAGAGAGAGTTTTCAGAACAAATTCTTCCTAAGAAAAAGTTCAAGTTTAAGTGTTCATTTTTCCAAGAAAAATCCTTTAAAACACTTTGTTTACACCCAATTGTTGTTTATCCAAGATTCCATATATATATATATATATATATATATATATAAATTACTTGGAGTTTGGCACCGATTTTTCATCTCTACCGTTTGAAGAGACGTTTGGGTTTTCTTCTAAATTCCACAAAGAAGAAGAGGTTTGTGTTGATTTACCCACTTGGAGAAAGGCTCCTAGTTCGGGTGACGGTGACCATATAAGGTCCGATCGATAATGGTTCTAGCACATCTTGTTCAAATGCTTCCGTTGCTAAAGCTAAAACCATTGTTTGTTTTAGAGGGTCTACTTTATCCAAAGACTTTAGTAAAGGTCACACCTTAGGTAACATTTCTCGTGTTTTAACATGCTTGAATTATGGTAGGAAAGGTCACCTTAGGTCATTTTGTTTTAATCTTAAAAGAAGTCCTAGTAAGTCTATGTCTAGCAATTCATTTGTTTTCAAATCCCATCATTTTAAATATACATCTATATGGGTTCGAAAATCATTTTTAGACGCACTAGATATTAGATTTGTTGATTCTAATTTACTTTCACATGAAACCTTCCTTGCTAAATTCAAAGGTTGAATGTGTTAGTTTTTCTTGCCTACTCTAGGTTTTGTGCTTCATATTATATATCATTGCTAGGTGTATGCACGTTTAGTCATTTTCAAGTCATTGCTTTATTTCATATCTTATGCTAGAAATCATGACTTGTTTATCTTTTGTATTTTATTTCTTCATTTTGTTTGCATTAAATGAAAAATACAAAAAGATTTTTGTTTATCATTTGGATTTTTATTTCTTGATAATTTAAGCTTAATGAAAAATTCAAATGATTTTTGTTTGTCTTTTGAGTATATATTTTTATTTTTGGTTAAAATTTTCAAAAACTCAAAAATATTATTTTTGTGTGTGTATTTTAGTTTGACACACTTTATGTGGCATATACTTGTGTTTAGAATCCCATATTTTATGCTCTCATGTGGCTAGAACTTTTGACTTAGATTGTCAATCCTTATAATGTTCTTTACCATGCTTATATGGAGTAGTTGGATTTTGTATTGATCTAATGGATTCTAATTTTATATGCCTCAATTCACACATGCACAAGCTCTTTTGAAATTTAACTTCATATGTATATTTGAGCTTTATGAGGTGTTCTCCTACCAATCTTGCCATCTACATATTTGTGACCTAGGAGGACTAGTGCATGTCAAAATTCGTTGCACGTGAGATTTGTGTGAAATATAAAAATGTTATATTTAAATGTGTACGGGGAAGGGCTCCGAAAGGATTTTTCTACCCTTTACGAATAGTAAGCCACCGTTTGTTTGGACCTAAAAGAAATATATGGTTCAAAGTCCTAAAAGAAAATATGGCATTAAAAAAAATAATTGCCAAGGCCTATGTTTGATTGATATATTCATTCAAAATTAATATATATGCTTATTGAGGGAGATTGGATGGTATATCAACGATTTGCACAATGTCCGTTTATCCTAGTTGTACTTTAAATGTCATGACTCTATTGGTTTATAGAATCATCAACATGCTAGGCTCGTATACATTGTGTATGTTTGCTCATTGAGTTCAATCTATATTGTCACATGAGGTTATATTCAAATGTGATGAAGTTTGCAATCAATTGAGAACTTCATGAATGTGTTTTAAGTGTTTGGGTCTAAATTTAATTGTTACTAGTTCACACCCCTACACTTTCGTTTCCATATGACACATTTTTGTCATACGAGTGTGAAAAGGTTATCTTATTTTGTGTCATTTTGGTGTGTATATCTATATGTGTGTACTTATGCTTAGCTTGTATCTATTCTGTATACATATATATGATATTTTTTTTAAGTCTTTGCCATGTTTAGCTAGTCCATTTATGCTTCAATTCATAATTGGTACCTTGTTTTGTTGCGTAGTTTGTTTGATATCACATGCTTAGAATTTTATTTGTCAATTTGGTATCATTTGTTTTCTTGCATCTAAGTTGGTATCCATTATTATTTGTCGAATTAGTTATGATTTTGTTGCCCATGTGCTTTAATGTTCTCATCACTTTATGCACCATATGATAGGGGGAGAAATGGTATCTAATCCTATTGTTATCATATCTTAGTTAAGGGAGATTTATCTTAGGGGGAGACGTCTTTCTAAATAGGTCATGTGTTTTGATAAAGGGGAGAATTAATTTAGGGGAGTATTTATTTTAATTGCATTTAATAAATTGATATTCCCTATGCGTTTAATGTGTTTCCTTAAGTGTGCAGGTATTAGTCTAAGCGGCAACTTTTACCGGCAAAGATTTTAATCCTTGTGTTGTTTGAGTCAAGCACTGTATTTTTATTTTGGGTGGGACATTCTTTGTCAGTCTAGTAGAGCTTGACGGCCCTTTAGGATTTTTGTCCCGGAATAGCCAAAGGGGGAGATTTGTAAGGACACAAATTTCCAATGAGTCCTTTGTAGTTTTGGCTCAATTCCGGACAAAAACGTTTGAGTCATAGGATAGAGTTATTTGATCATCCTCCAAGCCTATGACGTGTTTATTGAAGACGTAGCAGCCAAGTGTATAAAGCTTCATCAAAATGCCGAGTTTAAGTGCCTCGTTTCTACGTCATCAACAGTGGTTCCATGCTCCCACGGTATGAATGCATTACATATATATATAGGAGCTTGGAATAGTTTATAATGGGTGTAGGTTTAATTAAAATTGTTGTTTATTTTCAGAAAGATTTAATAAAAACTTTAAATAAAGTTTATAAAGTTTTTGGGCTAAAAATGAAAATTTCCAACTTTCTGGAAGTTTGTTCGATATGTCGTTCGAACGAGTTTTTGTTCGAACCAAATGTCGTTCAAACGAGTTTGCCAATGAGTTCCCAGTTTGGACTCTGTAACTTCATTCGAACGAGTTGGATGTTCAAACGATATTTCCAACGAGATTTCTAATGAGTTCATATTAAAGACACTAGAACTTCGTTAGAATGTCGTTAGAAGTTCGTTCGAACTCTCGTTCGAACGAGTTTTGGCGACAACAATTAAATGGTTGTTTTTTACAGTTTTCACTCACTTTCCCATTATCTTTCCCCACTAACTTTTGACTGAATATCTAAGTGCGGGAACCAACTTTGGAAAGTTAACTTTTCCATACACATCTATCTCCAAGAGAGAGTTTTGAGAGAAAATTCTTCCTAAGAAAAAGTTCAAGTGTTCATTTTTCCAAGAAAAATCCTTTAAAACACTTTGTTTACACCCAATTGTTGTTTATCCAAGATTCCATATATATATACATTGCTTTGAGTTTGGCACCGATTTTTTATCTCTACCGTTTGAATAGACGTTTAGGTTTGCTTCTAAATCCCACAAAGAAGAAGAGGTTTGCGTTGATTTACGCACTTGGAGAAAGGCTCCTAGTTCGGGTGACGGTGACCATATAAAGTCCGATCGGTGGATTTCGAGACTGCGGTGGAGCTCCGTGGTTATTCGCTAGGCAGAGGTTGATACAAGAAGACGCGTCGGGGCTTGAGAGGGATCGAGTCGAGTGTTGTAAGTCATCTTGCTTGTATTTGTAAATTCTGTACTTAGTGAATTTGTGGCTAGGGCCGTCCGAGCTTTTTCCCGTTGTTGGTTTTTCCTCGTACATCGCGGCGTAGTGGATTAATTGTTTATTTTATCTTTTGCAAACTCACCTAGAACGCATGCATGCTTAGGTAAAAAGACAAAATTGGTTTAATTTAATCACTACTTGTTTAATTTGGTGCAAATTAATATTGGGTAATGTTTATGTTAATTTAATTCAAGTCATATAATTTAATTGATAAAATTGGTTTGGCCTAACTTGATTAAATTGCAAAATATGACTTAGGCAAATTTTCTAGGACTTGGGTTGAATTAAATTGGTTTAAGTGAAATTCAAATTGTGTGTGTGTATTAATCATATTTCACTTTGTTTAATTTTAATTTTGAAGGAAATTAAAATTTATTTTTTATTGAACCATCATCTACACTTCCGCACCTATATAAGAGGAAACCATCTTTTTGAAGAAAAATGGTTTTAAAAGATTAAAATTGGGGGCCTACAACTTTTCAGTTACACCTTCATCATCATGTACATTCTCAAGAACTTCAAATGAAGACAAGTTAGTGATCGTATGCAACAATCGAAGATCGAAAGAGTTGAATTTATCACTTCAATCATCGGAGAATGTATATGATTATGATTATGTGTAAACATCTTATTCAGGGTTTTTTTTTAAATGTTCGAGGCCTGATTTTAAAATGATTTTCGAAGAAAAAATATTTTTATTTTTTAAGTCATTCGAATGATTTTAAGTGTTCGTTCTAACGAGATTGATAGTTTATTCAAATGAACTTGAAACGGACATCAAATGACATTTTTCTATTAGCAGAACTAATATCTTCGAAGCTCGTTCGAACGAGATTGGATGTTCGTTCGAATGAGTTTTACTTTAGTTCGAACGACTCCTTGTTTTCATTCGAATGAGATTTTTCAAAATTTGTGCCGCCTTGAAATTGATGTTTTCTATTTAAAGGGGTCTTGCGATCAACTTTTCTCAAAACTTTTGGCAAAAATTATTTTTCTTACATATCCAAAAGGTCACCAAATCCTAATTTTTTTTAAACTCTTTTGTTTTACAATCCAAACCCCTTGGATGATTTGTTGAGCATATTATCAAACCCTAAAAGAACACAATCCATGTTCATAACCTTGTGGAGTTGATTCTCTTCAACTGAAGATAGGTGTGTGTGAAAATAATCACAATTAATAATTCTAAACAACAAAGAAATAATTAACGAGTAAATCAACATGACAACATAAAGGATTTATGTGGTTCGGCAACTGCCTATGTCCACGGGGTGTTTTTCAATGTATATTAATTCTTTAAGAGCTTCAAAATCAAGAATCACATGCCCTCATGCCTTGGCGTAAGGGTTTTATTTATAATGATAAGGGTGGTTAATTCATGTTCAAACTCTTTCAACTGTTGATTAGCTCATTTGTTGATCCATTTTTATCTCCTCCGAGATTTTAGATAACAAGAATAAGCCTCCCATAATTTTCCACATGACACCAATTCTGAAATGCACAACACGTTTTATTTCTCTAGGTTGGGACTATTAAGGATGTTGAATTTTTGAGCCGTTATTGTTTGTACCCCACAATTGCCTCTAAAATTATTTATCAATAATGGGCAAAAGGATTTTATACGTTTTTTTGGCCCAGATGATAAGTCCAATATCTGACATGAGGGTATGCCTTGTAAATATTTGATCAAGATAAGGGTACACTGGTTCGTGGTTTGAAAAATGAAGCACTAGTTGCATTGATGATGGTGGATTCTGCTCCATATGATTAGTCTTTTGAAATTTTGGTCTTTGCTTACTCCATACTCTGTACCATCATTTGTATACTCTTCATCATTCAAAAGACTATTTGGAGCTTCTGTCTTCATAATCTGCTTGTACCTCTTCTTTGTCCTTGTTTGTTTTGCTTAGCTTTGTAAACCCTTCTCTTCGTTTTCATTGAATATCCCTTTTTCCCAAACTTTTTTTCTAAAAAATGGTTTATGTTGTCAGTAAAAGGACCTTAGGGGAGTTTAGAAAAACATACTCAATTCCTCCTTGAGTTATGATTGAGTGTGACCTAGTGTACAGAAATCGTGCTACTATTGAGGTGGTCATTGGATCCATACTCTCTCAGTGGATGGGGGGGGATAACGTTTCCTCCAAATTAACTGTTCTTGGAGTTCTGTGAATTCTTTGATGTGGTTTTCGCCCAATGTGCCCCAAACACATAGCAGATTATGAATGGAGTTCATAGGATAAATGAGTTGTATGGGACTAATATAGGAATTTTGGAGATTAGGTACTATTATACCTGATCCCATATTACAGATGATGTTTTATACTTGAAGGCGAGAAAAGCTAATAGGTTTTAGTTGCCAACCTCCTTGACTCCAATAACGAATATTCGGATCAAGGCTTTATTGTCGTAATTGGAAACATCCACCTCTCCCAAAGGGCGAGCAATATCAAGGGTTTTTATGCCTGGAGTGGGGGAGCGACATTGGTTAACTTTTATTTCTTCTTACTCTGAGCTCTACTTGATTATACGATTGCTAATGAATTTTTATTTTCTTCTAATTAGCTCGATCAAAGAAGAAAAAACATCTATTTCTCATATCAAAAAAGATGAGTTACTTAAAGTTTGGGAGGAGATAACGCCTTTGGTTCCAGGTGGTGAACACCCCCAATCTTCATTCATCCTTCTTGAATATAAGAATTCTATCAGCAGCTTCACAACCCATCTGGTAGATATAGTATATGAGGCTCCACTTCCTTCTACGTGCGAGGATCTTCTGCCTCTTTTTCATTTGAATCCTTAAATGTTGAGTCTATTCATGTTGAAGAGAATATTTACTGGCTCCTAGGAAGACGATTTTATTGATTGATGGTGATGATCTAAACGTTGCCTCCCCTAAGCCCAAGACCTATAAGATAACTGAGCCTAACGGTCCTTTTACCCCTGAATTGGTGCCAGACTCATCAAACTGATATAAATGTAGGAAGGAAAAAACCCATTCATCAACTTCCCTGTTGCCTTCCAAGAAGGGTGATGCCTATAATTCTGGGAAGACCCAATTGGTGATTTCAGTGTCTAAGAACCCCTCTTTAGCCTTTGGTTTGTTGAAGGAGGGCTCGCGCTTGATCGTGATTAGGTTTATTAACTGGCACATGATCAATTTTCTACTCACGTCGCTCTGGCATTATCTCTGGTAAGCTAAATTTTATTCTACTCTGCCTGGACTTGTTGAAATTTTAACCTTTTGTTCTGACATGATCCTTATTTCTTTGTTTGTAGTTTGTAGCAGACTTCATCGCCATTTTGGAAAATTTCTTCGAGTAGGTGAAGGTCAATAAATGACTTGACAACAGCCTTGGATAAGTCCAAGGAAGATCTTGTTAATTCCCAAAGGGCCTACAATGCGGAGAAGAAGTCCATAAGTGTGACTATGAAAGTACTGAAGAACAAACCCGACCAGTTGAAGGTTGCTAATGAAGGTTGAACACGATTCACTTGTGGTTGAACGCGATCGACTGAAAAAGGAATGTCGCCATCTTGCTGCAGCTAAGGAGGTAAGCTAGGACATGGGCTATATTGAAGCCTTTGATGATGATAAACGCCACTTGGCATTCATCAAGAAATTCAACTTTAAGAAAGGCTAGGATGTTGCGCTAATAAGGGTAAATGTCCTGGCTAATTCTAAACTCTTTCGCGAGCACAATCCTGTCTACCCGCCGAAGGCAAATGGAGATGCTGTGACAGATGCTCCTGCTGACCAGGCATCCTCTAAGGTTGATAAGGGCAAAGTATTAAAAATGCAAGAGCATGTGAAGGACAAGGAGACTAACTAGAAATAATTAGTCTGTTAATCCTTGTATCTTCTTTTAGTCTCCGTTTACAATGGCCTTGCCATTTTAGTCATTAATGAAAGACGTTAATGTTCAATCCTACCTTGTGTTATTATTGAATTTCCCCTTTTTATTCTTACTCTCTGTAGCATAGCAATGTTCCTAGAGAATTCTTTCTTTTATTGGAAATCTGGATGCCATTCTTGGATAGGAGGCTTATAAGAGCATATTTTCCCTAATTTCTCAAATAACTTAGGCTTACATTTAGTTTTTGGCATATCTCCCTAACGTTTGATTTGAGCCGAGACAAGTTTGAAGATCCAACATCTCCAAGGTTCGATCATTTCCATACTTTGAAGGTATAATTCTTTAGTGCTTGAATTTATTCTTTAAATTTATTTCAGGATGTTATTTTTATTAAATCTGGAAACATGATTTTTCTTTAAAAATCGAGCCTGTTTTTCGAACTTAAAAATATTTTATTTTTCGCCTTTGAGTCTCGTTCAAAGGCCATTTTAAGCATTGATCAAACGAGGTTCGAACGAGGGCTTACTGTTTTGATTTTTTAGATGTCGTTAGAAGCGAGACATATCTCGTTCGAACGAGATAATGATCTCGTTAGAACGACCCTTTGATTTCGTTCGAACGATGCCACCGCCTTAAAATTTATTAACGTCCTATAAATACCTATTTCGTGTTTGATTTCATTAAGACTTTTGTCAGAACTGATTCTGCATATAAGAAAATATTTTTTTATTCACAAATCATCATCCCCGAAGTTTATTTGAGTGAATCAAGTTAAAACCCAAGACCTTGTATCTAGCATACAACTCTTGTGGAGATAGTTTCTTCACGGCTGATCTTGTGATACCCGAGGGAATTCACTGCTGACGACGAATGCTGAATCGGTGGATACCGATCATGGAAGGCCGCGTGTGGGCTACTCTGGACTGAGTATCTTTATTTAAAGATTTACTAGGCGCTGCGCATTATACTTGTGATAGTTATTAAGTAGTCTGTAAGTAGATAGTCTTGTAGATTCTCTAAAAAGTTGAAAAAAGATTTTACCCGAAAGGGATTTCTTCCTTAATTTGCCTTTGTTGAATGCATGGTTTATTTTATCAGCTTTATCACCTAGAGGCATGTTTAGGTTAATAAGATAAAATTTGTATTTGTGTGTATTTTTCACTTAATTATAAAAATTATCCATTAAGATCAAGATAACGTATTCTCAAATTGGTATCAGAACATGTTTCACCAAATTATCATGAGATCCTTTTTTCAGAAAATATTTTTCTCTTGATATCAATTTTTTTACAATTGTTGATCTTTGAAAAATTTGATTTTAATAGAGAATTTGTATAATCGAGTGCTCATCTTCGATGGTACAAATTTTTCTTACGGGAAAGCTAGGATGAAGTTCGTTTTAAAAGCCATAGATTTGAGAGTATAGTTAGTTTGTGAAAGGGGATGGACTCCTCCCATTGTCACTGTTGATAATGTCACAAATCCCAACCCTATTACTTCTTGGACTGATGAGGAATTTAAATGGAGCAATTTTAATTCTCGTGGACTTAGTGTCATTTCTGGAGCCATCACCCTGGACGATTTTCGTCGCGTCATGACGTGCACTACGTCTAAGGAAGCATGGGATACTCTCCAGCTCACTTATGAGGGTACCAACGCTGTAAAAGCATCAAAGCTTCGAAATTTGACCACTCAATTTGAGACCATCACTATGTTAGAGTCTAAATCATTTGATGAGTTTTATGTGCGTTTGTCGGACATTGTAAATTCTAGTTTTAATTTGGGTGAGAGAATTTCGAAAACGAGAGTTGTGAAAAATATTTTGAGGTCACTCCCAGACCGCTTTATTCCTAAGGTTACCGTGCTTAATTCGTTAGGAATTTTAGACACTCTTAGGTTAGAAGAACTTGTAAGAGATATTCAGACTTATGAGTTAGATATGTTCCCTAAAACCATTAAACCTAAGGATATAGGGGTATCTTTAAAGACTCAAACTAAGAAGAAGAAGAAGAAGAAGAAGAAAGAGAGAGTTTATGAGTCTGAATTTGAGGGTGAGGTTGATTTCGATGACTTGGCCTTGTTTGCGAAATTTTTTAAAAATTTCCTCAAGTTTTCCAAAAACAATTCTTCTAATATAAAGATTTTTAAGAAAAACAAAAAGAAAGATGAGTTCAAGGATAACGGTGAGAAACATGAAGATATAAGGTGTTATAAGTGCAATAGCAAAGGGCACATGGCACATGAATGTCCCACTAGGCTAAAGAGAAAGGGGAAAGAGATTGCAAATAAATCCACTCTTAGAGATAGTGATGTAGAGTGCACGTTATCTTTTGACGGATTAAACTTATTTAATTTGATGTCAATCCCATAAACAAATTCTAATTTTAATTAAACCTTAAACATGCAACTAGGTGATTCAAATCAAGAATGTAAAGAAAACAAACAATTTCAGGAATAACTCCTGCATGTCACCCTTTTATTTCACTGTTAAATGTAAATCGAACTTACAAATACATAAAGAAATACTATAATTAATTCCAAAAAGAACCCATAAAGATCGCAGCATTCAGTCAGTAATGATTCCCTCGAGAATCGCAAGAACCTCAACCCTTCTCCTTCAGCAGTGAGTAGCCTCGAGTATCATAAGATCAACAGTGAAGAAAACTCTCCACGATAATAACTTCAATAAAAAAAAGTGTTTGGGTTCCAAAGACGATTCACAAAACTATTTGGGAATGTTTGTGTGAATATAAAAAGTATTTTAGCCCTAAAAGGCGAACACGAATTTTGAGGCGGTGGAATATTGTTAGAACAAGTTCACAGGGTCATTCAAACGAGATTCACATCTCCTTAAAAGCCCCTTCGAACGACGTATCATACAAACTAAAAAACACAAAATTATACGCCTTCGTTTGATCCATATGAGAATATGGACTTCAAACGATGTATCAAACGACATGTCAGTCTCATTTGAACGACATGTCAGGGTCGTTTGAACGACTATAAGCGAAAATTTTATTTTTAAGATAAAAATGTTGTTAGAAAAACTGTTAGAAAACATTTGTATAAAAACATCTTGTTTTGATAAAAAAATAGTTTAGAAAAATATCCCAATACTTAGTAAAAAATCTAAGTAACACAAAACTAAATCTATACCAAAATTAGTCAAGTCGTAGAACATGTTGAAGATGTTTGACATTCGGATCGGTCTTCTTGAACTTGTGAACTTGAATCTCCTTGACGGATATAACGGGATATGCCACACTCAAAGTAAACTAGACTCTATGGACAAGTCCTAGAAGCTAGGGGCATCATGGAAAACTTTCCCTAACAAATCTCCCACTATGGCTATTCCGGTACAAAATAAAAACATATGAATTATCAACAAATATCCTATATAAATCTAATACCCTCCCAAGAACCCAAAAATGGAAAGATATTAAATATATAAGTCTTCAAACTCTTTAACTTTCAAATCATCAAATCTCCTTGCTTTCTCTTAATCTTCTTTTACGTGCTTTTCAAAAGCTCATCAAATTGTACCTACACACAATCGACAAACAAAATACCTTCATGACATAACGGGTTTGAAAAAATATAATAAATCATAAATAAAATCAATTCAATTATCCCCCATAATTCAAACTCTCACTTCCCTATAATTCATAATTCGTTCTCCCTCTTTTTATTTGTCCGAAATAGACAAGGAAAAGAATAAAACATAATAAATCAGAGTGGGTCACCACAAGCATAGAAAATCATCACAAACATCTATCAAATAAGGTCATGCAAGGAACAACTCAAAAGGCTCCACAAACTATGTTTAATTTTTCAATCATTTTTTAAGAGAAAAAAAAATTTACACAGACAACACTCTATGAATTAACACTAAGATAACAAAATCATGGAAACGAAATGAATGGGTGTGAATAAATTCGATAGGAAAATCAACTCAAACAATCATAACATATGGATACGATGAAATTTGGATACTCCTAACGAATGAACTCAAAATCGTTCTTAGGTGTAAAAATATTGAATTCACATGATATTGATTCAATCTAATCAAATCAAAGTCTAAAATAATTTTCACACCAATAACGTCTAAAACTATGTAATGATTTTTCAAGACTTTATCAGGACGTGAAAACCTGTTGATTTCCAACTAAACTCCCTCGAAAGATAAGTATGATCATATTTTATATTCTTTTCTTTTGAAAGATCAATCAAACTAAACTATTTGGCCCCATTTTGGCAAAATTGCTCTTTTATTGCCTTTATTTTTTCTTAAGCTCTTTACAAACGGTGGCTTTCACAATGAGTTCACTTTCCTCTCGCAAACATTTCCCGTCTACACACATATTTTTTCAATACTAAACAAACTCTCACGAGCAACGGTTCTTACATGCACTACTTTCATTGTCTCTTTTTATCGCATTTGGTCCATTTTAAAGACATGATTGAGATGAAAACACTTTGACCAACATGTGATAGACAAGTACAGAAATCAAATAAATTCGTGCGTGTGTGTATTAAAGGAAATCATGAGTCAAACATGTATAAAGTAATCGCTAGTCACATCTCAATGACTCCAAACATTATAAAGCACATAAATGAAATGGTGTTGCATCTCAAAACACCATCAAAAATCACGTGGATAATGGAATGATATTGTGACTTGGCCATCCTAAATATCCATCCATAAATGGTGTAAAAATAAATACAAAAATCTTTTTGTGTTTTTCAAAAAAAAATTATCAAAAATAAAAATCTTTTTTGGCCTTTTCATTTTTTCTAGAAATTGAAAATCTTTTTGTATTTTTCCAAATTTTTTCAAGAAAAATAAAACTCTTTTTGGATTTTTCAAAAAATATCTAAAAATGGAAAAGGCTAAATACAATGGTAGTACATACTAGCAATAGACATAAAGATATAACTATGAAAAGCATCCTATGCTAGCAAACAGGTCTAAACCTCAGTCATTAGGTCCGGAGGGGTTTTCCAAAGGTGGTGACATCCTATGAAAAATATCCATCAAATCATGTGAAGTTTTGACCAAATATTCAACTTGCTCATGAAAATACTCAAAATCTCTCATGTGATGTGTGGGAGCATGCAAATTATCACGTGTGGGAGTGCGAGTGGGAACATGTGTAGTAGAATAACGAGATAAATACCTATGAGACACACTACCCAACTTAAAGAAAAATTCCCTTGGGTGTCCTCTTTTCTTGCAATGGGAGAAAATATAAACGGGCCTAGGAACACCTATCTCAGAACGTATAGGATGCCCTGTCCTATGGGGAAATGGAGGCCTAGATGGGTTAGGTTGAGATCCATATGGATTCATAACAAACTCTGTCCGGGAACCGGATCGGGTGCAATATGGGAAGCGGACGCACCGTCATAATCTATTTCTAGCCTTTTAATAGTACCTAAAGCAGGATCGAAGAGCATCTTTCCAACCTTCTTAGATGTGTCCTCTAAAGTGACCTTGACCTCCAGATCACATTCGAGATCTCTCTCAAGTTGGGATACACGGGCTTTAAGTTTCTAACGAGTCTTCAATAAAGATTGAAGATCTTCCATAAGACAAGCCACAATATTGGTCAATTCACTCTTTTCTCGGCCTAAGACGATCAACTGCCCACATAAAGAAACTCTCACCTTCTCGAGTGGACTCATCGATGCCTCACACACCCTCAAAACTTCTATCTCTCTCCAAAACTATCACCCTAAGAGACAACTCCTTATTCCTTTTTTTGTCTTCAAAGTCTTGGTGTACAAATAACTAAACGCCTTTTAGAGACTCCCTTCTCCTTCACTTGCATTCTCATCCTCACTCACTATCTCCCGAATGGATCGAAACATCATCGAGGCTCTCATGTTTACAAGTGTTATCATCGTCATGGGACAAACTAGATGTGCTCACGTGACTAGTCATGAAAGCAACGCACTTTTCATGTGGTGATTCATCCCCGAAATAATCCAACTCGATGTCACTATCGCTAAGAGTGGTCGTATTAGCAATCCTCTTGCCCTTTGTCTTTATCATAGTGGGACAGTCACAAGCTTTGTTCCCTTTTCCCTCGCACTCATAACATCTTATATCCTCCTCTTTCTCACCGATATCCTTGACCTCGTCTTTTTTTATGTTTTTCTCAAAAATCTTTTTATTGGAAGAATTATCTTCGAAAATTTTGAGAAACTTTTTAAAAAAAAATTCAAATAAGGACAAGTCATGTAAATCAACCTCACCCTCAGAATCAGGCTCACAAACTCTCTCTTTTTCTTTTTCTTAACTTGAGTCTTTAAAGTTATCTGTCTATTCTTAGGCTTAATGGTTTTGGGAAACATATCGATCTTATAAGTTTGAAGGTCTCCTACGAGTTCTTCAAACCTAAGAGTGTCTAAGACCCCTAAAGAGTTAAGAACGATGACCTTAGGAAAAAATCAGGAGGGAAGTGACCTCAAAATGTTTTTCACAACTCTCGAATTATCAATCTTCTCACCCAAATTAAAACTCATGTTAACAATGTCGGACAACTAGAGGATATCCCATGCCTCTTTTGACGTGGTGCACATCATAATACATCGAAAATCGTCGGGAGTGATGGCTCTATAAATAGAACTAAGGCCTCGGAAGTTGTAGGTACTCCACTTAAACTCATCATCAATCCAATTAGAAACGAGTTTGGGATTAATGACATTATTAACAATGACAGTGGGAGGAGTCCACCCTCTTTCACATACTAACCGCACTCTTTCATCAATAGATTTTAAACAAGACATGCATAATTTTTTTCATTAAAGACAGGCATCAGATTATATAAGTTATCCATCAGAAAATTTGTGATTTTTCAAAATAATTGATATCTCAGGAAAGAAATTCGAAAAAAGGATTTCATGGTAATTTGGTGAAACCTGCTCTGATACCAATTTGTAGAGTGCGCGTTATCTTCTTACGGAATGAAACTATTTAATTTGATGTCAATCCCATAAACAAATTCCAATTTTAATTAAACCTTAAACGTGCAACTAGGTGATTCAAATCAAGAATGTAAAGAAAACAAACAATTTCAGGAAAAATTCCCGCATGGCCAAACCTTTTATTTCAATATTAAATGTAAATCACAACTTATAAATACATCGAGAAATACTATAATTAATGCCAAGAAGAACCCATAAACATCGCAGCGTTCAGTCAGCAATGATTCCCTCGAGAACCGCAAGAACCTCAACCCTTCTCCTTCAGCAGTGAGTAGCCTTGAGTATCACAAGATCAACAGTGAAGAAAACTCTCCACAATAATAACTTTGATAAAAAAAAGTGTTTGGGTTCCAAAGACGATTCACAAAACTATTTGGGATTGTTTGTGTGAATCTAAAAAGTATTTTAGCCCTAAAAAGCAAAGACTATTTTGTAATTGTTATGCAGTTCGTGTAAATGAAAAGTCTTAATGAAAAATCTTCATGAATCGACTTTTTATAGACAAACACAAATTTCAAGGCGGCGGAATGTCGTTAGAATGAGTTTACATGGTCGTTCGAAGGAGATTGACATCTCGTTAGAAGCCCCTTAGAATGATGTATCAAACAACCTAAAAAACACAAAACAGTATGCCTTCGTTTGATCCATATGAGAAGCTGGACTTCAAATGAGGTATCAAACGACATGTCAATGTCGTTTGAACAACATAGCAAAGTCATTTGAACGACAGTAAGCAAAACAATTTATTTTTAAGATAAAAATATTGTTCAAAAAACTGTTAGAAAACATTTGAATAAAAATGCCTCATTTTGATAAAAAAAAACAATTTAGAAAAATATCCCAATACTCAGTAAAAACTCTAAGTAACACAAAAACTAAATCTATACCAAATTAGTCAGTTCGTAGAACATGTTGAAGATGCTTGATATTCGGATCTGTCTTCTTAAACTTGTGAACTTGAATTCCCTTGACGGATGTAACAGGATACGCCAGATTCAATGTAAACTAGACTTTACGGACAAGTCCTAGAAGCTAGGGGCATGATGGGAAATTTTCCCTTATAAGTGACATCGAGTCGGTTAATTTAGGGGGAGAATAACCACATGAAAAGTGTGTTGCTTTCATGGCTAGTGACATGAGTACTCCTAGTTTTTCCCACAATGATGAGGACACATGTAAACGTGAGAGACTCGATGGTGTTTTGACTCATTCGGGAGATAGTGGGTGTGAGGATGAGGTTGCAAGTGAGGTAGAAGGTGATCTCCAAAAATCTTTTAGTAATTTTTACACCGAGATGTTGAAAATCAAAAAGTTAAACAAATATTTGAGTCTTAAGGTGTTAGATTTGGAGAGAGAGGTAGAAGTTTTGAGGGAGTGTGAGGCGTCGGCGAGTCAACTCGATAAGGTGAAGATTTATTTATGTGAGGAGTTGATCGTCTTAGTCTGGGAAAAGAGTGAATTGACTAACATCATGGATAGTCTTACGGGAGATCTCCAATATTCCTTAGAGACTCGTGAGAAACTTGGAGCTCGTGTATCCTAACTCGAGTGAGATCTCGAACGTACTCAGGAGGTCAAGGTTACTTTAGAGGACACATCTAAGAAGGTATGAAAGATGATCCCCGATCCCTCTTTAGGTAATGTTGAGAGGCTAGGAATAGGTTATAATGGTGCATCCACTTCCCATGTTACACCAGATCCAATTCTTGAGTTTGTAATAGATCTTTATGGATCTCGACCTAACCCACCTAGGCGTCCGATTCCACATAGGAGAGAGCCTCCTAGATGTTTTTAGAGAGGTGGTCCTAAGAACGTGTATGTTTATTCCCATTGCAAGCAACGATGACACCTTAGGGAATTTTGTTTTAAGTTGGATAGTGTGTCTCATAGGTATCTTCCATGATATGACACTGTACGTGTTCCTGTATGCACTCCCACACATGTTACTCTGCATGATCCCACTCATCACATGACAGATTTTGAGCATTTTTTAGAACAAGTTGAGTATTTGGTTAAAACTTTACATGATTTGATGGATGTTTTTCATAGGATGTCATCTCCTGTGGAGAAATCCTCCGAACCTAATGATTGAGGTTTTGACTTGTTTGCTAGCATAGGATATTTTCATGTTCATCTCTTTATGCTTATTGCTAGATTGTACTATTATTGTATTTATCTTTTTACATTTTTATATCTTTTTCAAAAAATCTAAAAAGATTTTTATTTTTCTTAAAAAATTTTGGAAAAATGCAAAAAGATTTTCGATTTCGTTTTAGAAAAAGTCAAAAAGTCAAAAAGAATTTATTTTTGATAAAAAAATTTAAAAATCCAAAAAGACTTTTGTATTTTGTTTACACAATATGTGGATGGACATTATAGATGTCCGAGTCACCATTCATTCCATATCCACGTAGCTCTTTTATAGTGTTTTGAGATGTGACATCATTGCATTTTCTGCTTAATAATGTGTGGAGTCATTAAGATGTGATATGATTACTACTTGCTACATGTTAAACTCCTTGTCACCTTTAATGCACACGAACACAGACTTATTTGAATATTTCACTTACCTTTTACGTGTCGGTTGTAGTGTTTTAATCTCAATCCTTCTTTTAAAATGAACCAAATGCGATAAAACGATATAATGAGAGTAGTGCTTGTAAGAACCATTGCCCGGATTGGAAAAATTAAAAATCATATCTCTGATAAATGTGTTATATTTAAAGCAATAGAATCGGTCTACGAGAGATTGTATTTGCGTGAATAGCCACCATTTGCAAAGAGAAAAGATACTAAAAGATTAAATGCACATAAAAAAAATATAAAGTGTAAGGCTAATTTCAAAGAATACTGATGCTTCGCTACATATGATCATTGATTTCTTCAAAACAAAAGTTGAGATAAAAATTCAATATGTGAGTTTTGAGGGAGTTTATTTGAATATCAAAGGGTTAACACATCCTGAAAAATTCTCGTAAAAGCATTACATAGTTTTGGGCGTTATTGGTGTGGAAATCATTCACGACCTTGATTAATTGAATAGGTTAAGTCGATTTCACTGAAGTTCACCATTTTTATACCTGAGGCAGACTTTGAGATCTTGTGTTATTGGTGTCTCATTCCTTCGTGCACACATATTGTTTGTCTATGTTGATTTTCCTACAGAATGTGTTCACACCCCTACATTTCGTTTCCATGATTCGGTTATTTTTGTGTTTCTCCATGGTGTGTTGCTTTTGTAAAAAAAATTATTTAAAAAAGTTTAAAATTAGTTTATGGAGCCTTTGAGATTATCATTGCATGGGAATATTTGATATATATTTGTGATGATATCTTATTTGATATATGTTTCTACTTCTTGTCTATTTCGGACAAAATAAAAAAGGGAGAATAAATTACGAGGGAGAGTTTGATTTATGGGGGAGATTTTCACATCTTTATGCATTTATTTTATATATGTCAAACTCGATGCATCATGGGATATTTTCTTTTTTTCATGTGTGTAGGTATTTGGAAGATCATATTTGGATTACACTCGATGAAGACAAAGTGACCAAGAAAAGTCAATGTAGATGTAAAGATTTGAAGGAGACTTGAAGAATTGGATTTGAAGACAACTTTACCTTGTACCTATCGATTTTAGGGTTTGGGAGGGTATTAGGATATTGTATTCATCTTAGGGGATTTATGTGTAATTTGGATTTCGGTTTTATGTTTGTATCGAAATAGACAAAGAGAGGGAGATTTGTAAGAACATATTTTCTCTCATTGCTCAAATAGCTTAAGCTTACAATTAGTTTTTGGCATATCCCACTGCTGTTTGATTTGAGCTGAGACAAGTCCAAAGAACCAAGATCTCCAAGGTTCAATCATCTCCGTACTTTGAAGGTATAATGCTTTAGTGTTTGAATTTATTCCTTAAATTTATTTTGGGATGTTGTTTTCATTAAATCTGAAAACAGGATTTTTTTATAAAATCTAGACTATTTTCGAACTTAAAAATATTTTATTTTTCACCTACTTCGTTCAAACAAGATGGCAATCTCGTTATAATGACTTTGAGTCTCCTTCAAAGGTCGTTTGAAGCATTGATCAAACGAGGTTCGAATGAGGGCTAACTGTTTTGATTTCTTAGATGTCGTTACAAACGAGACATATCTCGTTTGAACGAGATAATGATCTCGTTAGAAAGACCCTTTGATTTCGTTCGAACGACGCCACCGCCTTGAAATTTGTCAACATCCTATACATAAATGTTTTGTGTTTGATTTCATTAAGACTTTTGCCAAAACTAATTCTGCATATCCTTTGCAAAAGTTTTCAACCTATTTGTTTAAGAAAATATTTTTTTAATCACAAATCATCATCCTCAAAGTTTATTTGAGTGAATCAAGTTTAAACCCTATAGCTTGTATCTAGCATACAACTGTTGTGGAGAGAGTTTCTTCATTGCTGATCTTGTGATACTCGAGGGAATTCACTTCTGACGACGAAGGTTGAATCCGTGGATACCGAGCATGGAAGGCCGTGTGTGGGATGGTCTGGACTAAGTAACTTTATTTATAGATTTTCAAGGCACTGCACATTATAATTATGGCGGTTATCAAGTAGTCTATAAGTAGATAATCTTGTAAACTCTCTAAAGTGCTGAAAAAAGATTTTACCCGAAAGGTTTTTTTTCTTAATTTTCCTTTGTTGAATGCATAGTTTATTTTATTAACTTTATCACCTAGATGCATGTTTAGGTTAATAAGATAAAATTTGGACTTGTGTGTGTTGGACACTTAATTATAGAAATTATCCATGAAGATCGAGATATCACACTATCAAGGCTAGAGCCTAATATCGTCGTTCTTTTATTTCTTCTCAGAAAGGTCTTAAAAAGATGGTCGAAGCTTATAAAGGCCATTCTACCTTAATGGTCAAACTGAAGTATGATGTGAAGGACTTGGTTGATGTGGTCACCTTATGGAGGAGGAAGTGAATTCCTTAAAAAATCATATCGCTGAAGCCAAGGACATTGGATATGTTGGGGCTCTTCTTCAAGATGATAATGATTCCCTCAAGAAATATCTTGTTGAGGAAGAGGATTATTGGATAAGGGGTGGAATTATCAAGATGGGACTTAGTTATGACATACTCAAGCTTCGCTATCTTTTTAGGAAGGGTCCTCGGGCAGTGTGGTCTACTAGTTATGACGAGGGGTGGATGGATTCCCCTATTAAGTTAGATGAGGGAAAGTAGTTGGCCTACAAGCATGGTTGGCTGAAAGTCATGGGGGTATTGAAAGTTTCCAAGGACTCTGAGCTCTAGTACTAGTACCAAATTGATTGTCTAGCATATCTCCATCTACCCTTTGGAAGTGAAGAGAGTTGGATTCCATTGGATGTCATTCCTCTTCAATTGGGAAAGAGTTATTTATCCTCGCATGAGAGTGAAGATGAATTTTGACCAAATCCAGATGATGGTCGAAGACAAACTATTATTGAGGCACTTGCTTTCCAAAGATAAGTGTTGTCTATTTTTTCTTTCCATTGTTGTAAATAGACTTTTTGTGAAACATAAATTTTTATAACAACAAGTTGGTTATATAATATCTTATTTTGTATTTTTCCTTTCCATTATGTTGGGCATGTATTTTATTATCGTGTCTTACCTTTTATGTTGTGTCGTCACACTACCTTAGGCCAAGAACAGACTCTGGTAAAAATTCACCTGGTCTTAGGGCCATCCACCCGTTCAAAAATGTTATTCGACTAAAGTCGGATTCACTAAGTGCCTTGGGACCCATAGGTATTTTATTTGTCTGGGACATTCTTGAGGTATTTATATTTTTTATAACGAAGACCTTGAGTTCAATTGTAATTAAACATCTTTAATTGTAATCAAACTAAGTCGATGTTGATCAATGGTCTAGTCATTAATTAAAGTGTAAGTCTGTCATTTTGGGATAATGTCAAATAAGTAACTAAACCCCTTGGGCTAGTACTTTATTAAAAAAGCTAAAAAAGATCGCGAGCATCATAAATTCTGAAAGTTTTCAAAAATCTAAGCTAGAAAATGACTTTAAATAACTTAAGAATGAATAAAAAATAAAACTTCTTAAAGTTAGTTGTGTTCCATGCTCTTGGTATTTCTCTGCCCTCTATTATTTCTAAGTGGTAGGCTCCTTGCAAATTGTCTGATGATTTTGAATGGTCTCTCCCAATTAGATCCTAACTTTACATGTGAAGGTTTTTTTGTGCTGCCGAGGACTATCCTAAGGATGTAAGCTAGTGGTTGTTGGTAAAAAACCAACTTTATCATGACATTCTCCCTTTGTTATTTCACAAGGTCAATTTTAGTCCTTATATCTTCATCGTTCAAACCTTGCTCGGTGATGGTGGTCCTCATGGTTGGCAGACCAACTTCCAATGAAATAACAGCCTTCATCCCTTATGTTAGAGCAAAAGGTGTTTCCCCAGTAGGTATTTTGGTCGTAGTGTGATATGCCCATAGGAATTGGGGAAACTCGTCTGACCAAGCTCCTTTTGACCTCTCTAATCTATTCTTTATGCCATTGAGCATTATTTTGTTGAAAACTTCTACTTTCCCGTCGTTCTGAGGGTAATCCAGCTTGATGCCATGGTTATCGCAAAAAACTTAGAAGTTTCCACTTTCATACTGTGTGTCGTTATCCGTAATGTTTGTTCTGGGTACACCAAAACATGTTACGATGTTTCTCCAGATAAACCTGGTCATATCGGTGTCCCTGATGTTCACTAGTAGCTCTTCTTCAACCCGTTTCATAAAGTAATTTGTGCTGACCAACAAATACTTATGATTCCCTAGTGTTGTTAGGAGTGGACCTATAATATCCAACCCAAACGAACATGGACAAGTTAGTGACCTTAAGTCACTAGCCAACAGGTGAAGCATGGGGGAGAATTTTTATAACTTTTCACACTTATGGACATAAGAGGTTGCATCTTTCTGCATATATGGCTACCAGTATCCTTCTCTAATTGCTCGGAAGGAAAGAGACCTTCCTCTTGTGTGACTTCCACAGATCCCATCGTGTAGTTTATAAGGAACTTGTTCGACATATCTTAGATGCACACATTAGAGGTAAGGAACAGTGAAGGACCTTCTTTAAATCTTTCCTCTAGGTGCTAGATAAAAATGTGCAGCTTTAACCCTTACTTGGTGGGCTTATTTTTTGTCGGGCAGCAGGAAGTCATTTTTGGAGATACAATAATTATTGGTTCCATCCAACTAGGGATTTTTTACACGATGAGAACATACTTTACGATCGCTGGCCTTATAATGTTGGGCTTGTCGAGGAATTCCACTTGATTCTTCTTCTTAGATCAAATTCTACTACTGAACTTAAAACTGCTAAAGCATCGGCATGCTATTATTCCCCCAGGGAACTGTTGAATGTGTACTTCCTCAAATTTTGACATCAAAATCATGAGCCACATGTAGGTATGTCGCCATTCATTCATCCTTGTTATTGAAGTCTCTCGTTACATAGTTTGATACCAGCTTTGAATCGAGATACACGTCTAGGTGACCTTCTCTTAACGAGTGAGCTTTACGTAGTCTGGCTATGAGGGTTTCATATTCAGTTTCATTGTTGGATGCTTCAAATCCAAGCTTGATTCCTTGCTTGATCATGGCATTCTCTGGTGTGACGAGCATAATCCTTACTCCTGCCCCCTTAGAGTTAGAGGTGCCATCTACACACAGTGTCCATTTTATGGACCGGTCAATTTCACGACATCTCAACTGATCGGTAATTTATTAGTTATTGGGGCCATTCTCTCCCATAAATTTTGTGATAAAATTAGCCAACGCTTGTCCCTTCATCACCGGTCTTACTTGATAGTGTGTATTAAATATCCCAAGTTCAATCGATCATTTGGGCATCCATCCTGATAGGTCGGCCTTCTGAAGAACAGCCTTAAGGGGAAAAGATATGATAACAATGATCAAATAGGCTTCAAAGTAATGCTTCAACTTACGGGACACGATGACCAAAGAGTAGACTAATTTCTCCAGTGAGAGGTAACATTGTTGGGCATCCAGGAGTGTCTTGGTAACATAGTAAAGGGATTGTCATCCTTCCTTTTCACAAACTAAGGCCGAACTGATCGCATGGCTTGAAACTTCTAGGTAAAGATAAAAAGGATCTCTGGGTTCTGGGATAATCAACAGAGGAGGTTTGCTCAGCTGGAATATGATTTCTTTAAAGGCCTTTGAGCATTCTTTGTTCCAGGTAAGACCTTTCTCTTTCTTCAGCAGTTGAAAAAATGGTCGGCTTCATTCGAAGGACCTTGAGATAAAACGGTTTAGGGATGTTAGCGTCCCTATTAACTTTTAAATCTTGTGTAGTGTCTTTAGAGGCTGAACATTATTGATCTCGACTATCTGGTCAGGGTTTGCCTCAATCCCTCTTTTCTGACCAAGTACCAAAGGAACTTTTAGGATTGAACTCTAAAGGAGCATTTGGTTGCATTGAGCTTCATTTGGTAATGCTTGAGGATTTAAAAGATTTCCCCTAAATCCTTCAGGTGATCAGTTTTGAGTTTGCTCTTGACGAGCATATCATCAATATATACATCCATTATTTCTCCGAACTATTTCTTAAACAATTTTATGATCATTCTCAGGTACATGGCTCCTATATTTTTAAGTCTAAAAGGCATGATCCTATAACAATACAGGCCCAGAGGAGTTATTATTAAATTGTTGTCTTGGTCGGAGTCGAACAGAGGGATGTGATGGTACCCTGAGTACGCATCCAGAACACTCATCCATTAGTGGCTAGCGGTGGCATCGTCCAATTGATCTATATTCGATAGAGGAAAACTGTCTTTGGGACAAGCCTTGTTAAGGTCGATAAATTCCATGCATACTCTTCAACTACTATTACTCTTTCGTACCACTGCTGGGTTTGAGAGCTATTTTAGGAATTGAACGTCTCTGTTGGACCTTACATCCAAAAGTTTCCCTACCTTTGTCTCTACTTCCCTTGCTTTTTCTAAGGTAGTGCGGCGAGCCTTTTGTGTGATCGGCAGAAATGTTGGGTCAATGTGAATTCTATGGCACGCGACTTTGGGATCATTCTAAGTCATATCGTATGGTTTCCATGCAAATACATCTTGATTCTTGTTCAGCAAAGAAGTTAATTCCTTCCTTTTTTTGCTCGAATAGTGTGGTACCAATCAGAAATTTCCTTTCTAGTTTGGTCTCATCAAAAGCTACCTCCTCCAATTTTTCCATGACTCTATATGTGGGCTCAACTCTTGTTTCTTCCACCCTCGGTATCCCATGCTTTAGTTGTTATTTTGATGGCGCAGCTCCATCCTACGAACTTTTTGAGGATGACTTCCTTCTTCTTCTTTTTTCTATTTAGGCCTTATGGCGGCGATAAAACATTTTCGAGTAATAGCCAGATCGCCTCAAATCTCCATTATTCCCTATTTGGTAACACAATTGAGTTTTTTATGATAAGTTGAGGGAACATCCATCATGGCGTGTAGCACCCTCTTCCAAGGATGTTATTATAGGGAGAGTCAATGTCTACCACCAAAAACTCAATCAGTGTAGATATTTTACCGTCCCTAACTGGAAAGACCACCTTCCCCAATGGCATAGTCATCTTTCCAGTGAAGCTAACCATAGGAATAGCCGTTTACTTCAAGTCTTTCATCTTCAGAGGAACTTCTTTATCGACTAGTAGCTTATCCACGTTCCAGTTTGTAATCCTGAGAGTGGTTATTAGTGCATTATGGTGTTGTGTCCTTACTTTGATCAAATCGACTTCCATGAAAACTATGTGCTTATTGTAATCCACATTTTTTGGTCATATGCGTTTGTCAGCTTGGCTTTTAGCAGGGTTAATCTGTAAGGCCTCCATTACTATTGTGACCTGCTTGAGTAAAATCCAAACTGCATTGCCTTGAATCTGCTTGGGATCTAAATCCCTGTGGATTAAAGCAAATTCATGCCCCCATATTCTCGTCCATAATAATATCTGGTTTAGGGTTAGTGTTGGCGATGACCAGGTCAGATTGCTTCTCAACATATTCGTTCAAATGCCTAGCCTGGACTAACTCCTCCATATGGGATTTGAGGGACTTACAATTCTAAGTCTTATGTCCATTTTCCTTGTGGTGAGTGCACCTGAGAGCATTATTCCTCTTACTCGGATCAGTGCCCCATCTTCTTCAGCCATTTTAATAATTGTTGGTACTTAATTTTGCCCAAGATCTTATAGATTGGTTCTTTGAAAACCGTTTTGATATTTTGGAAAGCCTTGGATGGGTCTTTCTTGCCCCTGTTCTTGGATCTTTTGTTCTTCTTTTTCCCCCCTTTCTTAGGCGTGTTCTCTTTTTCATATCCCATGGTCAACTTTGTGTGACCATTTTTGCCTTGGCTGAGGGCGACCAAATCTTCCATCTTTGCATACTTCTCAATGCGCAACATACGATCATCGATAGTGTTAGCCTTTTTCTTAGTGAGGTATTGGTGCAACATGGAGTTGTGGGGCAACCCTATTTTGAACGATGCTACGGCAACCTAGTCTGAGCAATATTTGACCTGATTAAAGTTTTCCCAATAGCACCTGGAATATTCCCGTAAAATCTTCGGGGGTTTCTTCCTCGTGGGGAGGAGAGAATCCATCCTCTTTGGGTGTGAACTGCTAGCTATAAGCCTCCACGAGTGACTTAAAGTTCTTGATCGACCTATGAGTCAGCCTTTCGAACCACTTTGGACGACATCTCTTAAGATGGATGGGAAGATACAACACATAAGGGCGTCTTTATGGTTCTACGGGGTTATCGCTTGTCTATATTGGCACAAGTGATTTATGGGATCAATTTTTTCATCGTATATCTTGAACCTTGGGGTTGTGAATTTGTTCAGGGTCTCCTCCTCCTCAATCGCTCTTAAAAAGGGAGAGTACATCTGAGCAATTAGTGCCTTCCTTGTCAACTCCTTGGTTAATAAATCCCCATGATGAGTAGGGTGTTGGTCCATTTCTCTTCGAACCAGACCTCTTATATCATGCTTATGGCATCCTTCGTATTATTTTCTCCTCATGATACGATTATCATGATATGAATGATCATGTTCGTAGTGCGAATTATCATGCTATGAATGATCATGTTTATAGTGCGAACTCCTTCCATGATTAGGAGTTTTCTCTCCTGAGGGCTAGTTATTCGGCTACGATGCTTACGATTGTCTCCACGGAGCTCTCACTCTATTATTTCAGACATCGATGAAGACGTGCATTTTCCTCCACCTAGAGGGGTATTTTTTTCTCTCATTGATGGAGTATCTCATCATAAGCGTCGACCAATCGCAAGTTCTACGTTGATCTGGTTTGCTCGTTTCTCTGCTCAAAAGGTTATTGTTGTGGGCGAAATCGTGGACGGTTGATGACCAGATTTCTATCTCGGTGAACCTCATATCAGACTTTATGCAATGAGGACCCAACTAGCACATCGCCTTGAATAGGTGGACTATGAGGGTGAGACATTGCTTAACTCGTGGTTTCGGTTTCTTTTAGAGAAAAGAATCATTCCCTACAGACGAAACCAATTGTGAGTGCAAATAATCAAAATCAATGGTTCTAAATAGCAAAGAAACAATTAGTGAGTGAAGCAATATCACAACATAAAGGATTTATGTGGTTCAGCACTACCCTACGTCCACAGGGGGTTTTTCAGTGTATATTAATTCTTTAAGAGTTTTGGAATAAATAATTATATGCCCCTTGCTTTGGGGTAAGAATTTTATTCATAATGATAAGGGTGGTTGAGCCGTGTTCAAACTCTTCCAATTGCTGATTGGCTCATTTGGTGATCCATGTTTATCTCCTTCGAGATTACAGATAACAAGAATGAGCCTCTCATAATTATCCACATGACACCAATTCTTAAACGAGCAACATGTTTTATTTCTCTAGGTTAGGCTTGTTTAGGTTGCCGAATATTTGGGCCATTATGGTTTTCACCCCACAATAGGAATATCATTTCCTGAGGTTGGTCAGTGGACATCGAGACAAGTGGAGATTGATGTAGAGCATTGTTGTATCTTCATTGACATCTTTTGGCACCATGGATTGAAGACACAACGGAATCACTTAGTGGGGTCTAAGGTTATGTAAGTCTATTAGTGTCGTTTTGTAATATCTAGTTGTAGCAGTGTTGAAATAGAGCTTCTGCGCAAAAAGGAATTCTTCCTCATCTCTTATCTTTTGATTTATAGTTTGTTTATTTGTTTGTTTGAATTTAGTTTCAATACCTTGAATGTTTAAGTTCACCTAATTTATCAAGATAAAATTTGGACAAAATGGAATTTGGTTTGTGTGTGTGACCTAATATATGACCTATACATATAAACTGACCCCTCTATATTTTTTACAAGTTGGTAACAGGGCATGTTTCTATAAGTCGCTTATATGAATCCTCGTGGTTATAAGGATAACTCTTACAATAGGTCATATTTGTTTGATGGGTCTAATTATGCCTATTGGAAAGCTCGAATGAGATCGTGTCTGAAATCAATCGACAAGCAAGTTTGGCTTGTTGTTGAAAAGGGATGGACTCATCCTACTATAACTAATGAACATGTCATTAGTCTCAAACCATTCGCTAATTGGAATGAAGATGATCTTACACTGTGCAATTTTAACTCTCGTGGTTTAAATGAAATTTTTAGTGCTATCACACCAGAGGAATTTCGTTGCATCATGATGTGTACCACATCTAAAGAAGCTTGGGACATCCTCCAACTCACACATGAGGGTACCAAAGTTGTGAAAGCTTCTAAGCCTCAATACCTCACTAGACAATTTGAGACCATATGCATGCATGAAACTAACACTTTTGATGAATTATACGCATGTTTATTTGATATGGTGAATTTTAGTTTTAATTTGGGTGGGAAAATTCCAAAACTAAAAGGGGTTAAGAAAATTCGAAGGTCTCTCCCGTCACATTTTAGTACGAAAGTTACATGTTGTTCTGAATTAAATTACTCGCAAGTGCATGAACCGTTTTATAGTATATCATGCAAGTATGAGGTCAAACCCAAAGGAACTATGCAATGCATATGCCTTTTTTAGTGAATAACTCGATTTTATCTTAAATTTTAATTCCTAAATTAGGTAAAAAAAAAAGGTGAGATTTTTATAAACTAAATTTGCAATTAAAGTAACACGAACTAAAGTAATGCTATAAATATAACACTACGCTAAAGAACATGCAATAAATTACATCAATAAAATATTAACGTGAAAAATTTAATGAGATAGTAATTTTAACAACTTAAAATTAATTAATAGCGGGACTAAGGATTTGGAATCCATTACACGTGGTCACATTCATGTTTGTCAATACCCCTAATTTTTCTACATAATAATCTGGCCACTAGGAATTACTATCATGGGTGATATGTCGCGAAAATCCAATTTTTATATCATTAACATCAACAAAGTAGCAACTCTTTCGTCAAACTAATATCTAAAATTCAATCATTAATTGAATCCGTCAAAACACAACGTTTATCCCTTTAATCAAATAAATCACACATTGAATCCAACGAAACACAAGTAATATCTTGTTTTAATTTTTAACAATAAATATGGACGAGTGAAGAAGAGGTAACATTAAACATAAAAAGTACATAATTTTTAGGGTGTATTGAGTCACATAAATAATAATAACATATGTAATTTCATCCTAACTCTAGTGACAAATTTATCATAGCATATTAATAATAAAAACAGAATTAAATAGATAAGAAGACTTACTTGAATATATGCCAATAAAAAAATAAGTCTCCAAAAATTAATCTTCAAAGCTTTCTTCTCAAAAAAATTAAAAGCATAACAAAACAATAAGAAAAGAAGAAAATATGAGACGATTTTTTGGGGTGGGAGGTGGTGTTTGTTTTCACCTCTGAAGTCTGAATTTAAACTCGTTTAGATTTCAAAGGTTGAAAAATTATTTATTTATTTAACACAATCAGACTTGAACGGAAATTTTCCCTCATAATGGTTAAGAGATAAAGAGACATATGAAGTCTAAACACTGAATATGAATGTAAACATGAGTCTAATACTACCCTTACTTTTATAACAATAACATTTATATTTTTCCTACTCTACATAGGATTCTAAAGAGCAATGTTATATTTTTCCTACTCTACATAGGACACTAAACCACAACGTAATTGATATATAGATGCACACACACACACACACACACACACGAATTCATCATAGTACACAGTTGATCCAGATTTTTTAACAAATAGCACAGGTACATTTTTTTTGTTTCCTTCTTCCTTTAAACTAGTATGTTGTCCCATCATGTGTATGAGAAGTTGTTGCCATCATTGCTCACTAGTTTTTGCTTCATCATAAGCCGATATAATTAAACTAGTGTGTTGTCCCATCATCAGATAATTACACGATAAGAATGTTGTAAATATGGATGCTTAATTCTAATAAAATATGGTATTTGTTCATCTATTTCGGTTCATTCCAATAAGATAATTAAGAACCTTTTTTTATCTTTCAATCTTTGACAATAATATAATTATGTGGGATGGATGTTTAAAGGAAATATATATATATATATATATCACACAATATATGTGTGATACATAATTATGTTATCCAAAGTAATATATATGCATAATCATATTGAGAGAGAGAGTTTTTGTTCCTTAAAAGAAAATCATCTTATATTGCACCATATATATTTCAATTTCTAGATCCAAAATAGTAAACACTCCCAATTATAAATTAGACATTTCCTCTCATTGTGGTTAGACATGGGGAGCATTCTAAATGTTTTAATACAAACAATAAAAATGTGAAGGCCTTTATCCTTAACAGATATTGATTATTGATATAAATTGCGATGGTGAATCAATATTGTTGTATGGTGTCAAGTCCATATTATTTTAATTTTGAAATTTTATCTCTATATGAATTTACGTGGAAAATCTGACTTTATGTAACACTTAAGTATGGTTATTTGATCAATTTATAACTCTTTTTTTTCAAATAATAGGTATTATTCTTAATGGTTTTTTTATATATAATTGGGCAGTATGGCTCCAAAAGAATCAAAAGTAAAACTAAGGATGAAATTTGCGAGTACTAGTTTAGGAAAATATTTTGTAGACTTGTGTGTAAAAGAAGTTAGCGGGGAAGGGTATTGTGGGACTTCTTTGAAGAATATATCTAGGAGTAGAATCGTTCAGAAATTGAAAATAAAGTATAATCATGAATACGATAACAACTCAATGATCAGTGGGACTATCTTCGAAGGTGGTATGGTGCTTGGAGAATTCTTATGACTAGGATTGGTCATGGGTACAATGCGAAAACGGGGACCTTTGACTGGACAAATGGGGTTTGGGACGATATTATAAAGGGCTAAACATGTTGTTGCTTATGTTTTAGTTGCTTATTATACGTTCGATATGTGTTTGAATTTTGTATTCTTCTTAATTTTATTGCTTTAAACAGAAATACCCATACACAAAGAAGTTTAGAAACAAGCCTTTGGAAGATAGATACTTTCTTACGACATTATTTGAGGCAACCATAGAAACTGGGGATGAGGCGTTTATCCCTATGCATTCGTTGCCTCAAGAGAATCCTCAGAATCAATGTTCACTTGATGATGATGATGATGATGATGATGGTGATGATGATATAGATGCTTTCATATAGGACTAAGCATTACAAACTCAAGGATATCAACCAATTAATGATACTTATTTCATAGAGTATACCTTTTATGATGTTCAAAGCAATTCTACTTCAGAACTAAGACAAAATGAGTCTGTGAGGCCAGATCAAGGAGGGAAAAATGATGTTAGTTCTTCACGCCATTAAAAAAAGCGTCATACAAGAGAGAATTATGATGACCCCGTGATGAAGAAAGTTGATAATCTTATAGATATTCTCTAGAGTGACCATGGTGCCGATGACAAAAAATTAGATGAGTGTGTTTCAACTATGAAGAAATTAATGGCGTCGAGTATATTGGAGACGAATCTTTATATTGCGGCTATGAAAACACTGGGGGATAATGTGGAGTATACGAAGTTATTTTTTATGATGGAAAATAACGAGCTTAAAGTGTCTTTCCTCAATAGCATAGTGAAAAGGCTTGATTAGTTAGGAACTTTGCTCTTACGAGCTAAGAAAAAAAAATACCCAAAATTTCACTCCCGATTTGTCATACTCCGACTTATGCCCAAGCCTTTGGATATTTTACCTTCGTTGGATAACACACGCTATTTTCACATTTCTAGAATTTCCACTTCTGGTTCTCTTCAATGTTTCGTCTGGCTCTCTCCCAATCCAACCTGGCTGGGTGAGTCTAATTTGACTCCACCTTCTACTATAGTGATACCTGAAGTCATATGTTGTGCCTTAACCGTCTTTTACCGTCCTGACTTCCATGCCATAATAGGGGTGACCTCAACTACGGTCATCATTCTTGAAATATACCTTATAACCTCAACTGGGCTTTGTCTCCTGCTGTCCGTCCAACTCCCACGACATACTGCATTATTCAACACACGAACACTCCTGAATGCAAATAAGATTCACTATCATATACATTATAGCAGGAGAACGAAACCTCACCAAAGAAATCAGCAATCCTAAACATAGGGATCTATATCAAAGAAAGCTACGCTGGAAGCATAATACGCCGCACAGATCCTAAAGGACACTAGAACCTGATGCTCTGATACCACCTGTAACACCTCGTCTAATTAAATACCGGGTAGCTACTCCTTTATTAAATTAATACAGAATATTAAGTTGGTTCAGTCTTAGCATCACTGTCAAAAACAATTAGTTTATTACTAGCCACCTAATATTTAAAAAGAGAGATGCCAAATTTTATTAATTAAGCTAACATAAACCAAGTAATTAAGTCAACAACAATTAATCGCATAAACAATCCCAAATGAATAATCAACGAAATGAAATAAACTGAGTCTGGAGTAAACACTCCAATAATAATACCAGAGTAAAATAAAGTCCTGATACAAGAGTCTGAATAAATAAACCAACATCTGAAATAAAACTAAAAGTCTGAGGATGCTATCTCTAAATGGAAATGGGCGACATGAACTAACATATGAGAAATCCTGAGTAGAGTCAAGTACAGAATATGAAGGCATCTAATACCGAGATCCTGTAACTTCCACAGCAGCTACAGCACGTCAATGTAATGGAACTCCTATGCTTGGCGTCCCTGTGGCTGGGCACCTAAAATGTTTTTAGAAAACAAAATAGATTCGGAAGAAAACGGGTCAGAGCCCGAGGTGAAAACAGTTTAAAAGTTTATCAAGTGTTTAAATTACAATTAAATAACACATATTATAAACATGTTAGTTGCGTACTCTCACATGAGTTTCTCACCTCTCAACTAATGTGCACGCCTAACGTATTCCCTCAACCCATCCTAGTTATGCCTCTAACTAACTAGTCTGTACTACTCCTGCTTTCGCACTCTAACATAGGGTATCTACTCATAACACCCAACCAAATTATATTCATAACCCATATTCACATTCATTAAATTACTTATCTCGAGTGTTAATTACATTCTCACATTCTTAGTCCATTACAATATCTTAGTTATTCACGTCTACTAAGCAACAGTGAACCAGTCACAAGTACATATATAAATCACTCGCAGTATATATATATACATATAAGGCACCGTTAGGCTAAGCTGCGGTGTACGCATACTCTGCTATCAAATCCATGTACATCACGTATGTAAGGATCACGTGTTTCGAATCACTTAGGAACCGTCAGAATACAAATCACACATATTGGAGGCGAATATAGTTCACATACTCATGGGTCACTCACATACCTACGCTCCTATGGTCAGCTGACTTATCAACTCACAAATAAGTCATTCACAATCCTATGTCCTTAAGGTACCAATCTAAATCCCCCCAAAGGCACACAAAGATAAGATGGCCCTTTTCCCGAAAACCGACCTCCCGTGATAGTAAGTATGGTAGGTATGTCATACACATAAGAAATCCATACACTAGGCATTCACACAACCTAAGTAATCATATTCAATATAGATATACACATTCTATCTATTTAGTCTCGTACGTAGTAAGTTTATCCTGAACATCATACGTAAATATATTTTTAACTTGATAACTCTCTCGTCGTATTAATTTGAGTACCTAAACCTATCCCAAAAGGTTAATAGGTCTCCTATTAGTTTCTAATGTTATCTCAGTAACTTAAAGCCTCTCTGTTACTGTTCTTATCCTTACCTCAGCATTTATTCCCATTATAGTTTCAATTCGAACGATTTCTAACCGTACCTCACTCGGTAGTCCCTCGTAAGCAATAGTATTTAATTCCCTAAGGTAATCCATTTTTTTCTGGTCTTCAACTAAGACCCTACTGACCTTAACTAAGTCCCACAATATCATATTAATCACCCTAAGAATCATTATCGGCTTTGGAATTTTCCTTAAACCTTAAAGGAAAGCAATTACCAAAAATCTAAAGAGGTCGATCGATCGAAGAAAAGGGGTCGATCGATCGATCAAGCAGGTAGTTGCCCAGAATTTCCTTAAACAGTTACGGGCTTCCTCTTTTTACACCTCTAATTCTTCATTTCAATGTCCCAAACTCCCAACCAAGTATACTAATAATCCTACCAACAAGTTTACATAATTTCCAACATTTTAGAATCATCAAATCACAATGGGACATTAAATTCTTGGATCAATTCACATAATTTTCATGTAAAAACCTAGTTCTCCTGTTTCTTTGAGAACACTATATAATTCGTTACAAATTCATAATTCTCTACACATGGAACATGATTTCGTGGCTGCTAAAATCTCAGAAGTTAATCTACTTGCAAAACCTACCCAGATTATGATTTCAATTCTTCAAAACCATTCAATTATCATTATTTAAGGTTATTCTTCAATTCTAACCTAACATGGATGATATATGCACTAATTTATTGCAATTTAAATCACTTGCCTGGTAATGAAGATTCTGATCCTTTGAAGTAGATCGTATAGAAATGCTTCTCTCTTTCCGATCTATCCAATGGTGGTGACGGTGGTGCAAAAAGTCCAAAGATAGTGGTTCTCCTTTGGTAACTTCCTCCACTTCATCTCTAATGGCCATCGGTAAATCTTAGTGATGGAAACCCTAAGGCTCTAACCTATTTACTGATAAAGCTTTCTAAATTTCGTGGGTCACTATTCACCAAAAATAAAAATGACTAATATACCCCCTCGAGTTGTTGGTTAGGCCTAAAAATGCCCCGGGACCCAAACTAAACCCCCGGCTAGTGTTTTCTGACTATCTCAATCCTTCAGAACACGTTGGGGAACTCAAAATTCTCATACGGATGACGTAAAATAAAAATACTTTTAAATCCATTAAATTGGGTCCTGACACGACTAACACGTGCGTCCCAACTAAATTAACGAAACTGCCGTATTTTCAACTCACGACAATTTTAATAAATTCAATAATCACATATTACCATAATCACTCAGTAATATTCAACATTATCATCATATTTTAATACTAACTCTCGTCTCGCTAGTTATTTAAATCCGAATTAATTATCCCAAATTAATTTAATTGATCTCACAATTAAAAGCAATTTCATTTAATTAAAATCCATAAAAATACGGGGTATTACACATCATATCTCAATTAGAGTGCTCACATATAATAGGCAGTTTAATGTATGCCGTGAATTGCAGTAGACCTGATATAGAATACTCATTAAGTAAGCTAAGTCATTATACGAGTAATCCAAAAAAATGACTGAAAAGTAATAATGGGAGTTTTAGGTTATTTAAAACATACTCAAAATTATGGACTGCAATATTTAAGATATCCAGTTTTACTTAAAGGTCATTGCGATGCAAATTGGATATATGATACAAAATATTCTAAGTCCATGAGTGGATATGCCTTTACCCTTGGAGGTGTAACGGTGTCTTGGAAATACTCTAAACAAATGTGTATTGTTAGGTCTACAATGGAACCTGAATTCATTGCATTAGACAAAGATGGAGAAGTAACAAAATGGCTTTGAAAATTCTTGGAAGATGTTTCAAATTGGTCAAAACATGTGCCAGCTATATATATATATACAGTGATAGCCAATCGACAATTGGAATGGCACGGAATCATATGTATAACAGAAAGTCATGTCATATTCGTCGTAGACCTAATACCGTTAGACAACTTCTCTCAAACGAAATTATCTCAATTGACTATATAAAGTCAAAAGATAATATTGCGGATCCTCTTACCAACGGGTTGACTCCAGAGTAAGTGGAAAGATTATTGAGAGGAATGGGTTTGAATGGAGATACCAAGATCTAGGTTCAATGGTCAAACCGAGCTACATTGCATTCGATACGCATTGGAGGATTTTTTCCTACCCATTCCAAAGATGATACAGTGCACATCTATCACGAGAAATAGGATAAGTTACGCTTTTAATGATTTCCATAATTTGAATAACATTTAAGTGGGGTATTGCAGGATACACTTTATGGAAATCACCTACGTGAGGAAGAAGGGGGGCACTTCTATGAGAATATTGAAAGGCAAAATTCTCTAAAACAGTCATGGAACCAGGGGGTGTTCATGGCCAAAATGAACACAAACGTGAGAACCAATTGTGTTTGGAAAAATTGTGTGTGAATACTATTCTCTAGTTTTACAAAAAAGGTTGACAGTTCAAAAACATCAAGTCTATTGATTAGACAAGTAAATCCGATAGTATATCACTAGGGAAAGTTCAAGTCCACTAGACTACTTAACCCAGTGGAATATTTTCCCATCTTTACTCGGATTAGTGTCTGCATTTTCATTAGCGTGTTGTAAAGCCAATTTACATTCATATGGGGGATTATTGGAAATGGATTTGGAAAAACAGTAAATGGGCAACTTTAGGATCAATTTTATGTGGGACCCACACTCCGAATATTCGGGACCACACATAAATACGTTCTTCTCCGTGAGAAGTATAACGTAATATATTTGTTTATCCAAAACTATGAAATAATGAATGAGAAATTTATCTCAAAAGTGGCCAATTTGAATGAACAAAACTTAGTAAATTAGGTGTATAAACGACTTGTACCAAATTAAAATTTTGTTGGAAGAGTGAAGTGTTTATATACAAAATATTTGGTCTTAAGGGTTGGGCCCAAGGGGCGCCCCACTTTTGTGAAAGGAAGAGGACTTAAATGCATGTGGGTTAACTCCACATGGGTGCGCACCGTCTGTTTGTCCGTCCGATCGATCGGTCGACTTGGCCCAGTCCGGTCTTGGGCTCGGGCTTGTATTGGTCTTGTAAAAATCATTCTTTCTTTGGACCAAAGTAATTTAGTTTTTGGGTCGCTTTTAACCCAACTATTTACTTGTTTGGCTTGTTGTTTGTACATGACAGTTACAATTGTTTCGTAATTATTTTGTTTGTCCAACATCACAAAGAAATCTATAAATAGATTACTTTCTTCGTTTGTAAAATACAAAAAATATAAAAAATTATCTCCTCCTTTTCCTCTACATTTCATAATGGTCTGTTAGAGTATTGCATAGAAATTGTGTTCGGCGGGATTTGAAGATTGAAGTGCTTCCTCTTCAGCCCAAAATTTGTTCTATCTTGGGAGATGATAATTCACAACCTTAAGCACTCTGGAGGGAATTATTTTGTCTTAAGGACACTGTGGGTATCACAGGGCTCAGATTCTTTTCTAAATTATTGATTATTATCACAACAATAAGAGAGTTTTTCGTTCATATTATATTTTGCTTATTCTGTACAGATACATACAAATATAAAGGAATAACACGATAATTGATGAGGAGTGAATGGACTTGGCTTGATGCGCAGCGAGGAACTTTCTCGAGATAGTGACTGGATGTTGATGGGGGGAGAGAGATGGTTTAGGGTTTAAGGCGATATGGACGCCTAGGCAAACAAGAGTAATGTTATGAGTCCAACCTAAGTCACAAATACACAGAGCGATTCAGTTGCGAATGTGTTAATTTTTAGAAAATTAAAAGTGAGGGAGTGGTGCCAAAGCGGCTACTAATTTATTAATTTTAAATTCTATTTTGATTTAAATTACTATATATATATATATATATATATATATATATATATATATATATATATATATATATATATATATATATATATATAATTTAAAGTTATCACATTCACAAATAAATTTATTTATCTTGCCTAGCTACAATTATAAAACTTGAAATGGAACAAATTAAAGATAGAAAAACAATGTGATAAACTAAAGATGGAAATGAATAGTGGTGCGGATAAATTGAAATGGAAAGAAAAAATCAATGGTTGAGTAATAGGGACTAGGGTTGTGTATGCATGGGAGCAGAGAGCTAAAGAGATTGTCTCCTATTTTTCTGACATGTAACAGGTAATTGGGTGTAATCTAACAAGAATACGAATTTGAAAATATGAGATCGCTTACTGAAAAATTACAAGTCGCAAATTCACAATGATTTCGCACACAACTCGAGAAATTGCAATTCTAAAGTGAGTGCGATGACCATACCTGGGGAATACAGCCCTCAAATGAGTTGGCATAGCATTAAAATATTGTACTGTATCATTATTGCATGTCATTATTACAATAAGAAGTACAACATTTGATGTTATCCCAACTCATTTGGAGGTGATTTGATACAATTTTTTAAAACTCACATCATTATTCAGCAAATAAATATAAAATGGGCCAAGGTGATAAACGAATCATGTCAAAAATCCATCCACCCAAACACAATTCGTTTACTAAACAGGTGAAAATATTAAATTCATATACGATTCGTTTGACATGACACGAGCGGTTTACACCCGTTCAACCCGATTTAACCGTTAAACTCGGTTCACACATTTAACCCGATTCACCCGTTTAACCCAATTCACCCATTAACCCGGTTCACCCGATAACCGGATTACTTTAAAAACCTAGAGAGGAAACAACTTACTGATATTTAGTTAAGAACGGAGAATTTTCATTAACAAATTGATGTGGGATGTTTGAATTACGGGATGTGAATGGGTAAACGGGTCGTAAACGTATTGACGGGTTGTAAATGGGTGACGAGTTATAAGTGGGTGACGAGTCGTAAACCGGTAGCGGATTCGTAAATTAAACGGGTCATTAACGGGTTTCGCGAGTATACATGAAACTGATTCGTTTTCTTAACGGGTCCACCCGTTTATGACCCGAACCCGTTAAGAGCGGATCCAAACCCGGTTAAACCATGTCAATTTTGTGTCGTGTTAACGGGTACTGTCGCAAATTGCCACCCCTAATCACCTAGGTGGAGAGGGTTAGATATTAAGTGTTACTCTCTCTTCACCCAAATAATATTATGGCATTTCAAAATTGACGTGGAACCCTCATATTGACACAAGTGAGCTTGGACTTGAAGTAAGGATTATGTTACCATCGAAAACACAAGTGCATAGAGCTCTTTCTTAAGAGCTCAAGTCGAACACTAGGATTATAGTTCAGTAATTCCCAAGATGGTTGTTCAAATCCTCCTTTTGTCCCAAGGTCACGTTTTATTACAAAGTTGAAGGAGATTGATAAACAATGCGATTTTATTATGATCAAATATCAAAAAGCCCCTCAAACATTTTTTAATACACATTTAGTCCAAACATTTTTATTTTGTTCTAAAACATCCCTCAAACACCCATTGAAGCAATATTCTCTTATTTTTAAAGTCCGCACTAGCGCCATGTTGAGAGACTTTTTGGAACAAATAAAAAGATTTGGACTAAACGTATATTAAAAAATGTTCGAGGGACTATTTGGTATATAGCCCTTTTTATTATATACAACAGATCTAGTGAGTGAGACCTTATTTTTCTGCTTTTACACAAATTAATTATTTAGGGGTGGTGGTAAAGAACTAGATTCCATGAAGAAAAAAAAGTTAGAAATATCTGATCCCATCTGAAGAAGACTGAAATGTAGCCTCAAAATCAAGCTTCATCACATTATATTGGAACCCATAATATCCATTACAGTTCAACTCAACCCGAATCCAACAATACTGAACATCTGCAAATTGATCAGACACTTGTAGCTGCGCAATTAGCAGGTGACACAAGTCCTACATTTACGTGAAGAAAAAAAATGTATTGCTAATAACTGGTATAACAAGTATCGACCGATAATTGGGCAATAGACTAGTAAACTCTCATAAGTAATATGTTCTTGACCGCATGGAATAGTAAATAGTAACTAGTAAGTTCAACGAGACTCCCAATCTTTTATCTTTTTGCTTCCCTTAGGTTTCGCGAACGGCGCATTCATCCCAGCCATTTTCGCATTGTAATTGGTCCGAAGAGCATCATTGTATGTCCACCTGCATAAGCATAGACCAATAATTAAGCTAAGAAATTTTTATGATAATAAGAATAAAAAAATATAAATATTCATATTGACCAAGTTTCAAGTTCCATCTGTTATGTTGCTTCTGTAGCTTGATACATATATATTTGAACAAACTTCGGATAAAAACATTGAAACTATATGAAGACACGAGTTATGTTGAGGACAAAAGAAAAATAGGTTAAAATAAGCAAAAAAGAAAAAGGAAAAGAAAAAAACTGAACAACATTCAAAGTGCAGACATATCAATAAAGTCTCCCAAACTATGCACTTTGTTGGAAAGACCCAATCTGGCACGTAGGGGGGGGGGGGTTGCAACAAAACGAGTTTCATTTTTTTTTCGGTCACTACAAATGTGGGTTTTCTTGCAGAAGCCATATAGTTCAAGGGGGGTTTCACACTTCACTCACATTATTTATAAGTAACATAGTTTGCACTCCATGTATTGCAAATGTCTGTTTCCCAGTAAGGGGTGAATATGGAAGAAAACTATGGATGATAATAGACTTACAAGAAAGTAAAGATGAGGCAACCATATTCAGTTAACATACCGCATTCAAATATATATGTTTCATAAAAAAAAACATTCAAATATATAATCCCTCCATCCCAAATTAAATAATAGTCGTGCTTTCCTTTATAGTCTGTCCCAAATTAATAGTTGCTTTCTCAAAATAGTATATAAAATTAGGTGGGATTACAAAGTTGCCGAGAACAAGTGCATGTTCTGAATGCATTTAAAGGTATTCGTCAGTTTTAGAAGGATAAACTAAGTAAAAAATATTCTTAAGATATTTAGCTCTCAATCGACTATTAATTTGAGATGAAAGAAGTATAAGCTACATAGATATAAGAAAATATAGTCCACCAAGGGTAAGAAATAATCACCACTTAAATTGTTGTTGGAAATGGAAACAGCTCAATATCTTCAGATGCAATTTTCCAGAAAGTATGAACTACTTTAACACATTGTGAGAAGCATGATTCCAACAACCTTTTAATCTTATCAACCTTTGCAAAATAAGAGACGATCGTTTACGCCTCAGCTATCAAACAATTCATTCCTGTTTTATATCCAAAGAGTGTTGAAATCATATGTTATCATTGAAATTCATGTTGCTATCTGCCTGATACAGATGAGTTCCCCAAACTATCGAGGAAATAGTATTCCATCTCCATGCAAGAACAATTAAGCAAGTACATCAGTTGATCCACAACTGAAGATTGTAATTTGCAATGAGGATATTACAGTAAATTGCTCTACACTTCCTCAGGTTACCGAGTAACTTGCTTCATCTCTTTTTACCTGCCACTACCGCCTCAACCTATTGAAAATGTATAAATTACTATGTACCGTCAAATGAGTGAAAAAGAAAATGGCAAACCCTTTACAAGTCGGTCCAAATCAAAATTACCTCAGTCAATTACAAAGCCACTGCAGGACCTACAACATAACCAGAAGATGAGGCGCACAAAAAGACTCTGATATTACCCCATATCTCCTCCTCAAAAATTCTATTGTTCGTCTAATCATTCCATAGATAAAACAATGGATCTCCAAATAGCTTTGGACCTTTGGCTATTACCTGACAAACTAGCTAACTCACTATTTCATTTCTTTAATGCGAAAAATGCACCATGACAGAGTTGAACATGTTTTTGGCCTCTTTAATTTGATTCACATCCACATGCGTTCACATTTCCACGAGCTGCAGCCATGAGAATTCTTGGATTTGAAAAACTCCACATCCTTTCCAAATTCATTTTGTATGGATCAAAGGGAGGAACAAATGGAGAATCAATCAAAATATCAAGACAGGATTTACATGGAACAGAGTTACCTAACATTCATTCATATCAGGAGGGGGAAAAAGAGAGTTCCTTTATTGTGTGCGTCCTTTTTAGCACTTTCCTCTATAAGGTTACTTAAGGAGCAATCTCAAACTGGTTTATTATGATGTAAAAGCTCTTCAGAAATCATACTTTCCTTTTTTATTCCTTGTGACTTTTGCACAAGTTCACTGCGTGCATTTTTCCATCAAATTGGTATCATAACGTCAACTCATCCTGCATGAATAGTGTGTATTTGTGAGAAACTTGTGCATTAGATAGCTTGGGATATCATGCTGCCAAAGCTCGTAACCAGGGACGGAGCTCTGCACAGGTTGGGGGGTGTCAAGTGCCCCACCCAGCATGTAGAGGAAAAATTACATTTTCTAAAGTTTTCGGGTAAATTTGTAAAGTTTAAAATGTTTGAGGGCAAACTAATGTAATAGTTCCCTTATGAGATATTTCTTACCCACTTCTTTTAACCAATTTTGGCTCCCTCTTTGTTTGAAACCAAAAAACACAAACCACTCCCTCTCAGAAACGGAAGGTGCTCTCTGCTTCTCTCTGTTTCCACTGGACAATGGAGACCCAGCTTTCTTAAAATGCAATAGATCTTGCTCTCTCTAATGTGATTTCTAATTTTGTTTAACGTTTGATTGGTTGTTAACTTGTTATCTAGTTTAGGATTGGATTTGGTTTTTGTTTTAGGTTTGATTTGGTTGTTTAGTTTGGGGTTTAATTTTTTTTTGTTTATTGTTTGATTTGGTTTCTGTTTTGATGTGTATGGGATATATAGCGACACGTGGCGCGTGGTTGTGCCCCCGAGAGAAAACTATCTTTTATTTTCTATTTTTAGTTTAGGGTTTATTGTTATTTTTCCTTTATTTTTAGTCTTTAATTAGTCTCCAAGCATGTTTGGGGCTATTGAGTCATTTTTAGTTAGTAGTTGTCATTTTTTGTCTTTCTGGGTCTTAACTTGATTAGCAAGCTAACGTCTCCCTATAAATAGGCCCTTGACCCTCATTCGTTATCACACTTGATTATTGAGAAAAGAGAATAGAGAGGGAAAGAAACCCATTTCATTAGCTTAGATTTTTTTTTTTTTTGTGGTTGTGTAGGTAATAGTTATTATGTAGTGTAATAATAACGCTTCCGCATTAAATACTTATATCAAACTGATATCAAAGTTGTGTTTGTTCTGGGTGTTCGTCGTGATGAGTGAAGTGAGTATCGAGTTGTGATTATCACTCGGGCAATCTTTCAATCTGTAGATTGATAAATGTCCAAAAGAGAATCGGGTGGATGGAAACCCAAAATTCCATCACCGCTAAAAGGGGGGATACCAACCCTTTTAGCCTCCTCCACCCTCAACCACCATCTTCCTCCACTTCCATCTCCTATCGTCACACAACCACCACCTCGTACAAATGAAACACCGTCTCCTACCTTCCCTTAATCCCCAAATTAAACCCCAACCCTAACCTACACACCTAGCTCAAATAAACCCTAACCCTAAAAAAAAAAATCCAAGAACCATCCAAAAAACCTAGCCCACCCGCCCCTATTCCGGCCAAGAAACCCATTTTTTTTACCCTTCACCCTTTTTAGCCATAATCTGCCCCACCCACATTATTACCCTAATTTCTCCTTTTCCCCCCTCATTTATGCCCAACCATAATCAAAACCGACAAAAATGTGCTTTTCTACTCCGATCCAATCCCCTACGCTCTATTTGACCTCAAATCCAATCAAAATTGGTCTTAAGGCCTATTTGTGACACAACATATGACTTCCATGAAAAATGTGTCCCACTTGAGATCCATTTTCTGACTATTTGCCATTTTGGGTCCGGCTTTCCAAAATGTTGCTGCCTTCAGTCCGTTTGGTTTGCCATCCTACTCGCAGAGGTGCGGTCGCCGAATAGATTTAAGGGTCCACCTCTCCAAGTTGCAACCGTGTACTCGTGGTGTCGAGAAGGTGTGTATGGTCGCCAGTTTTTGGTTGCTCGGATTTCGTAAAGGGACATCGCCAAGATTTGGATGTATTAGACCCATTTTTATGAGGTTCACGCGCATGAGACTAATTCCAATTTGGACAGCCTACTTTTTGTTGATTTTGATTGGGGTTTGACATTTTTCACAGATTTTATCATGTGGCATTGATGAGTCATCCTCCAAGCTCAAGGACGAACTATTTCGAAGACGGAGAAAATGATGTATATGGGAGATATAGCGACACAATGCGCATGGTTGTGCCCCCAGGAGAAGACTTTCTTTTATTTTCTATTTTTAGTTTAGGGTTTATTGTCATTTTTCCTTTGTTTTTAGTCTTTAATTAGTCTCCAAGCATGTTTGGGGCTAATTAGTCATTTTTAGTTAATAGTTGTCCATTTTTGTCTTTTTGGGTCTTCGCTTGATTAGCAAGCTAACTTCTACTATTGACCCTCATTCGTAATCACACTTGAATATTGAAAAAAGAGAATAGAGGGAGAAAGAAACCCATTTCATTAGCTTAGATTTTTTTATTTTTATTTTTATTTTATTTTTGTTGTTGTTGTTGTTGTTGTTGTTGTGTGTAGGTAATAGTTGTTATGTAGTGTAATAATAAAGCTTCCACATTCTTAGATTCACATCATGTTTATTGTTTGAAGCATTTTTCTTGAATATCATATTTGATTCCATTAAAATTTAACACCATGAAATTATAATTCTTGATTAATCAATGTATAATTGGTTGAAATTTATCATACTTAAATCAAAAATGTATCTTTTAAAGATTCATAAACAAGCACCCAAAGCCTCGGGGCTACCGCCCCCCAACCTAAGTAAAAAAAATTACGCCTCATATTCTAAAGTGCCCCACCTAAAAAAAATCCTGGTTCCATCACTACTCGCAAACATCAATGATGATAATGGAGTTACAGGCGGAGCAAATCGCAGCTCATCAAGTTTCACTCAAACCATCAAGTGTGGTTGTGAAGCCTTCAAAACCCCTCAGCCCATTCCAGCATTTCTTGCGAGCTACCCAAGCAAGGGATGAGGATTGTTGAGTTTGATCCAATGGATCCTAGCACCGAGGATGGCGAAGCAAGTTAGGCCATCCCACATCCCACACTTGTTGGTAATCGACGATCTGGCATAAGGCCTTCACCACACTCAAAGTACGCTGTTTAGCCATGACTGTGCAGAACGAAGCCATAACGGGCCATCGAGAACAATGTTACTCGGTTCATGGGTCGCTTTGGTACGTGGCAATGTTCGAAATAGATAAAAACGGCCTCAAGGCGTTTTCCCCATACAAGGGAAGGCTATAGCCTTGTTTTAATATATAAATAATTTAAATTTTTAAAAATAATAATAAAACGATGAAAACTATCACCACAACTTTTATAAAAAAAGTCCACAATCAATGTCAACGAAGATATATGTAATTCATCCTCATCTCAAATCATAGTCAAACTGTCAACATGCGTCGTAACAAAAGAAAATTATTTCACCCACCATCAAAACAGCCAGCATAAACTTCTTTATTAGTTTATATATATACACTACTTGGCATTATAATATACACACACATATATACATTAAATCGAAGGCTTGTTTAGTGAAACAGAAGGCTTTGTTCAATGAATAAACAGAAGGCTTGTTAAATAAATAAATTGAATGGGTACTAAATAAAATTGAAGGAAATAAGCTCCACAAAGTTTGCATGAAAGAGGAAGAGAGAGGTTTTAAAATTTGAGATAAGTTTGTTAAACGCTAAAAACTTAGGGCTACAAATATATTTGACGCTTATGCCTCGAATGGACTCGAAGCGCTTTGCCTTGAGGCTACCGCTATATCAATTTGAGGTTATGGTTTTAAAAATACCCTCTGAGGTATAGCCTTGCCTTGGCAATGGGTAGCCTCGCCTTAAGGCTAGCCTTGACACTATAGCCTCAAACATGATTTCAAACATTGGTACGTGGTACAAAAACG